>OY284475.1:12958557-14158557 GCA_958336345.1 Dorcus parallelipipedus
TTTTATGATAAAACTATTTCAATGGTCTACCCTTGCATAAAAAATAACACAATTAATAAATATAAAGCAATAACATATATAGGCAAACCTACTGAAAAATTGTCAAAACTTTTAAAGAAACAGAATATTCAGGTAGCCTACAAAACTAATAACACTTTGTCCAAGTACATAAAAAATAACAAAGATCCAATTCCAAATAATAAAAAATCAGGAGTCTATAAGTTAACCTGTGATGTGTGCCAAAAGGTATATGTTGGACAAACTGGAAGAAAATTTGATACTAGAATAATAGAATACAGAAGGTCATTTATTAATAATAAAACAGATTCATCTTTTGCTAATCATCTAATTGATAATAATCACTTTTCAAACTTTGAATTCAAAATCTTACATACTGAAAATAAAGGTAGAAAATTAAATTTTCTTGAATCTTTAGAAATTAATAAACTTAAAAACTCTAATTATTTAATAAATGACCAAACAGAATTAAATAATTCACCGTTATTAAATTTATTTCATAATTGAACATTTGTAAATATGTAATTTAGATAACTTGTTGATTGTTTTGGACATTTTCTTCTTTTTCCGTTTAATTAAGTTATAGATTTTTCAAATCCCTAGTTTTACACAGAAAAATATTTTACACAAACCACCGCCGTTAAAATAAGTCCGTGTCACTGCATAATGAACCCTTCAAATTAGATTTACCAACTCAGTTTCTTAGTATAGGATAATTGTGGCAGCAGGTATAAATTATCCCTCAGTAAGTAAATTAACGCAGATTCAATACACATCTGACGAAGACACTGTGTGTCGAAACAATTGTCATGTTTTAAACTAATAAAATTTGTGAAAATTCGCTATTTTAGTGTTTTCATTAAGTGTAACTATTTTTTGTTATTCCAAACCCCATTTATTTATTTTTCTCAATGCTTAATAGCAGAAATCAAAGAAAAGCAGAGAATGTCATTCAACAAAGTGTCAGATGGTAAAATTGGAACAGTAAAAAGTGGAAAAGCTAGAATAAAATGAGAATAAAACAAGAACTACAGTGGATAAGAACTGATTGATTCAAAAGATTCTTTCATATTTCTTAAGCCGGCCGCGGCGGTCGAAAGCAAAAAGAAGCAGAGCATCCCTCCAACAGGTTATCAAAAAAACATATGTAAAGAACTAGAAACAGATAAAATAAAGGACAAAATAAAGCAATGTCTAAATGTACAGAAAAAAAATGGTTAATTGGTGATGACAAATCATTCTTAACACTTTTTTCCCCATCATATTTTTCCTAATCTCTGCATTTTATTTATATCTATGTACATATACTGTTGACCTAGTTTTTAGTTTCACAAATTCAGTTTGATTTCCTTTTTTGTTCCTGTACTTATTTTTTCAGATATTTTCTTATCTCCTCTCTTAAAAAAAAACATTTTATGGTCTTGTCTATTGGTATACCACTTTTCTTTTTCAAACGTTTGTAATCTCTGTTCTAACATTTTTTTAATTTTTCTGATACTCTACTTTTCTCAGAGCATAATTGCTTTTCATTTCTTCTTTTGAGTAAAAATGTTTCTTCTCCTTTTTCCGTTTGTTGTTGTTTAATTTTGCTTTTGTTTTCATCTTCTAGTTCAGAAAAATCTTCTTCACAGCTGTTTCACTCAGTTCACTAGGCAATTTATTTTTGTAAGGGATGTTCGTCCTTTATTATTCCTTGTTAATAATTTCTTATTTTGTATTTAAAAAATTTTACTTAATCATCCTTAACTTATATAATTTTTTTCTCTTGATTTCTTGCCTGCCACGAATTAGTGCGCATGTAATTGCCGATTTTTTTATATTGCCTTAGTACTTCGGTTGTTATTTTATATTTTATCCATCTTCTTTTACTCTTGTTTATTACTTGACCTGGTGGAGATTTTTTTGTTTAATTTTTTAATACGTATCGCTTTTTACTTTTAATTTTACCTTTATTAATGTGTGCTCTATTTGTTATTGCCAAAAAATGAAAGGTAACGTGCAGCAAGTAAAAATATATAGTGTCTAATCAATTTGATTAATAATGAAAGGCAAGGACTGTAAATGAGAAAAATTAAATTAAAGGTTTGTTTTTCTTGTCTTATGGTTTGGTAATATGATACAAGGATACATGCCAGTCAGAGGGATGTAGAAAAGATAGCAGGCAGTCTCCGGGTGGGCTTTGAGTGGTAAACGTGTTGGTAAGACGCGCAAATTAGGCGGACGGGCTCGCGAGTGTTGTTAATAAAATGTAGTGGATGTTTGATTATATCAACTTCTGTGGAATATCGACCTTGAGAAGGCGATAATTTACCAGAGATAATATCGACCTGGAGATGGCGATATTTTGGCAGAGTTGGTTTCGCAGTACTTCGACCTCGACGCGGCGAAGTGTAGAGACGGTCGGGATGGCGGGTCCAGCCCACTCGCCGGTTGACGTGTTGTACTGTCACCAGCAGTACGAGACATCGCCGGGGAACGATCGCAGTGCAGCAACGATGTTAGGGGACCGGTGATGTCGGAAAACGGGTAGCTGTAATACCTGACCTGATGAATTGCATTGTGCTTTCCAAGAACGGTCATGACATGGTGTTGACTGGGCTCGGGCCAGTGTGGCTAATACCGCAGGAGACAGTTTACCCTCAGCTCCGCAGTGGTCGAGAAAGAGAGAAAGAAAGCAGGGAAAGAGCGATCTAACCGAAGGATGAGTGAATGTAACTCTGTCCTCTGACATTGTTATCAGTCGAGGATGTTTAACAAAAAAAAACTATCCTCCAGTCGTGATACCTAATTGTTCTTTGCAATCCCTTAATTTTTCTTTACAGTTTTTAAAACCTTTTGAAAATCCATCACCACAATGAACATGGGTTTGATTCCTTTATTCTTTCCTCCACTTATTTAAGTCTATAGGCAGCTCTTTTCCTGTATCGAACGTTCGAAAATTCAGAAAGGAGTAAGTAAGGTAAGGTATATTTTTAGTGCACCCAAGAATTAACAATTTTGTCCAAAAACTGATGTTACCAAAAATCGAAATAAACTAAGAAAAATGGCATTCAATAAAGAATTCAAATCGAATTCTGATGAATAAATAGTGTTTTGGAATTCGTCCAAGTGTGTTGTAAATAGCGTCGAATAAACAAACTCAAATTTCAACAGCAAAAGAAATTCTTTAACTGACGATACAAAGCCTTCATTGGAAAAATATAACATGAACGCATAAAGCAAGACAGAACAGCGGCCGCTGATAGAATGTAATAAGGATGGACGTCACACATGCATGGTTAAGCATGCATGGTGGTTAAAATACAAAAATAGCCTCAGTGTAGTTTAGAGTTCGTGTACGGTAGGGCCGTTACATTTCCCGCTTTTTCGCTGCCTTTCAAACACGCGCTCGTAACAGAACAAGTTCCTCATCGGCTTACTCAGTGCCCCAATGGATAAATTCTGTGCCCTATTCCTCGTCTTGTCTTTGGCCTACTCCGGTGAGTTTCTATTTTTAACGGCCGCGGCCGTTTGGAAGTTTTGCTCTATATACTATAGTTTTCAACCTTAATTACGTAAACAGTATTATTAACGGCCGTCCGCAAAAATAGACTGTGTGTTTTGAAATTTGCGCGCAAGGTCCGCGGATTTTGTGATCGCGTAAACCGAAATGTTTGCATTTGAACGAATATAAAATCCTGAATTTAGATTGTTTATAATAAAACTCTGCTCGCAGATGTATATAATAAGAGTAATCCAAATTAAAATTATTAATAATTTTTTCCTCATTACTTTTACATGTATGGATGGCTGTTTCGTCAAGAGTTTTATTTCAAAATTAACTAATACTGGCCAAGAATCCAAGCAGAGAATTAATAGTAAATCAGAAGAAATTTAAAAAGGAAAAATTGTTTTATTTTTACAAAAAAAAAATTAAAATGAATGAATCAGGTTAATAAATATTAAGAATAAATATATGAAACTGAGTAGTGTTTTGCATTGGAAAATTTGAGCCAAAAAGAAGACTTCTGGTTACGGATAAGCACAGATTTTTTTTTAAAGTATTAGGTAAAATTAAACTAAAAAAAAATATTTTTTAGTTCAATGAAAACGTATTTATTTTATTTTTTTATTGATTATGGACATAAATTACATCGGAGCTTTCTTCATAGTTTTTTTATTCAGGAAATAGTTGCACGTTTTAATTGACATGCAGTCATTCCCAAGGCTAATTTGAGTGTCAGTGCATCAAGGCTTAGGACCAAATTCTGAATCATCGCTCGTACTCAACTGACACTCAAACTTGACGTTTGACGTTTCATTTTGCAATTCAGAAATGCTCTTATGTTTACTCATTACAATACACTTACCAATATTAGCCAAAGTTTTTGAATTAGCCCTAAAGGCTCAGATTTTAAATCATTTTGAAAATTTTAATATCTTTTATGAAAAACAATTTGGTTTTAGACCAAAAAAGTCCACAATTGATGCTGTAAACCACTTAATATGGATAATCAACAACGCCAGAGAAAATAAAGACTACGTCGGCGTAACTTTCTGCGACCTACAAAAGGCTTTTGACTGCGTATCACATTCTAAATTACTAGAAAAACTTGGGCCAACTAGTTTGTCATTAATGTCTTCTTACTTCGAAAATAGGAAACAGTTTACTATCATTAACAATAGTAAGTCAAATGTATCTCTGGTACTTGACGGTGTCCCACAGGGTTCCGTGTTGGGCCCCATCTTATTTCTGATTTATATAAATGATCTCAAAACAGCAATCCCCAGGGAAGATCTTATCCTATTTGCAGATGATACAACAGTGAGCTCCGTTAATTCTAATCTACCCGATGTGTTAAAACAAATGGAAGACAGCACCAAAGATATTGAAACCTGGCTTCACAGGAATGAACTAACACTTAACCAAAGCAAAACCATTAAAATGTTATTTACACATAGAGTCGTTATAGATTTTGAGAATCCTCAATCAGCCAAATTCTTAGGACTTCACTTAGACCCCCATCTAAATTGGTCTGCTCATGTTGACAAGGTAGCATCTAAAGTTTCTAAAAATATTTTCCTATTGAGAAATTTAAAAAGTCTAGGGGACTTAAGAATTCTCTTAACAATATACCATTCACTTATAGTCTCACATATGAGTTACTGTTTACTCGCCTGGGGTCATGCATCACATTCGTCAAGAATCTTCGGATTACAACGTAAAGCAATAAGAATAATTGCTGGCCTGTGTTACCAGGAGGATGTAAAACAGAAATTCGTTGATTTACAGCTACTCACTCTTCCGTCACTGTTTATTTACCATTGTCTAATTTACATTTATGTAAACATTAACGATTATCCTAAACAAGGTAATTTTCACGATTTTAATACTAGAAATACGTTTGATATAAGAATTGATTTCAAATGATTACAAGGTAGCAGAAATGGTATTAATTATTTTGGACCCAGATTCTATAATAAATTACCCAAAAATATGAGAAATATCCGACTAGAAAAGTGGAAGAGCATTCTCAAATCTTTCTTGATTAAGAAAGCCTTTTATAGCATTCAAGAATTTTTAGATTGCAATGTGCAAGAACATCACTTTAAAATCTTAGATTGAAAAACTTCACTGTTTATAGAAAGTACGTAGAAACTCCATCCGGAGCCTTCCGATTTAGCTTTGCGATTCTAATGTAAATACTCGGTTACAGATAAATCCTCATTGAGGTTTGAGGACTCATCGCCACTCCATGTTTTACTGTTATAGTAATGTATTGTATTCATTGTTTGTTGTGTTGTCAATTACTCAAACCTAAATATTTAAGGTTGTAAGTTCTCATATTTGACGAGGGCGATACAGTTGTAAAACTTGTCATGACCCAATAAAACATTATTATTATTATTCATATAATCAAATGTATGGTCAATGTAGGTACTTTGAACATTAACGATTTGCGACAAAAAGTCAAAAAACCATTAGAAAGAAAATTATGGTCAAGTTGAGTGTGACGTTTATATTGTGACATTTGAAGTTTCATAACATCGTGTAAGCCACATTAAAGCTAAGCTGAGTTAATTCATTCGGTGCATACGGCCATAATAAATCTCTCAAATTTTAAAGTGACTTAAACAGACGTGTGAATGATAATGATAAAAAAAGCCGTCACTTACATAGTGAGGTTGGTTATATCAAAACACCCTCTTCTGGAACATAAGGGTATTTAGCACAAAAAATTGAGTATCTTCATTTGTTTTGTTGTTATGATATTAACAACATTAGGTATTTAGTGTGTTAGTGTTACTAATATCACAACAATAAAAGAATGAAGATACTCAATTTTTTGTGATAAAGAACTTGTTCTACTTTGATCACAGACAGAAAGGCAACATGTTCAAGTGTACTATCTATTAACAGGTTGGATCTAATCTGCGAAATATGCCGGAAGCCATCGATGCCAAACCAACTACTAGTTTATACTAATAATAAAATTTCCCCGAAATTGTGATTTCGACGCCAAATTTTAATTCGGCGTGGCGGCGGCGTCCGCGTTTACGGAAAATAACGTAAGAAAGTTTACAATTGGAAAAGCACCAATATTTAAACTAATAAATAAAGAATAGAATGACAATATAACAATTAATTAAAAAATTAACAGGAGATATGTGGTAGCAATTAATGTGATAACGATTGTACTTTTACGTCGTCGTTAACTTTTCATACAACATTAAAGAGAAATGCAAATTAAAGGGATCCATACACGTCGAGTTCTACATCAACACATGTTGCAAGATTCAGTGCTGAGATACAAATTGCAACGTGTTTGGTTTCACCTGTCCATGATGTAAGGAACTTTGTTGCTGAAAGGTCCAAAGAAGAAACTAAGAAAAAAGAAAGACTGAGGTGACCCGGAGTAGATGAAGGAGCGAGCGAAAGCGAAAAAATTTCGTGTGTTTCTAAAAACAAGAGGATGTACCCAATTAATAAGTAGAACATATTAGATTGATACAAAAAGCTTTGTGGCGGGAGTCCCAAAGAAAAAGCAAAAGGAAATTGCTGAGGTGACTCGGAGCGGGTGAAGCAGCGAACGGAGAAAATTAAAAAAATGGAGATTGCTGAGTTTCTGTGCGCAAAAAAAGGTTGAGCGTCTCTAAAGACAAAAGTGCATTCGCCGAATTTTCCTGACGTTACGCGTGGAAATTTCGAAAAAACACCGCGGACGTTCGACGGGATTTTTGGATACGGAACTTTCCTGCTGGACGGATTTTTAAATTCCCCCCCCCCCCCGTTTTCGTAGGCCCCCAAAAAACACCTCATTCCCTGGTTTTTACGTGCTTTTTTGATATTGCGACCGAAAGAAATGTTTCTATAAAAATCCGTTCATACGCCTTCTAGAAAAATCCTTTGGACGATTTTTGGTGGCGGTCGCTGTGGGGAGCCAGTGGGCGAGACGTCAGTCAATGTCATTATGCAGAGTACTTTTCGGGAATTCTTTTTCGACCCTTAAACGTGATCGAATCGGGATGAGCCTTTCGGCATCGTTTTGTATGGGGGTTTCCGCAAAATGCTCTTTTTGAGATATCAAAAAATTCCACTGCTCTTATTTACTGACCGAATAGAACCAAACTCGGAACGTAGACGTAAGACCGATATGTGTTTATATTTCCGGCCCCGAGTCCGGTCCTGGATTTGAGTTAGGGCCCGAAAAGTGAAGAAAAAACGACTCCGTCCGACATTTTCGAATTTTTTTCAAAATTTTTTTTCAAAAATTCGAAGCCAGAATTTTTTTATACTCTCTCAAAGGCAACAGCACTCCTCCGTGTATGTAACCCACCGGGCCAGGTCACCCAAATCACCCATTTTTCTCGATTTTTTTTCGGAATTTTTTATGGTGCCTGAGGGGTCGGAACGAATCGAGCCCCACGTAAAAGCATTGCAGAAAATGACGAGGAACGCGATGCCGCCGCGCGCTTGAAGCTCCGATTACCCGGAACGATGCTACAACCCTGAATACCCGGAAGAGGGTGGGGCCGCCCCCGCCACAATTACCGACGGATTTGGCCGGGAACACGTTTCCGCTTAACTCCATCCTCTTGCCGCCCCCGTACGCAACTTCGCCCTAGGATGTACCGTAAGCCGACGATATGCGTTCCTGCTTCCAATGTATTTTAAATGGGGACATTAAAATTGGGGTGGTTTTCTCGATCTGGACGGTGTCCTACTAACCCTAGGCGGACTATCCTTTGACGGCTGTTAGCTTAGTTTCTCCCGAGTCTTTAATAGCAAAAGCTTTATAGTGGGAAGACCAAAGAAAAAGGAAAGGAAAAGTGGAGCAGATGAAGGAGCGAGCGGGAATCGAGGTCACTGGTGGACATGTAAAATGGAAAGGGGCTGAGAACGCGCAGAAAATGCAAGAGTAAAGAAAGAAGGGAATAAAAACGCGCGGCTTGTAAACAAATCCGACAAGAACAAGAAAGGATCACAAGAAAAGGAGCAAAACGTTGAATTATTAAACAGTGGATTTAACTGAACTAAACAGAAATAAAAAGAACGCAAAAGGAAAATATAAAAAAATTATAATAACGAAGAAACAAGAAGCAGCAAATAGTCATCGTCTAGAATCTAGATTTCTGACAGTATTTTTTAATACCTTGTAACATGCCTTTGTTTAAATTTCTCCTCGTATTTGGCCGTGAATTTACGTGAGCCAGCCTTGCTTGAAACCTAATAACTTGACGTATATCATAACCTCACTTTTCTTTCTTTTATTAGATGCTTTCAAGATTAGTGTCGGAGTGGCCCTGAGCTATGCCGAAGTAGCTCTAAGTTACTCCAGAGTACCTCAGAGCTACTTCGACACTAACCTGGTCGAATGAGGCTGGTTCACAACTAACAATTCACGACCAACTACGAGGAGAAGGCATGTTATAACCACGAAGTGGATTATTTCCAACACTTCCGATTCAATTTAATTAATTAAGGAAAGAATATTTTCGTTCATCAAACCCAGAAATTAATCAATTCCCGTCTACTTTTCTTTTTAATTTTTCGTAGCTTCTCACTGGAGGTTTGAACCTTGGACCTCTGGTTTTGTAGACCTAGCGTGTCACCGCTGAGCTATCGAGGCTGCATTTATATGCAGTTTTTCTCCGTCTATATAAACTACAGTTTCCATTTTCTTTTTCTTTTTGAATCACATTCAAAGCAATCTCTTGTTTTATCACAGTCGTGAAATAACTATACCTCGACCATACAACTAATACAAATATTTTACTTCTTTAAGAGCGTTGGGTCTCTTCCCCTTTTACGAAAGACTTTTTATTTTAAATAGTTTTAAATACTTTTACGTAAACAGTTTAAGCAACTAACTGTCTGATGTATTTCGAAAATAGTTTTCCCAGATCATTGCAGCGAACTATAGACAAGTTTGATAGGAGAGTTGTGCATGTACTCTACGGTTATAAGTACAAGCTTTATTTTTAGGACATACTTGTACTTAAGTACATGCAATTAGGCGAGAGTACTTGTACTTGTATTTATATACCCAAAAGCCTAAGGTAGTTGCACTTGTACTCGTAAAATAATTTACTGTTAACCTTTATAAAATAATGCAAAAGTAAGTGTGATTGCTTTTCTACGTTTCGGTAGTACTTGGTACTAACAAGTAGTTTTGCAAAGTAGCATTTTGGTAGAGAATAAAAATAAATTTTAACTTTAACGAATTCATTCCGCCGTCATAGGTCAGTGATTGCGCGTGTTCCAACCATCTGTTGCACCCACCGATCCGGTTCTGAAACGGCTCGGTACCCAATTCCAAGAAGGGTCAGTAATATCGGGGAGTTCCTTCCGCTTACCTGGCGCACGTCACACCCCAGGAGCACGTGCCAACGGAAATAACCGCGGCACATCCGGCCTTCGACGCATACCTTCAGATAAAGGCATCGGTTCGAGCACGTCTGAAGTGGAAAGTGAATGCCAAATGAATTAAGTTAATGAAATGCTAAATGCATATATCTTGAATGGTGAAAGAGGAAGAGCAAGAGTATGTTGAAAAGTAAACTATCATAGATGGTAATTTTGCAATGTATACTTAAAGCAGTCCTTCGTGCGTGCTGTGTCCACGTCTACGTCCACGTCCATCGACGCAAGACACAAAAAAAATTAAAGTCTAATTTGCCATATCCCACTTTGAACACGCAAAGGAAGACACGAAATAAATCAAAAACTAAACATCTCGTGTATCAACGGCGAGGGAGACGCGGCTCAGAGGAATCGTGCGCCCTTCGAGGTCCCTGCAGGGACGGCAGTGTTTACACGGGCGAATGGATAGCGCTTATCCTATTATGTTACTAACTCATTTTATTACGGTAACTTAATACGATCTAAAACAAACTTGTTTAGATTAGTAGAGCTTGACAGTCGAGGGGCACCGTTCTTTTCGCTTCGGATTGTTTCTTGTTACATGTGCGTTTTTGTTCTGGAAGTAAACACTTGGTGGCTATAACGGTTTCGTTTACATACACGCTTGTCGGCGAGACTTAATCGTCGATAAAAGATGGAACGTATGACGGGTTCAAAGTCTTGCGAAAGATTTGGGGCGAGGAATGAAAGTAATCAAAACGAATCAAAATCGAAAGGAAACTGTCGAGCAAGAAGACTGTTTTGAAAATTAGAGAACATGTGAAGGCCCACCCAAATAATTTACAAAATCCCTAAGAAAATTAATGTAGAATAAAAAAACGTAAAAGTTCTGAAGAAATTAGTTTTTTTAATTTTCTTTAAAATGTTTTTTTTTTAATAAAATAATTCTGTTAGTTAATGCAAGTTAATCGATGTAACAATGGTGATTTTAACGAGTAAGTTCAGCCACCCCTAGGCAATACGCGTACCCATATGCTGTGGAATATCCGGTTTAAGATATTGAATATCCGGTATATGTATATCACGGTTTGTGGTCACGTCCATGGCCGTGTATTTGTATGTCACCCCCTGGGATACATGCACGCACGATCAATACGTGATTCACGTTTGAAATTTCGCTTTCCGTTTTTAAACGAGAAAATAAATTAAATTAAATTAACCATATAACGGGTGTCCAACAATTGTTGTAGTCCTAGGTGGCTGTGGAATAAATTTTTTTTTTTAGCTAATTATCGTTTCAAATTACAATCAAACATTAAATACGTGAACAAGAATTTATTTGTTGTTTGACAGTCAATATTTGAGACGTCAATTCAACGATGCGAAGTAAGAATCGACATTCATGTTAGATTCCACAGCCACCCAGGACTACAATAATTGTGGGACGCATGTTATATAGATAAGTGATAAAGCTCATTATTTGTTTATTTAATGCCCGGTTGCATCAACTTTTTAAGTAGACCTTAAACCTGTTGAAACTGTTACTCTGCACGCATGAAACTCTTCTCAAGGATTCACTCAAAAATTGTTGTCGTTAAAACCGATTTAGCAGATGAGATATTTGAAGCACCATCTATTTAATGATGACGAAAGCTTCATTAAAAGAATGAGGAAAGAAAACAAGCATTCTAAAAAAATTTAGTTGCAAAATAAAATACAAATGAACTTCGAATATGCAAAAAAAAGCAAAAAAAAAAAAAATTAATAAATCGGAGCGAGATGTCTGCCGCTCCATCTATTGAACGACAGTGAAAATACCAATCAACAATGATTTCAAAAACCGTCAAATGGAAGCAAGTATTTAAAAAATGAGATTTTCGTCGTTAAGATAACTCACGTTCTTGTTCGTCCACGTCTTTTGACCACGTTTGTATAATTGAAACTTTCCTCGTCGCGGTCGGTCAAAAGATGGCGCTTCATATTAGTTTTATTACATTTTAAAAAATCGCCTCAAGCAGGAGACGAAGTGGTTGCGTTATGCAATACTTTATAAAGCTACATGCTTTAGAGTTTACTGCGGCGCTGTTGAAACTGATGCTTTGCACGCATGAAACTCGATAAAACCGATTTAGCAAGAGAAATATTTGAGAACGCCATCTACTGATCGACGGTGAAAGCTTCATTAAAAGAATGAAGAAAGAAAGCAAGTGTTCAAAGAAAATTTATGTAGTTCCAAAAAAAAAAAAAAACAAAAGAACTTCGAATGCGAAAAAAGCGAAATATAAAATAAGTAAATCGGAGGGAGATGTTTGCAGCTCCATCTGTTGAACGACGGTGTAAATACCAATCAACGATGATTTCAAAAATCGTCCAACGAAAACATGTACTAAAAAAATAACTCAAGGTGAATATTATTCGTCGACGTTTTTGTATAAACAAAACTTTTCCCGTAGTTCAATAGAAGGCGCTGCAATTTGCTTTTCTTAACGTTACAAAAATCTCATTCTTTGTTAATTATCAGGTCTTCAACAAAAAGTACCTCGAGTTGGAAAAAACCTTGGAAAAAACTCGTACATGTCGTAGCTTAATCAATTTTTTATACTTATATCAAAAATGGATAATTATTTGATTAACCTCAAAATGTAGACCAGGTCTAGCTTTTATTCACTGATCTCAGTTGTTGGACGACGAATATTCGTTGGAGGAAGCGGCCAACACAAAAAGATATTTTGAAAGTATATCTTCGTTCTTAAAAGAATATATTATTATATTAAAATAAATTGTTTGACTTCAATTGCTTCGCATAACATAAATTTTAAATTTTGACAGTTCTCACATTTATTTCACGGTCGGTCAAAAGATATTCTTATTTTGAAAAATCATTAAAAATTAGATTTTTCTGATAAATTGTTATTGTTTGTCTTAAATTGATTTTGTGTCACATTCATTTTAGTGAAACCTATCGCCGTCGCTCAATAGATGGCGTTCTATATATCATTCAAAGCACCACGTATAACAGTATATATTTTTCTAAATTTTTTAAAACATTGAATTAATCACAGATAATACTCCGCTGTCGTTATTTATTGCACTCTTAGTGTGAGTGTCTTTGTGTTCTTTCATAATATTGTCGTTGAATTTAATTAATTACTTGATCTGTGTCGGTATCTGAAGCACCTCGTTATAAATGAATAAACAAACCAACAAACATCTTAAATGATTATCGTTTACCGTTAATTACATTTTACGCTTGGAATTTACACTTCATTTACACTTACACATTCCACTTCCTTATCAACTACTTTTCAGTTTCCCGTGCGTGAATTTCTACGAGGACCTATCAAGAAAAATGTTTAAGATAGATGTGTACGAACAGCAAATGTATTTTAAATAATCTTCAAACTGATCGCTAATTTTAAGTCTGACTTCTTATACTCTAACGGGTAATTAAATCCAAGATTACTTTATTGAGTTTATACTGACTTATTTTAGTTTCGTTTCTCACAAAACCGAAAATGGGTGATTCATTTAACGTAAGCAAAATTTTTAAAAGAAAGCATCTACGCTTTGACTTGTTTGTTATTACTTTAGTCACATTCTAATTGATACTTAAGTTGAAGTTTAAATGTCAGTCAGAATGTATTTGACATTATATTGACCATGCGTAAATATCACAATGTAAACATAACTTAAATTTATGCTCCACTTAAAAAGTTAGTGCAACCGGGCATAAGTTTTCTTTTTGCAAAAATTCTGAAACAGGTATATATAAATTAATTTTAAAAAGACATATTTTAGTGCAAATTTTTTTTCTCGATCGGCATTTGTTTTTCCGCTATGATGTCATCATAATTGTTTTTTAAATGACAAGCCTAATGTTTTCATGCAGATTTTGATCGTCAGTTAAATGATGATATAAAAAAGTTTTTCGAAAAAATTAAAGATTACATTTCAAAAAAACAATTTCAGTTTAATAATAATCTTGAAATTGCAAACAAAAACGAATAAAAATTAACGAAACTATTCAAACTGTTGCCCTTGAACCAATTGTTCAGATTTTCATTGGGCTGTAAATGTACCTTTTTTAAAATTAAAAATTTACCTGTTTCAAGATTTTGCAAAAAAAAAAACATTAAGTAAACACATGTTATGAGCTTGATGCAGGACTATATCACCACTCTGTATATGTATTTCTAATTTTATGATATTTATTCTTGTGTGAAATTACAATTTTTCTACAGAATTACTGACAAAAATAAATTTCACGAAAATGTAATAATTTTTCTTTTCCTTTAAAATATCAAAAAAATTATGTCACCTCTAGTTACTAAGTTTGTTCAATATATTAAAAAAATTATGTTGATGCTTTTTTTTAGTTGTATGTATTTACTTATAGAAAAAAATGAAACCTGAAATGAAAAGAAAAAACATGGAATCCTTATTTACATAAAATCTACCATTTTTTTCTTTTTTTCAAAAATAAATAAATGAAAGGAAAGAAAAGATAAAAATATTGGCATTTTCTTAATGTATTTTCTAGTTACTTTTCCATGTAGAAGAAAAATAAAACAAAGGGAAAAAGAAATAAACATTTCCAAAAAATCTAGGATCTTATTTGTGTAAAACATAAGAATTTTTCTTACAAACAATAACTTAATCGTTCTGTTAATTCGCTAGCTACATACATCGCTTTCTATACCGGTTGTCCATTTGACAATGAGACGTAGGGATTTAACATGGGAAAACAGAAATTATTTTATTTTATCTGCCTGAGTAAATTCATAATATATGAATTTGTATGTCGTAATCGGAAAGGTTTTGGTTTTTAAAGCATTTTGGTATTAAACTTATGACATTTTAAGCGTTAATTACTTATAAATTAAAGAAAAATAAGTTCAAATTTCATAACCGTATGGTTGCGTGATCAAGATCAATTTTTTTACTTTTTTAAATTTTTTATTTAAGTTGCATTTTAATATTCAAATTACTTTAGATCAGATCAAATTCATCATTTATTATTCTTATTTATCAGGTATCTTTTCGTTTTGCCTGGTAATTATAATGATGGAAAGCCTCAGTTTAGTAAATAGAATTTTAGTTATTCGTCTGTATCTGTACTTTCAAGGAAGTACTTATCGTCAAATTCATGCAACACTGATGGAATTGTTTCAAGACATTCAAATTCCTGCGGTGTGTAGTCTAAAGTAGAGCAACGCTATGAGAAGCCTGAGAGAACATAAATTAATATTTAAGAAATTGATTTCAAATCTAAAGAAATATTTTTAAAAAAAAGAAAGAAAAAAATACTGTCCTCGTTCGGATTCGATCTTGTGACCCTATAGTTGCGAAACACGAACAAGTACATTTTTCTTAATTTCTAAATAATTAACAATTAAAATAGCATAAATTTAGCATCAAAACACTTTAAACGCCATAATCTTTCTGGCTATAACCTACAATTTCGTAAAAATTTGTTCAGGCAGATAATACAGAGCAATTATTTAAATAAATTAAATCTCTGTTCAATTTTGTTTTATGTTTTAATGTAATTAATCTTAATTCATAAATTAAAAACAAAAAGTAATTTTTTTTGTTTTGTCTCAAATTTTAACAACGAAATGAAATGATTAACTTTAATTTTAAATTTTAACTAATTATTAATTACATAAGCAAGAATTTATTTGTTGCTTGACAGTCAATACTTGAGACGTCAATTTAACGCTGCGAAGTAATAATCGACATACCTGTTTGATTCCACAGCCACCCAGGACTATAGATATTGCTGGACATATGTTACATATTTTCTTTAATATATCAGGTGCAGGAATTTTAATTCTGTCTTAGCTTTCTTTATATTTTTATTTTTTATTTAATGTTTTATTTTAAATCTTTATTAATAAATCGGAATTCATCATCATCATCATCAACGAAAAAGATTTTGTATTAACTGTTAATATTTCATTGTGAATTTGATTTTGTCAAATAACTTGACGGGATTTGAAGTTCTTTTGGCAAAATCAATTTACATTGACAACCAGTTACATGCCCCATGCCGCGCCGCCAATACTTCTATTTTTGTAAAAACCAAGCCATCTAGCGTCTCGATGGTTCCAGAAAATTCGATACGCACTCTAGATGCTGCTGGAAGGTTCTCGGTTCTCAAAAGATGAAACCTGTATAAAAGCCGAACCAGGCGCACGATTTAAATCAGTTTCTATTTCGAGAGAGAAGTGTGCGGCTAATAGCGAATCACAGAACGAAAACTAATAGAAAAATTGTAATCCCCCCTCACTTTTTGTTAAATGAATTCAAAAAATATTAATTTAAATTATATTTAATTGTTTATCAAAACAATTATTTATTTTGAACTCCGAATTCGCAACAATATTTTAAAAAATTAAACTTGAAGGCTTCCGCGGCCGTCGCCCATATTTGAATTGGTTTCTGGTTGGAACCGCGTCACGTTGACTTCTTCTACTACCGACGTTTCGTTCTTCATTGCAGAAGAACTTCCTCAGGACTGCTGCTGCTGCTGCTGCTGGTAGTGTTGCTGCTGCTGCTTCACGTTAGTCGTTGAGACTGTCTCAACGACAATCTCAAGACAGTCTCAACGACTAACGAGAAGCAGCAGCAACACCACCAGCAGCAGCAGCCCTGAGGAAGTTCTTCTGCAATGAAGAATGAAACGTCGGCAGTAGAAGAAGTCAACGTGACGGGATTCCAACCGGAAGCCAATTCAAACATTTTAAAAGATTCTTTGTAATTGCTTTTTAAATTAAACTGTGTTTACATTGAACATTGGTTCAGAAAGTTGTCTAGGGCTGGGTTTCTCAGTCCTAGTGTAAATTTAAACACCTGTTTATTTCCATAGGAACAATTGTTTTTATAACTGTTACCAATTGAATAAACAGGAGTTTAAAGTTAAACTAGGACTGAGAAATCCAGCCTAAGAAGAAGAAGAATTTTGGAGATTAATGGTGAAATAAAATTTTCTTTTCTGAATAGGGGATGAAAAAATTTAAGAATTTCGGAAATTTTAGCAATTGACTAGTCACAAACTGTTGTTGGAAGAAACTTAGAATATTTTTCAACTTGGAATAAAAAAATGTCAAAAATGTTTTAATATTTATCGCATCTTATTGGGTCATATATGGGAGGGAGCTCAACGCCATCATACGTAAAGGCCTTTTTATTATTATTTTTTCGATTCAAACCATGCTCCAAACCACTCTTTAGGATACCTCCATCCTTTGTTATTATTTCTACAGTTTTCTAAGTATGACTTAAGGCATGCAAGCTGATGCAGCTGGACCTCCTTTATTTTACATCACTCGGTGGATTAAAAAATATGGACCAAAGGATGCAATACAGTTGAAGGACGCACGATATGGGCGTACTTTTTCTAAATCAAAACGAAACGTACGGTATATTTGTAAATATTCCTGCACTTGCATACATTTTTTGTTTGTCAACATGTGTGTTAAATTTGATGCACTCTCGAAGTACATACTTCACCTATAGACGTGTACCATCATAAAATCCCCCTCGTCGAAACCCGATCAAAACCAATAATATCGAAAACCTCGAGCGTAAAACTTATTTCAGATATTGGCGTGGGTCCAACGCTTGCAAAGCGAAAATCTAAATCGAGAAATGAGTCTTTTGACTATTTTTAATGATCATATTGTGCCTTAATCCAAACCGATGGGGACGGAACAGATTCGGGCGATTACACTCCGAGAGCAAAAAAAAACCTCTCCTTCGAGGCAAAACTGCCAAACACTAAATTTGGCAGGGCAATGACAACAAACCACATGCTAAGTGAAACGCACGTGTTTCACCGGTGGCGTTAAGTAAATAAAACACGCGGGAATATTTTTAGAAGCTACACAATTTTTTTTCGTTCCCATTCACATTCATTCGTTTGACGAGCTCGTGAACTTACTCACACAATTTTTTTTTTTCTAAACCGTTTTGAACTTTCGATTGATTTTGTTCCAGCATCTCCTCTGAAGATCAGCCTGTTGCAAGTTCCGCCGGAAGTCAACCTGGACAAGAACGACGACATAATCCTAGACTGCGGCTTCGAAATCCAAAACGAGAACGACTCCCAAGCTTTGGAGATCAAGTGGTTTTACGAAGAGGAAAACCAGATTTACCAATGGCTGCCCGGGTTGAAGAAGCCGCAGGTGTTGGGCATCCTCAAGGACAGGGTGGATCTTAAGTACGAGGTGATGGACAACAGCAGTACCATGCACAGCGCCTTGAAAATAACGAACATTTCGTCGGACTTGTCGGGGGAGTACATGTGCAAGGTGTCCAGTTTTTATCAGGAGGTCACCGACAGCAAGAAAATGGTAATTTATGGTGAGTTTAAAACGGAACGTTAATAAGTTAATAAAGTAAAAGTTAATAAAATCATTTCTGCAGAAAAAGAGAGATTCATTAACATGAATTTTGTTTATTTGTTTTATCAAAGAGCTGATAGGTTTAAAATAACTTTGTACTGCAAAAAATAAAAAAATATATCGCTAGCACAGAAAGTAAGTAAAGACGAACAAAAGTTACTAAATTTTTTTTCGATATTTAATAAGGAAAACTATCGTAGTCTTCGTCATTTCTTAAAGTGCTATATCATTGGAGCATTTTTTTTTTCGATCATGGTCAACTGTGGTTTCCTTTGTCGTAATTCAAAAATTAAAGTTCACATTGTAATTTTAGTTAGACTATACATATATTTGATTAAGAACTTAAACCTCTACAACATTCATCGTTACACTTTTTCTCTAAAATCAAAAATAGCCGAGTTGTATGCATTTAACGAAATTACAAAAATCAGTTTTTTCGAAATATCTAGCCAGCCATGCATTTTAAGAAAAAAAAAAAAAACAAAAGCTGCATTAAAGTTGGTTCCTAAAACTGCATTCCTTTCCCACTTATCGTTTTTTCTAGCTCTGCTAGTTACTGAGATCCCCATGCTAAACATTAAGAAAATCTCACCCTGTATAGGGTACTTTAGAAAATCGATCGCTCTTTTGTCGACATTTCAATTAGACAAGATTGACAGTTAATTTAAACAAATGTGAAAATATAAGAATTAGGGTAACACCAACAGTAGAAAATCGATCGCTCTTTTGTTAACATTTCAATTAGACAAGTTTGACAGTTCGACATTTCAATTAGACAAATTTGACAGTTAATAAAAAAAAATGTGAAAAATATAAGAATTAGGGAAACAACTAATGCGCTCACCTTCAGATCAGAAAAAGAAAAAAAATTACACTTTTTATATAGAGTACTTTAGAAAAGTGATCGCTCTGTTGTCGACATTTCAATTAGACAAGTTTGACAGTTAATAGAAAAAAGTGAAAAATAAAGGAATTAGGGAAACAACTATAGGTATGTATGTGCTCACCTTCAGATCAAAAAAAGAAAAAAATTACACTTTTTATATAGAGTACTTTAGAAAATTGATCGATCGCTCAGTCGTCGACATTTAAATTAGACAAGTTTGACAGTTAATTAAAAAGAAAACGTGAAAAATATAAGAATTAGGAAAACATTGATGATTGTGCTCATCTTCAGATCAGAAAAAAAAGGAAAAAAAAAACAAACTTTTTATATAGGGTACCACAGAAACTTGATCGATCCTTTGTTGATATTTTATCTTGACAAGTTTGATAGTTAATAAAAAAAACGTGAAAATATAAGAAACAACCTTGCATTTCGCGTATCCATCTATCGGCATCTGCCCCCTTTGTGTATCAAATAAATCGACCGTAATTTTCAACATTTTTTTCCTACATGTTAAAATTAATTATTGCAAAACCATGAAAATATACGAGCCCTCATTTCTTAATTATGTTTGTATTAATTATTTAATACGGAGAGATACTTAATGCTGCTAGTTAATTATGTATGTATACGTATCAAGGTTATCCACAGGGTTATCCGTTCGTTAAAAGTTTTCAAGGATGCAGTTCACGTAGATATTTGAAATTTAAGAAGCAAGGATTTTCCGTAGAAATTTCTTTAAATAAAATATTGTATCGCTTCTGGTTGTACCGGAAGTCGCTATCAACTCGCTTATTTTAAGTAGCAACCTATCATTTTTGTTACGAATTTGAATTCTGCACCTAAAAATAAGAAGAATTGCAATACATTTCCCTATCTCTAAATGGCATCATTTTTGCGATATTTTAAATTTTCTTAAAAATTTGGATTCTGCAATCTGATTTTCAAAAAATTACAACACAGCTATGATTGGAGCAATTTTATTTGTAATAGCTGATATTGTAGTTGAAGCTTTAAGGTTCTTAAAAATTCCATAAACAGACTCTATTATAGGGAAATGTATTGCAATTCTTCTTATTTTTAGGTGCAGAATTCAAATTCGTAACAAAAATGATTTTTTGCTATTTAAAATAAGCGAGTTGATGGCGACTTCCGGTACAACCGGAAGTGATTCGAAGACAATTTTATTTTATTTAAAGAGATCTCTACGGAAAACCCTTGCTCCTTAAATTTCAAATATCTACGTGAACTGCATCCTTGAAAACTTTTAACGAACGGTTTATGTGGATAACCCTGTATACTTTATTTCTTGTGAAACTTGAAACAATTATTCCGGGACACTTTGTACAAAATTTTCAAATAAAAAATATGTAATTCATTTTGTCGGCGAGTTTAGAGGTAAAATGTATGTATAGTGGGGAAAAAAATTGTTCCTACCTTGAATGGTTTTCCATTTAGTATTATGTACTCTTCCTAGTTCGTGTTCGTCCAAGATCCAAGAATCCAAAAAAGCCCCGCTTTTAAGTACGCGTACGGCTTGAATGAAAACGAAAACGCGACATTCGATTATCCAATCACAAAATCAAAATGCTTTTCGACATTTTTAGGAATTGTTTTATCAAATAATTTTAGGTTTGAACACTATCACTTCGAATTAAATATCACTTCGAATTAAAAACCGAGATTAACTGATTTTCGGCACTTTACAATGCAACAGGCGAACTGCAATGATGCTTAAATTAAACTGATTCGTCACAACAAAGGAGCACTACTTCCGAAGGAATGCGGCATTATCTACAAAAACATTTGGTCAAAAAAATTCAAGGCCCGCTGAATAAAAACTGTCGGTACTCTTAATATTATGTGTGTAATGCTAACTGTCTGAAAATTATAAAATTTATAATTAGGTGCTCAACTGAAACTATTTTATCGTACACATATACAGTGTCTGCTTGAAAATTATTTATTTTTTGTACTTTGGTTTGGATACTATTACTTTATCAAAGCCAGACAAAACTGCTTCAACTTAAAAAATGACTTACGACTTGTGTGTACAGTGGTAGCCGATAAAGTCGTTGCCCCTGCATGCAAACCTCGTCCTTATTAACCTGCAATGGAAGCTTCTCACTCACTTAGGTCGAATTGGAAAGATTTACTTGTCCGCGACGTGTTCATATTTCCATGAGCATCAAAATTTGTAAGAATTTATGAGAAGCAAAAATAGTTTTCGACTTGTAAACGAAATAATGATATTAATTAGTAAATTAATACTGAAATGACTGTATTCAATGCAAGTCCTAAACCAAAAAACTAGGAGCAAAATATTTTAAAGGGCGTTCACCATCCTCGACGACAACTCGACACATCTAAAAACAGGAAACCTAAATATGAGAATCACGACCAGAGTTGCCAACCTTTTGCAATGATTTTTCCCCCAATGAAGCGAAAAAAAATCTCTCCTCAACATAAAACCATCCAACATTCCTAAATTAGGAAACAAGTAGAAATAAGTCGCAATGAGGACAGATACTTTTTCGTATGTTTTTATTAACTCTTTAGCTAAGAACGATGACTAATTGGTCAAAATAGTATCCAACAGAATAAGTAAAAATTCCCGTTTATATAGTATTTTTCTCTCTCGCCGATAAACGAGAAATCTCCCTCCATTTGGCCACACATGACCATGCTAGTTTTATTGACTCATGCTCTGTCCCACCTTTATCAAACTTTACGAGCTTGACAAATTAAAAATAATCTGTCATCCGATTATCAAAATAACCTAAATAATTCGATTATCAAAAATATTTTTATTGCGGCACTGGTTTATCCATCCGCAAAATGGCGCTAAGGCCAAAAAATCTTGCCCCGCCAGATCAAAGGTGCCGACAAATACTTTCCATGCTGGTTATGCTGTGCTTATACTGTGAGCTTGACCAACTTGAAGGATTTATCCTTTTTGGAGATTTTTTTCATACTCACAAGGGGACGAAAGAAATTTTTATTTAAGACAATTATTTTGAGGGACTTTGGGAGGCTTTAGGGCCATTCTTATACTGTTAATGAGACAATCATCAGATCTGTGTTTGTTATACTGCTTTAGAGAAGATAAATTATCGGATTATCGGTAAAACAGTGTCCGTCACATTTCAATGCACGCGTGATCAACAATGATTGAAGGTTTGCATCTGAAATATTTCCGAAACATTTTTTCATTTCCAAACAGCTATTTACCATATTTACTATCTATACAATATCTAACAAGAGTCTAAATAAAAACCTAGTCAAGCAGGCTACATTTAGTAATTCTGTTATGTAAATGCAATGGATAAATTCTCGATCACAACCTACTTGACTTGACGAGGTTTTTATTTAGACGCTCTTTACAATAAAAAATTATTGTACAGCGGCGACACAGGTTTTTATTTAGACGCTCTATACAATAAAAAATTATTGTACAGCGGCGACTCATTCAATCAATGGTGATCACACTTTAAAAAAATCAATTTTTACGTATTTTTCTAGATTGTGACGTTTCTTTTATATTATCAATGCTGTCCTTTTTCAAGTTTTTTTTTTTAATGACAGAAGAGGCTTTTAGGCGTACATACTTTGAAAATAAATAATAAAATACCGCGTGATCAACAATAACCGAAGGTTTGCGTCTGAAATATTTCAATATTATCAATTTTTTAGTCCGAAACAGGCGTGTACTAGTAACATGTCAATAATAACTTTCACACAGGTCGTGCGTTAATTTACACGCTTCTTGGAGTTGTTTAATGTACTCTATTATTTCTAATGCCAACTTATATCTGAGTATTCCAGACGCAAACCTTTAGTCGTTGTTGATCACAGCGTACTACTGATTATTTTGCAAAAGAAATTAATTTTGTTCTGTTCGATGGAGAATTTATGTTTGTTTTATTTTATAATTTAATGTTTGCTACATTAAATCAATTTTAACACTGACTGGCAAGACTGCTTGACACTATTCACTGTTGCTCTTAGTCCTGTAATACTGGCATCAAACGACCGGCAAAACTGCGTCGAGATGTTCACCAATCCCCATACCCGCACAGACCATCTCGTGCGTGGTAGCTTATTGACGCAGCAGTAGGTATCGTTGCGAATTTGCTCTTCACAGCACAACTTGAGCTCTGCGTCATCAATCACCGAAGTTACAACCGAAAAATATTTCAGTATTACTTTTTGGTCAATGGTAAATAAGAAAAAAGGATGGAGTTATTCTTTGTATGTCCGATGATGCAACACAATACACATTTTATTTATGATGCAGAGCTCTTCTCTTATGAAAACAATAATATCTTTGCGTAGGTCTTGTTGGTCGTCGGAATGAAGTTCCCGAATTACTTTTCTGCCTAATTGGGACCGAAATAACCATACAGAAGATGATCGGGGGCCCCATTACAATCCGGCCAACTTGCGACCAAAATTTTGCAAGTTTGCGATGACACGCTAATTGTCCGCACTGGCCATCTCGTGGGTGGTAGCTTATTGATGCAGCAGTATCGTTGCGAATTTGCTATTCACAGCACAATTATAGTCGCACGGTGTCACGGCTATGTGGCAATCCTCATATCTATTTTATTATTTCTAAATCCCCTAGGTCGAATATCTATATAGCTCAACTCCCATCAACATCTGTACTCGTAGGTCAATTCCAATTTCAGAGACTTTCAAATTCATTCACCTCCCATCCAAAAAAAAATAGAAAAACAAACAACTTGCTGACTCAACTGCCGGAAACGACAGAAAACTAATTGAAATACCTGAAGGAAGGGATGTTACTTTTCTGCATCTTTTGCTTCGAATGCAAGCAGACCTTGGTAGGCAATACCAGACGATCCTCAAGTGGTCTGCGAACGGGCCAAAGCTCACTTTAACCATAGAAGCAACACCATCGAATAAACAAATGTTTGGCATAGCAGTACCATCTTGAAAGGATGGAAGAGATTATTTGAAAAACTATATACCTACGAAAGTCCCAGTTTTGAGAAGAATTGTCCAAGAGGCTTCAACAACCGAAACAACAGGTTGGATACTGAAACAAGGCTTCTGCCCTAATGCATCACTAAAGCTGTGCCATCTCAAGAAAATCGACTTTTAACCAACTTTGAGGACGCAGATATCAAAAAGTATCAAAGCTATTAGAAAAATGTAGACGAATGGGAATTTGCAAATTCCCCTTCAACAAAGTGGTAAAGGAATTGGAGGACATCCAAACTCTGAAAACCAATAATGCTTTGTTCCTTTAATATTGGCCTCTGGTCTTCATAGAACTGGAAGAATGGATTTGATGCGCCTTCAGATCTATCTCCGACTTTGCAGATTTGCGTTTAGCTGCCTTCTTAACTAACTTAAGTTTTTCTTCCACATATTCCTCTGGTTTCTCTTCTTTCAGTTTAACCGAGCTAAACTAGTTAGGCTTCACATCTTCTTCCCCGTCTTCATTTTCTTGCAGTCTAAAGGAATACAAGAAAATAAATTATTTTCGACAATGTCTGGTGCATAAAGAAAACGGAAAGGAGAACTCGTTGTTTACAAATCGCATTAAAAACAACCTCCGCGAAGAACTCGCAACGTTCGAATTCTTTACGGAAGGCAAGCCAAGCGTAAACCGACAGCACGAGCCAAGATTCCACTCGAAAGATAAGCCGCAAATATCTTCACTATGTAATTAGCCGTGGCGTTTAGTCGTACTTTTTTCTGCCTTTAATTTTTAATTCGACACGAGTCATAAGCGTCGAATAATTAAAACAAAAAAAAAAGGAAGAAGAAAGAGCGAAGATGATTACAAACAAGCTTCGCTGGTTACGAACATGTTTAATGAACTTTAATTTATTCAAATCACGCAGAATTGCCAAACCAACATTATTAAGTCTTTGCAAATTTGAAATTGTTAAGTAAAAGGAGGTCCTCAAACTCCAGTAATTCAAGAACTGTTTAGTTTTTGGTTTACTGGAGTCAAAGTCGGTTAAAGAAATTAGTAAGTTGTTTATTTACAATTCCAGAACCTGCCAAAGAATTCGACTTCATCCTCATGGACGATAAGAACGACACCGTCATCCTGGTATGCACAGCAAGTGGAATATCTCCAAAGCCCATCATGACCATATCCGCCCCGCAGATGTAAGAATCTTCTTTTTTGATTCGTCCTTTCTTTTTTGAACCCCAATTTTAACTTTTAACCATTTCAGTAACCTCACTAGATTAAACGAGGGGGAATACGACGGTGACGAAGGCTACAAGGTGTTCGAAGTCAGCGACCTCTACAGCGTCAAAACAAGCTTCGAGTTCCTGAAGTCGGACGTGAAAGAAGAAACGCAGTTCGTTTGTGAAATAAAAATTCCGGACACGAACTACAACAGAACGCTCACGGTGAATTACTATCCAGGTAACTGTCAATGTCAACTATAGCCAGAATTAAAAAAAAAAAACAGGGTAACACGCACAATTTATGACAAGCTTTGGGCTGGTAGATTTCACTTACGTAAGAGAAAGATAAAAGACATAGGCACACGCAACTCATTTCTTCTTCTTCTATTTATTTGTGGCGGCTAACACTGTGCCAATTAGCTCTTAATTTTGCTTTAGGCGGTGAGCCATTACCAGAACTTGAAACAGACTTTGACTATGATAGTTCCACTACAAATTCAGGTACTCTTTTGTGTTGATTCTTATTACCGTCACGTGACTAAACTAAATCCATCCGTGACTAACTACCTTCCATTTTGTTTTAATTAAATTCGAAATGTAATAAAAATTATGTTCCCCCCCATCCATATGAATGTATTGTAGGCATGATTTCTACGGCACAACAGAAAAGATAGAAATTAAAAAAAAAAATGCAAAATTGAATTGCACAATTTATTGTTAGGTATTTTTTAATCCCCTCTTAAACTTTTGCAACCCGTGGAAATAACTATTCTTTTTCTTTTTGTAGAAAGTTCAGCATACAGCGTCCTTCGGAATCCCACCCTTGTGCTGACGCTCTTCACGTTACTGGCGACGCTGATTCTACTATGACGCGTTCTCTCCCCTAACATAAATCGTTGTAAAGTGTACATACATGTTGTATTTAAGCGGGGCGGGAGAGATTTTAATACCAAATGCATATTCAACCGAACCAAAGTGTACTTCTACGTCCGTTTGTACATAGATACATACTTATTTTCTTTGTGAAATTGTCTAGGCGATAAGTGTTTTGTTAAATCTAGTCCGTTATTTCCAAATATATATTTTAATTTATTAGTTGCTTTTTGTGTACAGGGTGATTTCCAATTAATCGCTAAACAATTTAAAGATACGAGGATTGACTGATGTGATAAGTATTTGGCCTATGAAAAAATAAAAAGTAATCACTAATCATAATGCATAAGCTCTTTGAAGAATCATTGTTCGAAAAGCATAAACGAATTGCTTAGCCACATACTAGCCGTTCTCCATTTTTCAAAGTATCTTGTCACAATAATCTTTGGATGGAAATTAAATGTTGTTTAACATGCCCAAATAAACAACCAATCTTTTAGCTTAGTATTTGCAAACCCCCTTTAAAATAAAATCGTTTATTATTATTATTATTATTATTATTATTATCATTCCAACCATAGATCTCAGGAGAGATATTGGTATCGTCATTGAAAGAGGATCATAAGAACTCTTTAAATTCATAAAAACAGCGTTCCAGCAGGAATTGTCTTAGTTCTAATTTAAATTTAGGCATAAATTTGTGAGTTTTTAAATTTAGAGGCACATTATTGTAGACTTTTAGGGCCATATAATAAACACTATGCTCAAATAAGGTAATGTTATGTTTAGGAACGGATAAATTTTCACAATGCCTTGTTTTTATAGATAAACATGTCCCATGTTTTTCTTTATTCTTAGGAAAAAGGCTTATATTGGATCTGGCAAAGATGGCTAAGTTGTATATATACAGACATGGCAAAGGTAAAATTTTTAAAAGTTTAAATAATGGTCTACAACTTTCAGTAAGCTTTTTATGCAAAATAGTCCTTATAAGATGTTTCTGTAAAACAAATATATGCTGAGTGTTAGTAGAACCGCCCCAAAATATTAAACCATATGATGATATAGATTGCACAGAGGTCATATAATATGTTTTCAACACATCAACAGTAACACAATTCCTAAGGTTTCTTATAATGTAACAAAATTTGGTAAGTTTTGAGCTCACATACTGTATATGCGTATTAAACTTTAAGGAGGCATCAATATATAAACCTAGAAATTTAACGTTGTCAACAATAGGAACTGATTTTCCATTAAATTTAATATATACGTTTGACAGAATTGGACCTTTTTAAAATTCTCTCGCTACAGTTTTGTTAGAGTTTAGTTTAAGACGCTCAAGCTCACACCAATTGGACATTGTTAATATTGTGGATGAAGCAAGATTCGAGCGGGAACTCTGATTGTTGGCAGTTACAACACACGAGGTGTCATCGGTGTATTGACATAGGGAGACAGATGGAAGCTGATTTTGTAAATCATTGACAAAAATTATAAACAACAGAGGACCCAAGATAGAACCCTGGGGGACACCCATGTTGATTTCTTTAGGAACACCTCCTTAATAACGCCTTCCTCCATATGTCTAATGCAGACTTGTTGATACCTTTTTGAAAGGTAAGAACGAAACAGATCTAAAGCCACCCCTCGAATTCCAATATTATATAACTTAGAGAGCAAAACAGAATGATCCAAAGAATCGAATGCCTTTGAGAGATCAAAATAAATTCCAACAGGAAATTCGCCATTATCTAAGCAAGTGGTAATATAATGCAGAGATTCAAAAATAGCAGACTCGGTTGATCGGCCTTTAGTGAATCCATGTTGACATTTGGACAAAATTTTATACTTCGCAAGATACGAGTATAATCTGTTATAAATAATTCTTTCAAGAACCTTAGAGAAAGCTAGCAGTAGTGAGATTGGGCGGTAGTTGTTGATATCTGTTCTCAAGCCTTTGTTCTTATAGATGGGAATGACTTTGGCATGTTTGAGGCAATCAGGGAAAATTCCCGTGAAAAAGCAATTGTTTATGACCTCAGCAAGTTTACCAGATATTAAATTGCCAACATCTGCGATTATGGAACAGGGGATGCCATCCTTGCCCGAAGTTTTCTTGGAAGACATGTGATTCAATATATTTAAGACTTCGTGATGATCCGTAGGAAACAGGAAAAAATAAGATACCGCATTATCCTGTAATACTGATCCCAAGTTATTTGAATGTATTATTGGGTTAAGTGGAGCAAAATGCTCACTGAATAAATTTGCTATTACAAGTGGATTATTTATAGGAATGTTATCAACGACTAATTCAATAGTTCCACATACCTCGGACGGGTAAGCCGAATCTTTAATAATGCTCCATACCATTTTATTTCTATTTGAACCTGTAGCGTCCAAAATTTTATTATTATTATTATATGATATTTTAGTTTTATTTATAAGCTGTAGATATTCTTTTTTCTTGGCAAGATAGAGTTTTCTAAGATTGTCGTCTTTTGAAATCTTCCATATATGATGTAAATCCTTAATGTAATTACTCTTCGAAATAATCTCCTGAGTTACCCAAGCAGAATTATTTTCTGATTTGTTAAGAGAAATCGAGGAGTTAATAGGAAAACATGTGTTAAAATGCCGAAGAAAGACATTCATGAAACTATCAAAACTGATGTCGCAGTGTGAAGAAGCAAACCAATCGTCTTGCATAATCTTAGACATAAATTCTGAACGGTTATTGATACTAAATTTTCTCCGAGTACAAACAATGTTTCCAGGTATGTTCGATAAAGGTAATTTTACAACAAGTATTTGAGCAGAATGATCCGATAAGTGGGTTACAACATTAAAGCTGTCTATTTTTGTAAGATTACTATAAATATTATCTATACATGTAGAGCTGCTCCCAAATACACGTGTAGCATCAGAAATGTGCATATTCATTCCATATGATTTTAGAATGTTTAACACGGCAGTACTATTTGAAGAATTACCCAAGAAGTCCACATTAAGTTTTTGAGGACTTTTCAAAACAATGTCCAATAACTCAATCAACTTACTACAAAACAAGTCTAAATTACCATCGGGGGATCTGTATAAGCAAATCACGAAACACATAAAATTAGACATTTTTAGTTTGCAACAAGAAAATTCGAAATCTTTGTCAATGCATTTGATATTTAAAGCAACATCATGACAAGAATTGGATAGCCTGTTACTAACAAAGTTTGCAGTACCGCCATCACGAGCATTATCTCTAGAGCTGGAAGAAATTAAGGTATAACCCGTTAGGCGTGTGTTAAACATTGCTTCTTTAGGAAGCCACGTCTTGCTAAAACAGCAGAATTCAGGATTGTGTTGCTCTCGAAGGAATAGTTCAATTTCATTAGTTTTATTATTTATACTTCGAATATTATGATGCAGAAGTTTTAGCAGCACACAATCTTTTCCAATTAGCATAAAAAATTTTCGTCGTTAGATGATTTTATTTTTATGGTATTGCAAATAAGTTTAGATATTTCACTTAATGTTTTAAATTTGTCAAATTTTAAAAATGAAGCTTTTTGTTTAGTGATATTTTCCATATAGAAAACATATTTGTGAGAATGTGCATTAATCTTCTCAATAAATTCTTTTAATTTTGTATTGAATTTGAGAATTTTGGGTTGCAAAAGGGGGCTGGTACACGAAGGAATCGACATTATAATAACATTAGTGTGGTCACAGGATCGTAATTTATCGAGTAGTGTTCTAAACTTAGGATAAGTTTTCAATTTAAAATCGTTAAAGCCTGCCATAACAACAACATAATCGTTTTTTGTGAAGTCATTACATAAACTATCGATACTATCCACAATATCGGCAAAAAGACCGTTTGGTTTTAGGTAAGAGAGGATCTGATACGAATTACCGCAAAGTCTATGTAAAATTTTATTGCTTGATTTACCTGTTTCATCAGCTAATACCAAGATTTTGCATATGTTAATTTTCTGATTTGACAAAGCTTTTACATTGGCTGTGCTGCAGCTACGAGGGTTGATCGTAACACTCTTTTCTGTTTGACCCTCATAGGTTGATGATTTTCTTTGGAAATGTAAGTCGAACACTTTGAGGCTTGAATAAAAAATTGATAACTTCGGTAATAAAACATTTAATAACACTTTTAAACATAAATAATAATTAACAAGGTACTTAAATTAGGAATTTCGTTTTCCTTCTCGTATTGCACGCACCCGCTACAATCGCTTACCTACATCTAATATTGCACGACATTATTTGGTATAGAGAGAGAGAGATAGAGAGTTTGGTGGGAAAGCAAGGTTTCACCGATTGTGAGATTGGGATTTAATGATGGGCCACGTTGGTGTAGCTGACCTTCGCGTGGTATCCCGAAGGATCGGCCCAGTATTCCACGACTTGGATCCTACTGTCTGGAAGCAGGACGTCGTACCGGCCCTTGATTACTTTCCCTTCTTTGGCTTCTTCGTGGCCGTAATCCGCGCCCGAGTGGTAATCGCGGACTCTGTATCCAAACGAATATTTCGATGCATATTCCTGGAAAATAGAAACATCAAACATAGAAGCAGCAAATTCTAACAATTAACAATTTTTTTGCGATAAAATTTAATACGTATTTTACGTTTTGCAGGCTTTGCTTTCGCCAAGTTTTAGTACATCCATTGGAAAGTGGTTTAAAAAAAAGCAACTTGCCCCATTATTTCGTATCAAAATGTGAAAGCACAAATTTATTGGTTAGATGGTAGAATAAAATTGTAGCAGGAAATAAATCTCTCAGAGCAACGCCAAATCTTTTCGATTAAAAAAAATGGTACTTTTTTATAGTTTCGTCTGAACTGACAACTAACAAATTACACCAACTTTCTTATTTAATAAAAATAGATTGAGACTGATGTTTCGGGAATAAATAACTGTCTTCTTCTTTGTGTGGGGCTTACGTGATTAATTGCTGGGCTCTCTTTTTGCTTTCACACATTCGTCAGTAATTTTTTGGCGTTTCCAGAATCTGCTTTCACCGATTTTATTGCTGTTCTTTATATGTGATGTCATAAATAACATTTAAGTGCGAGGGATGCATCAATACAATAATAACTTTCTATATTCAAACTTTTATGGGAAATGAGAGCAATAAATTCTGAGGAGACAATTATCTTTTTAAAAATTTCTTGGCAAAAGTAAGCCAATCGATAGCTACGAGCAAAGAAGTAAGTGGAAGGATGCAAAAAAATGTTGCTATTTGGGACCAGTCAAAGCCAACAGAGGGAAAAGAAAATAACTAGGAAATGGTAAAAAAATGTTAAATGGTTAAAAGGTGTTAATGAACTACATAAAAGTCAAAAGAATAATATTGTAAGAAGTAAAAAAAATGAGATGGTTAGACTAAGCTCTAGAAGATTTGAGAGTGACAGGAGTGAAGAATTGGAAGAGAGAAGCAAAACCCAGACAAAATGGAAAGAGATGGTACAGCAAAAACACATTTGGAATTGTAACAAGATTTGGAAAAGTATAGGAACAAAACTGAAAGCAGAAAAATGACAACATTTAGAATAAAGCTCAAGGATGCGAATTAACTTAAAAATGGCCAGGTGTGTAATTATTCATGTTGGGCCATGAAACTTAAACGCAAATCGAAATAAAATTAGAAATGTTAAGAATTAAAAAATTTTAAGGTGATTTAACAAAGAAACTACTAAAAACAGGACAGGCTTGGAGGTAACACAAAGACCTGCCAAACTTAGAAGAGAGCCAAAGGAAAAGAACGAAGACTCCAAGGGCCTTATTATCGAAAGGTTTGTATAGTTTTATACGAGAGTCTACGTCATTTTGACGTCACTCCAGCAAAACGAACCCTCTCCCTCGTTTCGAGCATAAGGCCCCAGTTAAAACAACTTACAATAGCGCAGGAATGTCTAAAACGACAAGGGGGCGGAAACGCCATATTTAAGTGAAACTGAAATGAAAACTCTAGAAGTCGTGGATCTTCAACGCTCACAGAGCCTGTAGCATCATAGCAACACCAATATAATAATTAGGTACAATAAAAAAATTGATTAACAAGTACCTAACACACTAAAGCAAGAAAATTGAAAAAGAGAAATAAGTGAATTTAATCAAAATGAAGAGAGAGAAAGGAAAAAAGAAAAATAAATGAAAATTATTTCCTGTGTTATTTACAGCGTTTTCGATTTATTGCTCCAGTACACTCTCAACGTATCTCCATCTTCTATTATTACATGAAGTTAAAATGAGATGAAAATACTCTGAGGAAGCTTTATAAGCTTATATGTATACAGGACGCGACGGTTACATTTACAAGGAATCGCTTAAACATATAAATTTCTTCCGAAGGTGTAAAACACTTCATTTTACCTGCACTCCAACGTCGAGAATTTTTTGAATTAAATTAAAATTAAATATATTTAAAAAAATCAATCAAAATTAATTTAAAAAAAAGAAACTTGAGAAAGCATAGGAAGATCACAAATGAAGGTAATACGAAAAATTAACAAGAAATCAGAAGACCAAAGAACAACGAAATACGAAGAAAACAGGTAAATAAAAAACAACAGACTAAGTCTAAAGAAGATTGACGATACATTTCCTCCTTTTGATTTTCGCAAGCAAACAAAATAAAAGAAGCCAGGAAATTAAAATAAAAGAACTAAGAAAATCGACAGTCCTCCGACGGAAGGCTTTTGAAAGTCTAAAAAACAAAAGAAAAACGCAAGAAATCAATAAAGAAAGAAAATAGAACAAGAAAGAAACAAAAACGATAAACTAGAAACGAGATGAATGGAAAAGAAAAGAAAGCTTATAGTACTCTTTTTAATTTTAATAATAATAGGGTAACAAGAATAAGGATAACGCCGCCAACGCAGGGAATCCACAGCTGCAAGAATCCGGACGGAGCATTATTATAAACATAAGAATGACTCATTTGCAATTATGTAACGTATGACTCACCCGCGTTGCAGAAGATGCATCTGCATTTCCAAATGTAAATATCAAAACGTATGATTCATTCGTGTGCCGTGTGCAAATCTTATGACTCATCTACGTGAGTAGATAGATCTAAAGCCAAAAGTCGAGCCGTATGCAAAAATGTCAAGGCAACAATTGACGTAATACCCCGGAAACAAAATCCCTATAAAAAGGCGACAAATCGAACGTTAGCGCATAATTAGAATAAATCTAGTCAGAGTGTCATCTAGTCTGTTTGTCAGTAAGTGCCCAAAATAAGATGTGAATATTTGTAGCTGTAATTAATTGTTAATAAATGTTTTGTTATGCTGAGCTACGATCCTTATTTCATGTTACTTAAATTATTACCGTAGCAATAGTAATACGCAAACGCAATAACAAAAGGATAAGAAAATGAACCCATGACACACACAAATCGCTTGGTCACTTGCTAGAAACCGTGTGAACGTGACGTTAATTGAAAATGACGTTCCGGTATAATTCGCTTCCGATTCGATTGTTTTGGTAAGTGGCGCCAGCGGAGAAATACTTGAACTAAAAAAAAGCGCAGGCCAGATAAGACACACGACACACTGTCTCGTGAAATCTAGTAGGTCGTGGTCATAGTAAAAAAATATAACACCTATTATTGAGGTGAAAAAGAAGAACATGTTGAAAATAATGTCTAAAAAATCAAATACCTCTAGACTCTAACCTTCAAGAAAAAGATATTAGTATTTACAGACAGGGCCGGCCTTCTAAATGACGGGGCCCGTAAGCACAATATTTTGGTATGGAGCTCAAAAATTCTAAATTTGTTTTTTTTTTTTTTTTTTGTAATTTATCTACACTTTCTAGTTTCGGTCAAAAAAAAAAACAAATGTCTCGAAAAAGAGTCAGTCTAAAGACTGAATAATGTTACTCTGTTTATGGGTCTTTTCTATATTACTGGGTCCTCCTTACTTACACAGGATGACCAGTAAGTTGACGTATTCTGTCGGCGGCACAATAAGTAAGTCGAAGCCTTCTTGATTTAGTAAAAATTAGGTTGGGTTTATAAAATTCAAAAGGAAAAAAACAACCGAGAAATCACAGCAGTTTGAATTTGGCGCCCAAAATTTTATGCTTCCGAGAAAACATCAAGAGATGTCGAAGCTTTATGTTAACAAGAGGTTTATAAAATTCAAAAGGAAAAAAACAACCGAGAAATCACAGCAATTTGAATTTGGCGCCCAAAATTTTATGCTTCCGAGAAAACATCAAGAGATGCCGAAGCTTTATGTTAACAAGAGTTCAATACAGGACTCAATAAAGCTACAAAAAACAAATCACCAGGATGTTAATGTTTTGCGCTCTAAATTATTAGGCGTATAGATACTTACAGTACAAGGATACGTCAATAGATGGCGTAGTTTTTATTATATTTACCGATTAAAACGTCGTATGTAATTCAAGAAAACGTCAACAGATGGCGCCACTTCAAACAACGTAGACATTCTTCCAGACGATTGAAGTAACTATTACGTTACCCAAGAAATGCATACATAAGTTACAGAGAAAAAGATCGGTTAACGCTTTAAGCCATCATTTCTATTACAGAGTTGGTAACACTGAATAAGTTGGCAATGTCGCGTATTTGAGGTTAGATTTGTGCCTCGGCCCAATTACACGTTCTTGTTACAAAGTAACTTTCAGTGAAAAAGATTTTTTATTCCAAATCGAGCTTTCTGAGATTATACAAATATGTACGAGTAAAAGTTTGACAGTTATTTCAATTTGATATTAAACAGTGTTGCCAAATTATAAATTCTAAAAAATAAAAATAAATAATTGGAAGCTTCGAACCTTCATCTCTATGTCAAACATTGTTAATTTGTTACCAATAGACATAAGAAAAATTATTTTATCTTCTCTGCGTGCACTATTTATCAACTATCTAATCCTCATACTAATCATTTATGAAACTTAACCCTACAATTTTGACAGTTGTCAAGTAGTAACGTCTGTTGTGTACACGTAACTCTTTGTTGCTCTAGACTTTAAATTCCGGGGCATTATAACCTCGAATGAAGGAAGACAGTCAATATAACAATCGTTAACCAAATTATCGACATCTAGCGGTGACTGAATGTACTACTACCTAAAAGGAGAAAGGGCGTCCCATTTCACCCAATAGAACTTACAAACCACGACAATTTTTTTTATGTATAAAAAAGAAATCAGAAAACTGCTCTAGCTTATGTAGAGATAATAAAACAGAGCGATTAATAAAACTCTTTAAAAGGTTTTTGCTTTTAAAGTCGTGAAGTTTCAATAAATGACACACGCTAAGGGTGTTTTTTCGCTTGGTGCGTTATTTTATCACCACACTGTATAAGATATACAGTGCTAGTCTAAAGTTCCTTCCCCCTCTGTTAATTTTGGAACCAAATAAGATAAAAAGTTCAAACAAAAACCAAATCAATGTACATAAGAAATACTAACTTTTGAGATATAACCACTTTAGAATATCCGCTAGGTGGCGCTGTACGCACCATGAACTTCAAAATTTTAAATGGCAAGATAGCTTCAGTGGCGTATCATTTTAAAGGAACTTTAATTCTGCATCAATAACACCTTGTATAGACATCACCGATGAATTAAATTAATTTGGAAACATGGTCGTGTACATAGCGACACGAAACACACATGCAACAAAGTATTCATTAGGCTTAATATATTAAAATATATTAATTTTCTTTACTATACAAAAAACTGTGAAAATTGCTGTAGCTTGTATATGTGATTAATTGAATAGATAATAAAATTTCTTTTATTTAATTTTTTTTTTTTGAAGTTTCAATAAATGACTCGAGTTCAGTAACATCTTGTATCGACATCGGTCAAGTTTAAATTGAAAAGTCACTAGAAGTCACTAGAGCAAATTTTTTTACAGAATCGAAACGGTTGATTTTCAGGCCTACATTTATTAAGACTATTGTGTTTGTATGAATGATATTGTAACTAGGATGAGAAGACCACCAACGAATGTGCAGTTGCAAAACATAAACATAAGTATGATTCACTTGCATTTATGTAATACCCGTGTGCAAATCTAAATGTCAAGGAGTATGACTCATCCGCGTGCAGATCCGAAGGCGAGCGTCGAGTGTCATGTAGTCTGAATTGACTGTATGTGATCAAAATAAGATGTAAGTAATTGTAGTTGTAATTAATTGTCAATAAATGTTTTGTTATACTGAGCTACGACCCTTATTTCATGTTACTTAAACTATTACCATAACAATATCTTTAACTGGGTAAAATATCCGAACATATTTTTTTAAACACTTTGCATTTTGACAAATTTGTACATTTTTGAGAAGAAGATGGGGCGTTAGATAGAATGCTAGGTTGTCTAGTTACAGACCTAATGGGGGCCCCTGTGTGGGGCCACAAAACTGTTTTGCATCCGGTGGCCGGCCGTGATTACAGAGAGAACAAAGAGTTGCATGACCGTTTGTAACAGTTCTATCTTCTTTGTAACTTTTACTTAGGTATATATTTTATATTTATTTAAAAATGTGTCATTGAAGAAAGCGCCCTTTTTTGTTACATTTCTCATCCCTCTTTTTAGTTCAACATTAAACCACGAACAGTAAACAATAGTGTATTCAAATATAAGAAATAGAAAAAGAAAGGAAGTCTAATGTTATGGTTTGAAAACAGACGTTTCATTATTCCGTTTCTTTTCCAAAATTGTCTTTCGCTAATACCCTGGAGGGAAATTTAAAAGAAAAAAATCTTTTCCACCACGGTATGAGCAAATCCAAAATTGTCTTTCGAAAATAGTAGCGAATACCGTGGAGCAAAACTAAACATTTTAAAAGAAAAACATCTTTTCCTCCACAGTATGAGCGAAAGCACTGAATAAATAATAAATTAAGTTTACCACGCAAAGTACTTTCGTTACAATCTTTTACATTTTAATAATGTCTTCTGACAGTGCTACTCTTGCAACAAAACTTGCATCTACACATTGTATCCTGATTATAATGAAATACAAGAGCCTGCCGTTAAAGGAACGTCATTGAACGTCATGAAGTAGTTACTTTAAATGGAAAGTTCTCTTACTTCCTGAAAGAAATACTGCTTGCAATTACACAAGTATTAATAAACATTCCTCGTTCTCACATATTTTAATGCTTAAAAATTTCACAAAAGTTGCTAAACATTCCTCGCCATCACGTGCTTCAAGACCGCTCTTTCGAAACCATTCCTACTCGTGTAACAATGATTTGATTATGTAGTCGTCATGCACGTCGACTAACATGATTTATTTGCTCCGGCTCGTTTTATTGCCGACAGGAGCATAAATGATATTTATTTGCTTCTTGTTTTTTTTAGAAAGTCATAAAGCGAAACAATTGTTGTAGAAAGTGGTCGGGACGAGGTGCATACATACATAGAGCCTCCAAAACGAGCGCCAGGTCGTTCGTTAAAAAAAGTTAAAGCGCTCCGAGGAGGCTCAGTTCAAGGCGGAACGCGAGAGAAACCGGGCTATATAAGCTTCCGGGGGGGTTACAAATTAAAGTGAACGTCCGAATTTATTATACATACGTATATGGCGATCTGGTTTCAGTTTGTTGTGTGAACGGAATACAGTGTCGGATTAATAAAGTATTTTTGTGTGGTGGTATTTTTGTGTATGCAGCAAACGTGTAGATTTCAATAAATAATACCTAGCGATCGAGTTTTATTTTATACAGTTTACATGATTTATAAATACAAAGAGTGATGAAGTTGTTGTACCTGGTTAAATTCAAAAATCATTTCATTAATGGACTCTATAATCTATAACTTAAGGTTACTCAATAACACCCTTTTCACATCTTACACAACTACCACGATCAAAATTAAACTGATACAATGTATACAAGTTTGCTTGTAAATTGTGTTATTGGGTAGTTTTAATACATTCAGTACAAACCATTCTGAACAAGTTGAGTTATAACTCAACATTTTCAAACGTATATACATAAATGTAGGTAATTTCAACAAAGCACCGATTCAATCAAACGATAATAAACCAATAATAAACACTAAACTTAATTATTTGTGCACTTCCATTTACGTCTAATTTCGCCCATGCCGTGGTGGAAAAGATGTTTTCATTTAGAAATTTCTTCATTTCCTCCACGGCATTGGCTTTAGTTTTTAAAAGACAAAACTGAAATGAGGCAGAGTTACCCTATTTTGAAACCAAATTTTTAGCTAGACGCATAAAGAATAATTAGGGCAACTTCTAACTTTTCCATATTCTAAAACGGAAGTAAAAATTTAACCCGGTTACATGGAAGCTCGATTCAAGAACTAAAAGGTTCAAAAGATTTTTCTGCTGGCCCTGCCTTTGAATCGTGTAATTAAATGCGTTGGACGCATATTATTATTATTGCATGAGTAGAAAGCACTTGATCTTTATATTAAGTATAAATGAAGCAGCTAAGCACGAGCGCTCGCGGATTATACTTTCTAATCACACTATATATTTTTTTGTAATTTCATGCGCATATAAACTGCTTATGTTTTCATAATTGCCGTCAATTCGACAAGTTAAAAATGTAAAGTAAAAAGTTACTTTTGCGTGCACCCAAGAAAAGGAATGCAATAATTTTAAACTTTAATAAACTTCAGGTGCAAAAAAAACTAAATTAAAAAAGGAACAAGCAAAGAAAATTTTTAAAAATGTACGTTCAATTGACAGAGATCGAAATGACTTTGTTTCGGGGGAGATCAGAGACAAGGTATTTTGAAGAAATCCCCAATGAGTCACAGACGATGTTTCTAAGAAAAGACATATGAAAACGATCTGAACGAGATCTTCAAATTGGATAGAGAAAGTTAATCCGAATCGAATGCAGAAGAGTTGAAAAGCAAATCTGTTTGAGGCAGTTGAATGAAAATGTAACCAAAAAGCAGAAAGATTCCCTAAATAAAATTAAGACTATAAATGAAATAGGAGTATTTCACACTCATTAATGTAGGTACTTCAGAAAAAAAAATCATTTATATATACGTATAGGTAGATATAAGAAATAGTTCAGGGCCCAGTATTTATCCCTGAAGGACCCCACAGCCAATCTTCCATGCTACAGGTGTGACTTTATGAGATTATTGATTGGCATGTCCTCTAGTTTCATAATAATTTCACTTTTACCGCAACAATTGAAGCGAAAACTCAAAATACACATCAAGTTGAAGAAGTATGAATGATATTGCAGAGAAAAAACTACAAAAGCTTGGCTTGAGAAACGATCATTGGGAAGGCAATTAAATGAAGTGAAAAAGACAGAACTTATTGAATTGGTTTAAGTCCACAATAAACACCGCCAACAAGGAAGAAGAATTGGAATAATCCAGCTTTAAAAATAAAAAAATAAAGAAATGAAGAAAAATTATCGAAGACAAAAAATAAACAATGCCAACAAAGAAGATGTACCGATTTAATTTTAAAAACAGAGACAAAAATGAAGATAAATTTCACTGTTTATTTAAGCTATAAGTCGGGAATAGAAAAGAAATTATATGAAATCATTTTTTTTTTAAATTTTTGTTTGGTGAAAGTTAATATTAAAATAAAAACTACAAACACCAAATCAAAAATGTAAAACAGTATTTTGAACAGAAATTAGATGAAGTAGATCGGAGATTACAAGGACATAATTAACATTAATCATAATTAACATGTGACGGAGAGTTCATGTCAAAAATGTCAAGTGATTGGCCACATTTCACGTCAGTGTTTATTTAGAAATTATCTGAGGCTTCTCTAATCTCTAGTCGACGGTTTTATATATTTATTGAATAAATTACTAACTTGAAATAAAACACGACAGAAAATATGCACATACATTTATAATAAAAAAAGTTTTTTTTTGAAAAAAGCAGTATACAAATCAGCTGTCATACACAATAAGGATCGAGTAGAATCGATTTAGATACTCATTTAGATTAAATAAATTTAGTTACATAGTGTCTACCTACTTATGTTTACTGTCTTTTTTGTAATTGTGTATTATTGACGATTTCAGTCAACGTGGTTTCTTTTAATTTATAAGAAAAGCAAAAGGTATTAATCGAGTTATACAGATTCGGTAAATGTTGAACTGGACATCCTATTATAATGCGTACGACAAGGAACGCACTAGAAAAATAAGGAGAGAAATTTGACTAATCACGCCCACTTGTTGTTTGTGCCGTTGACAACTAGTTCTCCGCGAATCGAATCGATTAATATCTCTTTTTCTTTTTCATATTCAATTTCACGAGTAAGAACTCATTTCATTTTTAAATTTAAATAAAAACGTTTAAAGAGTATCATGAGGAAATAAATAAAAACAGAAGCCAAATACATATACGTACATATACAACAAAATATTTTAAGAAGTAGAAGAAGTTAAATACAAGGTCTCCCGAATATAATGACCCACTAATAACGAGTGTTGTTCTGTCAACCATTATCGAGATACAATGGTTTTGTTAAATTTAGTAATAAAAGCTATGTATAATATTGTCACGTTTGAAAAATTATTATCTAATTTCGCTTTTACTTTTGGAGTTACACAAAAATTAACGCGCGTATTTTTAGGTTCAAATTGACAAAATTGTTTAGTTAGCATTTCACAAGTACAGTCACTGACACAGGTTCAGTCACGGCAGAAGTTGTCTAGCATAAATTACCGACGTCTGCTTAGCTTGCAGGTCAAATTCTTTTTCGGTCGATGGAACTTATGCAAAATTAACGTTTTAATAGAAGGAATTCCACGGTGACAAATGAAAACCAAGTTGTTTGGACTTACTTAAGAATGCTACACAACAGTTCGTATTTCATTCAAAACAATTAAAGTGCTCGCTCATTAAGTGTGATGCTGACAATTTTGGAACATCGATCTTTGGACCCGAACCTTTGGAACCTTTGTGGCATCCGGCACGGGTGGTATAAAAGGGAAATTTGTAAATCAAAGGGGTAGTAGTTGATTAGTTGTTAATCAATGAGTCGACTGGCAGTTTAAAGAGTATTCATTAATATAATTAGTTTAATGTAATTTGGTGAATTTTATTTGCGACTTCTGAATCGGTCCTTGGGGGCGGCGTTTGGTCGAGTGTGGTGCAAAGAGGCGAGGTAATGTAAAATTTAAATTAATTATTATGTTTCGTTCGCCAATATCCTGCCCTGCAAGCGAATGCTCGATATAAGGGAAAACGTAATGTGGTGGCGACCCCCTTATAACATAACTACGTTGACCATATTTCTCTTACAACGTAACGTGATGGAGGCACACTTAAAAAAGGACAATTTATTTCTTTTTAGGAACCAACGTTTTCTATAACGTAATGCTCTTGACATGGCGTAAGCGCCGAAATTATAACTTTTCTATAACAGCCTTTTCGTATCTTGATATGGTAAAGGCTTGAGAGTATCTTATCCGTGACAATATGTTTAATTAAAAGACACCAAGATAGACCACGGAACATTTTTACATTAAGAAAGTAATGTTTTCAAATATTTTGTATAGCTCTACGTGTATTTTATGATCAAATACGGTATTTTATCACAAAATACGGTATTTTGTCATACAATAGGGTATAATGTATGTAAGGCTATACAAAATAGGGAGTTTTTTGCAACACATTACGATAAAAATATCGTTGCGTTAAAGGCTATGTTGCTTAGCAACCTTATGGATTTAACCAATCACAAACAGAGTTTTCAGGTTTAACGTACGTAAATTTTAACGGAACCTATTGCCAAAAACTCCCTAATATTTTAAAATACCGTATTTTTACAACGTTAGACAAAACTAATGTTCGCATCTAATTAATTAATCATTTCTGTTCTTTTACAATTTCAGACGGTATAATGTATAAAGTTAATCGTGAAATATAATAGTGTTTGATAATAGTAAGAATTGGTTTATGACGAGTTTCTGAATTAATCTTCTTTATGTTTATTCATTACTTTCACTTGGTAAAAGTAGTATCAAATAAACTACCAATACATCGCGGGGTACCTCAAGGTCCTATATTGGGCCTATTGTTATTCCTAATTCAAGTAAATGATACATCAAGCCTTCAAATAAATGCAAGAGCCCCCAAACACTAAATAACACTATTAGCCATTATAAAAATGTTGTTTGTTTGATTCCAACAAGCTATGTCCTAACTTAAATAAAATAACATAAAATTAATTTGCTACGGAAATCAAATAGAGCTTAATGTTATCATTGCACAATTCATCGCTATGTAGAAATTCAATATTCTACATGCGCAATTTTTTTAAAAAAATAAATCGCTTTAAAGAAGCATCGCTTTAAAGAAAATGAGGTAAGTTAAAGCTTTCTATTCCACTGGTATACGAATTTTAATGAATGACGTATCTGCTTTTAATCTTATATAATTTTTTTGTTTCCCCATCTAACAATGTGATATAAATCAATTTATATACTCCTATACCAAGCTGTACCTAATGCCTACCATCTGTGATGGGTTAGTAAAATATGATTGCGATTTTTATTCATAGCTTTTTATTTTGAAGAAGAAGAAAAGAATTCTTTTGACAGATACATACATCTATAAAATCGATCTTTATAATGAAACAAAGTTATACAAGAGTCTAGTACATCTTCGTCGTGTCGTTATTTTCTACTTAACTCTGAACACTCTGATTTGATTTTGAATTTAAAAAATGTTCAGAATCAATTCACATTTCTTTCTAATTAGTAATTTTTAGTGGACTACTTATTTTGGGAGACCCTGTATAACATCTCATCTACACAGTGTCTTTTTTTATTGATGTCAATAGTTTAAAATTGCAAAGTAACTGCATACATAAAAGCATTTCAAGTAAAACAATGTTTCCTAAGCTTCATCGAAACAGTCACAATTTATGTGAAGACCACACACATTAAAATTTCATTTAGAAAAATAGAAATAGAAAAAATTATAATGAACCGTAACAATATAATATGCGATTGCGCGTTTTTCATTGTTTCTGCACTGAAAATAGAATTACAGAAAATACAACACGGTGAAAGAAAAAATAAATTAAGTAATAAATTTCTACGTATTTTTTGGTAATTTAAAACTTTTGTTTTGGTGTAGCTAGATATAGAAAATGAAGAAAATTGTTTCATTTTCAAATTACAGTTTCGTTTAAAAACTTTTTTGTTGCGTAAATCAATATACAGCGTTTCCGATTCACTGCTCTAGAGCCAGCCATTCTTAACTTCTTTTAACCACGAACCACCCCTTCAATGTTTCTTTTTGTCGTCGCAAACCTCGAGAATTTTATTTTGAATTACAGTTAACTTATACTTTTCACTATTAACTATTATTGTAGGTACCTACTTTAAAAGAGAATTATAAAACTATGGCTTCAATCAGTGGTGTAGTTATGGGGTATTGAGCAAATAAGGATTGTTTTAAAGTTTTATCGTTTTTTTTTTAAATTATTTATCATTATTTGCGGATAATGACAATTAATTTTGTTTAAATCTTTGCGGGCCCTCTGAGGGGAGATGACTGATCCGCTGACGTAATTGAACTTTGCCTCAAGTCAACAGGTAAAGATTAAAATTAAGGTTCAAGTCAACGAAACTTGAGTTTAATCGACTTCAAGATTCAATTCCTTGATTGAAGTCAAGATTCTTTGATTTGATGCAAGTTGATCGACGATAAAATCAAATTAGTTTGAGGAAGTCAGGTGTAAAGCTTCAAGATGACGTAATTGAACGCTTTTCCAAGTCTAGAGGTAAAGAAATTGTAAAAATCAAGATTCAAGTCAACGAAACTTGAGCTTAATCGATGCATTATAAAAATCAAGATTCAAGTCACCAAGACTTGATCTTAATCGATTTCAAGATTCAGTTGTTTGATTAAAATCAAGATTCTCCGATCTGACGGATTTTCACCTACGACAAATTAGTTTAAGGAAATCAAGATCTTAAGTTAGGTCAAGAAATAGACATTATGCGGTCATTAGAATCTTAAACAATGATTTCTTTAAAAATCACAATCCGGTTTCTTTGAAATAAACTGATGTGATGACCCATACAAGTCATACCTTAAAAAAAATTAACCTTGACTGATCTTGAAAGGTTTAAGATCAAGTTATGGTGGATTAAAGCCCCGACTAATTTCTATAACTTCCATGCATCTTGATTTAAACATAATATTAATTACATCCAAGCAAAAGACCTTCCTCTCTTTGATCTTGGCTTGATCGAGACACAATTGTCACACCAAAACATTGATTTCTTCGCACTGCAATTTGAATTGGATCTTCAAGTCTAAAATCCAGTTTTGTTGGCTTGAAGCTTTGAATTTTGACTTTTATAATGTCTTGGGTCTTGACCCGGTATGAAACTTTTAATCTTGATTAATTTAATCTAGTCGTAAATCAAGATTCATTGAACCAATGAAACGATTTTAATGACGGACTTCGACTTTGAAGTCGATTCAGATCGAAACTTGAAATTTTGATTGTCATAATGCCTACACGTCTTAACTTCAAGTTACCGATTTAATTCATAATTTTCTCAAGCTACTATGAATTCGACGTAAATCAAGTTATTCTTGATTTCTATAAAGAACTGGATCTTGGTCTATTCCGATCAGGTTTTATTGAATTAAAGCTTGAACCATGGTTGTCGCAACGTCTTGACTTGAACTTAATTGCGCAATTTCGTCAGTCTGAAGCTTTAGGTCTTAAGTTCCTCAAGCTAATATGATCTCGATGTAGACAAACAAATAAGTGATTCTTGATTTTCTGTGAAGAATTGCATCTTGACATCTATTCAGACAAGTTTTGTTGCATTATAGCTTTGAATATTGATTGACACAACGTCTTGACTTGGAGATGATACCAACTAAGGTGGACCACAGATTAAGAACTATTGCTATAGAGCATTCTCAGAGTTTTTTTTTACAATAATAATCTTTGTGTAACTTGTGTAACTAGAACTCAAATCTTTCCCGAGCAATTAAAAGTTGCTACTTTCCACCCCTCCTCACAATGACTAATCAAAATCATGTTTTACAATCAAGTGCCCCAATTTATGTAAAGCCACCCTTATTTTCTTATGGATGTAAGGCAACTTCCTCGACTTATGTTTAGGCCGCCTTCGCCTGCGATACGGCTTACGTTTGTAACCATGACTAGACCCCCCCGCCTTCACCTTCACATTCGCCCCATAATTATGATTATCATTGGAGTTATTAATCACGATCACCTTCTCCTGCTTATCCGAGTCTTTCAACACTATTTTATGACCACCACTTAAATCAAGGTGTTCACGATCAGATCCCCAAATTTCAACCGGTTTGTGCTCGACGTAAGGGTATTTTTTCTTGGGGTGCGAAACCAAGTACCGTCTATCCATCGCGAACGTTTCGTCGCGTTTTTGACTTTGCGAGGTGCGATTTTCGGAAATCACGGAAAGCAAGTGTTGGTCATCGTTGTAAAAATCTAGCTTTCCATCATCACTGACTTTAATGGAAACTAACTTTTCTGCCAGGGGAAGATCTGTTTCGGTGACGTTTGGATCGTCATCGTAATCGTAGTCGCTTGTGCCGGTTGTGTCATCGTAATCCGAATTGTTAAAAGTAATCGCGCGCTTATGTCTAATACGATTTGTACTTACGTTGTACTCTCCGTCGTCTTGCTCTACCACGTTTACTTCCGGCGTGACGTAGTGCTCTTGAAGCTCCGAGCTTGGCTGAACGTAGGTCTGGACTTCAACGTGTTCGTGTGTGGATGGGGGGGTTTCTTCTTGAGTTAAAGCGAGAACTTGTGGTTGGACGTAAGTGGTGGCGGCTTCTTGGGTTGGATGTGAGAAGATCTGTTCGGGTATGTGGACGTACGGTAAGTTGTCTAAGGAGACCACACCGTTTTGCTTGGTGTACTGTTGAGCTGCGAGTTCTTTGTACGCTTGAGCCTGACGGCGAGCGTGTATCGCGGCGTTTTTATTTTTGACTTCCTCGGCCGCCTGGTGAAGAATTTTCAGGGCCAAGTTTTGCCGTTGTGATTTCTGATCCAGAACCTCTTCATTTTTTTCTTCGGTGGTTAATTGGGGCGCTTCTTCCTCCTCCTTAGCCTTCTGCAGGGCGTTCTCGTGAATTAGGGCCGCTTCTGCTTGCGCTAGTGACTGGGCGTGGGCTTCAGCTTGCGCCAGAGCTTGAGCCTCAGCTTGAGCGTGCGCAAGCGCTAAATTCTGGGATTGGATTTGGGCCAGGGCAATCTTCTCCGCTTGTATTTTCGCCAAGGCCAGGGCTTCGTGCTGGAGTTTCACGTTTTCCAAAGCTTTCTGTTGGGCTTGCGCGATGGCCTCGTGGGCGTGCATTTGCGAGACTGCATTCAGTTGAGTTTGTAGATCGTCCAAATTTGGTTGGCGTTGCAGAATTACTTGCGCTTGCACATGTGCCTGCCCATTCTGTAATGCGTGCACCAAATTATGGGAGACAATAGGTTGAGGCTCCACCTGCAATTTAATCACTTAAAACACACAACTCTTTAGATGATATAAGACAATACCTTGATGTTAGGTTTCGTCTGGGGGTTCTCAATATCATCCACGTGCTCCTTAATTGGCCTGTGATCCTGTTGATGTAATGGGGCTACTTTAACGGCATGGGAGTGCAAGAGTTGTTGCAAACCCCGAAGCTGCGCCATAGGGGTTTTCCCAAGCAAGGAATTCAGTGCGTTTATGTCTTTGTCGTGAGTGTTTTGCACGCCGTGGTAGTTGCCATCAGCATTTTTCAAAGATTCGAAATAAAACGTGGAAGGATTTCTGAGGTAATTTCCGCCAAGGTCGATCAGCTCGCGCCTCTGCAGAGTTCGGTTTTCATGGTGGTTTTCTCGCTTGACCTTATGTGACTTTTGAACTTCCACTACGGCCGTCTTTTCTGTGACAAACTTTGGATGGACGACCCTCCAAGCTCTCGATGTGACCGGCCTGCTTTCTGCGTACTTCTGGCCCTCCTCGAGTGGGGTGTTTCTTTTCTTTAATTGCCCCTGCAGTTTCAACAGATTTTCCGAGTCGACCTGCTGCTGTTGACAGTACCTTCTACTTCGGGGGTCCTGTTGGACGGCTCTCAGGTAAATAAATTGGGAAGGACTGAACACGTTACTTGGGTTTGCTTCTGGTGACGTCCTGGATATTCTGATGACTTCTGAGGACTGATCTGGTATATCTTCGTAGACCTTGGCCGGTTCGTTCGCAAATGTGAAGCCCATGATCAAGCACAGAGTGGAAACCTTGGAAAGAAAATTGTTAATAATAATCATCAAACCATTTATCTATTAATACGTTTTTCGTAATTGCTAATATCCTTTGTCAAGTTTCTTTCATCGGTGAAACTGTTGGGCTGTTAAGTTGATAATCAACCAAGTTCTTTAATCTTCTCTGCTTCTCTTTTTATTTTACTTCAATTAAGTTCTAAATTAAAAACGAAAGTTAGACTTTATTTTCGATAGAATGCTAAACGAAATGCCGAAGCTAAGATAAGACGTGAATAATTTCACTAATCCGGAAGCTAGGAAGAAGCAGCAAATCATATTCACGGAAGGATGTTTTTAAGTTATCGTAAGTTCTATCGTGTTAATTAAATTTATACAAAAGTTTATTAGTGACAAAGTTTTCCCGGAAGTACTGTCACTTTAATTGCATCCAATGAACACTTGACGACATTACCTTATTGAGAATAATTGAAACAATTACATTAATTATTTTACAACAGGTGATAAGTCACAAAAAAAGATAAGGTCTCTTTAGAACCAAAAGGGCACAGATAAAAAAACGACTCCTATATAAATTGAAGTACGACATACATAATTTTACAGAAATGAAGACAATAGTTCGGAGTTTGTAAAGGTTACAGCATTTATTTACAAATACGTTCAAAATAAAATTTAAATTTTATTCAAGGAAAAGGAATGAAGAAAAAATCGAGCAGATTTCTGGATAAGACTTTTACGAAGAATGCTAAATTCTTTTGTAAAATGTAAAAAAAAAATAAATGTTGCATTAAATAACCACAGTAAAGAATGAAGCAGTCACTAAGCCGTAACGTCTAACATTGCAAAATATAAACAATTCTGAAATATTAATTTATTATCTATGATTTGACGTAATAGTTCAACTGAACAATTATTTTGAGTACAGACGACTTATTGATAATTAATTAAAAAAAAGTTTTAGAAGATTCAGAGTCCTTTATGGAGAGAGTAAAGGCATAAAGTAGCAGTTTGAAAGATTAATGGTGGAATAAACAGCTAGCCAATCAAAGCCGATCCACTTTCAAAGAAAGTAATTTGCTTTTGATTACTCAGCTGTTTATTTTGTCATTAAATTTCCAAATTACGACTCAAGGGCTCTACTTCAAGTACAATTCTCGCGCCATTTATGTCTGTATTCATAGTGCTTCCTTCAATTAGGGACCCCTTAGAATGGGTATCATTATAATGTAACAATTCCATTCTGAGGGGTACCACATCGAAGAAAGCCTTAAGGAAGCACTTTGAATACGGGCACGAGAGTCCAGCGTTCCCTCTTTAAAAAAAAGTCGACCTTTAATTTAAGCCCTTGCTCTTCTTCTTCTTCCTCCTCCTTAACCGTCTTGTGAGTTAGAGCTCTCTCTGCTGGCGCTAGTGATTGGGCTTAGGACAAGCTCCGCTTGCACCAGAGCCAGAGCTAAATTCTGGGATTACATCTGGGCCAAAGACATCTTCTCCGCTTGTATTTTCGCCAAGGCTTGCAGCTTCACATTTCCCAAAGCTTTCCGTTGGGCTTGCGCGATGACCTCATTTCGAAACCACCATTCGTGTCTTTACTCTCTCTATAAATGGCTACTCTACTTCGAATACATTTCTGGCACTACCTAGAGTCCGTCTTTCGGAATTTCTTTAATGTTCAAGATGGGACGACAATTATAAAAAAAATAGATTTATAGGTGGCGCAGGATGTAACAATATCTTACGGTACTAAAAGACCTCAGAGGTTCCCAAAGGGTCGTGGAAACGTATAGGAGACGGTTGGGAGTCAATGAGCCTTCGGAGTTGTAGCAACAATTAAGTCCGAATTTTTTTCTTGCATCCTTTTCCTTCCCTCTTTAAAAGAAGGTTGGAAATTGAAGACGATGCAAGAAGGAGGCAGCTTGAAGTATTAAAATTTTTCAGAAGAGACTTTGAGGAGCGGGAGATCCTCTGGTTCTACCAGCCAAAGATTCCATGAAGATTTTAAGATGTGCAGGTCCTGAAGATTACAGCTATTACCTATAGAAGTCGGTTGGGAGTCAATGAATCTTCAGAGTAGTAGCAACAATTAAATCCGATTTTTTTCTTGCATCTTTTCCTTCCTTCTTTGAAAGAAGGTTGGAAATTGAAGACGATGCAAAAAGGAGGCAGCTCGAAGTATTAAAATTTTTCAGAAGAGACTTGGGGGGGGGAGATATCCTCTGGTTATACCAGCCAAGGATTCCATGAAGATTTAAGATGTGTGAATCCTGAAGATTACAGCTTAGCTGTCGAAATACGTACGGGCGTGAAAAATAATCCCCTGGTTAAGAAAGCATTTTAATTTGAGTTTTTTCTTCTTTCCTTTTTTGAACGTTAGAGTTTTTGCACCTTACGATGGAGCTTACTTTAAGTAGTCTAAAAAAATCTAAAATGTACAGCTATGTCTCATTTTTGTATCTACTTATGTCTTCAGTTATGTTATTTAAATATTAATTGTCATTGCAGTTACATAGTCGGTTTGGCACTCGTTGAGCAGCAAGGTGCATGGGGGAGGGGTGTAGGTTCGATCCTATCCTAGTGCATCATAATGGGCCTCTTCGAACGGAGTTTCTGCATTTCCCAATTTACAAAGTACTAGTTGAAGAAGAAGCGACTAGGAAGTCGGACGCAGCGGCCAAATCCAAATGGTCTCTTGGCACTTAATTGAACAGCTTATATGGGGGTTATGGGGGTGTGGGTTCGATCCTATCCTGGCGTATGTGCGTTTAATGGATGGATGATTTTTTTACATCTCAAATCGTGTTCAGATTTAAATCGCCTCTTCGAGCACTTTCCCCGATTATAAAGCAAAGTCGAAGAAGAAACAGCTAGTAAGTCGGTCGCAGCAGCCATGATCAATAAATGAGAGCTACCCAAACACGACTCCCCGACAAGCTTAAGCCTGATGGTCTTCAAATAATTTTGGCAGCTTCAATGAACTTTCCTAAACGAATTCCTTTTTTGCTTTTGTTTATCTCTTTCTCAAGTGAACTTAGTACACCACCGTGTATGTAGATAGTTTTGAAGCTTGAAATTAATAGATAATTTTGTTGTTTCCTTGAGGGAGATGCTGATGTACACTGAGCGTTAAAAGTAATGTCCCTATAATTGTTTTCAATTGTGGCCTGATCCCTTCTGATCTCTGTTATAAGTAGACGGGCAAGCAAGTTAACAAACGCAAAATACAAACATTAAATAAAATTCGACACGTGTTTGTTTACCTTTCAGATCGCGACTTGCGGAGACATTACTTTTAACGTTCAATGTTACATAAATGCATTGCATTTCTAGTAAACAATTTTGTTTAACAACTTTATCTAAAAACATTCCCCATCTTCTTCCAATTTACCTCATTTTATGACGATGAAATAAAGACCTTATTACCTACCAGACTTAGGACATTTCGGAGCGTTGCCATGGCTACGCAATGTATGGGCATTAATCCTCGCATTGCGTGACCATGGCAATGCTCCGAAACGTTCGAAATCTGCTTATTATTCTCTGGAGTTTTTTTTTATTGCCTGTGTTTTGCGATACGTTTCTTCATTTCAAGTTTTTTTTTCCAAAGTTTTATTATTTCTTGCACATTTTTCGCTGGATACTTGTTTGCCAAAATTGTTTCTAATCTCATTGAACTTGAAACTTGCATTTGCGGAACTATGTCGTTCCCTATTTACATTAATCGAATTTACTTCTTCATATCTTCCATTTTTTTTAATTATTTTCTTTTCATTCAATTCTTTATGATTTTTTTTTAATTTACAATTTTTCTTCGTCTGCAAGTCTTCGAATTGAATTATTTGTTTAGTCTTCTAAATAATTGGCATTTTATTAAATATTCGATAAATATTTTTACGTTGATGTAGGTGAAATAATTTCAACGTTTTATATGGAAACGATTTTGTAATATCAAAGAAATTTCCTCCCGACACTTTAAAATAATTTTTAAATAATAATTTAATATTTTTTTGAATTAACACGTCTCTTAATTTTCTTTTTCTTAATTAATTATTAATTAATAATAAAATTAAGTAAACTTGCACGGTGACAAGTAGAAGTAAAACATTTACAACTCTCTCTCTCTCTCTCTTTCTAAATTAAAGAAAATCACACATCAAAAGTTGATTTAGAAATCTGAAAGCACGTCACATTGACCTGGGTCACCATGCAAAAGAAATTGCATTTTCCTGGTTATTGTCTTTATAAACAATTGTTTCACGAACACCTTAATTCAACTTTCTTTCCGAATGCGAGGTGGAGAAAAAGAATCAAATTAAATCGAAATTCAAAAATGGTGTACTCACGTATTTGAGTTGCATGTTGAGTACCTAGGCACGACACAAAAACCAGTCGGCAGGATCTGCTTCTCGAAGCTCGCTAGCATTGACACTGAAAAATTCTGGCCATTACTTTCTATACAAGAGCATCACTCTCGGAAGGCCGGGAGAGCCCTCTTTCTCTTTGAGGCGCTTTGTGTGTGGTTGTCGCCTTCTGCGTCAGCTGCTGAGGACCCAGAGTTTCTCTTTCTCTTTTGGAGAGTAGGTCGGATGCTCCGAGCAATCACCTGTCGTCTTCACCAGAAGAAGAATCGCTGGCCCATGTCGTCATTACCATTATTATGTTTAATGGTGTACGAAGGAGAAAAGAACGCGACTTGTGTGGTAAGACTGCAAATGAGAAGACTTACATCATATTATGATAATAGTTATTTCAATTTTACTAATCAAGTAAAATTTAATGTTTTCTATCTGCAACACATCAAAAAATAAAGATTTAATATAAAATATGCAAGCAGGTCGCGAACGGTTTTGGAACAATTTTCAAGTGCAATTTTCTCTTTTTGGTTAAGGACGTATTAGCTGAATTATTTGTGAAATATTACGGGTTTTAAGCTAGTCGCGCTGTATTTAAACAAAATCGCCATCTACAACTTGAACTTAAAGGACTATATACATACAGGGTGAACGACAATTGTCCCGACAAAAAAAAACGCATAAGAGAATCGATATCACAGGTTACGGGGAAAATGTTTAAAGAATTCTTTTGAACAGTTTGTAATTAATTTAAAAACTACCCCAAAATCAAGCTGCGGCTCTGCGTACGAAATACGACGCCACGTTCTATAAATGCGGCAGTATACTAGGACTATAAAGTTTATTATTGACTACGCGCTTGCATACAATGCGACCTTGACACACATCTCAATTCGTTTCATTACACGTTTAACAGCCGGGACCGGTTTGATGAAATAATTCAAATTTGGCGCTCATTTTTCAAAAGGTGTAACGACAACATTCATTTCGGGCATGAAACTGTTTAAGCAATCTGCTTCCCTTGCGCAGAACGGAAAAACGTTTTTTAAATAGACTTACCCTCTCCTTCTCTCTCCCTCTCTCTCCGCTAGATAGGGCTACGAAATATTTATTGTAATTTGAGGAAGAAACTCGTCCTGCGAGGAACTTAATGAAATTCATGGTTTGATTAAAAGAAAAACTCACGAACGCAATGGTGAAAAAGTTTTTGTTAGTGGCAGACAGATGGCGCTCTAGATTTTTCTTCAATTTTTTTTTACCTTCAGTCATTATTCTGAAACCTGCCCTGTGAAGCATTTCATAAAATTCATGGTTTGATTTAAAAAAAAGAAACTTAGAAGTCAGTGGGAAAAAGAGTTTTTGTTAGTGGCCCATAGATGGCGCTCTAGGTTTTTCCTTCAATTTTTTTGACCTTCAGTCATTATTCTGGAACCCATCCTGTGAAGCATTAAAAAAAAGAAACTTAGAAGTCAGTGGAAAAACGAATTTTTGTTAATGGCCCATAGATGGCGCTCTAGATTTTTTTCTTCAAATTTTTTGACCTTCAGTCATTCTTAAACTCCTCCTGCGAAGCGTTTAATAAAATTCATGGCTTAATAAAAAAAAAAAAACTTAGAAGTCAGTGGAAGAAAGAGTTTATGTTAGTCGCCCACAGATGGCGCTCTAGGTTTTCTCTTCTATTTTTTTAATCTTCAGTCATCATTCTTAAACTTATCCTGCGAAGCATTTCATAAAATTCAGGGTTTGATTAAAAAGAAAGAAAGAAATTTAGAAGTCAGTGAAAAAAGAGTTAATGTTAGTCGCCCACAGATGGCGCTCTAGGTTATTTCTTTAAATTTTTTGACCTTCGGCCATTATTCTGAAATTCGTCCTGCAAGGCATTTAATGAAATTCATGGTTTGATTAAAAGAAAAACTCGCGAACGCAGTGGAAAAAGAGTTTTAGTTAGTGGCAGACAGATGGCGCTCTAGATTTTTTCTTCAAATTTCTTTTTACTTTCAGTCATTATTCTGAAGCCTGCCCTGCGAAGCATTTCATAAAATTCATGGTTTGGTTTAAAAAAAAAGAAACTTAGAAGTCAGTGGAAAAAAGAGCTTTTGTTAGTGGCTCATAGATGGCGCTCTACGTTTTTCCTTCAAAATTTTTTTACCTTCAGTCATTATTCTGAAACCCGTCCTGTGAAGCATTTAAAAAAAAGAAACTTAGAAGTCAGTGGAAAAAAGAGTTTTTGTTAGTGGCCCATAGATGGCGCTCTAGATTTCTTCTTCAAATTTTTTGACATTCAGGCATTATTCTGAAACCCGTCCTGCGAAGCATTAAAAAAAAAGAAACTTAGAAGTCAGTGGAAGAAAGAGTTTTTGTTAGTGGTTCATAGATGGCGCACTAAATTTTTCTTCTATATTTTTTTAATCTTCAGTCATCATTCTTAAACTTATCCTGCGAAGCATTTAATAAAATTCATGGTTTGATTAAAAAGAGTGAAAGAAATTTAGAAGTCAGTGAAAAAAGAGTTTATGTTAGTCGCCCACAGATGGCGCTCTAGGTTGTTTCTTTAAATTTTTTGACCTTTGGCCATTATTCTGAAATTCGTCCTGCAAGGCATTTAATGAAATTCATGGTTCGATTAAAAGAAAAACTCGCGAACGCAGTGGAAAAAAGTTTTAGTTAGTGGCAGACAGGTGGCGCTCTAGATTTTTTCTTCAATTTTTTTTTTCACCTTCAGTCATTATTCTGAAGAAGCATTTCATAAAATTCATGGTTTGGTTTTAAAAAAAAAAAGAAACTTAGAAGTCAATGGAAAAAAGAGCTTTTGTTAGTGGCCCATAGATGGCGCTCTACGTTTTTCCTTCAAATTTTTTTAACCTTCAGCCACTATTCTGAAACCCGTCCTGTGAAGCATTAAAAAAAAAAAAGAAACTTAGAAGTCAGTGGAAAAAAGAGTTTTTGTTAGTGGCCCATAGATGGCGCTCTAGATTTTTTCTTCACATTTTTTTGACCTTCGGTCATTATTCCGAAACCCGTCCTGCGAAGAATTAAAAAAAAAGAAACTTAGAAGTCAGTGGAAGAAAGAGTTTTTGTTAATGGCCCATAGATGGCGCACTAAATTTTTTCTTCTATATTTTTTAAATCTTCAGTCATCATCCTTAAACTTATCCTGCGAAGCATTTAATAAATTTTATGGTTTGATTAAAAAGAAAGAAAGAAACTTAGAAGTCAGTGAAAAAAGAGTTTGTTAGTCGCCCACAGATGGCGCTTTAGGTTTTTTCTTAAAATTTTTTGACCTTCGGCCATTATTCTGAAATTCGTCCTGCAAGGCATTTAATGAAATTTATGGTTTCATTAAAAAAAAAATCTTACGAACCCAATGGCAAAAGGAGTTTCTGTAGGTGGCCGATAGATGGCGCTCTAGATTTATTCGTTGAATTTTTCGACCTTCGGTCATCAACGGAAACGGAACTAATCTCTTTCTCTCTCTCTCTCCTCCAATAGATGGTGCATCATTCCGTCAACACAAATATTTGTCGTTAATGTTGTAAATCGTCGTTATTTTTTTTTAATTTCATTAATTTCGCTAATAAAGCGGAACTAACCTTGCCCTCCCTCTCTCTACTAAAAAATTTTCGTAGAAGAAGAAAATCGTATAAAGAAGGATTTAATAAAATTCATGATTCGATGAAAACTGTTACAAACGCAATGGCGTAGGGAGAAAGTTATCGTCAGTGACCCATAGATGGCGCCCTAGGTTTTTATTTTCTTTAATATTAATATGGGATGACGTATTATGTAGCAAATTGGCTTCAATTTATCAATCCTAATGTAGTGTTAGGTCAAAAATCGACAGCAGGATGTCGCTGCATAAACTTTTAATATTTTCAATTTTTTGACTTTCAGTCATGATCCCGTCAACACAAAAAAAAGAATCGAAACTAACCTTATCCTCTTTCTCTCTCTCTCTCTCCAATAGATGGCGCATTCAAAATTTTTTGTAGAAGAAAGTCGTACAAAGAAGGATTTAATAAAATTCTAGGGAGACACACTAGGGAGAAAGTTGTTGTGAGTGACCCATAGATGGCGTTCTAGGTTTTTATTTTTAATTTTTTGTCTTTCAATCATTATTCCATCGACACAAAGATTTGCCATTAATATCGTAAATCATCTCTTTTATAATTTCAGTGAAATCGCTTTTAAAACAGAACTAAGCTTGCTCTCTCTTGCTCTCTCCAATAGATGGCACACTAAAAACTTTTCGTAGAAATCGTATAAAGAAGGATTTAATAAAATTCATGATTCGATGAAAACTAGGTATTACGAAGGCGATACTGAAGTGACGAAGTTCTTGTTAGTGGCCGATAGTTGGCGCTCTAGATTTTTTCCTTCGACCGAATTATTCGACTATCAGTCATCGTTCTATCGACACCAACATTTGTCATCAATCGTCTCTTTTAATCATCTTTTTTTTAAATTTAATTAAAACCATTTTTGAAACGTAATTAAAGTCCCTCTCCAATAGATGGCGTCCGAACAAAAAATTCTAGTTGGAAGAAGAAAGTCATGATAAAAAAATTCATGATTTGATAAGAACTATTAGGATTACCATGTCATAAAGAGAAAGTTTTTATTAGTGACCGATAGATGGCGCTCTAGTTCTTTTTTTTTTCTTCGAATTATTTGACCTTCAGTCGTCGTTCTATCGACACAAACATTTGTCATCAATCGTCTCTTTTAATCGTCTTTTGTAAATTTAATTAAAACCATTTTTGAAACGTAATTAAAGTCCCTCTCCAATAGATGGCGTCCTAACAAAAAATTGTAGTTGGAAGATGCAAGTCATGGTAAAAAATTCATGATTTGATAAAAACTATTAGGACTACCATGGCATAAAGAGAAAGTTTTTATTAGTGACCGATTGATGGCGCTCTAGTTCTTTTTTTTTTTCTTCGAATTATTTGCCCTTCAGTCGTCGTTCTATCGACACAAACATTTGTCATCAATCGTCTCTTTTAATCGCCTTTTTTTAAATTTAATTAAAACCATTTTTGAAACGTAATTAAAGTCCCACTCCAATAATAAAAAATAATAAAAAATAAAAAATAATAAAAATAATAAAAAATTGTAGTTGGAAGAAGAAAGTCATTCATGATTTGATAAAAACTATTAGGATTACCATGGCATAAAGAGAAAGTTTTTATTAGTGACCGATAGATGGTGCGCTAGATCTTTTTTTCTTTGAATTATTTGACCTTCAGTCGTCGTTCTATCGACACCAAGATTTGTTATCAATCGTCTTTTTTAGTCGTCTTTTAGTTTTAATTCCATTAAAATAATTTTTAAAACCTAATTAAACTCCCTCTCCAATAGATGGCGTCCTAAAAAAAACATCGTTGGGAGAAGAAAATCATTACAAACGACGGGAATCATTACAAACGACAGGAACTCCATGGCACAAAGAGGTAGTTTTTGTTAGTGACCAATAGATGGTGCTCTACATTTATTTTTCTTTGAATTATTTGACCTTCAGTCATTGTTCTATCGATACCAAGAGTTGTCATCAATCGTCTCTTTTATTCGTCTGAGTTGTTTCTTTTACACGCATAAATAACTGGAATTGCATATGAAATAAAGGTAACAAATTCGCAAATAATTGTTTATTAATTCTTGCGGATTAGTGTACGGACATAACGGCGACCCTCGCTTAGGGCCATAGCTCCGACCTTAGCTCTGACCAAAGTCTGAGACCTGGATCCTCGCTCTCACCTAAGTGAGGATAGCCGTTATGTCCGTACCCAAAGGCCGAGTTGCTCACTGAAAGTTTAAACGTTGTTTAACGTTAACTAGAGCTTAATTTTTCTTTTTGGTTGTTCAGACAGAGGTAAAACCAAGTTTAACTATGACATTTGTTAAACCATGAAATTCGGTCGTTTAAACTATAATTAACGTAAAAGTAACTTGAAAAAGATTTCAAACACGAGAAAAATTCTATTGGAAAAATTTCGGTTGCTTGATAAGTATTTGTAATAAACTATAGGGGTCTTCTTACTCATGGAAGTATTAAAAATAAGAGTTTTTAGTAACAAGCAAATATTATTTACGTTTGCTGACGTTTCACCAAATATATTTTTGGCTTTTCCAAATTGAATAACGGAAACAACTAAACAATTTAGACGTGAAGAGAACTTGAACTAAGACTCATTATTACAATAATTTTCACATATTTTTTTTATTATTATTGCTCTCATTATTACTGATAATTTGTTAACATACAAATTCTGTTTATGATATTTAAAATTAGTAGGGTGCACTCTATAATCTCTTCACTTCGAAAAATTCAAAAATGTATTTGGCGAAACTTCAGTAGACATAAGCAATTAATAAAATATTTGCTGAATACTAAAGTCTTTGTTTTTTTTGTGTTTAACAGAATTAAACATTTTGTCTTCAAAAAAAATTCGTAAAGATTATTTTATATGATGATTTCTTTTAATAGATTTCGAGAAATCTTTCCACAACTACTGGAAGTCATAATACTTCAGTATTTTAATCTCTTTTTTGAATATTTCTCAATTTTTTCGTATTTGTACCTTTTGACACACGTAATAACTACTGTTACGAATAAAAAAAAGTTTAAATTTACATAGCGAAATTAGATACTAAAGCACTTCAGAGCTGCCAACATTCCACTAAACCTTAGTTAATAAATCGGTTGGCTAAAAATGACTGAACAACACCTTGAAAGAAAACTGTGGTTTGATATTTAACCAACAGTTAACAAATTACTGGTTTAACCAGACACTGAGCAACTCGGTCTAAGTGTAACTAAGGCTGAGTTGCTCACTGAAGGTTTAAACTATGTTTAACGTTAACTAGAGCTTAATTTTTCTTTTTGGTTGTTTAGACAGTGATTAAGAGGTAAAGCCAAGTTTAACTATGATATTTGTTAAACCATGAAATTCGGTCGTTTAAACTATAATTAACGTAAAAGTAACTTGAAAAAGATTTTAAACACGAGAAAAATTCTATTGGAAAAATTTCGGTTGCTTGGTAAGTATTTGTAATAAACTACAGGGGTCTTCTTACTTATGGAAGTATTAAAAATAAGAGTTTTTAGTAACAAGCAAATATTATTTACGTTTGCTGACGTTTCACCAAATATATTTTTGGCTTTTCCAAATTGAATAACGGAAGAAACTAAACAATTTAGACGTGAAGATAACTTGAACTAAGACTCATTATTACAATAATTTTCACATATTTTTATTATTATTGCTCTCATTATTACTGATAATTTGTTAACATACAAATTCTCTTTATGATATTTAAAATTAGTAGTAATCTCTTGATGAAATTACTACTGGTTTTAGTATTGAATTGATTTATTAACGTGGAAAAATAATTATTGACAACTTGAATGTATTTAGTATTTTTTTATCAACAACAACCTGCAATCTGTAGAACTGCTTGGATCGCATTTTCAACAGCCCCACTCGAGACAAGCTGTGGATTTTTATTTGCCATGTAATTATGTAACTAACATTCCAATTATTTCTAAACATCTTCTGTGTTTTGCTCTTGGTAATCCCTTGGTAAGTACATCGGCTCCCATCTCATCTGAAGAAACATGTTCTAACTTGATCTCGCCGGTTTGCAGTATTTCACGCACAAAATGATGCCGAATATCGATATGTTTAGTTCACGCATGGAATACCGGATTGCTTGCAAGTTTTTGAGCACCAATATTATCATTATAAATCATTACGGTCTCAGAATAGTTCAAATCTATCTCAGTTAAGAACTTTCTTATGTATATTGCCTCTTTGGCAGCTTCTCCTAATGCCATATATTCAGCTTCTACAGTGGACAATGCTACAGTTCTCTGCTTTTTAGATTCCCACGACACGATGCCTCCATTAAATATGAAAGCATATCCCGTGAAGGATCGTCTGTCGTCTAGACAAGCTCCCCAATCCGAATCTACATATCCTCGTAATGAATCCTTGCATCTCTTAAAAGTGATTCCCATATTTACGGTTCCCTTTAGGTAACGCAAAACTCGTTTAGCAGCATTCCAATGACTTTTTCCAAAACAATCTGCAAATTGTCCTAAAACACTAGCAGCATGGGAAATGTCTGGACGTGTGGCTACTGATAAATACATAAGAGCTCCTACTAATTCTCTGTAAGGAGGTTTCTTTCCATCATCATCATTCCAAACATCGGACTTCGTCAGTTTTGTGTCAGCTGCCAACGGTGTAGAAACTGGATTACATTTACGCATCCCAAATCTCTGAAGAATGTCGTTAATGTAATTCGCTTGACTTAATGTTATTCCCTCCTGGTTTCTATCGAATTTTATCCCAAGGCAATATTTTACTTCTCCAAGTTTCTTGACGTCAAAGTTATTCTTCAAATGATTTCCAAAATTGTCGATTTTTCTTATGTCTCTACATGATGCTATGATATCATCCACATAAACTATAATTACAATTGGTTCATTGTCTTGATCAGCCACGTAAACACATGGATCCGATTGTGTAGGTGTAGCTCCGAACTGCCTCATTACATCATCAAGGCGTTTGTTCCAACTTCGTCCTGCTTGACGTAATCCGTAGAGAGCCTTTCTAAGATGACAAACTTTTTCTCCAATTGACATTTCGTTTAACATACATCTGGCTTTTTCGATAATGTCAGGAGTATCACATTGGGTTTGAACAATGAATTCAAGCACCTCTCTACTATAATCAGGAAGTTTCATGTAAATATCTTCTTCTAAAAATCCATTCAAATATGCAGAGGCTATGTCAAACTGCTGCATATGCATATCATGCTGAATAGCAAAAGCTGTCGTTAATCTAAATGAGCTCAATCGAGCCACAGGAGCGAAAGTTTCGTTAAAATCAGTTCCACGTCGTTGAGAGAAACCTTTCGCTACAACACGAGCTTTCTTCTTCACAATCGTTCCTTCCGGACTCTGCTTGTTTCGGAGCACCATTCGGCTGCCAATGATTTCTCGATTCATTGGACGCTCCACCAGATCCCAAGTGTCATTCTTCAAAAGAGAACAGAATTCAGCTGCCATAGCTTTCATCCATTCCTTTGACTCAGAGCTTGCAATCGCAACATCTACCGACACATCAGACATGAAGGCAAAATCAGCTTGTTCTTCATTTTCCTGAGGTATCATGTTATATATCTTACGTGGACGCCCTCTTTGACCTGTAAACATTTTTCTTGGCCTACCTCGTCCTTTCTTGAAATCATCTTGAAGCAGTGGCTCTATAACTTCTCTTGGTTCTATTTCAGGGTTGATTATTCGCTCATCAACTTCAACTTCTTCATCTTCTCCAGTTCGGATTAATTCAATATCTACATGCGAACGAACTTTATCAGCATATTTTTCTGTTAATTTCATTTTGCTTAGGGTAGAATTCTTCATAATTGTTGCCGTTTACTAATGGCTTATGTAGAAATTTTACATCTCTCGTTATTTCTATTTTACGTCCTTCTGGTATCCAAATTCGGTATGCTTTAGACTGCTCTGAATACCCGAGGAAAATACCTTTTCTTGAACGTGGTTCAAATTTTCCTTTGTTGTTCGTTCTATTAAGGCAGTAAACTTCGCAACCAAATTCTTGAAAACCACTAACATCTGGAGACTGTCCCAACCAAATTTCGTAAGGCGTTTTTCCATTTAATGCACTTGTGGGGCATCTGTTTCGCAGATAATTTGCCGTTGAAATGGCTTCAGCCCAGAAACTCGCAGGAAGGCCACTCTGTAGAAGTAAACATCGGGCGGTTTCCACGAGTGAACGGTTTTTCCTCTCTGCCACCCCATTTTGTTCTGGATTATGCGGTGCGGTTAATCGTCGCTGAATTCCGTGACTATTTAAATATTCGTCGAATTTTCTGTTCACGAATTCCGTACCATTATCCGTTTGTAAGATTTTTACACGTTTGCCTTTCTGTGTTTCCACCATGATACGATAATTTTCGAATTCTTGAAGCACGTCACTCTTTTGACGAAGAAATCTAGTTTCGCACCACCTAGAACCATCATCAATAAATGTAACAAAATAAAGAGCTTTACCATTAGACTGGACTCTCATAGGCCCACAAACATCAGCATGGATAATGTCGCACAAATCTGTTTTTCTTCCGGAACTTTTCGGAAATGGCAGACGTGTCATTTTTGCACGAAGACACACTTCGCATTCTAATTTTTCGTTTGTATTCTCAATATTTAGTCCTTTGATTGCTCCAGATTTCACAGCTTCGCGGAGATCCTGAATGTTCAGGTGCCCAAGACGTTTGTGCCATGTTTCCAACAGACTGACTTTTGTTTGATTAGTTGAAGTAATTGTTTTACACTCAACTTTTGCCTTTTCTCGCACATAATACAGTCCATCTATATGATCTGCAATAATTTTTACGTTATCAGTTTCGTCGACAATCTTTGCGCCGTGTTTATCAAATATTACTCGAAACCCATTATCGGTAACTTTTCCAACTGAGATTAGATTCGTACGCAGATCTGAAACGTGCAAGGTGTCATTTAAACTTACGTTCGTAATTTTTCCTTTGACATCTGCAGTGAACGAAGTGACACCTTTCGCACTGACATTTGTAGTTGCGTTATTGGCGAGATTTAGCTTACCAATATAATTCTTGTCGCACTTGTTAAAATTTGTTAAATCTTTACATAAATGGGAAGTGCATCCACTATCAAGGCACCAATTTCTTCCTAGGAGTTCATCTTGCACTTGAAAAATATTTTCTGAAGTAGTTTTTGATGTAACATACAGACTCACATTTTCTGTTTTGTTAGCGTACTGCTTTCTATTGTAACATTCCGAAGCTTTGTGCCCAAACTTATGGCACTTGAAACACTTAATTTTATTAACAGTCTTATTTGAAGATCTAACTGCCAACGCGTTTTGTATTGAACACTGCCGATTCTCATTTTTTCTTGCATCACATTCTTCCGTAATTTTTACTCGAAGGACATCGGGTGCTGGCAACTCGTCTCTTGACTCTATGGCGCATCTGAAATTTTCGAATGATGCAGGCAAACTGTAAAGAAGCATCACGGCGAGCAAGTCTTTATTTATTTTAATATCCATATCTTCTAATTTGTCTACCGTATCAAAAAACATTCGTAAGTGTTCCCGTAAATCTTCTCCTTCTTTCATTTTGTGTAAGGTAAGTTGTTTCAAAAGTGTAGCTTTTCTTGCAGGACCTTTCGATTGGTATATTGCTTCTAGCTTCAACCAAACATCCCGTGACGTTGTACATCCTTTTATTTGCTTTAGCTCGGAAGGATTCATCGACAAAATAATATCCGATTTGGCCTTACAATCTTTGTCAATCCAAGTCTTCACCGCTGTCACCGAAGTTGCATCGCCTTCAATAAGTTCTGGTTTTACAACAGCTCCATTTACATAGTTCCAAGCATCATTTTTGACTAATAAAGCCTCCATCTGTATTTTCCACGTGTCAAAGTTATCTTTATTTAACAACTCGATACGAACTGCACCGCTTCCACTCATTTTTCAAGTTCTACTTTCCTAGACACTTCAAATGGTACTCTTTCAATCCTTTCGCCACTCTGGGCCCATAACCTGATGAAATTACTACTGGTTTTAGTATTGAATTGATTTATTAACGTGGAAAAATAATTATTGACAACTTGAATGTATTTAGTATTTTTTTATCAACAACAACCTGCAATCTGTAGAACTGCTTGGATCGCATTTTCAACATCTCTTCACTTCGAAAAATTCAAAAATGTATTTGGCGAAACTTCAGTAGACAATTAATAAAATATTTGCTGAATACTAAGGTCTTTGTTTTTTTTTTTTGTGTTTAACAGAATTAAACATTTTGTCTTCAAGAAAAATTGGTAAAGATTATTTTATATGATGATTTCTTTTAATAAATTTCGAGAAATCTTTCCACAACTACTGGAAGCCATAACACTTTTTAACCAACAGTTAACAAATTACTGGTTTAACCAGACACTGAGCAACTCGGCCTAAGAGAGCGAGGATCCAGGTTCCAGACTTTGGTCAGAGCTAAAGTCGGAGATATGGTCCTAAGCGAGGGTCGCCGTTATGTCCGTACACTTATTACTTATTTGTATTTGTATTTATTTGTTTACCTGACAAAGTAGGTGTTAAAAGTGCATGAAATAATCTGCTTCCGGTGATTTGCATGCATTTGTCACGTAAATAGTTTCACGGCGTCGGGCGTTGACCTAAAAACGGAGTTGATGTGAAAGTCCACTTAAAGGTGAAGTTCACAATCGATGCTGCGCCGCTGTGCCTACCGTAAAACTTTTATGAGGGCATTTACTTCGTTCATCTGCTCCTCTATTTTTTAACCAGAGGCGCATCGTCGTTTTGTGGCTAATTTTTGATCAATTATTAATAATCGAAAACTAAATTAGAAAGAACTTTTTTAACATGTTTCCCATACTCTTGTACATCGCTTCTTATCTTGGTTTCTTTTTGTCGGAACAATTGTCAGTCACCCTGTAGATATTTTAAGTAAATAAACGTATAAAAAAATAACTGTGTGCGTTTCTACTTTTACGCAGATCAAGTTATTAATGCGCACGTCGTAATTTATGTTCGCAATAAGAATTCACGAGGTTCCAGTTTCATGTGACATTAAAAGCTGTGCTTAATGAATATTTAACGCAAAAAAGGAAAGTGACGCTTGAGTAAGAGTGAAATTAATGGAAACTCTGAATTGTGACCCGAGCGCTTTTTAATGCAACAGCAGATCCGCGGCCTTGCCCGAATTAATTAGCGCTCGCTAATTAACGGCTTTAACAATGACGGATCGGAGGAGAAAAAAATTAATTTGATTTAATCATTCGGACGATGCGGTGACAGCGCAAGATCTTAAATATAGATTTAATTGGATGGAAACACGAAGTAAAAGTTACTCTTACTTTGTAAGGAATAGAGGAATAGAGGGTGTATCTTAATCGATATCTTAATTAATTAATGTCCGACTGGACTATTATAACAAAATAATCAAATTTAAGTCGCGTTAGCATTGAAATAATGCCCTAGGGCGTTATTTTAAAATACTACTCTCAATTTAATGTAAAGCAGAAACTCCCAAACTTTTTATTTCCATTTGATTACTTCCGAATTACCATCGACTGATCAAAAGACATTTCTCCGGAACAAGTAACGCAAAGCAACATCTCAACTTAATACCTAATGATTAACGACTTCGTATTAATTTGTGTCGATTAATTTCCTCGTACCTATACTACACCTGTGAGGATTCGATTAAGCAGCGACGATAATATTAATAACCCGCGTTTCCAGGCGGTCACTTTCATTGGTTCATTTTAATTAATTCGTTATTTAACATATTAGAAAACATCTTCCTTCCTCTCTTGTGAAGATTCGCTTTCCAGGAGGTCGCAATTCCGTTTCGCGCGGAATTCCTTTCGTCGCCGATTGTGAGTCAACCGATGAAATCTTCTCGACCCAAAAAATAAACGAAAGTAATTGCTTCGCACGAGATGGCCATCGCTCTCTTATTATTCTAATAACAATAACAATGGGATGAGAAATTCGTGAATTGAATGGTACACGCTGGGCGAAAACTATTTACGTGTTAAATGTTGCTACTCAATTTTACTCTTTTAATTTTTTTTTCTTAAAGCTGTGAGGGACGGGTGATTAAACATGAATGATAAGAAAGGGGGTGAATTATCCTTCACTTTCAAATTTATTAATTTTACAAGGCTTCGTCGAAGCACTATTCTCCTCTAGATGTCATGGCGAGAGTGATTATTACGCCCAAACTCTATGTCTCAATTTACAAAATAATTACACCACAATAATCAACAATTTCCACTTCTTCTTCTCCTCATTCTTTGACCAAAACTTTAATCAAACCATAAAGCACTAAGTAGGTTTGTACGTGTCTGGTTTAGGACGATATCGTATGATATAATGCAAAAGAAAATCAAAATAATTTTAGAACGAGAAAAAATAGCATTTTGTAAATCAGGTAAAGCAGTTGTTAGTTTCTAATAACATAACTATTGGCAAATAAATTAATATTTTCTCATCCAATCCATGGTACTAAATACAGAGAGACATTTGATGGATGCTAATTACGGCTTTGGATTCTAACACTACTTGTAGTTATGTGATACCCCTGCATGAAAACCAGTAGTCTTCTTTATGGTTTATACCGGAAATTCCGATTACGAAAACTTTACATGTGGGCCACTTGCCCTATGAACAGTCGTGATTTTGCTAGACCGTCTGCTCTCACTTATGTCTGTTTGTAATTGCATAAGGCCGGTTTTTTTTTTTAATGAGTCACTTCGGCATGCAGCTGGTATTCCTTGGATGCAGTTTTATTGCAAGTCAGTCAGTCATGACTCGTGACGGCAAAACCTTTGAAAAAGCAAGTCGCTTGTTTACATAATTTTTAGGTGGGTGAATTTTATCGAATTTATCTTACTTAGTAAGTTTAATGATTTACAAATTGCCGATTTCATACACAGCAAATTGCAAGCGAGCTTTAGTTTTGCTACAAAGTAGACTTCAAATAATTTTGTCAATGATAACGTTCGCATATTCACAGTTTTATAGAAACTGTTTGGTTCTGTCTATAAATGTCTATATCTCATTCAGTCGATCATGAAGCTTTGAAAATACAAGGGGAGACCAAAATGAAAACTACCTAACCATGAAAGAAACACACTATCATGTCAATTGTTTACTGTCAAGTTGCTGCAACTTTTAAACGAATATCTGTCAAGTTGGGCGTAAATTAAATTATTCTTGTGGTTCTAGTGAAACTGTAAAGGGACGAACATTAAAGCATAGAAGGTTTGGACAAAAGAAGGAACACGAACGAGTGACTACTGTACAACGTCAAATAAAATTCTAATCAAAGCACTTCTAATGGGGCAGAGAATCCATTCGAGATGACCCCAAAAGTAGACGACCTGTGGAGGCAAGGGCCGAAGAAAAAATCAACCAAAAAAGTTTCAGTTATCTCAAAAATGAAATAGGAATACGCGCAGCATCGTTTTGACAATCTCACATGAAGATTTGGAACTGAATAAAGAAGTGTCAGTACGCAATTCTGAGTCCTGAACAAAAGTTGCGCAAGCAAGAAACTTACAAAGAGAACTTGGCGGGCTTAGCTCGTGACCAAGATCTTTTTCCCAAAATTGTAACGGGCGATGAAACGGGGTGTTCCACTGGGATTCCCCAACGACACAAGATTCAATGCAATGGATGGGCACCGCCCAAGAAAGCAGAGACGCAAGCATCTGCAGGGAAGCTGATGGGGCGACCATTTTTTGGGATAATGAGGGCACTCTTTGGATTGAGTATAAGCAGAAACAGTTAAAGATTTAAAAGTTGCTAGCTTACGCAAAAAGAGGCCCTATAATTTTACCCAAAAAACTCTGTTTCTGTACGACAATTGCCGAGTTCATAAAGCTCACAAAGTTCAAGAAGAAAACTGCGGTTTTATTGAGTTATATCATACATTAAAAATATATCATACGAGACTATGCAAAACAAATTCAAAATGATTTTTGTAACGAGAGAAGCAACATTGCATAAATCAAATAAAGAAGTTGTTACTTTTTAGTAATACAACTAATTGGCAAACAAATTAATGTTTTTCTCACCCAAACCATAGTACTGGATATAGAGAGACGGACGGACATTCATACATTTTACATAATCGAGGGCCTATCCGAATCTTCTTTTCTTTCTTCCCTATCTTTTTCTTCTCCTTCTTGTATCAAGTCGATTTCGTTTTCAATGTTATCATTATCCTTGAGTCTTTAAACTGTTATGGTGGTAGTCTTGCTTTAGGCAGCTTGCTCACATGGAATAGAAAAAGTCCTTTCCCTTTTAATGGTACAAGAGTACATACTGCAGTAATAATTACCTTGGTCTCTTACAAAAAACACTAGTATCTCAACCATTTCTTCTCTCGCCATAATTGTTTCTTTTCCGTTCATTTCTATTTACTTGTATGGCATTTATGCTTCTTCCTGGTTGATTCCTTCTTTCTGACGCGATGTCGATTCTCTTCATGAGGTTTATGAATTCAGTTATCGTGTTTATATTGTGGAGTGCTACTACTTGCGTCATAGCAAGCTCGAAATATTTAACTAATTGCATGATAATGTCCTCTTCCGTTAGTTTAGGCGTTAAATATTTTATGACGTGTATTTTTTTATTACGTACTCTTCTCTGGTCATCCTTCTTCCACTCCTGTACTTTCCAAACATCAAATCATCTCTCACCTTCCTTTGTTCGTTGGCACTCCAGTATTGTTTCTTAAACAATTCTTCGAAATCATTAAATCTTCGCTGACTATGTTGTACCATGTTTGTGCCTCTTCTTTTAAACTATTGCTTGCCATCAGTATTCTCCCCGTCTCGTCTGTTATTTCACTAATGCGCTCTTTTAGATTTTGAAGGTACGCAATAGAATTTACTCTTTCGTTTCCATAGAATTGTGGCATCGTCTCCTTGCTCCACCTCCACATGATGTTCGGGTTACGACGTGCCTTCCACGTACCTCTTCCATCTTCTGCTCATATTCTAACTTCAAGTTCTTGTATTTCTCATCTGTTCTTTCCCATACTCCATTATATACTTTCTCATTTCTTTTCTCTCTTTTTCTTGCCTGTTCATGTAGTCGTTTATCTTTGTTGCCATATTTCCATGTCGATCCATGTAATTTCGGGTGATTTCTCTGTCTGCTTCTTTTAACCTTTGTTCAACCTGCATTATGTTTTCTTTGCTTTCTTTTTGTATAATTTCACTTATATTGATGATGTCTTTTTTGATTTCGTCTCGGAGCTTCCCCATATCTACTGTCAATTTCCTTGCTTGTTTCTAATTTAAATTCCTCTAGGATATTCCACATTTCTTTCCTATTTTCTTGTATTTTCTTATTTACCTCTTCTATTATTTCTAATTTGTTTTGTTTTATTTCGGCATTAGTTTGCTCTAGCCGTTCTTGAATTTCCGCGTAGTTATGTTGTAGTTGTTCCTGGATCTTTTTGTTGTATTCTTCCATTTTTAAAATATTTTGTTCGAGCTGCCCTTGTATCTTAACATTATTTTTGAATTTTTCTTGAATTTCTTTGTTGTTTTGCTCTGCCCTTTGATTGTTCTGCTCTATTTTCTGATTGTTCTGCTTTCTTTCTTCCATCATCATAGTTAATATGCTTCTTATATCCTCCTCCATCTCATCACCTTTAGTCTCTGGTTCTTTTTGTTTTTTCCTACTTCCTCTCTCTTTTCTGGTATCTTTTCCATCTCGTGTGACTTTATCGTTGTAGTTCTCAACTTCCTTTCTGCCATTTTCAATTTCTCCGTCTCTTTCTGATCTATTTTCCACTAAAATTCTTTAATTTTCGTGAGCCCCACGTTGGGCGCCAATTAATGTTATGTTTAATGGGGGTGTGGGGTTATTTCTTTGCTTATTCTTTTCTTTCCACAGCTAGTAGTGGTCCTTTCACTTGATACGCACACTCTGGATCACTTTATGTCGATCTTGGTGCGCTTTTACAATATTTATTGTTAAGATAGTAGTGTTTTTGTTGTAAGGGACCGAAGTAATTATCACTGCAATATGACATCAACACAAGATTTAAGGTATACTTACATTTTATGGGAAAACGGAAACAATATACAGAAATGTTATATACCTACTTAATCAGCCCTATGATGTATCGCTCCATGTTATCTTAACATGCATGTTATGGACTTTTTCATGTTATGTTAACACATCGGAAATATGTATCTTCTTGTCATGTTATATTTTATGTTATTACAACATAGTATGTTATTTGGCCATGTTAAAATAATTTCTAGTGTGGAGGTCTTGTTATGCCGTTAACATGGATGTTAAAATGCATCCTACTAAGGGATTTCGCAGTATTTAATTTGATTGATGATATCACAGCTTAAATGAAACCAGTTATGGGTGAATTATTACATCTAAACTTATTGCAACTACTGGAAATCTTAAATGAAAGGTAAAGATCAGGTAAAGATTAATTAAAACAATTACTATAACTTCCCCTGCTTTTCAGGGGCCTGTTCCTCAAAAGTATGTAAATTATTAGTTACAAGTTCCTTTTCTTTGTAAAATTCTGCTGTCAAATTGTGTTCCTCAAAGAAAAAGACCTTACCAATAATTAAAATTGTAATTAATTGTAATTGTCCATACTTTTCAGGAATAGCCTCAGAGTTTTAATGGCAATCTACGTTTAGATTTCGAGAAAATATTCAAAGGTACACATATTAGGCCCGATTTTACAATCGTCGGATAAGCATTATTCTTAGAGTAACGTGACGTGGGTGTGGCGTATAGATATGGAGGAACGTTAAAGGATATTAAGCGAACAGTTATTCCGTCCTTATTCCATGATTGTAAAACTGGGCCTAAGAGATACAAATAGGTAATCTGTTTGAACTTCGAGAGGAAGTATTTATTCGATACTTCAGGTTTTCAAGCCCAGTTTTTCCTGATTATGCTTTTTTTCATTTTAACTGTGCGACACATTCACAATAATGACTGAAAAACGAAATCTTTAGTAATGCGAGGATGCAATATTAACATTTCATTATTTATTAACACTGATAAAATAGAAATTCGCAATTCAGGCAGATTTTGACGTTTGCCGTCATCTGAAGCGTAGCGCACGCGCACTTGTTGTGCAGGTCGTTCGCCTTCCTTGTTGCACTTTTAGTTTTCTCCGTAAGTCTATCTCGTTTTAGTTTGTACCAAACCTTTTTTCTATTTTAACAGGTTAACATAACAGAGCCTTTAACAGACCAAGCTTTATGTTTGATACATCATACGAGATTCTACATTTTATGTTATAACGCATGTTATAATTATGTGTTGTTCTCTCATGTTATTTTAACATGGAGCGATACATCATAAGGCTGATTGGAGTAAACTTGGTAAAGGCAAAGACTGCAACAGCCAGCTGTGGAGACACGCAACGCGCGAGCCAACCCCACTCTATCGCAGACTCTGTCGTAAACACGCTTAATATAATATGTTTCTTCCTTTGTTTTGTGTATTATTAAACTAACCAATAACTATTTTCTATGCAATTTTACATTATTTTTACTATGTGTATATGTCTTACTTATCATATTATATTCATCACATTTATTTGTTCCTAATATTGTCACAACCACTGCTGGTTAATGACTAAATGTATTACTATTAAAAAGGAGATCAAAAAATCTAACGGGATGTGGTCACTGGACGATTAATAAAAGGCAACTCCTTCGTTTAAAGCCTCAATATTTCGTTGTATTTTTTCAACTTCATCAGGAGGTTAACTACAATGGTTACAAGAGTTGATTTACCAATTAAATCGTAAGATAATCATACTTACAACTAGAGGTGGATGAATTGGACAACAATTAAACACATTAAAATGTTGATTCAACAGATTACATATTAAAATTTTGAAAATAATTGAAAACGTTGCTTAAGTCAGGCATGTGCACGAGAACATGGCGGCAAAAGTCAAATTACAGAAAGTAACTAAGAACATAAGAAAACTAAAAACCTAAAGGAACAAAATTCCCTAGAGAACAACATTTGACAGAATTTTGAAATTTTTTCACATGTTTATTGAATATTCTTTAGAACCTTTAAAATATGAAATTGACTGAATGCTCATTCCTTTGAATATGAATCATTTCTAGGAAAAGCCTATTCTTTAAATTTTTTTCCTTGGTTAAAATACTAGTATTGTCAAAATCAAATCGATGACCATTATCAACAGCATGAGATGCCAAAGCACAAGCTACCTTTTCTGTTCTAATATCGCTTTTATGTTTAGAAATGCAACTTTTTAACCATTGTCCTGTTTGTCCAATGTACTTTTTTTTCTCCATCAATACACGGTATCGAGTAAATTAAACCACTGTTGAACAGAAGGGGTGTCTTGTCCTTTGTTTTTGAGAATACTTTGTTGATGGTATGATTGTTGTATTGAACAATATTAAAAAATTCAAATCTTTGAAAATATTGATGACCTTATTACTTAAGGAGTTAATGTATGTTAATTTTCTAATTTTTTTCTCATTGCTATTATCATCCAGAGAACGTGGTAAATTACAGATAATTACATTCATTTTTTGTTTCATTGTATGGCGTGAGTGAAAATTGATATATCTGCCAGACGCTGTCGGTTTTTGATACCAATTAAGTCGTATACTCTGATCTTCCATTCTTATGACTTGAGTGTCAAGAAAAGGTACACAATTATTCTTTTCTTCTTCAATGGAAAATTGAAGATGTTCATTGAAACTATTAAATATGATCAAAGTATATTGCAACTGGTCTTCAGGAATCGAAGTAATTAAATCGTCTACATATTTGTAAATGAAAGGAAGCTGAAAAGTTAATTTGTCGATAACAAATTCTAATAATTTGTCCATCACCATTAAAGCTAATATTGGGCTAATGGGGTTACCCATTGGTACACCAAATTTTTGTAAATATATTTGGTTGTTGAAAGAAAAATAATTGTTGTCAAAAATGAATCTTAAGAATTTCAAAAATTGCTCTTGACTGAGTTTACAATGAGGTTCAATCCTCTGCCAATCCTCTGTGATGATATCAGCAACTAACTCAATTGGAATGTTAGTAAAAAGTGAAATTACATCTAACAAAATCAACACATAATTGTTTATTCTTCATTTGATCTACAAAGGTAAAAGTATCTTTAATATTATACTTAGTTTTTAAGCTGAAGGCTTTATTGAGTATGTCTGACAAAAATTTAGCTAAGTTATAAGTAGTAGACCCTATGCTACTGACTATAGGTCTCAAGGGCACATCTAACTTGTGTATCTTCGGGAGACAGTAAAGTTTAGGACAAATTGAGTTGTAAGTAACTAATTGTTTGAAAGTCTCAGTATCAATGTTTTCAGTTTGTTTTAAATCTTTAAGAATTTTGTTAAGTTTAGTTTGCACAGTGCCAGTAGGGTCTTTATTGACCTTGACATATGCTTGATCTTCCTGCAAAAGTTGATTAACTTTATTATCGTAGTCGCTTCTGTCCATGACCACAGTGACGTTGCCTTTATCGGCTTTAAGAATACAAATTTGTGGATTATTCTGAAGAAAATTCTCAGTTTTCTTAAAAATTCCCTCATACATTGATGGTGTTTCTTCTTGTTGTAGAAAGTTAGTAATCACATTGGTGGCTCTTGCTTGGACAATGTTTTTTTTTCCTCATGTTCAGGAACCAAGTCCAAAATATTCTCAACTTCTGCAAGAAACTGATACATATTTGAAGCAGTTACCTTTGGTGATAAGCTAAATTTTGGCCCTAATGATAGAAAGTCAGATATGTCCTTTGGGATCAGTGTATTAAAAATATTTTTGAACCATTTACTATTATTTATAAAAAGTTTTTTCTTTTGTAATCTTTCATTTTTCAATTTTTGTAACTTATTGATGTTTTTGGATTTGATATAGTTAAATTTTTTCTCAAAAGCATATTGCATTCTGAATTTATATTCATTGAAAATTGCAACCGGTAACATTTTTGAAGCCTGAGTAGTTAAGTTGTTAATGTTGTTTTTTAATTGAACAATGCTCTTAATGAACAATGATCTTAATTTCTAGATTCAATGTTCTTCTTCTTAACCTGTTTTGAAATTGTACTGTTTCTTGAGAGGTCCTTGGATCATGGGGTGTTAACAATTGCATGGTATCCATGTTTGATATGATTAGGTAAAATTGCCAATCTTCGGCATTCAAGTAAAAATATTCTTCTGTTTAATTTGTTGGCCAACTTGTTGTTAAGTGAAGACCATTGTTTAAGTGATTTCTACCATGACATAAAAAGGACGTATTTAATCAACTGGCTATACCTATACGTCGTGAGTCGTAGATATGTAACCTAAATGAAGATCCATACATTTAAATTCTTTCGTTGATTTCTCTTCTCTTGAACGCAATACGTTTACTTCAACACATAAACTGTTGCATACTTCTTGCTTCGCGAAATTACTAAACTAGTTTGAGTGTATACATTTTTTGTTCCTCATTTTTTTATTTATTTTGCTGCATATGATCAATCGCAATTGACGTTTCGAGTCACCTAATTTAGAACCTATCTCGTTTTATCAATTCTCTTGATATGATTCGCATAATTTGCACTCAGGTAAACAAGTCGTTAAACCCAAAGAATCGACATAATTTAAATACTTTTTATTTACAAACACAACATTACAATAAAATAACATAAATAAATCACAACACGTTAACAGCTACCATTAGTTTCAAAAGTGCGCCCAGGCAGCTCGTTTTATTTACAACGCATCAAATTGTATGTAAAAAAAATTGTCTCATCAAGAGAGCCACCCTAAATTAATTTTTTTTTCCATTTTTTTATTGACTAAAAAATCGTTGTACTAGAAAGAAGCTTCAAGGCCTCCAAAAACTACGACTAAAATGAAAACCTCCCTTGCACTACCAAATCGGACCCCGAATAACGTAAAATTTTGATAATGGCACAAGCCCTAAAAAATCAAAATCACTTCACATCGTGAACCAAAAATTGTGCCCTTCGTTTATCTAAAATTAAATAAGCTACTCTAAAGACTATAGCTACACCTTACAAGTAAGTAGATTGTTCTAGGTTGTTATTAACTGTCCTCTTTCTCGATGGGATTACCATTCTCGTCAATCTCCAACGACGGTATCAAAGGTGGCATGAAACCGTACTCGAGTTTGGGCGTGATTTCGAAATTATGTCTGGCCTTCCTGTTTTTCCTGTACCCTCCTATCACCCCCCGCGTGGACTCCTTTGGGGGAGGTACCAAACCGATGTACTCGTTCTGGTTAACGCTCTTCGCGATTCCCTGCGCTGGAGTATCTGGGGCGCCATATTCCAAGTGGGGTGTCTGGTAGGCCCCCACGCCGTACTGCGCGTATGCTTGCGTCGATTGTATTTGCACTTGCGCTTGGTTCTGTCGCAAATTGGCAACGCTGTAAGAAGGAACACCATAAGCTACGATTGGCTGTTTGTTTGTTGTGACGGGCTGATATTCAGGTGCGTACGAATAGGGATTAGGGTAGTAATAGTACTGGTAGTGCTTCTGCGACTCCTTATCTACATAAATAGGGAAAGGTCTATCGATATACTTCGGCACCTCCACGGGGACCGGATGTGGCACCCTCACCGCTACCGGCACTTTAACCGTTTGTGTCACCTGGACGGGGTAAGGCTGGGGAACCAACTTGGTTATGTGCACTGGATAAGGTCTAGGGACTTCTACCGGCACTACGTAAGCTTGTGCAACGGGGACGGGAACTTGCACGTGAACGGGTACTTTCTTTTCTACGACTTTTTCTACGGGGACGGGATGAGGGACTTGTACGGGAACGCGTACTTCTACAGGGTATGGTTTATTTACGATTTTCTCAACTGGTACGGGGTAAGGCACAGGCTGAGCTACTGGTCTATCAACATACTTGGTGACCTCGACCGGAACCTGCACGGGCTTCTCCACGACTTTCTCAACCGGGTACGGTTGGGGCACAGCTTTTTCTACGATTTTGATCACTGGTTTCTCGACGATTTTTTCAACGGGGTACGGTACTGGAACTCGCCTTTCGACTTCCACTGGCACCCTAATCGGGACCTCAACGGGGTACGGTCTGTTGATGTATTTCTCAACGATTTTCTCCACCGGGTAGGGTACCCGATGCGGTATGGGCACATGAACGGGGTAAGGCCTATCGACGTATTTCGTAACCTCAACGGGAATATGTACGGGCCTTTCGACGATCTTTTCAACTGGGTACGGCTGGGGAACTAGTTTCTCAACTACTTTCGTAACCGTCTTTTCGATTACCTTCTTTCTTGGTTTCGCATCAGCGATCGTTTGAATTTGGTGAGGGATTTCGAGCGAAGCCTCCCCGTTCTGCGGTAGATGATACTGATAGTAATTAGCGCTCGTAATCTCGTAAGGCAGATCCAAGTGATTTATCAGCTTTTCTTTGCCGTCCGGTGGTAATTTCTTTACTTGTTGCACCTGGCCTTGCTCCTGCAGTTGATCTACGTCGGCCGCGCTTGATTCGTGCTTGCTTTCCGGAAGAGGGAAATCAAGCAGGCTCTGCCCCAATTCCAAATCGTTGATCACTTTCCGATGCGTGTAGGTCGAGCTCAACTTTTTGTCACCGTCTTGCTTGCTCGCGTCCGCTTGGATTAACTGAGCCGGATTCTGAACGTACTCGAACTTGCCCACGTAAAAGGGCACGCTCTCTTGTATTTCGACCAGGAAGTTTTGCTGCGGCGACTTTTTAGATTCTTCCTCCGCTTTTTCTAGTTGCACCCCAGTTGGTCTTGGAGTGACCACAACCGTAGTGGCTTCGGTGGTTTGAGCGTTTTGGTTCGAGTCGACTGTTTCGATGGTGCTGTGAGTCGTGGAGAAATACTCCTGTTTTCCTTTGACTTCTTCGTTTTGGGAAGCTCTTAAGTTGTTTTCTTCGTAATCGCCGACGATGATTGGGTTGTTCTGAAGGCTCAAGGCGTACGGGGCATGTCCAAGCTCAGCAGTGTAAGTTAAAGGTGCGGTAGTTGTGCTTGATACACTCGAATGCTGCTCGTAATTTGAATTGCTCGTCTCAACATGCACGCCGGTCAATTGGTGTTGGCCTGGTGATACGAGGTCTTGTTCTATCGAGTTGGTTACGGATTTTGCCGTGCTGCCTTCCACTTCGTCGTAGTTTTGATCGACTGCTTCGTTAATGGAAAGAACGTCCATGCCGTTCACCAAATTCTTCGTGCTCTCAATCAACTTGGATGGCCTCGCCCTGTACGTGTTCACGTACCGATCGTAATTGGCTTCAGGCAAAATTAATTTCGCGTTTACTTTCGAACCATAACCCCCCAAATTATCAACATTGTAAGCATTGTCGTAAACATTTTGATTAACGTTGCCCTGCTGGTATAAAGTGGCGGTGTTTTCAGTGGTGACATCCACTCTTCCACGGGTGTACTCACCAACAATTTGGGGTTGACTGTAATAAGCGCTTTTCTGAGTTAGCAAAACATTCTTTAAAACATTCCCCTCGTCGATTTGCAGTGGAAGGTTTTGGATGTGCTGTTGGTTGGAGTTGGTTTGGAAATAATTCCCCTGCTCACCTTCTTCATTTTGGTAAATAATTGGGCTGTTATAAATTCCTTGCTGTAAATGTAGGAAACCACCCTCTTGCTCCCCACCATATTGACCTGCTTGGCCATACTGTTGATTTAAAATCGTGTGGTTTCCTTCGTTTTGATTTACAATCGAGTCCGTTTCCAAAACCTTCGTTTTCCTGTTGCTGTTTTCAACTTGTTCCCCTTGCACGTTAATGATCAAACCAGGCCCCAAATTTTCGTTTTGGGGTTGAATTTGGTTATTTTGGGGAACGTCCGACTGTTGAATCAACTGTTGGTGATGCTCTAGTTTCAAGTTGTCGTCGTGGACCAGTTGTTGGTAACCTCCGCTTTGGAACTTCTCCCGGCCTTGCACGTTGTCCAGTAATTGCTGTTTGGTGACTTCTTTAACCATTTGCACCCCCAGATTGATGGCCACTGGTTCCTGCTGTAGCAAAACTTGCCCGTTGTCTTGTTGCGCCCCCAAGTTTTCTTGCAAAACCTGCACATCTTGTTGTTGTTCGGAGTAGAATTGGTGTTCCTCTTGAGATTGGGGTGCAATTAATTTTTCCGGCTGAGGAATGGTTTCGTAACTCAAATTTTCGTTGTCCAAAGCCTGTTGGTTCTCGTGGCTACGTAACTCTTCTAAGTCACTTTGTCCTTGCCCTTGGACTTGCGTATCATTAAATTTAGGCTGATTTTGCGCGAATTCGTTTTCATCTTGTCCACCGGCATTTCCTTGCTGGATTAAGCGATCGGACTCCACTGTGTCTTGTTGATAGAAATCCTGAGCTGCTTCTTGCCCACCAGCGTTTCCTTGCTGGATTAAGCGATCTGACTCCAAGGTGTCTTGTTGATAGAAATTCTGAGCTGCTTCTTGCGCGTACGGTGTTAACAAAATTTTTGGTTCTGATTGTTGTTGGTAATCTGTTTTCTGATTGCCATACTCATTGCCATCATTTCGTATTCCTTCCTGGTCTCCTCCTGTATATTGGGGTTGTAACTGTTGCAGAACTAAAGGCTGTGGCGTTTGGGCTGGGCCTGAGACGGGCACCAGGAAGTTTATTGGGGGACTCTGAAGAGGTTGGGCTTGTTGGTAAGCGTCGGACGTTTGCTGAGGTACAAGCATCACGTTAACTGGTAGACTTTGCTGAGTTGGTTGAGGAATAAGAACGATGTCACTCGGTTGAGGGGTCTCCAGTAAAGTCGCCGTTGGAATTACCACCACTTGCTGTGCTTGTGCTTGAGGCTGTCCTTGAGTTTGAGCTTGAGGGCCGTTGGTTTTGGCATAGGGAATTCGTGCACGAATTTCACTGGAAACAACTGAAGGTCGATGCCTTCTCGGAGCGTCGGGTAGTTGATTTTGAGCGGGCGCGTCGGGCTCGTGTAGCTTCTTGACGCTCTCCGATAGAGGAATCTTAGGGTCGAAAATCTCCTGGAAATAAATCTTGGGTAGCTGATGTGGTTGTGCGGGGGGATACTCACTTTGTTGTTATTCCTGAAGGCCTTCACCGCTTCTTTCCCAAGAGCGAACTGCGTGATTGACTTGCTGTGTGGGCCTGTGCTGCTGTATTCTACGTAAGGGTGGAAACCCCAGTCGTCAGCTAAGTACTCGACGCTTTGGCTTGAAGCAGCTCCTTGTACGTAATATCTATAAATCGAAAGGCTCATCAGTAATGGTAAAGATGCAGGTGAGCAGCTGTTTTATGGGGTAAGGCAAAGTACCTTAGAAAGGCTTTTGTTTCTGTTAACGTCTGTCAACGAAGTCAAGTTCCAAACCAAGTCAAGTTCTTTTCTGCAAAACATTTTGGAAAAGCTAATTGGTGGCATGTTGAAGTTGCAATAATTCCAACTGGGACATATTTCAGAACAGGAAATCCGTTTCAAACCTATCGAAGGCTTAGGAGAAAGAACAGGAACTGAAAGAGCTTTTTGAAACTTGAAAATTCCTTTAGACCCATTCCTTTCGATATCATTCGTAACTATGTATATAGGGCGGAATGAAAATAAAGATTCTTTGAATGACCTTGCAAATGCCCAGTCATACCCAACTATGCGATATATGATGATGACATTATACTTTTGCTAAAGACTTTCAATGAATTTCCTTTCCTTTCTTTCCCCCCATTAAAACATTCCACAGCCACCTTAATGTATTAACGAAAATTATGATTGCCTTTAATCGTATCATTATCCATAAACAAGAAGCACTTTCATTCTTCATACCATTACCGAACCAATTAAGCTCACGTCGAGCAACAATTTGGTTTTAATAACTTCCTCGGTGGCTGGCAGTGTTTCACTTTAGAAATTTTAGATTGGGCTTTCTCGCCTCTTCCCCCATAAGACCCACTCTAACAATAACTCGATTTCATAGTCAAAATGAATTTGATTAATTAAAACGACTTACCTTCCTAAGGCATAGATTCCATCCCGCGTTTCCATCTTGCCTTGCCCTCGACCTTTCTCGTCGGCTATGTCGTAGCCATACTCGTACTTGGGCGGATGCTTTCATGCAAAGAAATGCAGGCTCATTGTAATAGAATCTTTTCAGGTTGTGTCTGAATGGGTCGTAATATTCCGCGAGTTATGTAAACCGTCGATTGTCGCCGGTCGTAAAAGAATACGGTTGCGGCAGCACCGGGTTTTTTTGTGTTGAACGCTTGAGCGCATTGTAAAAAGAAAATTACAAAACGAAAATGGAACTGTGTCCCGATTACACGCGAGATTTAATTTACCTAAATACATTTCTTTTAAATGCAAAACGAAAGCGAGGATGGCATTGGGTAAGTGATGTAAATCGGTGTAAACCAAAGCGGTTGGACTTACTTCATCTGGCTCTTGGGCTTTCGCCTTGTATCCCGAAGGAGGAATCGCTTCTATGGACTTGATCGTTAACAAAAGGGTTAACACTATCTGAAAAGGAAATGTCACGATTAAGTGAAACGCCTCCGGAGATTACAATCTTTAAACAACAAATTACTGGCGCTCAGTGCACGGAGAAATTAAGCCCTGGTACGATTTACTTTCTAAAGTAAAATTTCGGCCGATTTTGTCATGACCCAGGTAATAAAATTTATTCGACTGTAAAAGATCGCCAGAAAGTCAAATTAATTAACGGTTTGATTGAAAATTAATTAATTAAGAAACCGACTCTCTCACACACACTCATGTCTATACCCATAAGTAAATAAGTAAACAATCATTCAGTGTCAAGTTCAGTTTCACATGGAGGAATCTAGACACATTTACATATGTAAGTGTGTATCCCACAGCAATTATAATATTTCTCTCCTCAACACGATTCCGAGTCGTTAGTCGAACAGTTTATTATTATTATTATAATGAACCGACGTATAGTCTGCGGGGGATTCCTGTCGCCCCATTATTTTCAGCTTTTTAATGAGAATAAAGGCATGCATTCGCTTGACTAACCCAGAAACCGCCTTCGCGTTTCATTTTTAAAGCCTGGGAAACGCAGTTCGATTTTTAAACGTATGTACTTGCACCTGATTCGATCATTTGGTGTTGATGAATGGAACACTTCCCACAGGAAACGTGCGTTTGTCGTTTCCACGCCGAACGAGCGCATAAAGATCGTTAATTATGTAAATCGCGTGCTGGTTTAATCGCCTGATAAATGAGTTGCCTGCGAAGCTCGTTCCGGAAAGAGGAGCTTAGAAAATTAATCCGGACAAAAAATTCAAGGCAGACTTGAAGCCTTCCGTAGGTATTGTATGTTTTCTCCACGAAACTTCCTCGGGACTTCTGATCCGCGTTCAGCAAAAAGATCAGCAGCCCTAAAGAAACTTTTCTATAACAAGAAACGAAATGTCAACTGAGCGGTTCCACCGGAAGCTATAGAGTAGAAAGGATTATTTTTCTTATCTGGCAGTCATTTTTAATTTCTCGGCAATCTCATGCCCAAATAAGCGTTGAATTTTAGGATGACGTAAGTCTTTCCTGTGTGTGAATCTATGTCTTCTAATCCTTCTTACTTTATCATATATATCATCTATTGCCTTATCTATTTTATCAAATCATATATTCCTTGGTCTTCTTCTTCTATTTCCACAGTTTTCTCAACTGGCCTTCCTCTGCCCTATCGTCATAAAATGACTTGGTCTGCCTAGAGGTTCCTCCTCTTTTCATTTCTGAATCTATAGTATCGTATCTTCCTGTCTTCTTCGTATATTTATCATTTGTCCTTTAAGATAAAATTTCATTATACCCCCTGGCTATGTCTACGTAGAACAGAGTAATAAAATATTTATTTAAAAATATAAAGCTATCGCCCCAAAAAAGAAGAACACTAAAAGAACTCTAAAATAAATTGAGTGTTTTGTCTTCGTTCTTCGTACGCGACGCTAATTTTAATTAACACTTTTTTTAAACTGCCGGAGAGAACAAATTGACTTCGCCAAGCATCATTTAACAAAGCACAGAATTTCTAAAGTAGTAATTGTAAACAAGCACTAAATACTTATTTATGTACGTAACTCGAAGCAAAACGTTGCTGGAAATAATTCATTTAATTTTACGGTGGTTTTTCAAGCGACGTACCTTCTAAATGTACCCGGTTATTACATCGGAATTGAAACAATGTAATTTTAAATAATTGAATAATAATAATAATGACGAGCTAGCATTACATAAAATTGTAGCCGGGGGGGAGAACTGATCTCCTTTTCGAATTTTGTTTTAATTTAAGACGCAAAAAAAGTGTGCCGTTAAGACGCTGTCAAATGGCTTCCGCAAATAAAATTTTATTTGTTGATTTGTTTTTAATTTTGTGTTGAATAATTGGTTCATTCGGTTAAATTAAATTCCAAGGACGTTCGAAGTGAATACACTTTAAATAATTTTGACGTGAAGCGCAAGGATTGATTTTTACCCTTAAAATAATTTAATATTTTTTGCTGACGCAAGTAAACGAAAATTGCCTTAGAATTCAACTGCGCTGTTAACGAGGATTAATTAGCTTACGGTTAAATAAAATTAATAAAAATTAAAAGATGAAACTCTTTTATTGAAAACACAAACAGTTTCACGTCAATCACATTGAAGAATTAAAATTAAAGATTTTTTCTATAATTGTTGACGTTCTTAGATTAGGATATTTTTAACGTTTCAAAAAAGAAATTCGATCGGGCTATTACTAACTCAAATAAATGTGTAATTAATTTTTTTTTATTTTAACGTGAATTAAAAAACTTGAAGACTAAACTGTATTAAAACATTTGACTAATACTAGGTAATAATAATAGTAATTGATTTGAAACTGCATAATTTGTTAACAATAACAAATGATCTATAAATGTCAAATTTATAAAATAAAACAGAACTTAAAACGAAGGGAAAACGAAACATAAAATAAAATTATAACAAGAAAATAAAATAATAAATTAAATTTTAAAAAAATTAAAAAGGGGAAAAAGTAATTCAATAACAAGCTAATATGGTAACAAGTGCAATAGATAGCCAGAAGAATTAAGACAAGAAGGCAAAGTCACTCGATTTCAATAATTAAAAATAATTTTAATCAAGAAATTAAAAAAAAAAGAAAATGAAATAAATAAAAACGTAATTTAAAAAAAGATAATACTAATAACAATAATAATGTTTATTGATTCCGTTGCAAGAAAATACAGGATGGAATAAGTCAATTGATAGATAAAAACGTGTCAGTTAAAAATTAGATACTGAAAGTATCATTAATGAAAAGTAAAAACAGTACTGGCCCCAACACCGAACCCTGAGAAACGCCCAGATTGATATCGTAGGCACTTGAACGTCCCTCATTTAATTTAACAAGGAATTAATAGGAATTTCGATAAGTTCAAGAATTCTTACTTTTAAATGTTTCCAAAAAAATCATTTTCTGTTACAATTTTCTGTGACAAAATTTAAAAAAAAGTTAATTAAAAAAACTCATAAATTAAAATGATTGGAATGCACCAACTTTCAAACAAAAAAAAGTGCCAATAGATAGCCAGAATAATTAAGACAATTTCGATATTTAAAAATAATTTTAATTAATCGAGAATTAAAAAGAAAAGAAAATGAAAATTTTGATTTTAACAGAAATTGGGAAAAGCTAAATATTTTAAGAGTAAAACAGCGTTACTGTAAATTAATAAAAGCATAATTTAAAAAAAAACTAATTCTTAAATAAGGTTTCAAAAAATGTTTAAAAAAAATCATTTTCTATTATTATTTTCTATAATATAAAATTAAAAAAGAAACTGACTTTAGCATAAATTAAAATGATTTTCGAGCAAAAAAAAAACCTTAAAAATATTAAAATATAACAAAATTTGATTATAATTGGTCGAAGAGGTTGTAAAATTTAATTAAATTTAAATTTTATTATTTATCCTGAAGAAGCAGACGAAGAAGAAATAATTTGTGGTAAATTTTATGACAAGAGAGTGTTTCAATTAAAATTAATTATTATTATTAAATCTGCATGAAAAAGTTAAGGTTGCCATTTAAAAAAAGTAATGATTACGTGACAGCGGAAAAACAAATGCCTGTTCTAGGATTTTGCAAAAAAAACATCAAATAAACAAATTAGGAGCTTGGTATGGTTCTTAAAATACTAAATAAATTGTAGATGATGACTTAAGAGAAAGACGAAAAATTTGAAAAGGCCATTGAAGAAAGTAAGTAGCTCAAATAAACAAAACAATTCTAAAAAATATTCAGAATTCTTAAATGAATTGCGGTGGAGTTCTTGAGCTACTCTTCTACTGATGGGGCCCGAATTGGGCGGAAATTGTTACACAGATGATGCTCGCAATCAAGCCGAGTTGTGCAGCAAACTTTAAAATAAAGAAATTAAATATGTAACTAAATAAAATAAATATAAGTTATTCAAATTCTTCTAAATCCAGACAAAAAAAATTAGAAATGAATTACAAGAAAATATAATAAAAATAAACATTACTAGTTTATTTATTTATAATTTAAGAAAAAGAATAAAACCAAGTGTTTTAATTAATTTAAGAATTACACTAAGAATTAGGTACACTATTTTTAAGAACTCCTAATTCAAATCGACTATTATTTTCTGAAGTACCTAAGTAATAATAGAAAATTTTTACAAAAATATATTTTCTAATAAAAAAAGAATATGATTAACACAAATTAAAATATTTACGGAAGGTTTGTTAATGGTGGAATGTCAATATTGTTAATGTTGTTTGTTGGGCTATTACCGCCATTACGTGGTTTGTTCTTCTCTGACGTTTCGGTATCAACTTGTCGGTTACCATCTTCAGGGTTCTGGTTCTTAAAACTTGTGTAAAGTTTCCGTTGACACTGACAGTTATCTGACGCCTTATAACTGTCAGTATCAGATAACTGTCAGTGTCAGATAACTGTCAGTGTCAGAGAACGGCGGGAACTTTACACAACTTTTAAGAACCAGAACCCTGAAGATGGTAACCGACAAATTGTTACCGAAACTTCGGAGAAAAACAATCCACGAAATGGTCGTAAGAAACAACAATAACAACAAATTAAAATAGTTTGAGGAATATACTGAAATATTTTAAGTAAAGACAAAGTTATCCTTCTAAATTAAGAAACAGAAAAAAATTATTGATATTACGGCTATAAAAACAACTACAGAAAAGATGAATCATTTAAAAACATACAAAAAAAAAATCAAAAAATTATTAACAAGAATTCTTAAAGAAGATTACGTTGGAGTTCTCGAGCTCCTCTTCTGCTGCTGGTGACGCCCCAATTAGGGTCGAAATAGTTACTCAGAGGATACCCGAGGAACCCATTCAATCAAGTCGACTTGCAGCAACCTTTAAAACCAAAGGAATTTATTTTTAAACGTTTCACAAGAATTCAAACCTAGTTATTATTTTCTGCTCACTGAAATATCTAAATGTGAAAAAACTTTAACATAAATTAATTTTTTTTTTACTTTCGTTCTGAAATGTTTTGAGTAAAGACAAAATTAGTCAATGTCAAATATATATATAAAATCAAATAAAACTTGAAACAAAGAGAAAGCAAAACATACAATAAAATAATAATAAAAGAAAATAAATTTTAAAAAAATTAAAAGGGGGAAATAATTCAATAAAAATGATAATAAACAAAAAAGATTACATAAATAAAAATGATAACCTTATTTAAGAAAAATAAGATTGTTTTTAAACGTTTCAAGAAAAAAAAAACATTTTCTGTACTTAATACATGTTAAATTAAAAAAAAATGACTTCAGCATAAATTAAAATGATTAGAGTGCACTAATTTTGAAGCAAAAAAAGATTATAAAAATATAATATGTAATAAAATTTGATTATATCATTATATGTAATTGGTCGGACAGGTTGTAAAATCAATATAAATCTCTTAATTATTTATCCTCAAGAAGAAATAATGTGTGGTAAATTTTGTGACAAGAGTGCTTTAATTAAAATTATGTAATTATTATTATAAAATCTGCGTGAAAAAGTTAGGATTGCCATTTCAAAAAAAAAAAAAAATGATGACTTCATAGCGTAATAAACAAATGCCGATCAAAAAAACATTTTGACACCAAAACGTCTCTTTTTGAAATTAAAAATTTATCTGTTTCAGGATTTTGCAAAAAAAGAAAGCATTAAATAAACAAATTTATGAGCTTGGTGCGGAACTTCATCACCACTCTGTATAAACAAAGTCATAATGGTTTGTCATTTTGAATATTTTGATGTATGTAAATATAAAATTAATTAGTTCTTAAAAAAAAAAAACTAAGAATAAATTGCAGATGATGACCTAAGAGAAAGACGAAAGGCTTGAAAAAACTAAGTAAGTAGCTCAAATAAAACAAATAACATTAAGAATTCTTAAATGAATTGCGCTGGAGTTCTTCTGCTGATGGGGCCCCAATTTGGGCGGAAATTGTTACACAGAGGGTACTCGCAAACAAGCCCACTTGGCAGTAAACTTTCAAATAAAAAAAATTAAATAACTAAACGAAATTTCGATTGAAGACAAGGTTATACAAGTTCTTCTAAATCGAGACAAAAAAAATTAGAAGCGATTAAGAATTAAATAAAAGTTTAAAAAATCGAAAGTACTAGTTCATTAAAAAAACCAATTTTAATTAATTTAAGAATTTTTATTTATTTTTAAACGTTTCTAGAAACAATTCAAATGAGCTACTGTTTACTTTCGAATTAAAAAAAATTAAATAAATAAATGAAATTTCGATTAAAGACGAGGTCATTCAAGTTCTTCTAAATCGAAACCAAAAAATTAGAATTAATTGAGAATAGACATTAAAAGTTAAAAGAAAAATCAAAAGTAACATTACTAGTTCATTAAAAGAAAAAGAATAAAGCCAAGAATTTTAATTAATTTAAGAATTTGAAATTATTTTTAAACATTTCTAGAAACAATCCAAATGAGCAATTATTTTCTGAAGTAAATAATAACAGAACATTTTTACAAACATTTTTAATTTAAAAAAAAAATGACAAATTAAAATACAGAAATATTTTGGCCGAGACAAAGTTACTCCTCGTCATTGTTAAAAATCATTCTGTCTTCTTCTAAATCAAGAAATAAAAGAAAATTTATTAAAATTATGACTATAAAAAGAACTGCAGAAGAGTTGAACAGTTTATAAGGAAAATTAGTGCTCAAATAAACAAAAAATTATTAACAGAAATTCTTGAATGAGATTGCGGTGAATTCTCGAGCCATTCTTCTGCTGATGAGACCCCAAATAGGGCCCAAATAGTTCTAAAGCGTATGCTCAGGAATCCCATTGCAATCAAGCCAATTGCAGCAAACTTTAAAACAAAAAAAATATTACCAAATAGTTATTATTTTCTGCTAACTGGTAATGAAAAAGGTAATAATTAAATGTATTATAAATCAGTTTGATTTAGTTAGACTCTCGTTCTGAAATACTTTGACTAAAGTCAAAGTTAGCCAACGCCAATAATAATTAAACATACTTTCATATTCTTCTAAATTAGGAAACAAAAAAATTAAAAGTGTTCGATTATGACTGGAACAAAAATATTTAAAAAAGTGAAATATTTTATAAACGTAATCAACAAGATGTCAATAAAAAAAATGATTTTGTATAAATCTAAACATTCTTAATTTAGAGTACTTCGAGCTTCCAGGGTGTTATCATCAGGGTGTTATCTTCTGTTAATTAAATAAATAATAAAAAAAAGAGCAGAAAAAAAATTAGAAGAAGAGCAAGAACAAAACAAATTTTAATAAGAATTTATAATGAAAACAAATATTTTGGATTCAAACAGTTTACTTGAGACATAAGTAACTCGAACGATTCTGAAGCGCCTCCACTAATTAAAATAAATTAAGAATAAATAAATGAATAAATAATTGCCAGGAAATAAAATAAATTAGAAAATATTAAACCAGAACAACCAAAAATGTTTTATAATATAAATCTGTTGTAAGTTACATGATTTAAATAAAACAGATATTTTTATAAGTTATTTGGTTGTAATGTATATTACATGTAAAATTGAATATAAATAATCATTAAAAATTCGAATTTCACGATATCCACAATTTTCCACGCACAATCCAAGGTGTGTACTGCACGCAAGTAAATGAATGCACGCACCTGCAGTAACATGGCTGCGATTTCACACTATCACTAAGAGATGCTGCTATCGAACTGATCTGCCGCACAAGTGTATCAGCATTTCATCTGGATCCATGTCCTTTCACCGGCCCAGCCTAAGAACACACTACTCCGACACATGCGGCCAGCGAGTTTCCACCGTGCCGGCTGGTGCACGCGAGCGTAAACGAAAGAGGAAGTGCACGTCGGAAGGTCTCACAAAATTTCTGCTCGACAGGATCCAATTGTATGTACTAGGATTTTATGAGTTGAGAAAGTAAACTTTGCAAAAAAATCGACAGGATCATAACTTTATTTTTATCGTCGCCTGAAATTCAAGTAAACATGAATACTTCCTCGCATATTATTCATGAAAATCGCAAAGTGTGTCGTTCACTTGCATCCTTGCCTTTCATCTTGGAACATGAAAAAAAATTGTTCTCTAACTTTCGCGTTTACAGTTAACACACGACCCAGGACATTTTTCATCATATTCTCCAACAAATTAGCTTCCTGCTGCCTGCAACACATAAACTTTATTCAGCTATGCGCTCGAGCTAATGATCCAGTATTTTCCGCGATTTTTCCTCTCACATACGTGCATATGTATATCTAGATGAACTGGAAATAACCGCGAGTAAAAATATTACTTTCTAATCTCTCTAATAACCGCGGATAAAATAATTACAAATCTCCATCTTTTCTCCGCGTAATTCAGCGAGCACTGCGAGCGATTCGATTTGCATAATCGAATAGAAAACGTTCGAGGTGGAAAACGAAAACGCAATTAGAATTGACAAACACCGGGGCTTGGTAATTGGGTTGTTCGTAATCTTCCGTTTCGTAGTTTTTGCCGCGTTCGGCGATTTTGCACGCGCCGCCTCAATTCGATTCGATTCGATTCGATAGAAACACTTCGATAATTTCACTCTGATTAATCGTGCTGTGGCAGCAGATGCTGGACGCTTTTTGTTGCTGAATTCCTGGCCGTTTTCTCGAAGCGAATCGATGGACGGACACGTCGATTCTCGTAAGCTGACTGATGATAGAAATCTAAAAAAAATACCTCACATTTATTAATTAATACAATTGCCAAATGTTCTTTGCTTTTTGCCTGCGGTCATATAAGTATTTTCGAAAAATACGAGTCAGAAGTATTTGGAGAAAGGACAGGAGACCCCGAGTCGATTGAACTTTTGAAATTTGTGTTTGAAGTAAAATAATCATAGTCATAGTTGTTATTGTTGAATACACGTGTTGCTTTTGCATGCCCAAATGATCAGAAATTTGTTACAAAGAAATGTTCACGAAGCGACTTAAGTAAAAGAAAAACATCATTTCATAAATCAAATAAAGCAGTCGTTAATTTCTAAAAACGTAACCGAATGGCAAATGAAATGTTTTCTCACCCTAACCATGGTACTAGATACAGAGAGACACGGGTTTTCAAAGTTTGATCGCATTAAGAGCTACTTTCGGCTCCAGACTTTCGTAGATGTTGACGACGATGCAGCTTCTGGCTGTATTATGATCCGTCGTGGAAAGCAATCTCCTTTTATATGATTTGTTAACGGAAATTCCGATTACGTAACACTTTACATGTAGGCCAAATGATTCATCGTGATTTTTCTAAACTGTCTGCTCATACGCTTGCATAATGCCCGATTTTTTTGATGAATCATTGGGACGTTGTATCTAATGTAACTTACGTAATGAGCTTAATGATTTACGAAATTGCCGATTTCTTACAGATGTTATATTTAAGCTGGAGTTTCTATACCGAGTGAGCATTTTCAATCTGGAACATCCGGAAGTTAGCATGACTTCGAATGTCCGACTTCAAACAATCGCAACTCCTTCGGATGTAGAGCGACCTGGACGGGACCACTTCCGTCGTGAAGGAGAAGGAAAGGGGTATCCTCCGGTTCAACCATCACGACGATATCGCTTTCGGTTTCGGAGAAAGGAAGTTTTTCCGTCAGCTACCTACCCGGCGCCAACTTTGAGGTCCTCCCGAGCAGGTCCCATGCACCTGATCGGGATTGGGGAACCGTCAAAAGACGTTCCGACCACAGAGGCGTCAAGAGCGCGTTCGCCTGGTTCTAATGCAGCGGCACCCAGGTCGAAAAAACGTTGCATTTTCTGGTCATGCAAGAGGAAGGGCGGATCTAACCCGATCGCCCCATAATTTTGGCCGGGAAGACGCCCCACCCATACTCGGGAGTACGCCAATCGCGAAACGGACTGCGGCATCGTCTTCCCCGGACTTTCTCACCCCAGATAGGGATCCACGATTTTAGCCGTTCCAGGCGTTGGAAAACGCGTTTTTCGCATCGAAATCATGCATCTTCCTATATTCCGAATTGAAAATGCTCACTCGGTATGTATTTATTGTTGTTCATAAATGGATTTTTTCTTCTTTTGAAAGAACGCATCCGCTGGTTAAGAACTTGAAGACTTCGACATAAAACGTCCATCCGAAGTACTCTTGTAAAAGGCCATCATCATTCACTTTCATATCAGTAATGTAATTGGTAATGTACTTCAGACGATCATATTGTTCCTTGTTTGTCTTTGGCCTTTTGACCTCTTAGCCGTTCATAATTCCCAAGCTCCCCAATTCTTGTTCCTTCTTCTCATCGTAGAAATAAATCAGAAGACAATAAAATGCCTATATTTGGAGAACTTTCTAGTATTATTGGTATCAGAGGAATGTTAATGCAAGGGCTGATGGCCAGAATTGCAAAAGGGAACCAGAAGTATGGAATATTGCAGGCACTGTTGAGATCCAAGCTTATATCAAGAAAATAAAATTATGAACCTACACATTCGTTGTAGAATCTCCTGCGGGAAATAGAGAATGAACAAGGAGGAAAAAAAGTGCTCCAAAGATAGGAGACGACTATCTAGCGAGGGAAGAGTATAGATGTTGTACTAATGAGAGCCTTGTGTCATTTACTGCATAAAATTTTGTTCTTCTTTTCTAACCACTTCTTCCATTTCTTTCTGATTAATTCCACTGTTGTCATTTCCTCTTTGCTTTCTTCTCTCTTCTATTATGCCATCAGTATTTTCTTATTTTAAACACTCTTTTTGTACATCTGATAATACGTCCGTATCATTGTAACTGCTTCGACTCAGTGAATACGAAAATGTGAAAGTATGAAAATCGAAAACTGAAGAAAAACGCAATCAATAAAAGAGAAGGTGGAGTTAGGATCCTTCAAAGTGGCCGTCAGGGCAACACCAAGAAGCACTTGGCGAAACAGATGTATCGAAAGCGCAAGTCAAGAAGGCCGTTAAGTCTCAAAGACTTTCAGGAAGGCAAACCCCTCCTCTTTCACCGTTGCCACTTTCAAAACAAAAAAAAGACCCTGAACTTTACACCTGGAAGCCCAATTGCTGGAAGAAGAAAATGGAGCGAGTAGACTTAAGAAATACGGAGGCCAAGGGTTAAAGAAGAAAAACAATTAGCGAAGCTAACAAATTTAAAAAGGACGGTGATGACTATCAGCGTGCGTATCCTTCCTTTTGAAGGATAGATTATTCCTAGAATACCAAACGTTTCCCTTTTTCTTCTGTCTTGACTAACAATGACTGAAACTGTTCCAAATTATGAGAGAATTGATGGACCGCCGAGAAACCCACAATACCGAAATCGGAAGTGAAGGGGGTCGCCAAATCAAAGTTATTTGGAAAGGCCACACCTTCTCCTTTCCCTCTGTTATCGCGCAAAAATAAAAAATCGATTCCGCAACGAAGGAGAAGAAACTGGCGGCTGAAAAGAAAACCTCCGTCGCTGCTCCAAACTTAAAATGGCCAAAGGAAAAATCACCCCAAAAGTTGAAACCAAGAAAGCCGTTTCAACAAAAAAAAATCATGAATTAGAAGGGGGGCTTGCAGTCTTCTTCTTGATCGTGAAAGTTAAACAATTCTTTATGAATGTACAAAACCTTAGGCTCAATAAAATATAAATTGGCCTTTGGTTTTGGACAATGAAGTACAATGTGAAGCCAAGAGGACGCAAATGATCTTCCGAAAATGATTAACCGTAAATTGCCCTTTGGTTTTGGGCAATAAAATGGCAGCCACTCTCCTGGAATATGCTTCAATAATTTGACTGCATTTATAACTCTTTTTGGTCTCACTGTACCATAAAACACATCATCAATCATCCGGGATGGGGTAGCGAAGTTGATTTACTAATCTACCCTCGCGCTCGTCTTGATTGAAAGGTTTAAGTGTGCGCTCTCGTTTGAAAAAAAATCTTGCAAATACTCATGGTCAAGTGGCAATTAATTTCGTTAATGAAGCACTAAATTACTGGACCAAATTCCGATGAGGCAGGCATTCTTTTCTAAACAGCTCTTTCCTCTAATATACGATCCACTTAACTTCTGCAATTAAAATATTTGGATTTCGTGTAGCGGCAAACAATGAGAATGTGTTTTCTGGAGCACGTTCCATTTCCGAACAGAAAAAAAAACAAAGAAGTTACTCGCATGCTTAATTCATATAATTTAGATCGCCCATCATAACAAGATCTGCGCCTCGTTGGAACGTGTCAGGAAATCACTCGTCCAATCAATCTTCGAATTGTTCTAGTATTAGTAGTTTCAGAATTAACTTTAACGACCGTAAATAATGTTGGTGTTGATGAGAGCAACAAGAACTATCTCCGACTTGATTAATTCATTACTTTATTTTATTTAGTTTGGTTACGATGCAACTTTGTTTGGTACTGACCTAACCCAGTTGTTACAACAATAAAAAATAAAAATGGCACATTTAATTAAAAACCTCAAGTATTTAATCTCTCTAACAAAAAAGGCAATAAAACTTCGGGTGTTGATGTAGGTCACGAACACAATGCCAAAAATTCTCGAGGAGCACGGGCCATAATTTCTAAAGCGAGGACCAATTAGGCGAAAATCGAAGGGAATTTCTTGGCGCTTCGTCTTGCTTCCAGTGAAATCTGCTGCACTACTTTTGCGCTTGGAATCGCCGTAGTGGGATGGGTCCGGGACGGTTTTAAAAGTGAAATGGATCAAAAAAAGTCAACCTGCTTAGTTACAGTGGTTTCACTGATCGCCGCCAGAAGTGTGCCAATAGACCTTTCTATACGTCGATAATGTGTTACACATGCATTAATCTTTTTCTAGAAGACACGATCCGAGGTGCTCGGAATTATCTATTCGTTGCTTTCGTTTTATGCATAGTTAAGAAGAAAAAAAAAGGCTGCTGAATCTAAACCAATAAAAATTAGGCTTATTCACGTCCATTGAAATGCACTACATAGAATGTAATCAAAGATGGAGGAGAACTTAATTAATTCCTGCAGAATACTAAGGAGAAGAAAACTTTTTCTTTATTGCATGTCTGCAAGTCTTAGGAACGAGATTTATTAAACCAGAAATCCATACTTTATATTGGAAAAAATATTTGGAAAGTAACTGCGACTGATATGATCTAATTACCAGTTTCCAATGATTATGTCGTCAAGAATATTTGATCGTAGAAATGACGTACGTTTCTTCGTATGGAGGAATGGGGCGAGACGCACGTCAGTTCTGCGATCACATTGTCTGGATTCCAGCTGCACCTCTTCTCTATCAATGACATACTCTAAACATGATGAATATAATCCGTTTGCTTCATCGAAGCTTTAAAATAAACTGTGAATAAAAAATAAAAAAGACTGCAGTTAAATTTGGTTAAAATGATAAATTCAGAGCGCCATCTCTGAGCCCTTGAGTAGGTGTAAGTTTTCTTCTGGCAATTTAGTGAAGATTTCTGGCTCATTGAAAAGTGCAATACGGAAGCAAAAGTATTTCTAAATCGATTCTAAGAAATTATAAATTGAGTTACTCTGCGCCATCTCTGGCAGAGACAACGAATTACTCATTTAAATTGCTTCAATTTTCAAGAATTTACTCAACCAGGAACCAGCACGATGTGAAAGAAAAACGTGCCGTTGTGGTGAAATCGTTCCTAACTTGTACAACAGATGGCGCTGTTGAGTTTTTCTTGCTATCAAACGAAAATGAATTATTGTCATAAGCTCGTTCCTCTGCTCTACAACAGATGGCGCTGTTAATTCGTTATAGTAAGTAACTCACAAATGATTAAAAATATTAATTTATCTTTGTAATTTATCGTACTTTTAAATTCTTGCTCAAAAATTGAAGTTTGTATAAATAATTCGATTACTTAGGCAGAGATGGCGCTCTAGGTTTCTTACTTAGAGCGCCATCTCTGGCGGACTGAACGAATTATTCATTCAAACTTTTTCAATTCTTACTCAAAAGTTAAATCAATAACTCGTTTGCTCGGACAGAGATGGCGCTTTAAGTTTTTTCTGCAACTTAACGCAATAAATTAACCTTTAACAACCCTCTAGCGTCCCTTAGACACATTTTATTAAATTTAATTGTAACTAAAAGCGGTATCAATCGCATATTTCTGTCTAATCTCCTATAGCGTTTTCCATTGGCTGCACTAGTGCAACTCAGTGCACTTCATCCCATATTATTATATGAGTTTGAAATGAGATGAAAATATAACAAGTGTGCACTAGCGCAGTCAATGGAAAAGCCTACTATTAAATGAATAATTCGTTTACTCGGCCCAGTGCCGGATCAAGGCCTTTAGAGGTCCATCGGCAATGCAAGTCTCGAAGCCCCCTTTTCCCTCCCCGACTTCCAAAACCAGATTTTTCATTTCTTTATATGATTTTAATTTAATTTCTACGTAAGCAGTTTTAAGTAATAAATATTATGATAAAATGGAATTAAATATAACATCAATTTCACCTTTCAGGGGGGTGTCTCAGTATTGTGTATAAAAAATCAAACCAAAGCACAAAATTACTTTGAGAAACTGAAACTGAATATTGTAAAAAAATGTTATTTTCTCGGGTCGCGGACTGGGGCCGAATTGAGAATTCGCGCATTGACTTAACCAGAGATGGCGCTCTAAGTCTTCTGCAACTTAACGCAATTAGGTTACACACAAATAATTAAAATATTAATTCAACTTCATAATTTGTAATAATTTCAAATTTCACATATTTCATATCTCTGAAACCGTCCATTTCCGGATCCATGTTCATTAAGACTTTTCTGCATATTTTGGACTATACTACCCCTCCCCTCTCAAGGTTTGTGACGCTTTCTTAACACCCTGTATAAGTAAGAATACGTATAAATAAGAATATGCCTATTTGTTTTACAGAGAATAGTTAACAAGTAATAATAATTAAGTAATAATTAAGTAATAAGTAATATTAAGGGTTAATTTAAAAACTTCTTTGAATTATTTTAGAAATGCCGTATTTTCGAGGAAAGGAAAAAAAACATGCATTTAAAAATCTTTACCGATGAACCTAGAGACGGCGCTCTGAACTGAATCGTTTTATCAAACTTGTTTTAATCTTCTCAAAGCAAAAATGTTTGCCTAATTTATCCGCTTTTCAGTCTTGACGAGAAAGAAAACAAATTGATACATTTTTCTGAACTAGAAAATTCCGATTAAAAAACGCGATTACATAATGAAATGCCCCTCAAAAAAAAACGATCGTTCCCTCAATTAAAAAAGTAAAAGTGACTTATTTTGTCGCCCAATTACGTAAATTTTTTATTACCCGCCAATTAACGCCACCGGCATTTCCTGAATTTTGGGCGTCGAAAAAAGAAACCGAGTTTTGCATGCACACGTAACGGTGCGAACGCTCCGAACACGCGAAGAATTCGGGGCCCCCGATTTTTCCTTTTTGCGGCGAATTTTAATGCGCGAAAAGTAAAAGCCGCCTTTACTTTCCACCTAGGTCTTCTCTTCTCGGCGGTCATCTGCGACGCATGTGCACGTCTCCTTAAATTGGAGCAAGTTTCTATTTCCTCTTTATTGCAAGTAAAACTTTAATGCGGTAGCTTTTCTAAACGTGCCCCGCAATGGACTTATAAGTATTCACATTTCGTTCCTCCAAATCGCTAATAGAAGTCGTGGAATAATAACAAGCTTCAGAAAAAAATAAAATAAAATAAAATAAAATAATTCTATTAACTTTATAGAATTGTTAAAATAAAAATTTAATAATAAACATGAACTGGAAACCTATTTTGCGAAACAAATCAGAAGCAAGCAGTGATTAAAATTCATGTCCCTTGAAGCAGAACGCAAGTGACCAAGGCACAAACTGAAATAAAATAAGTAAAATAATAATTAGAGCAGCAAAGGATGCAGGAGAATGCAGCTGTCGCTGCAATCTGAAGTGACACAAAAAAAAATCAACTTGCGAAGTATCCTCATTTGTATTTCTGAATTTAGATTTTATTTAAAGTAGCCTATTTTCATATAAATAACATTCATCTCAGATGATTAATTCCAAGCGTGTTAACTAAAACTTCCTTTCGTTGCCATTTAAAAGCGAGCACAACATTATTACTTCAGGAAAATAAAATAAATAGCTTAGATTATTGGTTAAGAGATGGCGCTTCTCACCGTTTATAGAAGCGTAAAGTCACTTATGAAATAATATTCATCTCAGATGATTAATTCCATGCGTATTAACTAAAGCTTCCTTTCGTTGCCATTCAAAAGCGAGCACACAATTATTACTGCAGGAAAATAAAATAAGTAGCTTAGATTATTGGTTAAGAGATGGCGCTTGTCACCGTTTATTGAAGCGTAAAGTCACTTATGAAATAATATTCATCTCAGATGATTAATTCCATGCGTATTAACTAAAGCTTCCTTTCGTTGCCATTTAAAAGCGAGCACACAATTATTACTTCAGGAAAATAAAATACGTAGCTTAGATTATTGGTTAAGAGATGGCGCTTCTCACCGTTTATTGAAGCGTAAAGTCACTTATGAAATAATATTCATCTCAGATGATTAATTCCATGCGTATTAACTAAAGCTTCCTTTCGTTGCCATTTAAAAGCGAGCACACAATTATTACTTCAGGAAAATAAAATACGTAGCTTAGATTATTGGTTAAGAGATGGCGCTTCTCACCGTTTATTGAAGCGTAAAGTCACTTATGAAATAATATTCATCTCAGATGATTAATTCCATGCATATTAACTAAAGCTTCCTTTCGTTGCCATTTAAAAGAGAGCACACAATTATTACTTCAGGAAAATAAAATAAGTAGCTTAGATTATTGGTTAAGAGATGGCGCTCGTCACCGTTTATTGAAGCGTAAAGTCACTTATGAAATAATATTCATCTCAGATGATTAATTCCATGCGTATTAACTAAAGCTTCCTTTCGTTGCCATTTAAAAGCGAGCACACAATTATTACTTCAGGAAAATAAAATACGTAGCTTAGATTATTGGTTAAGAGATGGCGCTTCTCACCGTTTATTGAAGCGTAAAGTCACTTATGAAATAATATTCATCTCAGATGATTAATTCCATGCATATTAACTAAAGCTTCCTTTCGTTGCCATTTAAAAGAGAGCACACAATTATTACTTCCGGAAAATAAAATAAGTAGCTTAGATTATTGGTTAAGAGATGGCACTTCTCACCGCTTATTGAAGCGTAAGGTTACTTATGATACGTACATTCAGATTCAGAGTCCTCTTTGACTGACGACTATCACCCTAGAAACTTCAAACTGAACAAAGCAATTTAGTAAATAAATCACAGATGGTGTTTAGAATCGGTCGCTGCACATGCAGGTGCATCGCTATAAGTTCAAATTTGACCGGAAGCCGTTTAAATACAAATTCAGATCAATACAAATCTTACAGATCAATAAAAATCTTTCGTTCACTTCGAGTTACTCAAGTAGAGTAACTCAAATGTAAATTTAGCAATTTTTTTTTTAAATCAAAAAATCTATTCTAAGTGCCATCTTTAGGTGAATGAGATTAGATTATTTTGTATATATTTTTTTTTTAATTTTCAGCTTGCAAATTTAAATTTTGTTAATGGAACATATCGAATTCTCATCCATTTTCAATATCTTGCAGGTAATTTCAATGAATGGTTAGAAGCACCACCTCTTAGCCGTAATAACAGTTAGTTGTGATACAGAGCGCCATCTCTGGCTTAACCAGTAAGTTTCATATTCTGAGCTCCGCTCATTCCTGCAATATTTAATTTATCTAATTACTTATTATAATTTAGTGGGAATAACGACATCACGCTCGCTGTTACGTTCAATTTGCGCCTTTATTTAACTCAAAATGGCGGTAATTGCGGTACTTTATTTATTTAGAGATTTTAATTTTGCGTCAAAAGATGGCGTCATCTATTCAACTAATGTTCGTTCCACTCCCCTTTTCATCTTCAGTCAAGAATTTATTTTGGAACACTGATTTACACGTATATACATTTTTCGTTTGACAGCAAGAAAAAATTAACAGCGCCATCTGTTGTACAACTTAGGAACGATTTCAGCACAGCAGTACATTTTTCTTTCACTTCCTACTGTTTCTTAATTTCAAATCATTTTTCTTTGTTCTGTCTTCTTCGGCTGAACTTTTTTTTTTTTTAATTTTATGGCTCGCAGTTGGGAACTGGTGACGCCATCTGCTGAAGAGTAACAAAACTGTTTCCTGCAGTTGTTTACCTTTTCTTCTTCACTTGGGGATCTTCCTCGGGAAGCCGGAATTTTCACAGTAATGAATTAGCAGCGTCATCTGATGTAGAGCAAAGGAACGACCTCATGATAGTAATTGGTTTTCGTTGGATTGCAAGAGAAAATTAACAGCGCTATCTGTTGTACAACTTAGGAACGATTTCACCACAACAGTACGTTTTTCTTTCACTTCCTGCCGTTCTTGAATTTCAAATAATTTTATTACGTTCTCTCTTCCTCGATTGAACTTCAAATTAAAAAAAAAAAGCAAATTATAGCTCCCAGTTAGGAACTGGCGACGCCATCTGCTGAGCAGTAACAAAACTGTTTTCCCGCAGTTGTCTACCTTTTCTTCTTCACTCGGGAATTTTTCTCGATAATTAAACACGATGTTAAATCGCAGAAAAAAAAACTTAGAGCGCCATCTCTGGCTAAGTAAACGAAATATTCATTTAAACTTCATCCATTTTTGAGCTAAAACTTAAAAGTACTACAAATGATAAAATTAAATTAATATTTTAATTATTCGTGTGTAAAGTACTGTGTCAAGGTGCAGAAAAAACCTGGAGCGCCATCTCTAGCTGAGCAAACGAAGTATTCATTTAACTTCTTCAATTTTTGAGCAAGAATTGAAAACGTTTAAGTGAATAATTCTCTAGTTTCTTTTTTTGCAATTTAACAGAAAAACTTAAGGCGCCGCCTTTGCCCGAGTAAACGAATTATTCATTCAAAACTTCTTCAATTTGTGAGCAAGGATTTAAAAGCACTACAAATTGCAGAGATAAATTAATACTTTAATGTGAGTTACTTACTACGTTAAATCGTAGAAAAGTAAGAAAAGTAAACTTTGAGCGCCATCTCTGGCTAAGTAAATGAATTATTCATTTAAACTTCTTCATTTTTTGAGCTTAACTTTAAAAGTACTACAAATTATAAAATTGAATTAATATTTTAATAAATTATTCGTGAGTAACGTACTATGTTAAGTTGCAGAGAAATCTTAAAGCGCCATCTCTGGCTGAGCAAACGAAGTATTCACTTAACTTCTTCAATTTTTGAGCAAGAATTGAAAAAGTTTAAATGAATAATTCATTCACTCGGCTAGAGATGGCGCTCTAGTTTCTTTTTTGCAATTTAACAGAAAAACTTAAGGCACCCCCTCTGCCCGAGTAAACGAATTATTCATTCAAAACTTCTTCAATTTGTGAGCAAGGATTTAAAAGCACTACAAATTGCAGATATAAATTAATACTTTAATTATTTGTGAATTACTTACTATGTTAAATCGCAGAAAAGCAAACTTTGAGCGCCATCTCTGGCTAAGTAAATAAAGTATTCATTTAAACTTCATCATTTTTTGAGCCAGAATCTAAAAATACTACAAATTATAAAACTGAATTAATATTTTAATTATTCGTGAATAACGTACTATGTTGAGTTGCAGAAAATCTTAAAGCGCCATCTCTGGCTGAGCAAACGAATTATTCATTTAACTTCTTCAATTTTTGAGCAGGAATTGAAAAAGTTTAAACGAATAATTCATTCACACAGCCAGAAATGACGCTCTAGGTTATTTTTGCTACTAATAGAAAAACTTAGAGCGCCACCTCTGACTGAGGAGACGAATTATTTATTCAAACTTCTTCAATTTGTGAGCAAGGATTTCAAAGTACTTCAAATTATAAAAATATGAATTAATATGTTAACTTACAGAAAATACTTAAAGCACCGTCTAAGACTGAGCAAGCGAATTATTCATTCAATTTTTGAGCAAAAATTTTAAAAGTGTAAATGAATAATTCGTTCACTCAGCCAGAGATGGCCCTCTAGGTTCTCTTTTTGCAACTTAACAGAAAAACTGATGTTGGGTTTCATAAAAGTCGATTAAATGTAATCTTCGGTTAAGAATAATCATTCCTACACCTTCAGCACTGGTATCCATAGCAACGTGTACTTTAAACGCACGATTAAATTTAAGTAACGTTTATGAAATCCACCATTAGAGCGCCGCCTCTGACTGGGTAAACCAGTTATTCACTCAAACTTCTTCAATTTTTGAGCAAGAATTTAAAAGTACTAAAAATAATTAAATTAAATTAATATTTTAATTATTCGTGAGTAACGCGTGAGTAATGTTAAGTTGCAGAAAGAACTTAAAGCGCCGCGCGCCGTCTCTGACTGAGCAAACGAATTATGTATTCATTTAACTTTTTCAATTTTTGAGCAAAAATCGAAAAAGTTTAAATGAATAATGCGTTTCTTTTTCAACTTAACAGAAAAATTTAGAGCTTCGCCTGTGGGCTGATTAAACGAATTATTTATTCAAACTTCTTCAATCTTTAGTTAAATTTATATTTTCATTATTTTTGAGTGACTTCTGCGTTAAGTTGCAGAAAAAGAAACTTAGAGCGCCTTCTCTGGTCGTGTGAATGAATTACATGTGAAACTTCTTCAATCTTTTTCAAAAGATAAGTATTTAATTATTTGTGAATAACTTATTATGTTAGGTAAGTTACAGAAAAAACTTAGAGCGCCTCCTCTGGCTAAGTAAACGAACTATTCAATTAAACTTCATCAATTTTTGAGCCAGCAACGAGTAACTTAAGGGCGATTTACACGAACAAGTTTTTCTTCGCAAGTGACATTAAAAGTTTTCTCTCTCTAACATTTGCATGGATTAGAAAGAAACAACTAATTGCTTAAAAGTTTACTTGTACAAGAAAACTTTTACAGAAAAACTGGAACAAGCACTAGTTTCTACAAGTTTCCGTCAAAGTTGTCGTCTGCGCAAGCGCAATTTACCGATTTCACGATATACCAACTTAACTTTACAACGTGTGATTCGTTATAACCTTTAATTCCGACAATTAGAAGTTTGCATCTTTATAGTTTGTGAAATAAAATGCGGCAATGGAAGGCTGTCCTGTCCCTTCTACTTTCAAAGGTTATGTTCTTTTTTGCTTCTTATCATGTTTATATTTACATTCGTTTTAAAGTTGGCAGTTTTGCACAAGCAAGAGAATTTACAAGAAAAACTTATACATGTAGGTGTACTTTTAACGTCACTTTTAAAGCCGCTTCAAAAGAAAAACTTGTTCGTGTAAATCGCTCTTAACACGTAAACACCGGCAAGGATATCCTATTTGGTTTACAAAGGTGATGTACGAGTTATAAGCATCTGTCAGTATGACAGTAGGAGGCGGTTATTAATTTTCTTTATGCAAATTATGCCATGTTCTTAAGGAACTGTGGCTTGAAATATACAATTACAAAATTTTGAAGCCCTTAACTACTCATTATGCAGCGTAATTGATGATTAACCGAAGCAAGGAATGAAAAGTGTACGATACCGCTCGACATTAAGTCCGGTCGTCTGATGCCATAAATCACGACATTTACGTCGAAGTCTCGAGAGAGGGCTCTGATCCTAGATGCACGGCAGAACTTTCGCTGTGTTTGACGGTAGTAGAACTAGATGACTCTCGTACGGCTTTTCTGTTTACTGCCTATCACCTCCTACAATTTGCCTCGCATAATGTGAATTTGCCTCGTATAACGTGAAACTGCTCCATATAACGTGAAACTGCTCCGTACAACGTAAAACTGCCCCGTACAACGTGAAACTGCTCCGTACAACGTAAAATTGCCCCGTACAACGTGAAACTGCTCCGTACAACGTGAAACTGCCCTGTACAACGTGAAACTGACCCGTATAACGTGCTAAAGGAAGAAACGTGACGATAAGTTTGAGAAATTCAAAGTTCGGAATCGGAAGACTTACCCCTTGTTTAAAAATAAGGGCCTACTAAAACCTGTGACACATCCGCTTGATTGTGATTTTGATACAGTAAAAAACTAACAACGCAAAATGATAAGAGCAAGTTGTATTCTTTTTTATTGTTTTTGACAGTTAATTTTCCTGTTGTCAAAAAAACATGTAAACAGCGAAGTTTTAAACTGAAAATATAGATTGAGGCTTCCAGTACACGGATCACTTTTCGGTTGGTTATTAAAATCGTCATCCTTTTTTTAACCGTTTTCACCGTTTATTGAAGCGTAAAGTCACTTATGAAATAATATTCATCTCAGATGATTAATTTCATGCGTATTAACTAAAGCTTTCTTTCCTTGCCATTCAAAAGCGAGCACACAATTATTACTGCAGGAAAATAAAATAAATAGCTTAGATTATTGGTTAAGAGATGGCGCTTCTCACCGCTTATTGAAGCGTAAGGTTACTTATGATATTCAAAAGAAAAATTTGTTTGTGTAAATCGCTCTTTACCAAGTTAAGGTGCAGAAAAAACTTAGAGCGCCATCTCTGGCTGAGTGAACGAATTATTCTTTTAACTTCTTCAATTTTTTAAGCAAGAATTAGGATGTTAGATTAATATTTTGATTATTTGTGAATAAACGCTAACATTGAAATTTTTGCACAAAAATCAAAACTTACCTACTCAGCCACAGAGGTGGCACTGTAACTAAGTTTAATTACCGGTCATGAGATGGTGTTTTCGATCGTTTATTAAACTCAGTTACAAGACAATTTAGATTTGATGAGATTTGAAATGTTCATTAAACGAAAATAAAGATGGCGTCCATAATTTATTTACTTACAAAGTCCCTAGATAGATAAAGTAATGCAATTACCGCCATTTTGCCAAACTAAACGCGCAAATTTAAAACTGAGTATAAAAGGTAATGTGATTACAAATTTGGTGCGTTTATTTTGACACAAAATGGCGGTAATTGCGGTACTTTATCTATGTAGGATTTGAATTTATTTATAAAAAAGAAAGTTGATAGATAAATTATACCACTACTTGGAATGCTAAAAGCTATAGACTTCGTCGTGATTTCATCGACTTTTAAAGAATTTCTTTAATTAAATCCGATTCAATTTCTCCATCTCTCTTTCGAGCGATTGCGAATATTACCGCACTGCTATGTAAATAGCGATTTCTTATTAAATGAGTTATTATATCAGGCGTGTCCATCAGCTGCCGGTGTGCAGTAGCAACAACCTCATAAATATAACAAAAGAAATCGAAATTAATTGCGGCGAGCTCGCGAACTAATCTGTTCGAATCTCACAGATAAAATTTCGTTGGGAACTCGGCGTGCTTTCTCGTCTTCCACACTACGAGATCATAATAATTTACAAGAGAAAACGAAAATAAAATCAGAAACGCCCCATTTTTTTTCCCTATAGTCGTTCAAGATTGCGCTCAAAGAATTTTGAATTTCACTTCTTGGATTCGATCGATTTGCTTAGAACAAGAACAATGTTAAATTTTTCTCTCGTGTTTTCTGCTTAACCCTTAAGCAGGCGCATCCTTTCTTATAACAGTTATAACACAGACAGTCGCGTGGGGTGTCTTAGACACCCCTGAAACTATAATGCCCATTTGTGTTGTTTTTCTTTTTTTTTTCTTTTTTTCTTAGGTATAGGTAGGCTTGATAAATATAGAAATATATTTAGTTATTGTAAAATTTTGTCACAAAATGTAAAAAGAACATAAACGTGAATCTATGCCAAAATCATAATAAAAAAACATTATTTTGAAAAAAAACGTATTTCACAAACTAACAGAAACTAAACTTTCAAAATATACTCAAAACATAGAAAAATATTGATTCTTACAAACAAAAATTATTTATTCTAAAAGAAAAGAAGAGGTAACAAAGCTAAACTTTCACAGTTTAAGTCACTTTCATCATTGAAATGTTGTGATATGTTCAAGCACTCATCACAGACACTTTTCATATGTCTGACACACATTATTTTAACGCGTTTGGCACAGCAGGTTTTGGTTTTTATGTCTTTCTGCCTGGACATACAACACATCGACCTTTTCTTCCCGGTAATTGCGGTGTTAGATTTGGATTTTCGGGAACACCAGATAATTTAGCAATTTTTGGACGAAGATATTTCGGCAGCAAATTTGTTTATTCACCATTCTTATGTCAACTTTCTGCAAAAATTTTCTTCTCACCATCTTAGAGTCGGGATTGTTACTGGCAAATATCATTTGACTATTTATTCCTGCTATGTCGAGTACTCTGAAGAAAAGTACCAATGGCCAACGTTTACATTTTCTGGATGTACTGTACGTTCCACACATTTCATCAACGGTGTCTACGCCAGCTTTAGTTCGATTGTACATGGTAATAATTTCTGGTTTTTTCATATCTTTGGTGTTTTCATCGATAGTGCTATCATGATGCAATGTAGAAATTAGAATCACATTTCTGTTTTTTTTTGGAACATACGAGACAATTGTAGCATTTTTCTGAAAGCCAAAAACACTGCTTTTTTCTTCTCGTTTTTTAATTTCCACAAAATCTCTTGGTAGTTCCTTTTTGTTCTTGCGCAATGTTCCAACAAGTGTGAGATTTTTTGTCAACAAATATTCGGCTAATGGAATACTGCAGAACCAATTATCTGCTGTAATGTTCCGCCCAGTACATTCGATGGGATGAAGCAAACGCTTAACAACTTCAAATGGTGAATTTGAAAGTTCATATGGACCTGGAGGCTGAGTACCGACGTATACTTCCATTCCCAACGTATACCAAGACCTGGGGTCACAAATAGTTTGAATCTTTAGCCTGTATTTTGCCGGTTTGCTTGGAATATACTGTCGGAAACTGCAGCGTCCCCTAAATGGCACAAGCTGTTCGTCAATGGTTGTGTATTCAGATACAGAATAATGATTTTCGCAATTTCGTATGAACAATTCTAAAATTTCTCTAAAAGCTGCTAAACGATCAATAGTTTTTCTTTGAGCCCTGTCTCTAATGTCATCAAATCGGAGGCAACGTAACAAAAACAGGAAAGGTTTCAACGACATTGTTGCAAGAAAAATGTCCACTCCTAAACCGTTTTGCTGCCAAAGATCTTCTAAATTTAGATGTCCAGCACGATAATAACCTGCTAAAACTAATAGACCAATTACAGCATTGATCTCTATTTCATCTGTTTGACGTGTATCTCGTTCCCTCTGAAATTTATTTTTGATACTATCTATGTAGATATTTGTATTTGCTGTAATAGATCTTATTATTAAAAGGATCGATAAATAAAGAAAAACATTCTAATGTTTCTTTAGCATTTCGTGCTTGCCCTACAGCGCCAGGAAGACGAGTTATAAAATTATGCGTCCGTGTTCTGACATTTGGCTGCTACAAACCACTTTGTCTTATTGTCACGTCCAAGATAATGTTGACCATGAAGATGAGTACTGTAAGAACTCAAAGGTTCACCGTCAGAATCTACGCCATCCGTTTCTGATTCACTCTGGTGTTCTAATTCTTCACAATGATCTGATTCATCTAAATCTGAGTCGTCGATTTCGGGTGATTCGGCATCGGTTAGCACTTCTTGCAATAACTTTTGCAATCGAGCTTGTTCAGCTTCGTACGAAAAATGAGCCATTTTGCAACTGAATAATTACGTCAGAACTAACACATTCATCGAAATATTGTACAAGGTTTATAAAAAGAAAAACCTAAACAGTCGCGCGGGGTGTTTGTGACACCCCAAGAACTTTTGGCAGACACTGACGAAACGGTTACCAGGTTTTCATTGAACAAACAATGGGATGAGGATGACAGTTAGTTGACAGGAAGGTACACAATGGCAGCGCCATCTATTGTGACACAAACCAAAATGGCAGAACATTTCATGGGAGTGGGGTGTTCTCTACACCCCGCGCGACCACTTAATGGTTAAGTAATTTCTAATTCTGGTGCATTTGGTTTATTTTGAATACATTTTCGAAATTGATCAGGCATCAAATAAAGCGGTTAAATTTCTTGTTGAAGACTCGATAGATGTAATTGACTGATTTGAAACCACCATGTATTTACAGATCTCATTTTTTGATTGATTCATGATACACCTGCTTTTAATTTTCTAAACAATAGAAGCGTAACTTCCGCATGAAAACCGGAAGCGATCGCAACAGCCGATAAACCCATCGCGTTTTATCTCTTTCATTAACTCGCGCGTACAATGGACGTTTCAAAAAGCCTATCTCGCATACATTCCGACGATTCCATCGGTAATTTATTTCGCTCGAGTTTCTTGGCCACCCAATCTTCGGAACGACGACAACGGCACGTGAAAGACACGCAGCTGCGGGCGAACATAATTTCGAAAACAACTTTCGAGCATTAAGCGCAACTGAATGAAACGTGTACTTGCGCTCTTTCTTTCTTTCGGCTTTTTGGTTTTGTTCGGCGGTCACGATTTTTAATGAGGGTCCGGAGCCAGGCAACAAAAAAAATAAATAAAAGAATGAAGGTGAGACGTAATTTCGCGTTCCACAGTGAAAGGACCACTTACTCGGAGATAAGGCGCAGGGAAATTATATCACTCGGGGTTGCGTAACCTCCGAGAGCGTCGAAACGCCGCGCCGCCGCCCAGTAAAATTTTATGCAAATCGCCTGTCAGTGATTTTAGGCGTGGTTTGGGGGGGAAGAAATTCCTTCATCAAATAATTCGACTTGCCGGGAAAAGCTTTCTTTGTGCTAGTATTTCGAAATAAACAAATAAGACCTTCAACTCGCTATCCTCCAGAGGACGACCTTCAAAAGTGAAAATACTTAATAGACCAGCATGGGCCACGTGTATAAACTGTTTTTAATCTACAGGTGAAGAGGACGACGCGCCCAGTCGTTCGACTCAAAGTCAAAGCCCCGCTTTCTTCTTTGCCTTGTGCCTAGAGGAGCACGGCCTTGCTCCTCACTCACAAAGTAATCATTGTATGTATCTACGGCGTGTTTCGTTACGCTCGCTCGGGCAGTCGAATGACACATAATTTTGTAATTGCATGTGTGCATAACACGACGACTTCTTTCTGTACAGGCGCTCGAGAATTTTCCCGATCTCGATCTTGAAACGGGTAAAGTAAGACCGAAGGGGATAATTAATCACGGGTTTCCTGACAAGATAAATAAATTCGATATGATAGGTGTAATTTAGATTCCAGGCCGGTGTCAGGTTACGTGTTATTATTCCTCGAAGAAATTGATGTTGCGTTTGGAAACGGACGGAGAAAGTTACCGTTTTTGTTTGTTAATTGAATTTTTTCTTTTGTACGTAATTGTTTCGCCTATTTAATAATATATTCAAAAACAATTAATAATCGAAACGCACCTTTATTTTCACTCATTCAAATCCACAATATTTATATCTTTTATTATTTTCTTCAATCTATACGTACGATTATCTTTAGATTCATATTTTATTACTTACATAATTCCGTTGAATTTAGTTTAGTTTAATTCATAAACATACTTATTACATCACATACTCTTTTAAACGGATACGAAACTTTAAGGACTGCGAAACGTTAAGTGTTTATGCGCCATTTAGTTTAAAAGAGTTTATGATACAATTTTCATCGGACAAGAACCAGCTTTAATTATACTTATTACAGAATTTAGTCCGTCCAAAATTTGCACTTTATGTACGACCAATTATGATCAATCACCCTGTATAGGAATCAAAGCGACCACTTTACTATCTTCACTTTTCTACTAACAATAGTAAGTTATTAAATTATTTGTAAAATCTTCAAAACTGAAGGTAACATCTTCTCGTACCGAAATTTTCAACTGACTCTCTCTCATGTAATTTTAATCAGTGATAAGCTTATACAGGCTGTCCAACGGTAATCGCACAATATTTTACCAGCGTATTCTTGTGTCAAAATCAAGCAAAAAAGCCATAATAAATCTAGGTCCGCAAATAGACAGTTTCCAAAATAATCGCAAACTTAATAATTTATAAGCACGCTGTACTTCTTTCACCAATTTACTTCTTTATCATTTGTTATTATTATGGCCCAGATTACTTATGAAATTATTTACAGTTTCAAGCTTGTTCCCTTTGTTTAAGTTGAATCAATTTGACCGGATATCCGGCTATCCGGAATAGATACACGCCAAATATCCGGCATCCGGTTACCCGGCCAAATCACTATCCTCTGCATCTCTAATCTAAATCCTTTTGATTTTTGCAAATAAGCTGTGTCTTATGAAAAACGATCCAAACCAAACTCCATTATTTATAGACTAATTTTAACAAACAAAAAGGCAAGTTAAATTAAATTAAAAGTATTATACCGGGTGTTTCGTAATTGTACGGCACTGGTTTAGGAATGTCATGTGTAGCCCGAAATAAGCAAAAAAGTTCATATAAACATTTGTCCAAATTAATTTATTATCGAGATATTGAAGGTTAAAGATAAATAGGGTGACTGTCTAGGTAATGGATGGTACCTTAAGTCACTATGGTACCACAGTGACTTAAGGCATCTACTTCAGTAATTTTCATTTAAATTAGTCACTAACATCATGTACTCTACTTATCAAGTAGCCGTAGAAATAATTGCGTATCGTTTATTTGTTAGTTACCAAACGTCTGTCATTAAATCTGCTAATTATAATCCATTCACGATCTTTTTAGACTCAGAGTAGGCCATGTTAGGGTGACACTTTTGTTGGTACCTCCAAGTGAATATGTTCCATTTTAATTTGATGGTTATATTTTTGAAAACTGACACCAAAAAATATTGATGATTTTGAGCATTTTGACTTAGTATTACAAAGTCACAAGTAATTTATTTGTTTTAATGCTATTATTTTACTTTCTTCATGCCAACGTAGAGTATAAGAAGCAATATAGTCGATGGGACTGACGTTAAAGTGTCAGAATTTTACATTTGTCACATTTTGAGTTCTATCAAAATCCATGTACGTAACTTGACGAAAAAAAAGCATGGCCCTCTAGAGTCTAAATAGGTCGTGAACAATGTATAGTATTAAACATGTTTCTGTAAGAAACTAGTTTGTATTACAAATTTTGTGCATTTTCGTGTGAGTTAATACTTTAAATACACTTTAATTTTTTATTTATCATGGGAGACACCACAAATTTATTCACTTTTGCGGAACAAACGGACATGCTTTTGATTTACGACGAGGTACATAAAAATGGGGCTGCTGCCGTTCGAAGATACCATGAAAAATTTCCTACTCGAAGGATACCAAATCAAAAACATTTGAAGCCATTGAAAGACGTCTTAGGCAAAATGGCACGTTCAAACCTGTACGAATAAACACTGCAAACGTTGAAGAAAGGATACTCGACGCTGTCCAGTTATCTCCTACTACTAGCACCAGAAGATTGTCAATTCGTTTCGATATATCAAGTACAAGCGTATGGCGAACTTTGCGCGAGCAACAATTGTATCCATTTCACGTTACGCCTGTACAAGATTTGTTACCACTGGATTATAACAAACGTAGACATTTCTGTCAGTGGTTAATTCGACAATGCACACGAGATCCTAATTTCCTGAGCTGCTTGCTGGTTACCGATGAATCTTGCTTTACAAGAAATGGGATTACTAAATTTCGAAGCACCCATACTTGGAACGATGAAAACCCTCATACGAATGCTACTGCGCATTACCAATATACCTTTTCATTAAATGTCTGGTGTGGTCTTCTTGGTGACAATCTCATCGGGCCGTTCTTTTTACCAACAAGGCTTTCAGCAATATCTTACTTGCGTCTTTTGCAGAATAATCTGTATGAGTTTCTAGAAGATATTGCGATTGCCAATAGACAAGGGATTTGGTTTATGCATGACAGTGCCCCAATCCACTTTTCTCATATTGTCACTGATTATTTAAATACAGTATACGTTAACCGATGGATTAGTTGAAATGGACCTGTTAAATGGCCACCACGGTCTCCCGATCTAACGCCGTTAGATTATTTTGTGTGGGACTGGATGAAGTCTATGGTTTATTCTACGCCTATTAACACGCAAGAAGAGCTAAGAAATCGTATCGTGGAAGCTGCAGAAACTGTCAAGGGTCGTCCTGATGCTATAAGACTTGCCAGAGAGCAATGGGTTCGTCGTGCTGAATGCTGCATTCAACAAAACGGACGCCACTTTGAACAGTTACACTGAATGTTTTATTGTTAAATCTTCCATATTTATACCTCAGTATCTGAGTAATAAATTAGTTTTGAGACAAATGTTTATATGAACTTTTTGTTTGTTTCGGGCTACAGATGACATCCCTAAACTAGTGCCGTGCAATTACGAAACACTTTGTATAGTGGGTCCACTTACATTTTTTTTTAATTATCTTCAAAGTCAAATCAGTGGCGTAGCTAGAAATATCGGGTCCTTCCGCAAGCATGGTCGGAGGGCATCCCTCCTTTGCTGTTCATTATAATAAAAAAAAGCACGCAGAAATTTTGACTTTCCCATGTAACACACCAAATATAGAATATGTCTAAAACACGTTTTGAATTTAGTCTAAATGTAGAATATTATATACTAGTATTTTATACATATGAGTGACAGTCTAACTAACGTCTCTTTTTGGGATAAATATAACGTTTACACAAAATGTATATTTATAGGGTACGCGCAACGTTTATACATGGTTTATACTAGACGTATATTTTGGAATTATAAAATTATTATAATTATATATTTATATTATTACAACTTATTCTAAAGAAGATGTGAAACGTACAGCGAAATGTTGACATTTAATTCAACTTTACCAAGTGTCTGTTCGTTTGTAGTAATTATATATTTTGTGATGATTTGTAATGGGCAAGAAAGTTCCTGCGGTTTTGACTTATAAACGACAACTTTAGTCAGCAACAGTTTAGGTCGCGACATCTCGCGGCGAAATTTATAAGATACTCATATTTTAAGCTCTCATCTTATGTAGTGATACAATGTTAGTAGTTTTATAGAAAATTTACTATGTAACAAGGATCACAAGACCAATTTGGATAAATATTTGTTAATAAATGTTACATCTAAACATTCATTATACTTTTTTAGATTATATTGTAAATTTTAATGAGAAAAATGTATGTTATGGGCCTACGCCTACATGATAAGATGGAATTTAATAATTTGATAAACGTGTTTTGCAAGTCGCGACATTTTATTACAATTTAATGAAAACGTATAGTTAACGTATCACTTATATCCTAGGGTAACTAGTACCATTAAAATATGAATGTTTTTGGCATTCTATATACCATTACCAAAAATATCCCTGTCTGTCGTATATAAACCGTCTAATGAACGAAATGGTGTTGCTTGGGTTCCAAAATACGTTCAATAAGCGAACAACAGAAAATGTAAAAAATATAATACTCACTACATTAACATGTAATAAAAGAAGTAAGAGATAATACAAGTCACAACGTTTGTTGTAGAAGTTCAATTTAATTTATTAAGTTTAATTTAAATTGCGTTATAAGTGCTGCATATTATCGTTTGCGGACATATTGTTTATTAGAATTTTTTTTTGCTTAGTGCCACCTAAAAATGCGCTGGTACAATTTTGTGCATTCGAAGTGGAACAGCCTGTATTTAGCTCTCCTTCTATTAATCGCCGCTTACGAAAAATAATAGATTATAAACAAACCTGTAGTGATTGAATAAGGAACAACACGAACAGAAAATATTCTGAGACGAATAAACAAAGATCCTATAACACACGCCTACAATAAATTAAAAAAAAGAAAACTTACAATTAGTATTATGCTCAACATAAAAGATGAAAAAGGGTATTTGGATGTTACGACTACAACATAAAATGAACCCAATACATATTCGGAATGTCTGATATATTACAAAGATATTAAAAAGATGGTCGTCAATGGATGGACGGGCCGCAAAAGAAAAAGAAACAATAAATTAAGATTCATAATATTTATCGATGAGAATAATCATTTGATTTCCAAACATAATATAAATAATTATAATAAATTATAAAGAACTTGTTACTCCGTATTACAATAATCTGAATTTGTTAAAACTTGAGGACAGATTTGCCTTACAATATGCGTGCATGCTATTTAAGTTATTAAGGTGTCAATATCCCAAATATAGTATCTTTCTAGTTGTTTAATTAAAAGAGGTGATGCACATGCTGTGAATTTGAGAAACAATAATATGTATAGTACACCGCAACACTCATAATGACATAATTTAGTCAGTTTCACATTATAGATACACAGTATCAATAAAAATATCCCCGTCTCAAAGAAACTTTGGTTTTGCGGTGCCAAATCCAGGAAAGGAGAAAAATAAATCTAAAGTAATCTCTGCCTTTTGGCTTCCTGTGACAACCTGTCACTTATTCTTCTCCTGCCGGGTTTTGTCCTTTGTGATAAAAAGGACTTCCTCAGGGCAGCTGCTACAGTTGTGCTTCTTGCTGCTGTCGCTGCTGATGTTCTTATTGTTGCTGGTTTCTAGAAAATCAACACAAAAAGTTTCTACAAATCAGCATGGAGATTAACAGCGGAATAACAAGAGCAGAAGCAGTAGCCTTTAGAACGAGACATCGGCATCGGTTGTAAAAGAATAAGTGATGCAGTGCCACCAACTTTTAAATTGGTCTTTACGACAGGGCTTATGCTTATATTAGGTTATGGCTATCCTTCCATTTCTTTGGCAGTCTTCCTACAGGCTTCCTCCTGGTAGATTTGAATCCCTTGCCAATCGGGCAACTCTATCTCTTCCTATTCTATACACGTCCAGGTTTCATTCCATCCTTCTCAGTCCAGACCACTTGTACTTTTGGTCCTTCTAGCAGGACAATAGTCGATATTTTGAGAGTGAATTTTTATGTTGTGCCTCGAAGTTCTTAAACTGTTATCAGGATTTCTTTGCTAATGTACACACAATTTCTTCGGTTACTGTTTTTTTCGAAATAAATTTATGAGAACATTGTTAAATAGACAAAACATCTAATTTTGTGCATACCACATTCTTTAGTGTTATACATAATATGTATGCTCAATTTTGTTTTCTTCTCAGGTACAGCTGAAAATCAGCAATGCTGAGTCTGTGTAACATATTCTGTTATTCTATGTTTTAGAATTTACCTTATATTTTCTTTTGCTATTGTCATTATTTACATCCAATAAATCTTATTATTATGTGTATTATTAATATTATAATATTCAACAACTTTTTATTGGAACGTTGCACACCAGAATTTCTTGCAGAATATGAAAGAGGACATTCAAATCTATCGATCTGAACAAACCCCGAATTTTGGCCGGACTGTTATCTATGGAAAACGGCCGCTGAGTCGACTATATTATATACAGAGTGTCCCAACAGTGTGTATCTCCATAACTACTGAAGACACAAAAAAATTTTCAGCACAATTTCGTTTTTAATTTAAGAGGTCTATAACTCAAAGTTATTTTCATCTAGACAGAGTGAATCAAAACAGTGGTACCGGACACAACTTTTTTATTTCAAATAGCATGTCCTATATATGGAACCAAATTTGGATTTCCCATAAAATTCTAAACATTTTCTGTATACCATTGCCTATACCTAAACCTAACCGTTCTTGAGATATTTAACATTTTGTCCAATTTGCAGCCACCATTTTATTTATTCATATTTTATTTATTTTTAACTCTAAGAAAACGATTTTTGGTACAGATGTAGTTGATACATAAGCTTATCATAAGCCATTATTAAATGTACTTTTATCGCTACAGGGTGGTCATGGTAATAAACAAAATCTCAGAAATTTCAAAATGACAGAACTCAATTTTCTTAAATAGCATGCCCTATATTTTTCTATCCTAAATTATTCGTTTAATAAAGTACTTTCATTTTTGTTAAATATATCTTATACCTATCTGAGATATTTTCTGACATTTTTACATTTATTTGAATTATTTCTTTTAAATCGAGTTATTGTCTAAGGTGGCCGTGGAAAAGGGCAAACAAATGAAGCTGTTGACTTTAATAATTAATTTTCAAGCGACAATAATTTACAGGCATTAGTTAGTTCTAGTACGTGACTCCCTTAAGCAGTTATACATTTTTTTTGTACTTACATCATACATGCCCCAAACTCTCTATGAGCTTATCAGGGATGCGTTAAGTTGTCTATTGTAATATTGCCTGCTGCGGCTGCGACTAGGTGTTTTCCATCGGCATTCGTCTTAAAAACCGGGGAAACGCAGAAAACCTAATTCGAAGAGGCCGAAATGAATCCTGAACACAATCCGACACATAAGTGTTCTATTTCTCACATGGGACCCATATGTACCAGGAGGGGATTCGCACACACACCTATAATTGCCCGACCAAGCGTTAAGCCCGTTGCCAGTGGATCCAACCAACTTTGGCTATGCAACCATTTAGTAAAGAAATAATTCAATAAATCGAATAGTTCATGTCTTAACAAAGTCCCAACAGTCTAACACTTTGAAAAATAATTATTAATGTCAACCGGTTCATTGTTTGCCAGTTTTCCACAGCCACCTTAAACAAGTGTTCGTTTTAAAAGAAATAATTCAAATAGATCTGAAAATATCAAAAAATATCACAGATAGGTGTAAGATATACTTAAGAAAAATGAAAGTACTTTAGTAAATGATGAATTTAGGACAGAAAAATATAGGGCATGCTATTTAAGAAAATTGTGTTTTGCCATTTTGAAATTTCTGTTATTTTGTTTATTACCATGGCCACCGTGTAGCGATAAAAGTACATTTAATAATGGCTTATGATAAGCTTATGTATCAACTGCATCTGTACCAAAAATCTCTTTCTTAGAGTTAAAGATAAATAAAATATGTATAAATAAAATAGTGGCTGCAAATGGCAGTTTTTAGACAAAATATTAAATATCTCAAGAACGGTTAAGTTTAGGTATAGGCAATGGTATAAAGAAAATGTTTAGAATTTTATGGGCAATCCAAATTTGGTTCCATATATAGGGCAAAATACGTTCAAACTGTAGTGGAGAAGCAAAATGTTCATTGAAATTGTAATTAAATAGCAGAAAATTATGCACACTTGTAGATTATTGATATTCCTAGATAAAAATTAAAAAATAAACACCTCAGCAATTGTTAGATAATTTATTTTTATAAAACATTGATAACCTTCTTTATCAATTTTTATCTGGGAATATCAATAATCTACAAGTGCGCATAATTTTTTGCTATTTAATCACAATTTCAATGAACATTTTGCTTCTCCACTACAGTTTGAACGTATTTTGCTCTCTGTCCAAATCATTATTTTTTATTTTCCCTGTATTCCAGACAATTTTTTTAAAATTTTGTACCTGATTATGGATCTACAAGTCATGCAGAGCATTTTATAAACAATAGTTTTTTTTGTGAAATGTAAGATAAACTTTTTCTCCATTTGTATAAAACTTTTTGGGACACACTGTATATTATATTATTATTATTATTCAAATAAAAAACATTTCATTGTGAAACTAAATTAATTTTTGTACCTACCTCTAAAATTTTGGTAATAAATGAAAAAACTTTAATAATAAAAATATAAAATGCTATGAAGGAGGTTCGGGGAGGGATAACAAAACAAACTCGTGGTAATTTCAATGCTAAATAACTATACGAACTCCTTTGGCACAGATGCAGTTAAAAAATCGTAAAAGATGGTATGGCAGATTCATTAATTGAGTACACATTAAAAAGTACATTTCCTTTATTGAAGAAATAAATACTTTTTCTATTGTACTTCTTTAAAAACAAGTATACACATTAAGAAACCTTTTTCCACAAACTAGCAAACACCCTTGTATATTTGGTTGCCCATAAATGAGTCAAAACTTTTTCGTTCTAAAGTATTTTGAAAGCGTATAAAATATGATTGCGATTACACATTTTTTCATTGCCTTATGAAAATCAAAAATCTAGCGTTTTCTTCCATGTTTTTACGATTACTCTTTTTAATCAAGTCTCGTTTGAAACCTAGAATGGGAAGTAGTTTCGGTTGCCTGCTCGATTCATTGATGCAAAAGTTTCAGTTGCGAAGATAAACATTTCTTTGTTTCGCATTTTTTCTACAATTATTTTTTAAATAAACTGTTTGGTTTCCAAGTAACAATTACAAGGTCGAGCAAAACAAACTGTGAAAGAAAAAAAATTGTTTGCATCGTAATACAGGGTGTTACGTGGTTTAGCAAAAAAAATTTTACCTATTATATTGTAACCTCACTTGCACATAACGACTACAGATTATATTAATTATTTTTGTTGTAAGATCTAATAAAGAACAGTAAAGATGGTTATAGAATATAATAAGGGCAATAAAGAAAGAAGCTAGTGTATTCCCTCTCATACCTAATTGCTTAATACAACCTGTTTATCTCCTCTAGTAACAATTAATATTCTAGAACGAATTGTCTTCAGTTCGTCTTTCTGTTGCATCTCTTCATCTTTGTATGCAAATTTGTACCAGCTCGAATTTCCTCTCGCAATACGCACGCTTTTACTTTAGTTTACATCACCAACAAAGAAAAAAAAACATAATTAGGAAATATGTAACGGATTTAATTGCCACGCGCAGACAAATGTGTGTGTATATTGCAAAGTTGCGTGCGTTCTGTATTGAAATTTCAGATACAAATGCGCCAGTGAGATTCGCCCTGAATTAGTTAATTTGATCATTGCGTCATTGCATGAGATTTCCAACATGGATTGCAATTGTAACAAAACCCTTTCATTTCGTTTCGTCATAAAAAAAAGTCTAGGTATTGAAGAAGAATAGCTCTGCACGAGTTTGTTACTGAAACGAACGTGATTAATTTCATTTGGCAATAGCAAATTTTTGATTTATTCTTTCTCAATTTTGTGCTTTCGTCTAATCTAATTTGCAATTTTATATTTCTCAGTAAGCACTAAGTATGTAGGTATGTGCAATAGTTGACATGTAAATCACGCGTTAAATAAAACCAATAATATTGTTTATTACGGTTTAATTCACCTTCGAACGCCTAAGACGTCTTTAACTATTTTTATTGCTTCTATTCTTTATCAATATTAAATACGGCAAGGTAACAAAACGTTTGTAGATATCGGGTGACTGACAATTGTTCCAACAAAAAAATAGCCGGCACGGAGCGCTGGTTTTGTTAAGAAAAAAATTAGCAAAAATATCATCTTTTGTTGGGGTTTCAACTTTAACATTTAATTGTTCATATACATATAAGTATTAAGTTTGTCTATTTTTGTTGATAAGAATATTTTTTCGCTTATTCCAAACAAATACTTAATAAAATAATCACTTCATGATTGTTGCAAGATCCACGTATAATTTATTTATTCCTTACTCTACATCGCATCATTACATAATGTTGGGTGGAGATAATTACAAAAAGATATAAAAAAAATATACAATCATAGGTACATCTAGAATTTAAATAGGCTCAACTCCCCCGCAACAATTACACACCCTCCATTTTATTAAAAATTAAATACAAACGTAGGTGTTCCTTAAGGACCTGAAATATTACATGCACAACACGTAATCGAAAGTTACAAAATTCTTGCACAAACTCCTCCAATTTGACGGTGATTCAAAAAACAGCATTCTCACAGAATTTTGCGTTCCCTTGGGCAATCGGGCACGATGATGTAATAATTGTGTGTAAAAGCAACTTCGTCTGTGCGTAAAATAAGAAGGACGTGCAGGAGTACATCTGTTCCTCCGGTTACGAGCCTGTAAACAGAAAGTATTACGTGAAACGCGCTCACTTTATTTAAACAAAACGTTCGTTGCAGATTCGCATCTTTACGAGATGCTCACTCTGGTATTTAACTTGTGCAATAACGTGCACTTGGGGGAGGATAATTACGCCGCTCGAATCCTTTCTAACGCTTCAGATTACATGATCTTATAATTTTAAGTATACATATTTCGAAATCAGGAATAAAAAATAAATGACACCTATAGTAGGTAGTACACAGATTCTTACACCCTTTATTTATTTTTTTTATTATCCTTCCTAAGTGAGTGTTTTACAAATGACATCAAGTGAGTTGCACTTCTACACTTCCATCCAAATTATTCAAACGATTTTTTTTTTAAACCTACAGTTAGAAATATAAGTTTCCTGTTACTTGTTGTAACTAGATTATGTAATTTTTAAGAGCAGAGCTTTAGCTTCCTTCGAGCACAATACGTACAAGTTCTTCCGCGTTCTATTTGTATACATGAGACTACAGCACAATACATACAAGTACTTCCTAATAAATCACATAACGATTTAATAACTTAATTAACGCCGTCCTACAAGTTAAATACAAATGCGCTAATTAAATTTATTAACCTTGCTCGCTTAGGTTTGCGTAAGTAGGGTCGAAGACGTACGTATACGTAGACGCCGATTCGCATCGTGGGAGGAAGACGTCCATAGGTAAAAGTACTCCATTTAGATAAAGACAATGGGTTACTAAATCGGCGAAGTATGGCTGCGTATATAAACCAATTTAATTTTTGCAGGGCACACAGTCGCTCTGATTCTCCACGGGTGGAGCAAGTGTGAAAAACATTGTGGTCCTTCAGTGTTGTTTATTTTTTCTTTTTGCTTTCATAGGATTAACAGAAAAAAATGTTTCAGGTAAGAAGTTTCAAAGTTTTTATAATGCTTGTCACATGTCACCTACCATCTAATGTGGATACAAATTTCTGAAATGGTCATTTAGACCATCCTGTATCTTATACAAGAATTGGAGTACAACAATATTTGTATTGCAGTTCTTTTTTAAGAAATAGAACACATTCTTTTTAAATTTTTGAAAAAAATTGCCATGTGATGTACCTACAATTTAAATTGTTTAACCAAATCTTGCATAAAAATAAGGTTGTTTGAAATGGCCCTTAGTTATTTCTATTTGACAACTTTTAATGTAAATCCACTCTAACTTCAAGAGTCCTGAAGACGGTCCTTGATTGTTCGTATTCGGCGACGAAAGCTTTTGGTAATCAAAAAATGAAATATTTATTTGTGTACTGAAGATGACAGTTTAGCTGTTAAAATACGTATTTATATTAAAAATAATATTGTAGTTTGAACATTTTTCTCTTATTTTTTTTTAACTCAAAGCTCAAAGTAATCAAATCCCTTTCGTGTAAAGATCATTCTGGTTTTCAAAATTTTTTAAACAACAGTTTGGGTCGCGACATCTCGCGGCCGATTTCTGACCTACAATTGTGTGAGAAATGCCTAGTAAATCATCCCACATAAAACGACCAAAAAATCCTTTTAGAATAAATTTGAAAATTGTGAATATTTAACACTTTTTGCAAGTTGGTTTTGATTGCTCCAAATTGCAGTGGATTCTCGAGCTACTCTGTGCTGACGAGGCCCCAAATAGGGCCCAAGCATGCAATCGAAACCGATTTTTTTAATTCGACCAATTCGACCACATCGATTCTAAACTCTTCTTCGTATTTAAAACAAACACATCTAATTCTGTATTTCTGTTCGTAGTCGTTTGTTTCTTTCCATTGCCTTCAAGACAGTTCTTCGACGTGCCGATGTTCTTTTGTCTTACACTTTCGTCTAATTCTGTTTTTGTCGTAGACTGTTTCTATTCTCTTTTCTTTGAGTTTCGAAAGGTTCATGGACGCGCTGTTCTTTTATGTTTGTCGGATTCTGCTTCTTTCTGTGTCCGTTGTCTTGTTTTATCTTTTGATTATCGTCGATCTTCTTTCGTTTCTCGTTCATATTTTCATGTCTTCAATCTTCAATCTTCAGCGTTCGGCATTATGTTTTGAATAAAAAAAATTTGCCTGAAAATTCATAGTCGATTCTCATTCGTCCTTTTATCCACTTTATTCTTTGTATACCCTAGTTTTCTTTTGTTTTTTATCCTTGCATTGATTTATTTTGTTTCTTATTTGAGTTTTCTCGAATTAATTTTTTATATTCGTTTAATTTCGCTTGGTTCGATTTCTCTTCTTTTGATTCCTGTTAGTCTTTAAATTTTTTCGTTCTTTTGAGAGAATCGTCCTTTGCTCTTTTCTTCTTCTTCGCGTATTATTATTGTTTGTTTATTCGCCTCCATGTTTGAATATTTTTTATCGAATTAAAAAAGAATTTTTTCATCCGAATTTCTTTCACTGAATGACATTTCATCAAACCTCTTGTGGTTTTCTAATCAAATCAATTTCTGCGCAGTATTCTTTTTGCTTTGCGTTCGTCTCTTGCTTCATTATCGCATTTCCTTTATTTCTTTTGTGTTTTTTTTTTCAATCAAATTACGTGTTTATGTTGCATTAAAATTTAGTTTGTTCTTTAAAAACGTTTTTAAATTTTTTAATCGTTTTTAAATTTTTACACATTCCACTTGAGTCTCACAGATTTTTATCCAATCTAGTTTTCATGCTGCATTTACAGTTTTCAAATGCCAGTCTGATTTTCAAATTTTTTTGCCTGAAACTCGTCCGATTTTCATTTTTTCTTTTATCCACACTATTCTTTGTATTTCCACTTATTTATTTTTATTTGTCGAAATAAATGTTCGTGTTACACTGGCGCGTCGTGTACTTGTTTTCTATTGATTTCTGGTTGCTTTTACATTTTTTTCAGTCTTCAGAGAATCCTCAACTCTCTTTTGTTTTTCAATCTTTATTTTTCAAATAACATTAATATTTGTTCGACTCCATCCTTTGAATGTTTTAATAGAATTAAAATAAACTTGCTGAATGTCTTCATCAGAACGTCTTATGGTTTTATAACCAAAGTTAATTTCTTCACAATTTTCTTTTTGCTTTCCGTTCGCCTTTTGTTTTATTATCACATACATATTTTTTTTTTAAATTAGTTGCATTAAAGTTTATTTTATCCACTATCACATTATAATTGGACTTTTATCCACACTTATGAAGCATTTAAAGTGGCTTATTATCCACTCTAGTGGAATAAAGTAACTTTATTCTACTAGCAACTTTAAAGTAACTTTATTCTACTAGCAACTTTAAAGTAACTTTATTCTACTAGCAACTTTAAAGTAACTTTATTCTACTAGCAACTTTAAAGTAACTTTATTCCACTAGTAGATAATAATAAGCAACGTACCATAACAACCAGTAGGTATGACAGAGCCTGTCACGTTTCATTTTACAAATACGAATATTTTTAATTAAATTTCGCTCATTTTAATTCCATAGATGTGGTGATTGTGGATAAAACTTTGTATTTCATGCGTGTTTTAGATGCATTTTATCCACTTAAGAAAATGCTATATGAAACACTTATACAATAAATAACTATTATCCTTTGAAAATGTCTTGAACAGTCTTGAATTTTCAATCGTTTTTTTGCTTGAAAATGGTCGAGAACTCGGATTCCCATTCGTGATCATTAATAGCAGAAAAACATTACTTCAAATGTATGTGATAAAAAAATAGATTCGAATCATAAAATATTGTGCTTCTTTTCTGCTTTTACTTCTGTACGTTTTTTTAAATCTTTTTCTGCTACTTAACGCCTGTTCATGTTGTTTTTGCTTTTTATGTGATTTTTCTCGTCATATTATGGCGGAAATAAATCATAACCACTTTGCGAACAATTCTAACGATTTTATGTTCGCATTCAATTCAATATCGGTCTTTAAGATAATGTCAAGAAGTGCTATAAAGAGGTAGTTATTTGTTTACAAAACGATTTGAAATACAAGGACTTACCCTGGCAGAATCAGTTACAATCGTAAGTATTGTTAGTAAACAAGATCAAGGTTGCGTTGCTGCAAGTTATGAACACATATTAAATTATGATATTAGTGAATAAAATCAAGGTTCCACAACTGCATTTGCAGTTGTCGCAAATACAACTTCTGCACTATTTGCGTAAAGGGATTATTTCTTAACGTAGATATAACTTATAGAGTCTCCGGTTTAATTGGGCAAAGTATAAAATGTATTATCGAAAAACTTTTTAAAGTGCATTTTTACCTTTTTTTTTCGCCTATATAAGTCCGAACTTGTTAAGATTGCCCTTGCAACAAAACGGAATATAGAGAGAACAGCAGCAACGACTAAAGCCGCATCCAGACGACATGGCCAACGTCAGCCAACGTTGGTGAATGCATTGGCAACAAAATTTTTAACCAACGTTGGGCAAGTTCACCATTTGCACATTGCCTGTCCACATGAATGGATTTGGTCGTCAAACTTCAAAGATAAAAAAGTTCGGCCAATGTATAGCGAATAGCTACCAACATTTGTTAAATTAAAAAGATATGGAGAACGAAGAATATGATACGGTTGTTGCAAGTGCTTGTGTAGTTCTTTCGGATCCCAAATAACTGGGTATTTTTCATAAAGACTGAGGAATTCCAAAATTAACTGGTTATTTTTTATTTCGTAATAAAATGTCACTAAAATACTGTTATTGCCAACGACTAGCGAGATGTTTAAAAATTTAGTAATTTAGTACCAATAACGTAATGTAGACCAAAGTTGGACCAGTGTTAATTTTTCAGTTTGAAATTAATTTTTTTTTAAAGACCGGTACATTGGCGCATTCTTTGGAACATTTCATTTGAGGTTATTATGCATCAACTTTGGAAATACAGAAGTACCAAAAGTGTGAAGTATTTTTTTTTATTTGTAACATGTACTGACTAACTTTTGTTTTTCATGGCAAACTATGTAACTATTATAACAACACGTACAATATCATAAGTCATAATTTCTTTCCCCACGCACATAATTTCAATCGGGAAAAGGTAATATTTGATCGACATGAGTCTTATGACCAACTCCTTCTAGTTCAACTTCATAATGCACAAGTCCTAATCGGTCGACTACAGTTCCCACTTGCCACTTGTCATTACCATTGTTATAAAAACTCTAATCAAAACTTTATTACCTTCTTCAAAACTTCTAACTTCTTGACAAGCGCGTTTCTTCTGCATTTCTACATCAATTCCTGATTTTGTAAGATCAGGTCTACTCCTGATTGTTCTTTTAAACATGAGGTCAGCAGGTCTTACTCCTGTGGTCGCGTATGTAATAAAAATCTTGTCAATCATGATTTCAAATCTCCAGGTTCTTCCATCATTGCTCGAAAACTTCGTTTTACAGTTTGCACGTACCGTTCAACCTATCTGTTGGTGATAGGGGGCTGTAACCTTATGATGTATACCATTTGATTTCTTTAAAGATTTATCAGAGAATAATTTGGTTTATTGTGATTAGTTTACCTCTTTGTATAGTTTGGTTTTTCACGAAAAAATCTTAAAATTGAAGGATTTAAAATAATCAACTTCGTGCAATACAACAAAGAAATTATTAATTTGATATTAATTAACGTTTAATTAATTTGTTTTCCAGACGATATTCTTCATATCCGCCATGGGGCTATTAACAATTTCCAAAGCAGAACCGCCCGTACCCCAATATGGAGTTCCCTTCAGTAATAATCCCCCCATTAACAGTTACGGCACGCCGAATTACAATACTAATAACGACCAGCAAAGTCACGACCACAACGAGGTAAGTCGTGTACTTTTTACAACACATGTTTTAAGAGAACAAAGATCCGTGTTTACATAATTAGCTACATTGCCTAAACTGCACCTTGATTTAAAACATAATCATAAATTCTAACAATACTCCCTAGCCTTCAAACTTCTTTAAGCCCGATTCTCTTAGCAGGGGCAAAATTACTACGTAAGTATGTCTTTTGGCGGATAGATGGCGTTACGGTACCTGAAGCTCGGGAGTTCTACATGCAAGGGTTCGGATGCTAAAGCGAAAATTTAATTAAATAATAATAATAGAAGACCTTCAAATTAATTCGACCAATATTAATGTCATTTCCTGAGTTGCTCGTATGTTGAATGAAATAAGCTTCTGTCATTTGGAAAAAGAGTTTACTTTTGCTTATAATAATACGGATTTTAACATTTTTTCTTTTAAGAATTACGTTTTACCCTAGAACGGCGTCCTTCTGTTGCAGACAGAGAATGTCTAGTTACTAACAACTAAAGGCGACCTAAAAATGCACCTAAATCCGTGCTTCACTAATAACACTAAAGGTTAATAAAAACCATACAAAAGCATTTATGATATTCACATGAAACTCGCGTGTTTAGATAAGATAAGATTACAAGGAACTTAATCAATTAATTATGTTTTAGCCGAAGTCATACGAGTTTGGCTACCAAGTTAAAGACGACTACTCCGGAAACAACTACGGCCGACAAGAGAGGAGCGACGGCAACCAGGTCACGGGGGAGTACAGGGTGCAACTTCCGGACGGAAGGACGCAGATCGTCACCTACTACGCCGACTGGCAAACCGGATACCACGCCGACGTCAGATACGAAGGACAACCCCAGTACCCCGACCAGCTCAACAACAACATCTACAACAACCCTTCAAATCAATATGGTCCTCCTGGTTCGAATCAATACGGACCCCCCGGCCCGAATCAATATAACCCTCCTGGCTCGAATCAATATAGTCCTCCCGGTTCCAATCAATACAAGCCTCCTGGCTCAAATCAATATGGTCCTCCTGGCCCGAATCAATATGGACCCCCTGGCGGCCAACGAGTATCCATTGGACAGTACAGGGATAATCAAAATTATGATTATAATTCCCCGGCGAGGAGTTCCGTAGCAATAAAAGGTCTTTCAGGTGGAGGTGGTGGTCCTTACAGAGGAAGTGATAATTACAATGCAGGGTACAAGGGTGTTAACGATGGGGTCAATTTCGGTAGTAATTATGACAGTTTTGGAAGTCGTATTAGGCCTGGACCTGTATATGGGGCTCCTTAAATTATAATTAATTAATTAAGCGGATGTTTTAAAGTCGAGAACGCTCAGAGTATACGAAAGTAATTGAGCAGGATTTCAAGTAGGTATCTAAGAAAACTGTTAATTTTTAATTTTCATCAGGAAAATTACATGCTAATGTAAATGCCAAAAATTTCATCCCAAAATTTGTATTTCGTTGTTTACTTAAACGTAATGTTGCCATAGAAACTCGACAAAGCGATGTGGATTTTTTTTTAAATTTTGCTTTAAGCTTTGGATGAATCTGGTTTTGTAACCTTCCGTTCTTCTTGTATATTGCATCTTGATACTATTATTTTAACCAGCCAAGTCGTAACTAGAAATGGTGATCGTTAATGCCATTCTTCTTCCCTCTATTTCTTCGGGTACTAAAAAATTATCACCACCTTAAGAAGTCCAAAATAAATATCAATATTATAGTGTGACAATTCTTATTCCTCATCTCGCGCTTCAGGTGTCCAATAATAATCACCAACTGAAGAAGTCCAAAGTAAATGTCAATATTATCGTATGACTATTCTTCTACCCTCTCTCTCTCTCGGTTTAGATATCCAAATAATTATCACTTTCTTAAGAAGTCCAAAATGAATTTCAAAACTCAAATAGGGAGTGTAAAATGCAATCCTTCGTTTGTTCGCTAAGCCACCTTTGCATGGCCATAAATTTTTGGGCACAAAATTTGGGGATTTAAGTAAAACGTATGCAAGTGCGTGCGTTTCAAACTACAAATGAAACATAAATTGGGAATAATGATTTTTCTAAGGCTTCATTTGTTGGAATATGAACTATTTTAAAGACACATCACATTTTGAGTGCCACTGTAATTTGAACTGTTGAGGCATAATGTACATAACAAAAGCTCTTCGTTACTGACCTATCCTATTTCGCCATACTTCTGCTTTTCATTTTAATATCTGCGATCTGCATTGCCTCCATCTTTTCTTTTCTGAATTTAATTTCTGTCTTGTATCGCCGTTCCCAGATTTTTAAAACAGGTTCCTCAAACCATTCCTTAAACTTATCTGGAGTAAACTTTTCATCGAAGCGCAGATGTCTGTATAATTTCGCCACTGGTTCATGTAACACCCTGTACAGTGGATTCTCTCGTGAAATTGACTACAAAAATGAATGTAATTGATTAGAACGACATTATAAATTAAAGCAATGGTAAATGAAATTATTTTCAATTATTTTTAAATTCAAAATATTCAAAAGTTGTTTGAAATGGAAAAGGGTTAAAATCGTCAAGTTTTTTTTTTAATCATTTTTATAAATCTGCGAATGTTGATTAAGGCAACCATTTTGTTTTTCCTTGCTTTAAGATTAACTTTCTCATTTTCTTTGAATTCTTTCCTTAATATTTGCCGTAAATAATAGGTTCGTTTTCGTGTAGAAAGTTGCAATTGATTTGTCTGATCCCAGATACTTTTCTTTAAAAAAATTTAAACACTTCAGTCTTAATATTGGAGATCTCCAATTATTGAATTGATTTGCTTATTTTTTTCGTTATTGCAGAATAACACAATAGTTCTTTATTTCTTTATTTATTTTGTTGCTTGTTTTGTTGTTTATTTTGTTTTCTACCTATCACTCATCTTTTTACTTAAAAGTTTCACTTTGCTCATTAAGCTAAATCTTGCAACTTGAAAAATCTTTGATATTACTTGTTTTCATTTCTGCATTTATGTCTTGAACTATATTATCCAAACATTCAATTCTTCTTCTGGATTCTGACTTCCTAAATATATTTTGTAAATATTTCTTGCGACCAGACATACTTTCTGTGTTATAAAATAATTTTCTAGAATTAATTTTAATTAGTCGTTTGTTATCTCTTAATATCAATTATCAGATCAGCTATACACAACTAATATACATACATAATGTTTTAATATCTTTTTTTTTTGTTTGTATGACACATACATGTAAAGCGAATGCTTTCTAATTATTATTAGTAATAAGTTTTTGTACTTTTGTAATTAATGAAGCATATTAATAAAATAAAACAATTCGAAAGTAATTCTTGTTGTCTGCAAAGTATTAATTTGCAAAGTAGCACCTGAAAATTAAAAAAAATATATATATCTCTACTAATTTAATCAGCACATCTTGAGTGTTTAAATTTTCCCGGAAAATCAGGTAAGTAATATTTTTTTTAATTAGAAATTTCCGTATACTAACGATGAGAGCGGAGCTCTTCTTTCTCATCGCATCAGCTTTACGTTATTGTAACTCTCACAAAACAATACAATGCAATTACGTGTCGCAATCTGCAAGAAATTTTGCTTCACCAAAACAGTGCTTCACAAAAAAAAGTGGAGCGAGTTATAATAACTTTAGTTAAATTAGGAAACGACGATTAATTAAAGTATTTGAAATAAAAATTAACGCCCCACCTTTTCTCTGCGAAAACAAAAACCTTCCCTTAATAATGTCTGCCTGTTATACAAGGTGTAATCGAATAAGTTTCACTTAGGCTGGGTTTCTCAGTCCTAGTTTAACTTTAAACTCCTGTTTATTCGCATGATGGCAATTATAAAAACAATTGTTCCTATGGAAATAAACAGGAGCTTAAAGTTAAACTAGGCCTGAGAAACCCAGCCTTACTGTAACCACTATTAATACACAAAAAGAGAAGCGAAGTTATGACAAACGTACGGGGCGAAGGTCAATAATCTACGTTTACCTTTTACAAAAAAAGTTTGAGAAGCACTGGATGTGATTTAAATGCCCCCATAGCTGAACGAAGTTTACTATTACGTGCAATAAATGCTAGAGCAGTAAATCCACAGATGTAATACAATAAATGTTGAGGCACGTCATTTATGACTTTCGTACGAAAACATAAGGAGATTCGCAGTTAGTGATACGTAAGCAATAAAGAAAAATAGGGGTGAAACATTTACATTCTAATCTTTTATTAGTATTTAAGTAATAGAAATCACGAAATAATTCTTACATAATAATACTAATTTAATTCCTTAAGTTAATTAATCATGAATCGTACCTAACAATAAGTAAAAAATTACATAATAATTAATTCAATAGAGGTCACATTCTAAAAGTGTTACTGGGAAAGAAAGCGCGCCGACACATCGTCCCTTAATTGTGAATTCCTATAATTTAAAACAAATTATAAATTCACCAACAACAGTGACTTGTGATTCTCATTCTTGCATTGACAACATTTTTACTAATCTCAGTATGAATGAAATTAAAACTTTAAATTTACTTAAACGTTGGTCTCTCTGATGGTAATGCACAGCTTGCAACTATTAATCACATAGTAAGAAATAATAAGAAATTATTGCAGAAAAGAATATACAATGGTAAAAACAATATAAAATCCCACAATTTGGTGAAATACATTAACTGGAACCCAGTTTATAATCCCCCAAACCAAAAGAACCAATTAAGTATTTTCTGTGAAATATTTAACAAAGCTTACAACACTGCTTATCCAATTAACAATGAAGCAGTATAGACCTAACTCCTGGATAACAAAAGGAATAAGAACTTTGTAAGAGGGGGGATCTGAGGGAGAAAGTCGAAAACTTCCCCCGTTTAACCCTTCTTACTTTGGTAGCGTAATTTTAGTAAGAAATTTGACTAAGTATGATAAACAAAATGAAATTTGGATAATTTAGAAAAACTAGGTTAACGTAACGTAATTCGCTGCGACCACCGGATTTTTTAAGGGAATTCCGGACCCTATTATGCTTAATTAAATTACCTGGCCGATTAATAATACTTCGGAGGAGGATCCTTCCAGGCTGGAACTGTGCAAGCTTACCCTAATAGAAATCAAAGTCGTGGACTAGCTTAAAATAGGGTGTATTGATTAAAAATAGGTTTCCCTCGGAGGGGGTCACAACGTTGAATTAAAAGTATCAATAAAGTATCAAGTATCAATAAAAAATTAGAATATACAAAGCACCTACAGGTAAGGGGTTTCGAGGTGGATCCCAGCAGCAGAGAGGGCTCGATCAGCTTTTAGTTTCCTTTTGAATGGTGGGGGGGGGGGCTGGAGGGTCGGCTGGAATCTCTTTTGGGAGTGGCCTCGGCCAGAGGGGTTCTTGGGCCGTCGCATTCACCCCACCAATAAGTTTAGACACTTGACTCACGTTCCAATAGATTTGCGTTAATTTAAGTGAAAATTTCCGGGACGTAAAGAGAATACTAATTGAGAGGGACAATAAATCATCGGAGAAATTTGATAAAAATGTTCTAAGGAGGAACACGACCGATTTCGAGGACAACTCGGCGAACATTATTTTACCATTTTTCAATTCCTTCCCTCCGCGCGGTCATTATCTCATTTCAAATATAAACAAATTCCCCCTAGGGAGTGCTGGACTCTCGCGGCCAATCGCTCAACCTCTGCTTAAAACTCAAATTTTGGGCATCGAAGTGACTGAAGTTGCCTAACGTTAGGGTTTAGTTTTAAGCGATTCCTTAGCCCTTATCTGGTTCCCGAGGTCGCCTAATCTTTTCCCATACGTGTAATTTGAGCCGGCGTTAATTTTGTTTATTTTAAACCTTATCTTATGGCACTTAGAAAGCTGCTTTGGCTAACGCGCCTGGGAAGCTGTTTACATTAAGATTAATTTGACATTCCTTTCGCTCGGTTCAGTTGAGAATTAAATTCTGTTAATTGAATTTAGGGCGAAAACTCTGTTTACAACTCCATGTCATTCAAAAACAAAGTTGTATTCAATATTAAAAATTTTACCTGATGAAAGCTTAAAAACATATTACAAAAGATATTGTTACATATTAAAAAATATTATATTAAATGCTAAAAAACTTCATACTAATGCGATTATAGCACACTCGAAGAACGTTACCAAAACTGTTTGGAAATTAATTAAAAGTGAAACAGGTTGTTCAAAAAAAGTAAACAATCTCATAATTGAAAGTAATGATAAAACCATACATGATCCACTTGAGATTAGTAATGCTTTCAACACATTTTTTCACTCTGTCGTCCGGTTAAAAAGTGATTTCATTCGTAACGACTTCCGTCGTAGCGATAGTGGAAGGATACGCCGCATCTTTTACTGAATTGCCAGGACTACTTTTAAAGGACCTTCACAAACCTTCATTATCTCTTAAATTAATCACACAATCATTGTCCAATATGAACTTATCTACTAACAACTCTTTATTTCTAAAACCGACCGATATCTATGAAGTCAGGAGCATTATAAAGTCTCTTAAAAACACACATTCTTGTGGAACTCATTGCATCACTGTACATACTTTAAAACTTGTTGATGAAGTAATTGCTGAACATATTGCCGAAATTATAAGCAATTCTTTTACTACGAGTCATTTTCCAACTGAATTCAAATTAGCTAAAATCATTCCACTAACTATAGACCAATCTCAATCTTGAACACAATCTTTGAAAAAGTAACTCACAACAGATTATCCAATTTCCTTGAAAACAATAAATTATTTTCAAATTCCCAACATGGTTTTAGACACGTGCGCTCAACTTGTACTGCCTTTCATAATACTTTAAAATTTATACATATATGAACAAATAAACGATCACTTGCTAGTACCGACAGTTACGTGCGACTTATCAAAAACTTTTGATGTTCTTAATCACACAATATTCTTTTACATAAATTAGAGTATAATGGTGTGCGTGGAAATCCGTTAAAACTACTGCGCTCGTATTCAACCGAACGCAAACAAGTTGTCGAGATTACTCATACCAGCCAATCTGGCCTAACCTCCAAAATTTTATCTTGCCCTATGACCATCACATCTGGTGTACCTCAAGGATCCATTCTGGGGCCTTTGCTTTTTAACATATTCATCAATGATCATGCCTCTAATATTCCTGGTTATGTCACTATGTGCGCGGACGACATCTGTATTTGTCTGTGCTCAGAGGATAAAGACAACCAACAATTTAAAATAAAACAAACTTTGCTTCTCTGCAACTAATGGTTCTAATCTAATGAGCTACTAGTAAGTATGGATAAAACTAACATATTGTAATGGTTTTAAGGGTTCGATTAATTTTTATTTTAAAACAAAACACGAAATAGTTAATAAACTAATTTATTTAAAAGCAAACTAATTAACACTAAATTAGACACTAATTTATTTACAAGCTTATACCTAATTTATTTTAACGAGCGAAAGTCTAACGCGAGCTTTAATGCCGAACTGTTCAACGCCGAATTCTTGCAGAACTGTTCAACGCCGAATTCTTGCCGAACTGTGGCCCACTCCTGGTCACGTGCATTTATCAGCCAAAGCTGTTGTTCTCGTACTTTCTAGAGCGCGAAAGACTGTCTGGTCTAATTTATTCCGCCACCGGAACTCTCTAGGCTGTCGCCTAAGGCGCGTCGCCTAGACGGCTGTGACGCAAGAGACAGTCTGACGCCGGCTGGTGTCGACGAATCATTACAATATTAATCTTTCCTAGAAAAGAATCAATAGTTGACTCATTTTCGTGGGGACCTATTTTTTTGAAACCAGTCTGTCGTCGGTGCAAGCTTTTGGGAATCATAATTGACTTTCAATCATTCCTGAACTCAATAAAGCCACCTAAGTATTACGAAGAGTTAAATCAATGTCTGATACACAACATTTTATAACTACTTGTCTACATTGTGAGATATGGAATTGCGTGTAAGATATGGAATTGTGATTCAAAAATATTTTTGCAAATTTTTGCGGGCCCAATTGCAATCCAGTAGACTTGCAGCCAAGAAATTTGCATGTTTGCGATGACACGCTATTGTCCGCACTGACCGCCATCTCGTGCGTGATAGCTCACGGCACAATTTACAAGTGCGGTGTCGCAGTTATGTGACATATTTGCATTTACGTGTTACCTTTGCGTATGTCTTGTTGGTCGTCGGGGTTCTCGAGCTACTGTTCTGCTTATGAGGCCCAAATAGGGCCGACATAGCTATATAGGATATGCTTAGGGTCGCCATTGCTGCAATCCAGCCGACTTATAGCTAAAATATTTGCAAACCATTAAACCATTAAAAAAAAATTATGATTTTATTACTTTATTACGTTCAAACTACACAAACGAAATTCCGAAAGATCGAGCAGATCATTCAAAGAAATAAATAAATGCATTGACTGTAATTGATGCATTTTCTTCTCTGAGTATGCAAGTCACCCCGTGTTAATGCAAACTAACTAAGAACATTCATTTTTTTTTTCAATCATTTAACAAATTAAACCACATATAGTGTGTAATTTGTTTACAAAGTATAGAATATCACGATGTAATCATTGTCGATTATCTAATGAAAGTGATGGTTGGAGATTACAATACTTTGTTTCACTGATGTAAATTGCTACACTTTTATGAGCAGCAGTTATAAACTGTATTAACAATGCATAAAAATTAATGAATTCAGTAATCAACGCGGTGAATATTGAAGCTTCTTCCATTATCGAATTGCTTATCGACGACATTAACCCTGTGACCGTGAATTGTTTTACGATGTGTTTATAAAAACCGCAGACGCACGTATATCTCTCGAAGGAGCAGGGATTTCCAAACAAAAGACGATGCGCACGTGTGGTATAGTCGTCCAAGTTTTGTATCGGTTTTATGATCTTGCTATAAAAAATTCTTCAAAGAGACCGGCACTGCGGTGTCTGTGTCTCCTCTCTGTCGCTTTTTTTATAGTAAGACCATAAAACCGGTACCAAACTGGGACGACTATAGGTTGAGCTAGATCATTAATATTTGCGGAATATGCGATGAAAACTTACAGTAATAAGTGAAAGTTAATCGACTACACCCCGTATATATTTATTATTTCAAGAAGCGAGATCGTAGGTCAGTTTCTTTTTATTTTTGAGATAAACAATTTATATTTGCAGAATTAATTCTCTTACGTGATGAAGAACTTACAGTATTGATAAGCGAAACTTAGTCAACTACACCCTGTATATCGGGTGTTCAATTTTAAACGTTCACCATTGCTAACTTTTTTATTTTTGAAGATGGAAATTTGGTTACATGGGCAAATATTCAAAAATTCAAAAATTTTCATGCTGATTATAAATTTTTAATAAAAAGAAACAATTGCACTGCTAGTAGTCAAAATATTTGTACGATCTTCCTTTTTTATTTAAATAACAATGTGGTTATTTTTGTAATTCGTTCGGTGGAGATTTGCACCGACATCAAAATTTCTTAAATCAGCTCATAAGATAATGAATTAATTCAAGAAAATCATTTTCGAGTGAGTAGGCCATGTTTATGTATAAAATCAAGTTGCCTAGATAACTGAAAAGATATCTATCTATCAAATGCGCATGTAACCAACAAATCAATAAAGGAAAGCAATTTCCTTTGAATCTATATTATTTAGGCCCGATTTTACAATCATTGGATAAGCATTATTCTTAGAATAACGTGACATAGGTGTGACGTAAATATGGAGGAACATTAAAGGATATTCGGCGAACAGTTATTCCGTCCTTATTCCATGATAATCACCAACTAGTACCACACGATCGAAAATAAAATGATTCAATTGTTCGCAATTTTTAAAATAACTGTCAAGACAATTATTTATTATTTTACAAATCCAGATTCACATTCGCCTCTACTTGTAACGAAACATATTGGTTTTTTCTTCTTTCCTTCCCCCCAACAAAAAAACACCTTTTGCTGTTGTATTGATTGACGCATGATCCTAGTAAAATATTTCCCCACAAAAATAAACACAGAATAAAAAGCTTTACTATATGCGTTACAAACTTTACGAATGACACTGTATATGTATATATTGAGGGCGTCATATCAAAAGGGCGTAAGCGCTATTATAATCCTATACTGATACGCCCTTCTGATATGACGCCCTCGATATTGAAAGGTTGAGCCAATTTTCGGCAATTTCGATAAACTTGAACCATCTGGAAATGTCCTAATAATTTTAATTTCTTTAAATTTGATATTTGAAAATGAATTCATACTGAATTTAAATAAATAATTAACCAACGAGTAAAGAATAAACAGGAGAGAGTCATACTGACAGTAGTTTCTTGTCCAAAGTAGTAACTAAAGAGATGATGTGACATAGGTCATTCTGTACAGGCTGGACGCTGCATGAAATAAGCTTTAAGTCCGCCCAAATACAATTTGTGTTGTGTTGTATTCTCTGTAAATGGTTGAAATACGTCTGAAAAAATAAACAAATAGACGAAACATAAAAAAACATTGTTGCCAACAGGGTCGCGTCGCTTTGGAAAATATATTTCTCTAAGAGTATGTGTGAGGGGGCGCGGACGTTGCGTTAAGGTTAATCGACCTTCAATAAGCAAATAAAAGTAAACCTAAGCGTAAATAATAAAGACACAAAATCACAAAACTTAGGATGCCTTTCGGTTTTGACCAACAGATGATAATCTTCGTCACTCAACTAAGTGAGAGAACCGTCACTTTTTTTTGACAGAAACAAAACCACGAAGAGGACTCGTATCATTTACCAAAACAGAGCGCGGTTATTTGGAGATGTTACGATGTTACTAAATACGTCACTCTTACCACTTAAATAATAAAATAGGAACGAAGACACTGATACTGGCCGAGATGTTTATATGTAAGTACCGATCAAAGAACTAAATCCACGGCATTGCCTTTGATGATAATAATCACCAAAAGGACGCAATAATTCACCAATAAATAAATAACCAGTTATGTCGTCACTGGCCAATACGTATATTGTATCTTTGACGTAAATGCCGGAATTTAATCGTAAACATTAAGATAAATCGCCAAATCTGGCAACTACGCAGACAATTATCAACGAACACATTGTGTAATCTGTTGGGAGAAAGTTAATTAAAACTATATTACTTCCCAATCATCAAATTTGCATTGTTACGGTGACAATTTCAAGGCGTCATCTGTCAACATTTTTTGGCCACAGGAATATTATTTCCTTTGTTGCAAAATACCGTTGTCCTTTCTTTTACATATTTACTCCACTCGTGATAATAACGAAACAAGAACGAAAATTTGGATTTCAGCAAATAACTCACAAAATAATTGCAACCGCTGCCAGTAAACTGTCATTAAAACCTCTCGGCTTTAACCGTTCTTCAACAGATGGTGCTGTGTACCTTTAATTTACTTGATGGCAATTGCAATTATTTTGGCTTTGAAATTTTTATCCAGGTTATTTTTTCATTTTTTTTTTTACTTTAGATTAACAGATGGCGGTTCAAAATCAACCCGATAATTGTTTTTTCTTTTCTAAAAATTCTCGCTTTTTGTTGTTTTTTTTTTTTTTTTGTTAAGTTTGTATTAATAGAAACCTTCCCCATCGCTCGATAGATGGCGCTGTGAAATCTACTTGCGAATTGTTTTTTTTTTTAATTCTCATTTTTTATAAATTGTTCGTCTTTTTTGATTAAGCTCAACAGATGGCGCTTCAAAATCAACCTGAGGATTGTTTTTCTTTCTGAAAAATTCTCCTTTTTTTTTGGTCAAGTTTGTATTAATGGAAACCTTCCCCATCGCTCAATAGATGGCGCTGCAAAATCAATCTGCAAATTTTCTTTTTTGATCAAGTTTGTATTAATGGAAACTTTGCCCATCGCTCAACAGATGGCGCTTCAAAATCAACCTGAGGCTTGTTTTTCTTTCTAAAAATTCTCCTTCTTTTAGAAATTGTTCGCCTTTTTTTTGGAAATTGTTCGTTTTTTTTTTTGGAGACTCCCCATCGCTCGATAGATGGCGCTTCAAAATCAACCTGATTACTTTTTTCCTAAAAATTCTCGTTTTTCATAAATTGTTCGTTTTGTTCGTTTTTTTTTTTTGGTTAATGTAAAACTGGGCCTTAGAATGAAAAATAGTCTATCTCTTAGCTTATGCTGTACGTTCTATTTTCATTAGAATATTCCAAATCGCATTCCACCAAACAAATAGTATTAGGAAATTAGTTTCATTGGTTTTATTCAATAAAAAGAAACTGCTAACGATAGTGCATTTTTTCGTTTATTTGTTGTTTACGTGCACAGGTAGATGTCATTTGTCAATTATTTGGACTTCAGACAACTTGATCTTATACATGAACATGGCCTACTCATTCGAAAATGATTTTCTTGAATTATTTCGTTGTTTTGTAAGCAGATTTAAAAAGTTTCCGTAAAGAGAAAGAAAATCTCTACCGAATGAAATACAAAAAATACTACATTACTACTTCAAAAAAAAAATGCGGTTGCACAAATATTTTGACAACTAGCGGTGCAACTGTTTTTTTTTATACAAAAAAATCAAAGTCGGCATGAAAATCAGAGAAACTTTGCAAATTTAACCGAATTTCTACCTTTAAAAATAAGAAAGTTAGCGAAGGTGAACGGTTCAAATTGAGTACACTGTACAGAGTGGTTCTTAATTAATTCGACAAATTAAAACTAATAAGAGAACCGATGTCGTAAATTACGGGAAAAATACCGGATGTTGTAGATGTACAGATGATGGTAATACAAGCATCCTACAGTATGTTGTCACAAGAATTAATTTAGCAATACACATAAACGGATTGGATTGTGCATTACCGTGACGTTTAATCCGAAACTTCTCATCTTCTACAAGAAGCAATTTAAATACGTTAAAGCCAAAAAGGTGTATTACTTTAGAAACAGCTGTAGACATCGACGCCATGAGGTTTGAACTTTCACTGAGCATTTTGCCATACATAACACGACCTACATAAAATTGCTGAAAATTTAGAGAATCGTAAGAATCTGATTGTTAGTGAAATTATTTAGAAACAAAAGGTGGGCTCAGCCGGGATTTGAACCCGGGACCTCTCGCACCCTAAGCGAAAATCATACCCCTAGACCACTGAGCCAGCTGTTTCGTACTTTCGCGTCTTCAGCAGTTGTGGAGGACGTCATTTAATAAATAATAAGTAGAACAAGTACGTTATTAACCGAAAATTATTTAACGATTAATATAATTAAATAAATTCAGCAAAATGAACAAAACGATTTGGATAATCACAGAAAGCTCGACAGGGCAAAAACCATCGAACGACGATTGAAACACGTCGTGCAATTAAAAATTTTAGAAAAAGTAAACCAGCGGGGCTCAACCGGGATTCGAACCCGGGACCTCTCGCACCCGAAGCGAAAATCATACCACTAGACCATTGAGCCGATGATTAAGGGGGTGCTTCGAATAAAATTCCAAAGCAAATACACTAATTAATTGTGAATAGGATAAAGCGAAATGATAGTTTCGTCTGTCCTCAAAGCTCCATACGTCCTTTTTACTAACAAATAATTGTTAATATTTCGATATTGAAGGGAGAGACATAAAGTAGAAATTCACTCAACTGACTCCACCACGATTAATAATAATTAAAGCTTTTGAATTAAATCTTTTTTTTTAGGAAACTTTCATTTCTGGATGAAGCTAAGAGAGCACTACATTGTCATAAATGCTCACATCTGAATTGTGAACGAATTTTTCGTTTTCAAAGTTTATTTAACAAGCAAGATAAAAACGAAGGGCTAAATAAAATAATTCATTTATTTTACAATTTTCTCTATCAAAATATATAATATAAAAAAAGTTTCATACACATCTAACGCATTATTATATTACAGTAGGTATCGCAGAATAATTTTTTTTGAAAATACTGAACGCGCCTTAATACTTTCGCTTATCATTATTTACATGGGGTAGAGACAAGGGGGCAAGTATTAAAATTAAAAAAAAAAAACAGAGAATTGCAATTGCCGTAATATACAGCAACTAATTGCTAATTCGCCTGTTTGCAACTATACTCGTACAAGGTCAAGGGTGAACACCATATTCGGAATCGGGCAAGGGCAGTGTCGCTTCGTTCGGTTTTAGCATTTAATTTTTTTTTAATATTAACTTTTACTATGCGCTATCTTGTCGTCGTTCAGTACTTATATCCCCCGTCTGGAGTATATTGCTGACTAATTCCGGGAATGCTCGGTGTTATCGATGGGGGTTTGGACGGGCCTGGGCCTGGGCCTGGACTCGGACTTGGCTTGGATGGTTGATAAGGACGCGGGTAAGGTCCCGTTGGTCTTGTTGGTCCTGTCGGACCTGGATACGGACCAGTTGGACCAGGATAGGGACCAGTTGGACCCGGATATGGACCAGTTGGACCCGGATATGGACCCGTCGGCCCAGGGGATGGTCCTGGTTTAAACGTCTGATAGTTCAGTTGTCCTTCGTAGCTAATCTGTGGAAAAATAGACCGTGTTTATTACAGTGAAGCATAAAGAATTGCCTAACGATTTCTAAATCCGTCACTGAATTGTTCTTTTATTTCTTGCAAGTAGAGCTATCATCCGTACTCTTTAAAGGGTACAGCAGCTTAAGTGCTCCAATTTGACAGTTCTGTGAGCCTTGTATCACAAGGTTTTAAGGGTGATGTTCGCGTGCGGGAGGCATATTTAAGGTGCGTATGAGTGTACCTAAAAGAGAATCAACTACCTATGTAACAAATTTTGATTTAATAACAGATTCTTCGTTTCGTCATCATTCTTTTCAGCTTGCAAACAGATTTTTTGACAACTCACGAGGAGGGATTTCTGATTTTGCGCGTTGGTAACACTAACTCAAAGGCTCCGTTATTATGGAGGTATTATTAATTATTTACATTCGATCGTGACCTCAATATATTCATCAATCAGTAGGGACAGCTCATGTCGGCGCCTTTGAAGTTAGTAATGTGATGATGATGACAAATGTAAAGTATATAAAGCGCCACCTAACGGAAGACTAACCAAAGTACTAGCATTAGCTACTGGGCTACGTTCACAATCAAAGCTCTGAGAGCGTCTTGGGGTCTTCCTCGTTCACGATTTTCAACATATTTCGCTTACCCATTTTAAAACGACTTTCGTTCACGTTATTTCCATAACAACAGACGCACTTTTCACATCTCACTTTCTTTTAAATAGGATACATCGAGTGCGTCATGTGCGTCATGGAAATAATATAAACACAACACGTTTTGAAACGGACGAGTGAGACGCAAAATATGTTAAAAATCGCGAGTGAGAAAGATGCGATTACACGCCCAAAACGCCCTCGGAGCTATAGATTGTGAACGTAACCCTGTAGGCAACGATTGTAACCTTCACACCTGAATGCCTAAACCTAAAAATGTAACACATTATTGTATGTGGGTTTGCTTTGTACTCTTTTGTCAAGTACTGGATCTGGCAACCCTACTAGCAAGGTTAGCTATATTTATAGCCTGTAATTCTTCAATTCCTACTTCGTATAGTATATCGAATTTAATTCGGTCCACAAAGGAACAAATACTGCCCATCACAGGCCTATCACAGGCCCCTTCAACACTTTCCGTTTCAGATGCAACAGATGGTCGGTCCTGACGATTAGTTCTGACAAAGTACCGACCAGGACGTTGATATACGCCTTTATGTAGCTGACTCGTCGTCCATTTTGGATCTCCACCAACACCATTTTGATGTTGAGTATGTATATGTGGTTATTTGTTATTTGTTAAAATATGACCGGATGTGCAGCTCCTGATTGTTCAAATCATTCACGAATTGGTTTCAAATTTTTCAGACAAGTAATTTCTTTTCATCATAAAAACAATGGCTCCAAAATGGTGAACGAGTCACAGCTGTCTTGTATATGTATAGTAGCTATAGGTCTTACTATAGCAGCGATAAGTAAGACCATATACCTGTGCGTGATAACCGTTTTGCCAATCAGCAGTGTACTTCACAACCTGGGTTCTTCCATCGGGCAGTTGCACCCTGTACTCCCCCTTGGTGATATCACCGTCGCTGATGGCGTTGTGCGAGTAATCGTTTCCGAACTCGGGTTCTTTCACCGCGTAGGTAAAATCGAATGGCATTCCTGGTTCGTGGTGGTGATGGTGGTGGTCGTGCTGAAATGTGAAACAACGTCTATAGCAAATTAACAAAATTCCACCACCAACTTAGATGGCAAGAAATTATACTTACGTCACCTGGCGTAGGTGTTGGATGGAACGGTGGAGGCGTTCCAGGACTTGGCGGTTTTCCCGTGTAAGGAGGTGGTGAATATGGAGGGGAAGTAGGCGGCGGTCCGTAAGTAGGAGGTGGCGGACGATAAGGGGGTCTCGTGGGCGGTGGGGGACCGTAAGTAGGAGGCCTGGTCGGAGGGGGTGGCGGCCTTGTAGGAGGGGGCGGACCATACGTTGGCGGCGGTCTTGTAGGAGGAGGCGGTCCATACGTTGGCGGCGGTCTTGTAGGAGGTGGCGGGCCATAAGTTGGTGGGGGTCTTGTAGGAGGTGGCGGTCTTGTAGGAGGGGGTGGACCATAACTTGGTGGCGGTCTTGTAGGAGGAGGTGGACCATAAGTTGGCGGCGGTCTTGTAGGAGGGGGAGGTCTCGTAGGTGGCGGTGGACCGTAGGTAGGCCTCGTAGGAGGTGGGGGGCCATAAGTGGGTCTAGTAGGCGGAGGTGGTCCGTAAGTCGGTGGTCTCGAGGGTGGTGTTACCGGAGGGCCGTACGTCGGCGGTGGCCTAGTCGGCGGGCTATAAATCGGAGGTGGAGGGCGATAAGTAGGAGGCCCATAGGATGGAGGTGGTGAAGGCGGGCGTGTGGGGAACGTTGGGGGCGGTCTGGGCGGGGGAGAAGGATAAGTTGGTGGTATTACGGGAGGTCTGGGAGGTTGCGGCGGTGGCGGAAATGGCACTTTAGGTTTCTCATATTCGTATCCTTTTCGAGGGGGTAGATATGCATTTTGGCCGGGGGCTATTGCAGCATCTGAGACTACAATCAGGCAGCAGAGTGCTGCTGAGATCTGTAACGAGATTAAACATTATTATATTGTCACGATGTCATTATCTGGGAAAATAAGTAAATTAAAATTCGTTTCGTAATTATTCAATTGTGTGCATTTCAAAATTATGCAGGATCAGCAACCATTAATCGATTAGTAGGTCAACCGTCTTACACATGCTCGCAAGCTTTGCGAAATGTAAGCGTGTATGTTTACATGTGCCAATTAAGATTGAGGCAATTAGAACGATTGTGAGAAAAAAATTTGGCAAGGGTTAACTGATGCTGACACCTTTAGAACTTTGTACCTTGGACTGAACCCCAGCCACCAGGACAAAAGAACCGATTGTGACGTAGATTTAGAAATGTATAAAAAGGTAGGAAACCAACCCGCAGGTGGTAGTGTAAAAGTAGTAGTAATTAAGTAGTAATTAAGTTGTCATGAAGTAGTGTAAAAGTAGTAGTAATTAAGAGTAGTAGTAATTAAGAGTAGTAGTAAAGTAGTAATAATGTAGAAGTAATTCTTGTAGTAGTGAAAGTATAATAGAAGCGAGTGGCTCTACGAGCCAGGGCTGGCCTCTAGGGCCAGACCCTCCCCTAAGTTAAAGTTTAAGGTTAGGTTAATTAAGTTTGGTAATTTTAAAGGTAAGTTTGGTAATTTTAAAGGTAAGTTTGGTAAGTTTAAAACGATTAAAGTCAAATAGAAAAATCTTTTTTTTTCACGCGACAATATGACTTGCCATAATTACTCTGAAGACGTTTTATGAATGGATAATCATCATTAATGTCACTTGCGTGTCCTTGGCTAAAATTAAAATGTGATCGTGGGTATCTATTTATTAATACTGAAAATGCTTTCCTATTTTTAAATTATTTCTTTCGTCATTGCCAATATTGTATATTATTTATGATTTTTTTTTTTATTCTTTGTTTTCGTCTTTACTTATTCACCCGATTGCCAACTCGCGTGATAGCTATTTGGGAAAAAAAGAAAGAGAAGAGTACAACATGATTTAACTCAACAGAACCTTAGATATTCGAGTTTCGAAGGAAACTAAAGCCTCAGTACTGAAGCATGTCGAAGAGCAATCGCAGAAGGATGGGAAAAATTAAAAGTTAAAGAAACTAGGTGCGACCTTGAGTTTTGATCTTCAGGAAGTGGTCAAGAATCATCTCCAAACTTTAATAGATGAGAAGTTTGGTTTGGGTTGATCAAGCCCACTTGAACGCAAAAAATAACGATTACTTATGAAGGAAAAAAGTGGAATTTGCAAATTTACAAAGCGCCTGTCACATTGAGAAACAGAAGCGTTATATCACGACGACGAAAATTTCAGCGTTAATTGGCCGACATTCCACCTTTCTTAAATAGCAGATGCGCTATAAAAAGATTAAGAGATTGCACAAACTCGCCGTTTCTATTGCGATCTCGTTCTAATTTCCCGAACGTTTTCGCGTTGAAGCTAGGCATCATCACTTTCTTTTAACATGCGTGTGTTAAATCGTTGTGATTGTTGCAATTGACTTTCCCACGAGCTTTATGTGGCTAATGGAGCTGTAAATTGCAACGAGGACGATTAACTTGATGGTCGTAGATGTTTTGATTGCATTCCAGATTTATAAATGCTGACGTGAAAATCATTAATTTTGAAAGATCATTTCGCAATAATTCAATTAGGAAGATCACCGCGTAGGAAGTACGATTTAGTTCCTGTTTAGTTAAAACTTTCTGTTTCGAAATAAGTGCGGGTGTTTTCCCTTTTCCCCCATTGAAGTCGACGACACTTCCTGCTTGGGATATTATAACGAGGAATATTTATAGCCAGGGCCAGGCTGGAAACAAAGTCGCCTCAATTTAATGTAATTTATTATTGTTTTCACTTTTCGCCTTTTTCGGACCGCTCGACGTTTCGTCTAATTAAATTAAACCATAAAATCGAAGCTAATTGGCACGTAGGCTACGAGATGAAGATATGCGCGTGAGTTTTGCATATTATTTCATCGCAGAAATGAGATCTCACATTCGAGCCTTAATAAAGAAAAGACAAGTTTCCTTGTAAACAAGATTTACGTTGTGGAATGAATAACTGCGATTGCATTGTGTTGCAGGCAGCAGATGCAGACCATGATACATTCTCAATCAGGCTTTATTTCTAATAAAGATATATGTATATATACATATAAATAAACACCGTGCGATCGAGAATGAAATAATTCAGAATCTCCCGAGTCTCTGACACCCTGTATAACACTGGAAATTTAAAGAGAGGAATGCACTTGTACTTGATCAATTGATCATCCACAATTCACAGATCCTTGAAATACAATAGTGTAAAACATTCAGTAAATAAAAACGCTTTTACCATTGAATTGAAATGCACTCGGTGATCTTTTAAAAGCCATTTATAGATCGAAGCAATGCATAACACGCCCACGTCAAAAGCTCAAGTGCTATAATCATCTCGAGATGCAGCATCTGATTAGGGTCCGGCAAATATCAGGCAGGTGTTGAAATTTCCGCTCGCCAGAAACGAAACCGTCAGTTCCGTTCGTTTCGATCAAAAATGCCACGTGTATAGAACGTTTCAAATGATTTGAAACCCATCAATTTGAAATGTGGCATTAACTGATCAATCGTCGAAGTTCGGTCCATCTCATTCCTTCGCATGACTTAACCGGATACTGGTTTGAATAATCGTGATCCCCGTTGGATTCTGCATAGGTTAAGGTTGCGGTACCACAATCAGCGGAAGGATGCCACTTTCTACTATACGGTGATTGCGCTCCATCGAACTGATTAGATGTTGCGTACATCTTCGAGATGCTACTGGGCTTTGCTTCCATCCTCGGCGCGATGCGCTTGACCTACTCGTTTTGTGATTTAAATCCTTTTTTTCTTTTTCTTTTCGACATTTCGAGCCGCAACATCGAGATCCACGAGATGTGCAATTCGTTTTGTGTTCGTAGGTGTAAAATGCATTTGCATAGCGCTAATGAACGAGCCATGCAAAGCGAATAGTTTGCTTAATGAATTACATTGCGGCAATGAAAACAAGTTAAAGAAAAGACGGTACAATGTTTAATGTAAATTAGTTAGAGAGATAGTAAGATTGTAAATAATTTAATTTAAATATTCAAGAATCACCCTGTATGTAGGTTGAGTTAATCAGGGCACAATACAAATGTAGTAAAATATTTATGTATGGATATCAATCACCTCGTCGGCGGCGATGAAATTCCACAACATAATAAAATGCAAAATAATGCGCTTAACGACAAATTGATGGCCACAAAGAGCGAGCAAATTAATTTAAATGTCACCGTCGAGCAAAAATCTTGACATTGACGTAAAGTTACCGTACCTAACGTAAATGCACGTTGCACCCAAATACTTAAATTACAAATTCTTGCACAAAGCAATTACATAAATCGCGGTATCATTGTCATCGCAAGTTAATGCTCAAAGGTGTTTTATTGGTAACATTTAAAAAAAGGTGCTGACTGACGATGATGGCGATTGTGAGTCGAAACGACCGACCGTCAAGATGCATTTCAAACGTCAGCTCGTCACGGACGCATTATCCGCAAGCAATTAATATTCTTAATTATATTCACGTTACCGTTAACGCACCTCATTTATTTAATTATTTAATTTATTGCCGAAGAACACGTAATACTGTGAGAATTTCTAAAAGGAAACTTGTACGTTATAAGAACTTATACTTAAACTACATAATAAAAAATAGAATGGTAATATAACAATTATGTATATTTATAAAAAAAAGAGTATTATTATTTTAAATTAACAGGAATTGGGTGACAGCAATTGACGTTGTTAACTTTACACAACATGAAAGAGAAATGCAAATTAAAGGGACCTACACACGTCGAGTTCTGTATCAATACATGTTGCAAGATTCAGTACTGAGATACAAGTCGTAACGTGTTTGGTTTCATCCGTCTATTTTACTTCTTTAAGGATGTTAGGTCTCTTTCCCTTTTACGAAAGACTTTTTATTTAAAATAGATTTAAATACTTTCACGTAAATAGTTTAATGGCGGATTTCACAAACGTTACTTAAATTTAATCATCTGTTAAAAGTAAACGTTGCCATGGTTACATGTGTTGAAGGTATAGGAATGATTATACTTAATCGATGATTAAAGTTAAGTGACGTTTGTGAAATCCAGCGTTAATAGTTTCCCAAATCATTATGGCGAACTAAGACGTGTACCGGAAAAAATCCGACCATTAATAGACGGCTATGAAACAAAATACAAGCGTCAAATTTTACGTATTTATAAAAACGCGTATTGCTGACAATTAGATAAAGTTCGGTCAATACATTTTGTGTTTTCATTTACGATAATAACAAAATGCAATCAAATCAAGAAGAGAGACGAAAATTAATAATTTCCAAATTTATTGAAAATCCGAGTATGTTACAAAGACAGATGTCAAAAGTTCTCAATATTCCGAAAACGCGATTCAAAATGTTATCAGTGAATTTAAGAAGAGATCTAGTATACAGAGAAAAGCTGGGCCGGGAAGAAAAAAAGGGTCGTATGATAAAAAACAGAAAGGAAAGTTAAAAGGATTTTTCAAAGAAATCCTAATATATCAATGAGGGATGTGGCTGACAAAGCAAATGTTTCGAAATCTACAATACAAAGAATGAAGAAAAGATTAAATTTAAACAGTTTTAAAGTTCAAAATGCACCAGATCGATCTGAAGAAGAGGAAATTATCTGTAAATCGCGAGCTCGAAAACTTTAGGAACAATTTTTATCGAAATTTGAGTGTTGCGTCATGGATGACGAAACTTATTGTAAGGGAGATTTTAAGCAACTACCTGGTCAAGAATTTTAGCATCGAGGAAAGGTCTCTGCACAATTTAAGACCCGTTGTGTGACCAAATTTCCAACCAAGTACCTAATTTGGCAAGCGATATGCTCATGCGGTTTAAAGAGTGACAGTTTTGTGACTAGTGGCAACATAAATAGCAATATTTATATCGAAGAATGTTTAAGAAAAAGATTACTTCCATTAATTGAAAAGCATGATATGCCAGTATTGTTCTGGCCTGATTTAGCTACCTGTCACTACAGCAAAAGGGCTTTAGATTTTTATGAACGGAACAATGTCAATAATGTGCCGAAAAATGCAAATCCACCGAATTGCCCGGAATTAAGGCCAATTGAACGTTACTGGGCCCAAATGAAAAGAAAACTAAAGAAAACGAAAAAAAACTTCCACTGACATAAAAAATTTCGAAAAAAAATACAAAACAGTCTCTAGTGCTATAGAACAAAGTGAAGTGATAGCGTTAATGTTACATCTAAAATCTAAAGTTGTTAATTTTTATAGAAAATAAGTTTTTCGATTCCATTTGTTGTTTAGTTTACAGAAAAATGTTTATTCTTTACTAAAATAAATAATTAATTTAAAATGAAAATGGCTGAACTTTTTAGAAAATCTTTTTAGTGGTCGGATTTTTCCTGGGACACTCCTTATAAACAAGTTTCATAGTAGAGTTGTGCATGTACTTACGGCTATAAGTACAAGTACTATTTTTCGGACTTATGCTTGTATTTAAGTACATACAATAGGCGACAGTACTTGTACTTGTATTTAAATACTCAAAGGCCTGTTAATCTTTACAAAATAATGCAAGCGTAAATGAGATTGCTTTTCTATGTTTGGGTACTTGCATGTAGTTTCATAACCAACACGTTCACATAATAGATAGTCCAGTTTTTTGTTTTGCGCATATTCCTGATTTTTTCTACTTCTAGGATATCCTAGTCGAAGCTTTAACTTCCGACTTCATTTACTTTCTTGTTGTGAAATTTATAATAAAAATTCTCAAAAATAAGTTCGTACTTTTGTAGTACTATATAAAAATGTTCAGATTGAACTTTTCCCGTCACTTGTACTTATATTCATCTGAATTACATAAAAGGTACTCGTACTTAAATACCTATATTTCTTCTTGTTGTATTAAAAATGATAATGATATTAAAAATGTTGATACGAATTGTTTCAAAAACTCAATACTTTAATTTCTTAAGCTTTCTGTGAGTATCGTCGCTTTAAGATGAAGTTCTGAATATATTGTCGACCTTGTTCACGTGTACTTACAAACAGCAAGTGTAATTGTCCTCACCTCCGCCACGACACGATAAGAATAGCAAAAGATGCAAACTTGGATCTGAGTAAGATGCAGGCGATGAATGTCAACATCAACAGTGCAACTACACGCGATGACCTACTCAAACCACTACACCCAATCAACATTCTTACCACGTAAAGTTCGCATTCAATTCCAAATTTTTATTGACAAATGCGTGCGTACATTCCCGATTCATTGTTTACACCTGCACTCCTATAATAATAAAAATTATTTAGTACAAAAAATATGCAAAGAAAATTGTATGTGGATGATACTTAAAAATGTACTACATGTATACAAATACATAACGACTAAATGGAGAAAGGAATGTTTATTAAAAAAATAAATAAAAAATAAATCGAAGACTGCAGTAGTCGGAAAATGTAAAGGACCTGTGGGCGGAGCTTATCTCCGCGGAATCATCGTTATTTACGGCAGGCAGTGGCAGTCACTCAAGTGTAAACACTGAAACATCAAACATCAACAATAAAACATGACCTTAACTTATAACACAACACCCCTCCTATTCGCCAAAAGGACTGATCCGACACAAATCTGTATTCTGTTCTGGTCACGTGACAGGTCCTTTACATTTTCCGATTACTCTACCTAAAATAAAAAAGAGGGAAGTAAGAAAATAGGAACTAGGAAATAGGAACTATTCTTCCGTTTTACCAAATAAATAAGAAAGGGAGAAAATGTACAAAATGTTGAATATGAAAGACGACAAAGGAGAACTGATTAACAAAAGAAGAAGAGGGAAGAGTCATTCTTTTAAGAAACTACTAGAAGGCAAAAAGGGGTGAGATAAAAGAAGAGGTTTAACATATCCATGAAGTAAATTAAAACCACAAAGTAACAGCATTTGGGCACGAAAAATAATCAAACCCCAAGAATAATAAAAGCGAAAAACGAAGTGCATGAAACTAAAAACTATTTTCATTAAGGCTTGAATTAAATCCTCATTGCAATCATTTAATTAATTAGCGTAAAATTATTGAAAATGAAAAAACGCCGCCTACGCATTTAAATACGTATAAAATAATGCATTTTAAAGAACATAATACTAATTCATAGCGACGTTAATGCTCACACGAAGCTTCTAAAGTCAATTTAATGTACTTATGCAACTTCAAACCGCAAGAGCTTACGTTAAACGTTCGGTTTTATTCACGTTCATTGCCCACATCGCATAGTTTCAGGTTTCATCATCTGTATTATTACTTTTATAACTACTCACGTATGCATATCGTATTGTACAGTCGCGATCATCTAAACTGAGACCGATCGAAAATTTTGTGACCCTTGCTGCCAGCGTCATCGTCGCGTCAGTAAGGGCAGGTTGCCATTTCGGGGGTCTCGATTTATGTACATGATGGCGACCGTAAATACATGTATGCATGTAAGTAAATGTGCTAGGAAACTCCAAAATCTCTTGTATTAGAAAGAAGTTCCATTCTTATGTAAATCAAAAGCACCGACCACAACTATTTCAATCAATAAATTTCTAAATTTAAACCCAGTCTCGCGATTATTCAAATTCGGCGGAGGCATCTCAATAAATTTGAATATGAATCATGCCATGCACTTTAAAACGGGCGTCCGAATTGTTTCGTTAACGTAACTCGTAACTTCAGGGTCTCTTCGGGAGCTGCACCTTAATATTAAGAGGGTACTCCTCGCACGATTGCCACCCACAAGTGAATAGTTCTGCATTGTTTCGAGTCTCATTAAATAAATACCGGCCACGTCCTTCGCTTGCACATAAATTTTAACACAACTCGGTACCATCGGCCGGGTTTCTGTGTTGCCTTGCAGAAAAACGCAAGGTCTGGAATGTGGGAGGTATAACAAAAATATTTTCACCTTCACAGATTTGATTTGCTAAGATATATCACAACATGCAAGAGAACATGAAACCAAGGGTTGCAGAAGATGTATGGAATTCGATCAGCCAACAATTCCTTGGGAGCACCAAAATAAGAAGTCCATTGTTCTTTATTTATACTTCTTGTAGATCCTAAATTATGATGTGTAACAGTACAGAACGAATGATAAATAACATCAATCCTTGCAAGGTTAAGCGATGTCGATAAATCACGCCGCCGCGCCGCTTCTTCCTTTGGCAAGGCCAAATTGGACATAAACGATCCTCTTTACCAACTGACAAATTTGGTATTTCGACCGAACCACGGGAGGCCTAATTGAAACCTGCCAGTTAACGTGACAGCCGACGTATTTATTAATCAAGTCGAGCTGAAGAAACGCCGGTTACCGATTTAAATGTGCGGAAAAGGCGCGTTCTTTCGATGCCTGCGATTAATAAATTAATCGCGATGAATAAGTTTCGGTGCGACGAGAAGCTTTTAATGTCAAAGTACTGTTGTGGAATAAAGTGCCTGGCATTGAAGCTTCATTGTTGCATATCAATTTCGTGTCTCGATGGAACTGTAATTGATGAGATAATTAAGTGTGGCATGTTACAACAAGTTGATGGTAATGCTATTCTGAGAGTTTATATGAAGATATTTTACGATTTTTCAATAGTATTACGCTAGAGCTCTGTAGCACCTAGCCAAAAACTTTAAGATGTATGTACGTTAGGGTGCAGATTTTTTTTACGCATACCTTCTAAAAGTTTTCGTAATAACCTAATATAGCTTAGAAAAAAATATTAGCCCGATTTATGAATGGTAACCTGTGCCGACTTGCGATTTAAACTTGCTCATACAAGTCGCGCGGGTACTGCACCGCGACCTGTCACTACGTGTTTAATTTGCCATTTCATGCGTCATTTTTTAGATTATTAGTACGCTGTTGCTTATTGTAATAAGTGATAAACAAAATATTTTCCTTATCGGACTGCCTAGGCACCAAATAAATGGTGTGTTTAGTTAAATGGTGAAGTTTAGTTAACTGTGAGTGAAAGTGCTAATCTTGTAATTAGGGAGTGCATAATATTTTGGGAAAAAGCAAGAATTCCCACAAAGGCCTTTCCAAACTATGTAAAGAAACTTGTCGATTTATATCATGTTTGGAGGGCCTTGCAAAAAAATTCTAAAAAAACTCAAGATGTTTATAAGAACCGCGAAAATAATTTTAAAAGATACCTTGACAATTTATTTGATATTGCACATGCTGATGCCTTTAAAAGAATGAAAATAAAGGAAGACATACTATTTTTGAAGAAACAAAACGATCGGGATGCTTAGCTGGTGTGGATAAAAAGTTGGCGGACAAAGAAGAAAGAGCTAGAAATAGACGATTAGAAGAAGAGGAAATAAAACTAAAACAAAATGAGTTATTGGCTTCGACTTCTACTACACATAACTTGGAACATCCACAAGATTCAGACGAAGAACAGATTTTGGATTCTGATGTCAGCTTGCCAAAGGTTTCCTGCCCTGAAACACGTTTGAAAAGAGGTAGAAATAATCTAATAACACCTAAACTTGTCGCAGCTTTAGATCGATGTCAGCTAAGTGTAAGAGATTCCGTTTACATTCTTCATTCGATCCAGCGAATTCGTACTCAGACCAGAAAATCTAGGGCAAATCTTAGGCTTAAATGTGTGAAGTTCAAAAGAAGAACGCTTGCCAATTATTGCTTCATTTGACGACAAAGAACAGCTTCTTGCAGTACCAAATTTAGAGAGTTCTTCTGGTAAACATCAAGCTGAAGCCATCTCAACTGCTCTCTATGACTGGAAGGAATCTTAATGACAAGGTACAAATTATGTGCTGTGACACAACATCTTCCAATACAGACCGTTTCAATGGAGCTTGTGTTCTTTTGGAGCAAAATTTAGAAAGAGAATTGTTGCTTTTTGCTTGTCGTCATCATGTTTATGAATTGGTTTTAAAAACTGTGTTCAAAACCAAGATAAAGCAAGTTACTAGCAGCCCAGATATTCCGATTTTCAAAAAGTTCAGAGATAATTGGAAAAACATTGATTCAAATAAAATTGAACTATGCCTTGATTTCGTAAAAGAAATTGTGACTGAGACAAACATGACATCTTTGTTAACGTTTTTTAAAACAGAACTTGACAAAACTTTTATAAGAAACGATTATCGCGAATTGGTCGAACTATGCGTAGTGTTTTTGGGAGGAGATTCAGAGAAGAAAATAAAAATCAAGCCCCAGGCTATGCACCAGGCACGATGGATGGCGATTTACTCTTTAAAAATATGTTTATTTCAGTCTCAATTCAGTATGATTGCGAAGGACAAGAAGGCCTTACAAGATGTTTGCTTGTTTGTGGTCACATTATATGTAAAACCTTGGCTCGAATGCACAGTGGCGATTAAAGCACCTAACCAAGATTTGTGCTTCTTGAAGGCATTAAAAGACTACGAAAAAGTAGACATAACAGTTTCTAAAGTTGCTATAAGCAAGTTTAGCCACCACCTGTGGTATTTATGTAAAGAGACAGTCATCTTACCACTTTTTGACAATGAAGTTGATAATCAAACTAAAGTGAAAATGACTGCTAACTTAAACAGGGACAAAATCTCAGATTTCGGCAAACGCAATATCCCATTGAAGGAAGAAATGTCCCAAACGTTGTTTGGTAAGCTAAACTTATTTTTATGTATTTTTAATTATTTTATGTTGTTTCATTTTGTTAATTAACCCGTTTTTTGTTTCAGACAAAACGTTAGATGATTTTGTATCGGAGAAGAGCAAACATTTTCTATCTCGACTGCAGATCGACGACAGTTTTCTTCAAGAGGGTGCGTCTTTTTGGGATGATAATGCTGCTTTTCTGGAAGCTAAAAGAAGATTAAGTAGTTTGAAGGTTGTAAATGACACTGTTGAAAGGACTGTCAAATTAATGCAAGATTTTCACGGACATATCACGGCTGAAGAAGAACAAAAACAATTCCTGTTGCGCTGTGTTCAGGAACATAGAAATTTGTTTCCGGACTGTAAAAAATATACTCTAAAAAGAAGTTACCCTGCCTGATTCTTGTTATTTTATGTGTTTAAAATAAAGATAAATATTTGTCTAATTTCTTATTGTTTTTTTTTATCCCGTTATTTATTGCATTCTTATTAATTCTATAGGAGAACTAAATATTTTGACAAAATATGATTTTTGAAAAACTTTGTGGCTCGCTCGGCACGGGTTGCAATCATGCTAGAAAGATAAAATTTTATATTTGACTAAAGTTTTGCGTTTATAAAAATATTAGAGGGTATGCATTTTAAAATTTAAAAAAAATCTCTAATGTACGTACAGGGTGATTCCTATTTATTTCGACAAATTCAAACCTGGAAGAGGACGGTGCTCTTCCTATGAAATACAACGCTCGTTTTACAAATATAGAACGATAAACGAAAGTTAAAAGATTGTTTTGATGAACAGAATGGGAGATATGGCTACGAACCTACGAGGATTTTATTTAATTTTAACCAGCGATCAGAAAGGTCGTAAATTAATTAAGACTAATTAAAACGTGCATCTTAACACTTTAAAGACGTCACGTGTACGGCAAACTCAGAGGTAACAATTACGGCAGCATGCATTGTGCATTACGGCGTTCACTTCACAGGTGACCAGATGAATTTCAAGCAGAAACACCCGGCGAAGAGGCACGTTTAAACGAGCCGAATTGCTTTGCATGCCGCATTGGATGGACTCTGCAATTAAAGAATAAAGATCAGCCAGATGATTACTTACAGACGATGACCATGTACCACTTCCCTTTGCTCGCACGTATTACTGCGAGCTACCTTACCAGGACGTATTGTTTGCTCTAATCTCATTGTGAGATCAGATTCATTTAAAGATGAGTAAGTTAAGGTCAGAACTGAAGGAAAAAATGCCATCTTGTTTAATTATTTATTAATAATTGCAAAGGATCGGCATTCTTCTGTCCTCATAAACAAGCATGCAAATTTCTGGATTTTTCAAAAAAAGTTATCGCAAGTCATAAACCATAGAGTACTTATCTGAGTGCTTGACATTTAATAATGCGTGTCAAAGATTTATTATAACAAAAGAATTTTGTTTATCTACCGCTCTTCCGCGCCGAGGAGAAACCTAAAGGAATGTCAGTTTAACTGACAGACTGTCTGAGAGTTATTGCTACGCAAATAGCTCACGTAAAGGCCGAAAACGACGCAATGCGTTTTTTAATTAGCTTGCAAATTCTTCCTGCTATCATCTGATAGGTGGATGGAGAGTGTGAAATGCAGATTCGTTTCAATGCCACGCATTTTTCACGAGCACTGCACACGCATGTATTCCTGATGAACGTAATTCATATGCCGGAGAGGTGCTGAAAACCGTGATAACACATCAATCATTGTGTTCAACGAGGATTTAATAAGTGATATGCTAATTTTGAGGATAATCATTTTTATTGCCTTACTCATTCTCTTTTAATAGCTTCGTGATATGTTACTGATACGTAACTAATAAATAACCAAATCAGTAGCCGTAGCCCAATCAATTGATTAACACACCTGTCACAGATGGTCATCTCCGTCGTATATTTCGCGTTAAACACCATCCGTGCGTGCGTTTTCACGTCTTAATTGCCAGGACGATGTGTTATTGAGATATGCATACAATGAAGCAATTAGCTGTTCATAAATCTGCCGGTCATTATCAGCAATTATTAGTGTGTCTTGCGAACGAAAAACACGTGTCACTTTCGTTATTTGTTGTTACCGAGGTCGACTTCCTAATGTCTTTCATGTAATTGATTACGTACATAATCAATTACAAAGTTTTTTTCGCCTAAGATTTTATTCTCCAAAAAAAAAAAAATACCAAAGCTCTCTTCTTCCCAAATTCTCGCTGTTAACCTTGGCTATTCTCATTTTGAGTGCTTCTTCTCTTCCTACCCTGCTCTTATTATTTTTTAGTTCTTGTATGCTGTCTGTGTAATTGTCTTCTTCTATAGTTGTTATGTTCATAAAATTCACCTTGTATATTGTGGAAATAGAAAGTACGTTACCGGTGACTTTTATTTATCTTGAAATTTTGTCCTCTTGGGATTACGGATGGCCCCGACCTATCCCACTGAGATAGTCGACAGTTGGGAACGTAACTTAATTTGCTCACTCAACAAATTTGCAACCAGCATGTTACTTATGTTTTCTTCATTCAATAGTTCTTCAAAACGATGTTTAAACCTCTTTACTTTATCGGCCCTATCTCCTACCACCTTTAGTTCTTAGTCCTTCTTTAGTTTCTGTTTAGAAATTCCTTATTTCATGATTCTTCAATTTTTTTTTGTAATTCTTCTTCTTTCCGCATATTTTTTTGCTGCTCTCTCCTTTATGTTCCGCTTGTGGATCTCTTATTCAACCTTTAAAAAAATCTGTGCCCGGCGCCTCCACCATTGTTGCGTGCCCTTGAGACGACTTGTAAATGGGGGCCGTATCCCTCCCGGAAGAGTATTCCCTAGCTCCATGGACCTTGCTGGAGTTGCGAAAGAGCTAGACCTTCTCCTTCGATTCGCTATGGGGGTAATTGAAGGGATGTAGTAATGAAGACTTAAACCCCTTAATGAGCCTCAGCTCGGTTAAGAGGTCTACCAGATCGCCCAGTCCACTCACAACCTGGTACCCCTCTCGCCTACATTCCACCGATCGCCAACAGGTGGCACAGGAACCGCGTTCATGGCAATATCCTTCATGAAACCATTTATTTACTTATGCCCCCGAATACTTCCTGGGTTTCAATGTCTCTGTGTTTTCTTCTATTTCTTGTGGTTCTTGATCCGTATCATTTTCTTCTTCTATATTATTTATTTATTTATTTTTTAATACAATAGTCCTTCAAAATGTTGCAGCTTAAACCTCTTTAGTTTATCTCCTATCAGCAGTCCTACTTTGGTTCTCAAATACGGGGTTCCCTTAGAATGATGTTGTTTGTTTCCCTTTCTTGTTTCATTATTCTTATATGATTGTTCATTTTTTTTATAACTGCTGTTTCAAATAGGCTCCTTTCTTCTTTCTTCGTGTTTGTTTTGCCATTTCTACCCTTTTAAATCTACGCACACTCTTCATCGAACTGTTTATTTACTTGTTGTTAATACCCACTCCATTACCCTCTGTTGTTGTTGTTTCAATGTACGCCAATTCTTCTTTGGTTGCGGTTTAAATTCTTTAGTTTTATGCTTTAGTTTACTTCTCTTGCTGATATTCAATTTTTGGAAATTATCGCTATCAACGTATCTTTTAAAATCTGCCCATACCCTCTTCATCAAACCATTTATTTACTTATGCCCTCAAATACTTCCTGGGGTGCCGATGTCTCTGTGTTTCCTTCTATGTATTTCTTCTGGTTCTTGGCCGGTGTTATTTTCTTCTTATATATTTTTTTTTCTCATGTAATAATTCCCCAAAATGTTGCTCTTTAAACCTCTTCAGCTTATCGACCCTATCTCCTATCAACAGTCAGTTTCATGATTCTTGTATGATTCTTCAATATTTTTTTGTAATCTTTATTCTACTAAATAGGCTCTTTTTTCAATCGGCATGTTTCCTAACTTTCTCATTTTTTCTTTTATGCATTATTTGTCTATCTTCCAATGCTTTTAAACTGGCTTCGTTTCTACCTTTTAAAATCTGCGTATACCCTTCATCTGCCCATTTATTTACTTATGCCTCAAATACGAAGGGGGAGTGAATAGTTCTCGGCCTGGCCCAGAAAACGCAGTTTTATTTCCAGAGTAAATATTTATTTTTCAACACTTAGTTCAGCTCAAGCTTTTTTATACCTACCCTCCGCACAGTAACCCCGAGGCTCTCAAAATAGGCATCAGTTCCAGACATTACCTCCTCGTTTGAGCCAAATAACTTTCCAGCAAGCCATTTTTTCAAATTGGAGAACAAGAAGAAGACCGACGAGTAAGGAGCATGTGGGTGCATTTCGTAATGTAAATCAAACAGGTTTGCTTGTGCAACTAATGATGAATGAGCTGGTGCATTGTCGTCCTTTACCAAATGTGGTCATTGGCTTTTGATTTGAGTGTCCAACTTGTCCAGTAGTGCCCCCTTTCTCAAGATAGTCTACGAGAACTACACCATGTGCATCCCAGAAAACAGTAGCCCAACCGATGGAACTGTTTTTGCCTTCTTCGGAGCACTTGAACCAACTTCTGCCCATTGTCTAGACTGTTGTTCTGTCTCGGGTGTGCAGTGATGGATCCAGGTCTCATCAACTGTTAAGAATCGGCGCAAAAATTCAGAGGGATTACGTTGAAAAAGCCCCAAACACTGCTTTGACGTTTTTGATCGATTATTAGCAATCGCGGCACCAATCTGGCCGAGAGCTTTTTCATATGTATCTCACCCGTTCATCTGAGATCTTTGCAATGTGCACTAGCTCGATCATTCAGCACTGCACTGTGAACTTTTTCAATGATATCATCGGATGTGGCCGATTTTGGCCTTCCAGGACGATAATCATCTCGAATCGATCTACGACCACATTTAAATTCTGCTGCCCACTTTTTTTTTGTTGAGAATGAAGGATCGTCATTGTCAAGAGTTGATTCCATCTCAGTTTTTATTTTACTTGGTGGTAAACCTTTCAGAACGAAGTATTTAATTACCCGATACCCCATTTTTTTCCCATTTTAACAAATGTTTGAATGTTGATTACTTCAAACTCGGAAAGAAACTTGTTGAATGTAACGAGCGTCTAAATAAAAACCTGGTCGAGTAGGTTGTGATCGAGAATTTATCCACTGCATTTACATAACAGAATTACTAAATGTAGACTACTTGACAAGGTTTTTATTATATTCATAAATGGCAGTTGGCATGTTGATCATGTCAGGCCTATTCTGCAACTTTTTTTGAACCGGAATCTATAACAGGAATCGGAATGTTTTTAAATCAAAATATACAACCTCTACTGTATTTCTTGAGTATGATTTCTGGTATTTTGTAAAGAAGGTAGAACGCATTAGCTATTTAACATTCTACTTAACATTTTAATATAAAAATCGAGCAGAACTACGAATTCGACTGTATTACGATCTGATCTGTCAAATGCACTGATTTCGATACAATTTGAGTTACAGAATAAGGGGGAGTAACAGATTATAGCATCAGAAATTAAACTTTAGTCCTTAGATTTATTTGATTCTCTGACCGCCATCTGTCTGCCAGACCGAGAACTATTAACTTCACCGTCGTATCGTACTTCCTGGGGTGTCGACATCTCTATGTTTTCTTCTGGTCCTTGATCCATGTCATTTTCTTCTTCTAAGTTATTTATTTTTTCTTCATTCAATAGTTCTTCAAAATGTTGTTTAAGCCACTCCAATTACCTACTTTGCTTCTTAAATACGGGGTTCTCATAGAATTACGTCTTTGGAAAAGCCTTACTTCATTATTCTTCAATTTTTTTTTGTAATTGTTCAAAATAGACTCTTCTCTTCTTTCTGCATGTTTGTTTTACCATTTTTCCTAACTTGCTTGTATTCTCTTTTTTGTTCTACTTGCGGATCTCTCATTGCTTTTTGAAATCCGTGCACACTCCTCATCGAACTATTTATTTAAAGAGGTTATGTTCTCTATGTGACGGTTGCAGGGCAAGAATTAAAGAAAAACGACTTCGTCGTTTCTCTTTAACTACTTATTTACTTGTTGCTCCTAATAGCCCCTCCCTTACCTGTATTGTTGTTGTTTAGATGTAAGTCCATTCTTCTTCTATCTTATTTGGTTGTGGTTTATCTTCCAGAGCTTTAGTTACATCTTCTATTGAATGACTTCAATCAATACCACCTTCATCCAGCATAGACATTCCGAACTTCCCATGCTATCAAATTTCTAATAAGGCAGGATAGTGCGGTGGACTTAAATCCCATATATAAATTCTTTCGCTACGTTTTTCTTGTAACTATGTCCTCCTTTTGGCTGGTACCTACATACAATGGTATGTAGGAAATGATCACTATCAACATTGGTTCCTCTCAAACGTATACATATTAATTAATTACATCTATGCTATGCCACTCTTCTATAAGGAAGTGATTTATTTGATTTCTCCATTTTTCCATTTGATGCTATCCAAATTTCTTTGTATGCACGGTTACCGCCAAAAAAAAAAACTGGTACAAGGCTTAAATTTTATATTTTTAAATGGATCGTTCAGGTTTTGTGTTAACCATTCGAAAATTAATTGTTTTCTACACATTAATGAAAACTAAAGAAAATACTATTACATTACACATTACACATTTGTTGTACCAGTTTTTTTAGGCGACAACTGTACATGTTTTTCTGGTTGAATGAGCACTTGGACTTGTATCATAAGCAATCATTGTATGCCTCTTTCCATTTCATATCGTTTGCAAAAGCGAACGAACAATTTTACCAATTATTTTATGACACTAGTATCTCCACCGCGAGCGTCGCTGCGTGTACGCTCACGAACTTGTACGCTCGTGTGGATATCCCTTAGGGCGTCGTCATCGACGGATGTTTCCACGCAAACCTCATCATCCAATGGCTTCCTTTCTTTTATAATCCAACAATTCTATTCTTCCTAATCGTTTTTTTTCTTGGTCTTAATCAGTGTTGCCAACCGAGTTGTAACAATTCCACTATGTTTTCCTCCAATCTAAAGCCGAACTCAAACGACTGGTGTACTTAGCCAACATTTGTTAATGGCGAATACTTGCCACTGGTGAGTGCTAATCGGTTTCCCATCGTCCGTCGGTAAAAATGGCACAAATCAAAGAGATCACAGTTGGTGGTTTATTGGAAAGTCCGTACTTGTGGTTGCGCTCACACGAGTTGTACATGATTGTGCATTGCTTTGCTACTATTATTCAGTGTGTACTTTTCTGTTTATGTTTATTAATGATTAGGAAAAATTCAAATGGAGTGGTCACTCTCAAAATATCAAACATTCAAGTTTGTTGAAACATTTTGTACGTAGAGAAAAAGATCACGACTTCTATTCAAAGACCATCTTCTTTTTTAAACTTTTTTCTTCTTCTCTAGTTTTAAATAATGTCCACTCATTACTACCAAAAAAGCTGCACAGGCGACGACATTTTCAGAATAACAGCTATCTATGTATGAAGGTCAACACCCTTCTATCCATATACCAATGGTATACTGGTGCTTAAAAGTATTTGGACCACCGGCGTGACCGTCTGGCATTGTGGAACTTTACCATAAGGGTCAAATTCGAACTATTTTATTGGTTTCCATTCGGATACTTTTAAGCACCAGTAGTGTGAACCCGGCTTAAGCTGCGTTGATGCTGACACTTTGCCGCTATTTCAGTTTCAATCGAACGGAGGTGTAGCGGGCGAGTTGGCAACACTGGCCTCAATACTTCTGGACTTTTTCACCTCAGTGTCCTCTTGAACAGTATGTTCTATAACACCTACCCTTCCCGACCGTTTTTCTCTTCTATTCACATCAATTTTTCCATCTCGTTGCCTTCTCTTTATTTCTGCCCCAACTTCGTTTCATACTTCCTTCCTGCTGACCTTTCAAACCCACAATGAAGTCTTTTCCCGTCGCATTTCATCCTTCACTCTTGCTAACGTTTCGTAACCCAGGAAGAATTCAAATTGTCTTAATGTATTCAGATTGAAATGATCTCAAATTGGTTTTGGAAAGGGAACGGCATTTTATCTTTTTCTGTCCTTCATTCGGGTAGAACAAAAAATGAGGGTTCTGAAGTATGAAATCCAGTTTAATATTGAAAATAATACTAAAAAGTTTTATTTCAGATTGCAATGATTTTCAAAGCGAGATGAAATTTAGTTTTAAAGTTGTGCCTTTAAGCTGATCGCACACTTAAGTGAAGCGCAACGTACAGTAGACCCAGTGGACACTATATAAGATGTCCGATGTATGCAGCCAGAATTCAAGTTGATACACCGTGAACCAAGAAGAAATTTAAAGTGTAGATAAACTAATTAAATTGTATAACTTCTAGGTTGCAGGGAAAAAAAATTAATTCATTCATTCACGTGTTCTTGGAAATAAATGAACACACCAGAATATTGTTATAATAAATAAAATCGAGGCTCGCGATAATTTACAGCCAATAAACATGTTATTACGCGCCGTATTGATGATAATCACAATCATTAAATATTTCTTGCATTTAATTACAGAGGCGTTCTTAAAGTTTTTATGCGTGTGAACGAAAATGAACAAACCCATACACAAGTACGTTCAAATTATCGTAATTTTCTAAGCTTGAAGTTGCTTGGTCTTGACCCATCCTATCTACCCCTCCCAAAATAAAATTTTCACCGAACTACCATATCATTATACTTATGGCCGATTTCTTCACAGTGTTTATCCTAATGTTAATTTATCTGTCTACATATGTGTCACATTCTAACTGCCAGATAAATTAACCTTAGGATAAACACGGTGAAGAAATCGGCCATTTTAGTTTATTAAAAATGTACAAACCATTGAAGGATTTAAAAATTTTGCGCACGTATAATAGAGTACAACTAAATCGTAGCCCCCCCCCCCCCGCCTCACAAGAGATTCTGTTACACAACGTGATTTATGTTTCATTCATTGCCCTGTAACACACGTAAGCGTAAAAAAACATGCAGGCATTTTTCCCATATGTGTTAACTGTGCCATGCCGGCGTGATTGTAATTATGAGTTGAAACGATGAAAAACGTAATTTAACCGGAGTTTATTCTTCCGTTGTGCGAGGTGTCATTGAAATGTGATGTGAGAGGAATATCCCTTGCGTGAGATTATTTTCATTCCGTTACGTGACTGAGGATGTCGGCGTTTTTGAATATGAGACTTTAATTGAGACGAGTGCAAATGAGCGATCTTAACTGAATATTAATTATTACAGACACATTCACCTTGGTGAACTTTATCTATTCTATTGCATTTCTAAAAAAAAAAAACATCCTGCCATTCATTGATTATATTAGAGAAAAAAATTTAGTAAAAAGCAAAAAAAAATCAAAAAAAGAAAAGCAGGATTATTAAACGACGATAAATGATATAACAAAAAAATAATTCTCATGAAACAAAACATAATTAAAATCTCCCACAATTACCAAACCAAAAAAGAATTATTTAATTAACCTTCAATGGCAATATTCAAAAGACTTTCTGGAATCACACACACGTAAGAGAACTCGACAGCAATTTGATTGCTACTGTCATATTATGTAACGAGTGAGTTGATCAAAAATTCTTCGAACTGGGCAATCGCAGTTGTAAGTTAAAATTGCTAATTACATGACGAGCATATTCGCAAAACGTAATTAATGTTGCGTGAAGAAGTCAACAGTCCTATTAAGATGTCTTTCATTTGTGGAAGAGTGTCGATTTTTGATTAAGTGCCACGAGTTGCCCACTAAAAAAAAGAACCATAATGTTACCAAGAATTAAAAGAAAAAATAACTTTTTCTTCCAAAAATTTGTCCTAACAATAAGTGGGATGTGATGTGGGGGCAAGTTAAAATCAAAAAATTCCAAAAATCAGTTAAACACTAAACACTGGCGTTCATGCCTCGATTGCTTGATAAATTATCTGTTATTGGCGTCAAGGTGTGCACAGTGAAGATAAATTTGAGTTTTTTTTTTTTTTTTTGTTGAATGGAACTCGTTCCTGTACTTGCGTTAAGACGACATCAAGGCCTTCATGTTTATATTTAAAACGAAATAGTTGTAATGGTAAAAGAAAATTTTTAAAATTGGCTTAAATAATTCTCGCAATGCCTTCGTTTCTAATAACGTTTTCGATTGAATGCTCTAGAGCACTCTCCATCCCTTATTATTACACGAGGTTAAAACGAGATGAAAATACTCTGAGAGTACTCTAGAGTAGTAAATCGAAAACACATCATTTCATCATAAACTTTCATGCAAGTTTCCATCTGAACAATTTTGACCAATTCTAATACTCAACATTGTAATTTTGTTTAATAATAAATTATAAATGCGAATAAATAAGGAAATGCAGGATAGTCAATAAAGGAAACGTTTCTTTAACTCAAATAAACTCGCCTATTTTATTACTGCAATTAGTCCTTTTAATTTAATTAATCTTTCGTTCGTGTTGATTACACGAAGACATAAAATTCTTAAAATACGGCGAAAATTTTAATAATAAATGGTGAATGTAATTTTTTTATCACAAATTCTTTGAAACGGACATTGAATATGCGCAATAATACTTAACGTTTCGCCGTCGCTCGACAGCTTCGTCAGAAATGCTATTGCGCATATTCAGTGTCCGTTTCAAAGAATTTTTGATACAATTTTCATTCGTCAAGAACCTGCATTAATTATGTAATTTTTTAAAATAATAGAAATAAAACTCTCGCACAACTTCAATGTAATTAAATTTTTTTTAGTAAGACCGAGCTTTCGCCTTCGAGATCAACAGGCCCAGCTTATTTTGGACACCCCACTATAAATTTAAAGCCTACATAAACCCTGCTATAAATTTAAGGCCTGCACTATTAAAATTTAGATAACAATTGTTTTTATATTAATTGCTTTCGGTGACTCTTTTCTTAGGACAATTAGAGAACCTAGTTTTAATAAAATCAGGACTTATTTTTTTTGACTTTTGAAGGGGCATTTTCACCCCCTACTATTAATTGAGGGCCTGTTCTATTAATTTAGACAGTGATTTCTTTTGGTGTCTCACAATAAAGAGGCTTTTTCAGGACAATCAGAACGTCTTTAATAAAATCAAGACTTGGGTTTAGTTTAGTTTATGCAGTAATTTATTTTAATAAATTCCTTTGGGGGCCTCTTTATAATTTTTTTTTATTTTCAATAAATAAAACCCGTAAAATTCTCGCGTAATTAAATTATTTTGGTAATTCTTTTACTTTTACTTTCGAATGCAGTAGACGCAGCTTATTTGGAAGTCCCCTACTATAATCAAAGTCCCCAAATCATAGTCCCCAACTATAATTCTAGGATCCACACCCACCCTACTAATTTAGAGAGTCCATTTTTTTAATAAACACTTTTCGGTATCTATTAAGGAGGTGCTTCAGGACATCAAGATCTATTCAGATATTAATAATAATTTTTTTTAAATTATTATTATTAAACCAATTAATGGTTTTGGTTTTTCAGAACGAAAAGTGTGATAAAATGTAAATAAATATTTTTTTAAAGAATGGCAAGGAAATAGAACAGAAAAATAATCAGTCCAGTCAAAGAAATGATTGTACCTACAAGGCAAAGTGCAAAATTTTAAATATTCAAAATATTCAAAAGAAATTAATTTGGAATCAATGAATTTCATTTCGAATGAAACGTTCTTGAAGTTCTTAAGAAACGAGATAAGAGGTTGCATGAAATAATAATTGTATTTTTGTTTAAATTTGAAGATGAAAGTTTCAAAATGAAAGCAGAGAAAGAGAAACGAATGGATAGATAAAGAGGATCATCTTCTGCCTTGCGAGTTACTTTTTATTGTCCTTTTTTAAATAATCCTAAAAAATAATAAAATAGGATTCAAATTCGAACAATAATTTCGTAATAACTTTTCATGGACAGCTTAAAAATCGTACAGTTCTCGCTATTTCTTGACGCCTTCTTCAATACTAAAGAATCATAAGCTGTCAACTGATAAGCCAAAACGTTGAGAATTGTACGATTTTTAAGCTGTACAGGAAAGTCCATTTTTCCCTTTTCATCTAGAGCAATCGCTACTATAATAATTATTTTAATTCAAGAAACATTTATTAATTAATTGCTTAATTTATTAATCGAGTTCAAAAAGAATTGCTTTATTTATTTAAAGTTTCAAGCTCGCCTTTCAAGCAGCACCAACAAAAAAAAAGCGTACCAGTAAACATTTTTACAATTAACAACCAATTAAAATTATGTTTATTTATAAAGTACCGTAAACTATAGTAATCTTCAAGGCTAGCCGCGCTCAACATTCCTTCATTGTAAAAAAATTGCACGTTTTAAATTTTGCAAATTGTATTGGATGAAAATTTTTTTAAACGACTTACCGCCAAAATCATATCAAACACACAGAACTATCCACTCGACTTTTCAGGTGAACAACTGCAGCACTTCCAAAAATACGAAAAAATCGCATTAATCCCAGGCTAGCACACCCGTCAGCAAAAGGATGATTTCGTTAGCATATCATTGGATTTTATACCTTCTCATTAGGTGGGAGATGATGGTAGGGAATCATCGTTAGTATGTGTAATATCGTAACATCTCAGGTATTTACTAACAAATAACTCGACCTTTCATGCCCCCCCGTTTGCATTATTCGCGGAGATCTATAGCATCGCTAATTTAATATGCAGTGGCGTTCGGACAACACCAATTTTTAATATAATTCATTTAGAAAACCTTTTAACTCACAATTACGATTAAGTATTACATTTACATGGAAATATGGACGCGCCTACGTCCACAATGAAAATTATCGTTGCTGCAATATATTAAGGATTTAATATTACTCATAAATAAAAAATAGTTTAATTAAAAGGATTTCATAAATTCTGAAACTAATGTAGATTCTAGAATAGTATAGAGTCCTTCATACGGGTACATTGTTGAGTTCAAAAATATATATACAGATTTGGTAAATGTTCAACTGGACATCCTGTTATAAGCGTGCGACAGGGAACGCACTAGTCCACTTGTTTTCGATGCTGGCCCGCCCAGACGGGCCGAGGCAATTTTTACGTACATTTGTTTATTAATTAAGCAATGTCTTCGGCGTTTAATTGACGACTCAGAAAAAGGAGAAAGCCTAACTAACAGGAGATGTTCTATTTCACTCTCCTGGCGTAATCCAGCAGTCATCTCTTAACAACCCCTACTAACAAAAGGCTTTCGAAGCCTGATTTCTGCAAACAAAACAATCAGGGCTTTTGCTTCACCGGAATCCTTTTACTAAAAACCGACTTACACCAAGAAATCGAAGGTAGTAAAGACCAATAGAGTTTTTTGATCACCACGTACTTAGAAGAAACCAGAGCTGTGCGTGTACTTATGGTTATAAGTACTAAGGACTTGTACTTGTATTTAAGTACAGGCAATAATTGTACTTCTTTTAAATATTCAAAGGTCTAAGGTACTTGTACATACTTATACTTGAAAAATAAGTACTTTAGTATTTGTATTTACTGTAGGTACTTAATGACAATTGAGTGCAAGTTATATCCATGGACTTGTACTTGTTGTATTTAATTATAAGTAGTACTTGGGCGTGTTTCTGGCTCTTGGCATATATGCAGTTAGAAGATGTAAGGTTCAAGAAAATTTATGTTTTTTGTTGTAGATGACCACACCCACTTCAGTTTTTCTGAACGCAACGTTTTCGACGTGAACTTTACTCGAGCTGACCTTTGTGCCGCAACTGAACAATTTAAAAATAATTAACATTTGCCGAAACACGAAAAAGCGAGCGTAATTGACGAAGACGTTAAGTAACGCCGAAGATCCTGGTATTACACCAGCACTTCCTTCACCGTCTGACATTTATTTCTGGCAGTTCTTTACGACGTCCTCTTCACAGATAGATGCGTCAGATTACCGTAGCATAACAATAATTAATTGCGTACAAGCTGGGAATATTATTACTTTGAGTGAGCTTTCGTGTGTGTCTCAGGGCCGACGCAGATACTCACGAGATTAAGTGAAACGTTTCGACACTTCTTGGCTTCGCCTAAATAGATTCGATCTTGCACTGTTCCGGACTTTGCATAAGTGTGGGTGTCCCCGTGTCCTTCTGCATCCTTAACGGGGAAGAAGTGAAGGTGGTTACCGAGGGGATTACTTCTCGTGAGAATTTATTGAAACCTGACAAATTTATTTGACGTTTATGTTCGTCATCTCGTCAGTCGGAAAGAATCTGGACCTAATAAATATTTGGTCCGTGGCCTTTAGATTAATCGGTCGTAAAACTTTTAGACTGGGCGGTGTCAGGTGTGGATGATTCCATTAATTAAATAGTTACAATTAGATACGAGGAGGTTTTGATAAGTTTAGTCCAGCACCAAATAACAAATACAAGATATCAGATAGTGGTTGGCTTTATATCAGTATTAAAGTAATTTAAATAATAAATAAAATCACAATTAAAACAGTTCATGCGGCAATCAAAAAGCTGCACTTTAATTACATTATTTTTTTATCAAGTCGATGGAAGAAGGGATATAGAAAAATTCTCGATTTGATTCTCATATAACTCAACAGATGGCGCCACCAGCAATCAAAATTCAAAATTGGACAAATGACAAGAAAATATTTTCGTGGTGGAATCAGAAGAGCGCAGAAATCACTATTTCTTATTTTTCTTATATCCCTTATTTTTCTTCAAAAATATTAGATATAATTAAAAAATGCAAATATTCCCAGTCTTGTTATCATATAAACTCAACAGATGGCGCCACCGGTAATCTAAATTTAAAATCGGAAAAATAACATTTCAAGAAAACATTATTTTTTTTTATGATGGAATTAGAAGATCGTAGAAATCACTAATTGGACTTATTATTATATTGGACAATTAAAACATCTTTCTTCAAAAATATTAATCGCAATTCAAAATATAAAAATATTTCCCCTTTGGTTCTCGTACAACTCAACAGATGGTGTTATGTTTAATATATTCACTGTACGTGACTGATGCCGTTGACAGTAATTAAACTTTACTAATGGAAAGATGTCATTACAGACAAGAATTTTTTTTATTAAGTTGTTAACTTGATAACTGTTGAACTTCGGTTATTTTTCATTTGTTTTCTGACAATATTAGAGAAGAATATTAGGAACAACCTCAATTTGATTCTCATATAACATAACGTAACAGATGGCGCAAGTCACATGACAAGTGCCGTTGACAGCAACAAAAAAAAAAGTTGCAAAAATGTCTTCATAAGGAAAGATCTTTTATTAAGGTAGGCGCAAACAGTTGAACTTCAATTGTTATTTTTCATTTATTTTCTGACTGTCGACAAAGAATATAAGAAATAACTTCAATTTGATTTTCATATAACATAACAGATGGCGTAAGTCACATGACAGATCGGAATTGATTGCAATTAAATTTTAAAATTAAAAAAAATATCTTGATTTACTAATGTAGAAGTAAACAGTTGAAGTTCGATTATTATTTTTCAATCATTTTCGGACTCTTGATAAAGAATATTGGAAATAACTTCAATTTGATTCTCCTCTAACATAACAGATGGTGCAAGACACATGACAGATAGTGTTGACAGTATTTAAATTTTAAATTTAGAAAAATGTCTTCACAGGAGAAGACTATTATTTTCCATTTATTTTCTGACGAACAACAAAGAATAATTTCAAGTTGATTTTCATGTAACTCAACAGGTGGCGCTTTAGAAAATATTTACGCCAGGTGACAGATAGCGCCACCGGTAATTAAAATTCAAAATTGGAAAAAATGAAATTGTAAGAAAAGATTTTTATGATGAAATTAGAGTAAACTTTTCCAATTTTCGATTTCGATTACTGGTGGCGCCATCTGTTACGTGCGGTAAAATTTCCAAACCACTTCTACAGCGCCATCTGTTGAGTTATACGTGAATCAAATTGAATTATCAAAATTGAAAAAAAAATATTATAAGGGAAAAATATTTATTAAGTCAGGAACAAACTGTTGAACTTCGATTATTATTTTTCATTTATTGTCTGACAATCGACAAAGAACAACGTCATGTTGAATCTCATATAACGCAACAGGTGGCGCTTTGGAACTTATTTACGGTGCATGACAGATGGCGCCACGCCACCAGTGATTAAAATTTTAAATTGGAAAAAATTAAATTCTAAAAAAATATTTTTAAGGTGAAATTAGAATACTTTTCGAATTTCGAATTTTGATTACTGGTGGCGCCATCTGTCATATATTTCAAATCAAATATTTCCAAATCACTTCTGTATCGTCATCTGTTGAATTATAAGTGAATCAAATTGAATTATCAAAATTGACCAAAAGAATAATTATAAGAAAAAATATTTATTAAACAAGAAATTTGTTAGTTTTCTATTATTTTCTGACAATCGACAAAAAATAACCTCAAGTTGGATCTCATATGACTCAACAGATGGCGTAAGTATACGCACAGATCTACTCCTGTCATAGTTTTTTTTTAATCGTCTTAATTTCGCACTTCCATCTTTTGCTTCTTTATTATCAGTCATTTCTTTATTTTCCGTTTATCATTTGTTTTCCTCTGTTTTTTTCCCCCTTTTTTTCGTCGCTTTTTCTTAGCCGATTTTCTTCATGCGCTAAAATTGTTTCAATTTTTTTTTTTCGTTTTTAAAAATCGTCTTAATTTCGCACTTCCATCTTCGCTTGTCTGTTGTTTTAAGTTCATGCGCTAATTTTCAAAAATCGCCTTAACCCGACATTTCCGTTGTTTTTATTTCCGCCTTTCTACGTTACGTTTGTTTTCGCTTATCTTGTGGAAGTTGTCTTTCTCTAGGTGATCGTCTTTTGTTTCCTCAAACCTTTGTTCCTTGCTTGTCTTTTGTTTTTGTCGTTCAATGTTGGTTCAAATTTGTTTTCACTTCACCAATTAATTCGTTCCTTTTCTTGACCTTTACCGCGTTTTTTTTTTTTTTTTTTGATGCGTTGATCTTCATTTTGCCGATTGTCTTTCGTTCTTTTATTTTTTTTTAGTTTTTCGCAATAAGTATCATTACGTATCACATAACATATAGGTACTTGCATATGAGATAAAATTGACTACTATAATTTTATTGCTACTAAGCAAGACGTCCTAGAAATACATAATATTTAAAAAGACATTCCTGTGCTAAATTAGTTTAAAAAAAGCTTTTTGAGTTCTTTTTTCAAACCATTAGGGATCCTTTTTCTAAAAGAAGGATTTTCAAGTTTCATTTCGTAAAGAGAAACCGAAAACTGAAAGTCCTTGGAAGTGCAAAGTGCAAAGTTCTTGGAAGTGCCCATCTATGTATTAGGAACCCGTTTAAGTAACGATTAAATAACGAACTTTAAAGCACAAAGCTCCGAAACCTTATTTTCAAAATAATTATACATCATGGTGCCCATTTTTAATCGCATTATATTTCCGTGATTTTAATACAGTGCGATCCAAAATTATTTAGATAAGGGAAGGTTATGACAAATAAAATCGCAGTCATAGCTTGATTCATTTTTTTATTTGCCACTTGTTTTCTGACTCCTGTCAAAATCTGTTAGTTTCTTAAACTTTCCGAAAGTTGCAGAATGGTCAGCAAGGAACCCCCGGCATTTCTGATAACTGGTTGTTATCATATTAAAAAATTTTAATAAATCCCAATGTATTCAACTAGAAGATTTTTTCTACTGTCGTCAAATATACCTTGACGTTTCAGTTTTGACAGATAGTCAGTACTATTAAACTAGGATTTAAGGTTTTAGGCTGCGTTGTATAAAAGGTTTAAGCCAGGATTAACTTTAATCCTAATTTAGAATGTGACACTCGTTATGACGTACAACATTGTGTGTGTCACATTCTAACTTAAGATTAACTTTAATTCTGGTTTAAACCTTTTATACAACGCAGCCTAAGAGTTTAACTTTAAGCTTCGTTTTATATCTACGGAAACAATCGTCTTTACATTATGACTATGGAAATAAAACGAAGATTAAAGTTAAACTCTGAACTCTACTTGTCTAAATAATTTTGGATCGCACAGTACATTATGGAAACGCGAAGTTATTTCTGATTTGATTGATGGATTGCCTTTTCTAAAACCTTCAGCGGACATGATTCAAAATAGGTACCCTGTATAATATGAATACACTCCGCAAAAGTTTCTCAAAGCGTCTATTAAAATGACGCTCGTGTATGTTTCTAAAACTATTTATTGCGTAATTGTAAGACTTCAACAACGCCATCTGGTGAAACTTGCCGATAGTCTTCTTTTCATTTGCTTCTGTAAGGGTGATACGCTGGTTTTATTGAAAAATTAACATCCATTCAGCATTGACTTTCAACTGTCATTTCTGGAGGGTCACAAAAAATAACTTGCGTTGTTATAAGACATTCAACAGCGCCATCTGTTGAAACATGCCAAAAGTTTTTTGTAATTTGTTTTAATTTATGAATCTATCAATTTCTGATTTGCTGTGTCTTTTGCTCCCTTTTTTTTGAAATATTGTTTTACGTATATTTTTTTAATTTTGTTGATTTGTTTTCTTTGTTTTGTCACCTTTTCTTCCTACCGGTTTTTTTTTTTCAAATTTGTTAATCTGTTATTATTATCATTATTATTATTATTATTATTAATTGCTCAGTTGCTCTGTAAAATCGACCGTCTTTTGTTTCTGTTTTCTTTAACTTTGCGTATTTTTAATGATTTCCTAAGACTTACTCCTGAATCTACGAGTAGTAACAAATTTTCTATGTTGATGTCTATGATGTCTGCTTTTTACACGTTGGAAACAATGTTCATAAGTTTTTGCAAAAAAGTGATATGTACATCGATTTAATTGTAAAACAATACCGAGTGTTTTTATTCAATTTATATACTTTTTTAATTATTGCCTTTTACACTTAGTACTCTATTAATAATGAAAATAAAAAATATATTCGAATTTATGGGCTCGCTTTGTTCTTAAAACTTAGGCAACGATAAACATTTGAATTTACAAAACCGAGGTCAGATATCACCGGGGCAAACATAGTTACATTCACTTGTTAATTCATCGAAACAATGAAATACAATAAAGTACAATAAAATAAAAGAAAGAAAAATTGTTATTATTCTAAAATCAGAAGTAAGTAGTAATTACGGCTCGAAAGTGGAAATAAATTAGAAATACTGCGACGCTTTGTTAATGTAATCTTTTGTTTAAGAAGAACGAGGTCTAAGTGGTGCATGCAATGTTGCAAAATGCTGTAAATATTTCATACTAGGCGCCACTGTATTGCGACAATAAATTAAATGAAGTAAAAGACAAGAAGTACCATTTTTCTATTTCACGTGACGATTTCCTTTTTTTTTTTCTTCTTTTTCATTATATCGACTGAAAATATAGATTGAGGCTTCCAACACACGGATCACCTTTTGGTTGGATTTAAAATCGTCGCACTTTATTTTCACATAAAAAATAATAATCCCCCACTGATAACGTAAACTAATAAGAGCCGTTGTTTTCTTCATTGCCTTTGAAAGTTGACTTTTCTGTTGTTAAAAAACCTGGAAATAACGAAGTTTCACCCTGAAAATATAGATTGAGGCTTCGAATACACGGATTACTTTTGGATTGGCCATTAAAATTCGTTTAATGTGTACCCAGCTTAAAAGAAAATTAGGACAATTCACGACATTAAGTTTATTGATCGTTTTAAATGAAAATTACGTAAATGTACGTTAATCACTTTAGATCGAAATAAAATTAAAATTCACAGAGCAAGTGTAAAGAGCGATTTACACGAACAAGTTTTTCTTTGCAAGTGACATTAAAAGTTTCCCCTCTCTAATATTTGCATGCATTAGAAAGAAACAACTAATTGCTTCAAAGTTTACTTGTACAAGAAAACTTTTACAGAAAAACTGGAACAGGCGCTATTTTCTACAAGTTTCTGTAAAAGTTGATGGTTTGCGCAAGCGCAATTTACCGATTTCACGATATACGAACTTAACTTTATAACGTGTAATTCGTTATAACCTTTAATTCCGACAATTAGAAGTTTATATCTTTATTGTTTGTGAAATAAAATGCGGCAATGGAAGACTGTCCTGTCCCTTCCACTTTCAAAGGTTATGTTCTTATTTGCTTCTTATCATGTTTATATTTACATTCGTTTTAAAGTTGGCAGTTTTGCACAAGCAAGAGAATTGACAAGAAAAACTTATACATGTAGGTGTACTTTTAACGTCACTTCAAAGCCGCTTCAAAAGAAAAACTTGTTCGTGTAAATCGCTCTTAACACGTAAACACCGCCAAGGATATCCTATTTGGTTTACAAAGATGATGTACAAGTTATAAGCATCTGTCAGTTTGACAGTAGGAGGCGGTTATTAATTTTCTTTATGCAAATTATGCCATGTTCTTAAGGAACTGTGGCTTGAAATATACAATTACAAAATTTTCAAGCCCTTAACTACTCATTATGCAGCGTAATTGATGATTAACCGAAGCAAGGAATGAAAAGTGTACGATACCGCTCGACGTTAAGTCCGGTCGTCTGATGCCATAAATCACGACATTTACGTCGAAGTCTCGAGAGAGGGCTTTGATCCTAGTTGCACGGCCGAACTTTCGATGTGTTTGACGGTAGTAGAACTAGATAACTCTCGTACGGCTTTTCTGTTTACTGCCTATCACCTTCTACAATTTGCCTCGCATAATGTGAAACTGTTCCATATAACGTGAAACTGCTCCGTACAACGTAAAACTGCCCCGTACAATGTGAAACTGCTCCGTACAACGTAAAATTGCCCCGTACAACGTGAAACTGCTCCGTACAACGTGAAATTGCCCTGTACAACGTGAAACTGACCCGTACAACGTGCTAAAGGAAGAAACGTGACGATAAGTTTGAGAAATTCAAAGTTCGGAATCGGAAAACTTACCCCTTGTTTAAAAATAAGGGCCTATTAAAACCTGTGACACATCTGCTTGATTGTGATTTTGATACAGTAAAAAACTAACAACGCAAAATGATAAGAGCAAGTTGTATTCTTTTTTATTGTTTTTGACAGTGAATTTTCCTGTTGTCAAAAAAAAAATGTAAACAGCGAAGTTTTAAACTGAAAATATAGATTGAGGCTTCCAATACACGGATCACTTTTCGGTTGGTTATTAAAATCGTCATCCTTTTTTTAACAAGTGGTTTCCCTCTGTAGTTAAAGAATCTGGAAGTGGCAATTAAAAACAAAATGTCTATAGAAAGACACCTTTTCATGTGGTTATAAAAGTCGTCGGAATTAAACAAATAGTGGTCGGCAAGTGCAAATACTTTTTTCCTAAAAAAAATGGTGCTACACGTCATTTTTTCATATATACCGATCGATTGATAACTTTAAGAACTTTTATATAGCTGTCTCCTTTTAACTTTCGTCTCAAATAATTTTGCCGCTTACAGTCGGAGGTCACGTTGTATTCTTAACTCAGATTGACCCGATCGGCAATGTATAATAAAAAAATGACCTTTAACAACAGGCATGGTATTTGAGAGGTGGTATTTGGAAGTGACTTTGTTTGCCTGACATAGGAACCGCATTTAATCATTTCAACTGACCTCTGTGACCGTCTTCGTTAAAACCAGGAAATCAAGTTCGTGCCAATTCGGCCACTGTCTCCATCCAAGGTGCATTCACAGCGATTAAAAATAAGATCGTTACAAATGCACGTATATGAAACCTAAAACGTAAGAACTGTTAAAACCTTTGAATAGGTGTTATCTGTTATGTCATTTTTTTTGTTATACGTGCCATATAATTAAAAAAAAAGTAAGCAACTCTCATGCTGTAAATAATCCGTGTATTTGGACCCTAAAATTTTTTATATACCATAATAATAAAAAATATAATTGCAATTTGCGCATACCATCTCATAACGAAATTAAATGATTAAAAAAGGTTTTAATAATTTTATGGTCCAACTGATATTTTCAACTAAAATTTCTCTTTTGTATTGCCGAATTCGAAGGGTCTTAAAGGCTGCAATTTTCATTGCCGGCAATAAATAATTGCAGCGGTTTGTATTAATTCACCCATGCCCGTATACGCGCCAGCTCTATTAGGCGAGAAGTAACGCCGTGCAACAAAACGAAACTGGTTGACGCGGGGTAATCGCAAATGTGGTCAGCGCCTACCAATAGCAATCGTTTACTTTTCCCACATGTCCATATAAGGAGTCGACGAACGGGTCGAGCTTGCGCCGCAGTGCTTGGAAAGTCAGGGTTGCCAAAATGAACTTTAACTTGGCCGAAATTCCCAAATGTTGCCAACTTATTTCGTGCGAGGCGAGTATCCTCAGTTTCTTCTTCTCTATTTGGCCACTTGGACTTATTCCCATCTCTGCTGCCATTCTCTTATGGTGCCCTCACTCGCTTCCAATTATAACTCGTGTCTAAATAAAAACCTGGTCAAGTAGGCTACATTTAGTAATTCTGCTATGTAATTGCAATGGAAAAAGTCTCGATCACAACCCACTTGACCAGGTTTTTATTTAGACACTTGTTACTTCCTTTTTCATGGGCCAAAAAAATGGGGTACCGATATCATTATGGCATGTTGGTACAATTTAAATGGATCCCTTTTTATCCTTTACATGAACGAATTCTCTTCTGTCGACTATTCGTTCGTTAAAATTCTAGGAATTTTTCTGCGAAATACTGCTTTCGGACTTCCCGGAATACCTGTACATAGTTCTGGTTTGGTATTGCTAGATCGCTCTCATGCTTTACAACTGATTATCTTCTTTCGTTTCTTCGTCGAAGCCTTCGGCTTTTCTGCAAGAATTCTTTCTAGACTTTTTCTGCGTTGGTTTTAATGAGTCTCTTCTTCTTATCTTTTCTCTTCTCTCTTTTGCTTCTCCTTTTGAAAATCAAAATTTTCCCCGAAATATTTCTCTTCAGACTTTGAGAATTGCTTCTCATTTTGGTTTTATGAAGCAGTTCTTGTGCTTTATACATAATTTTGTCACCAAATTTACTCTAAACTGGCAGCCTCAACCTTACCTTGACCGGGTGACAAATTCTGTTACGTCTCTTCCACCAGCTGATCCCCTCGGTTAGCAACAGTGAGAAGGGAGTGGGTCTAATATGATGTTAAATTATTAAGGGCGCCAGGACGGATCTAAAACCCCAGCCGATAGACAAACAACCTTGTCAGTATCCCCGAACTGACTTGATTAGACAGAAGGCCAAAACAAAAATGGAGGCTACACTTGACTCACTGGTACGTGAATATAGAAATCAATCACAAATCTAAAGTTAACAAATTTGTGATTTATTTACACACAAAAGTTCGAACAAAATTACGTCGGGGTAAGCAGATGGTTCAACTTACTCGACGATGAATTACGATAAGTCTAAAGTTATTTACTATCTTATTCAATGACAAACTAAATATGGAGTCTCTGCATTCGACCGAAAATTCGCTCTCCAAAAAAAAACATGCAATATTGTTACGGTAATAACATGAAATAAGGATCGTAGCTCAGTATAACGAACATTTATTAACAATTAATTACAACATTGTATTTTGGGCACGTACTGACAATTAGACTAGATGACACTCTGACTAGAATTGTTCTAATTATGCACTAACGTTCGATTTGTCAACTTTTTATAGGGGTTTTGTTTCCGGGGTATTACGTCAATTGTTCCCTTGACATTTTGCACACGGCTCGGCGTTAGATCTATGCACGTACATGAGTCATAAGATTTTGCGCACGGCACACGAATGAATCATCGCTGTGATATATGCAGGTGCATTTCCTGCAACTCGGGTGAGTCATACGTTATGTTTATGTTATCATCTTATGTTTATGTTACGCTCGACTGATTTTCAGCTGCACATTCTTTGGTGATCTTCTCGTCCTAGTTACAATATTTGTGCAACGATATGTAATTTAAAATTAAATCGTATGGGTAGACACAAGGCTTTTCTGTCAGAGTACCGTCGGTAATGTCAATTTTGATGTTCTACGCTGTGACGTTGGCGGTTGCACCGCCACCTATTGATAGCGTCCAACGTCGGAGGAACTGGATTGAACCGGTGGGCAAATGCTGCAACAATGGCGGGTCCACGTTTCTCGTAGACTCGGCAAAGGCGCAAAGAAAATATGCTCGAGGGTGGAAACGACTCGACTTGAGTCCAACTCGAATCAGCTCGGTGAACCTAAAGCTGATTCTAGATCTAGGAGTAGAACTAATACTTAAACTAAAAGCCTGGATATAAGAAAGAGAACAGATTCTTTAGCGTCCATAATGGCGTCAGCCAATTTGCGGGAATCTCAAGTTTGGGTTGGGGCTGAAAATACCCCAAAACTCGCCTGGTGGTGTGAATGCTATCCCGGCAGGGCCGGGCCGTTGTTAAATTCTCCTCACTTTCAGAGCAAGAATTTCGTTATCACAATACCACGCAACTACACCAAGAGCGCAATGAAGACTGAACAAAGATGCTAAGCAAAGCGGAAGGACGCCGAAATACCACTACGTCATAAGTGGTAGCCAATAACGTGATTATGACGCCAAGAGTTTTGAATAAAGAACCAATACGAAAGCGAGAATTCAAACAGACGTTTCCGGCGCGACAGTGCTGTCGGATGTTCGGACAAGATATAGAGATTAACCTGTAACAATTTATTGTCTTCTCCTTATTGTTTGTTCTTTTGATAATCGACAGTCTTCGATTCATTTTCTGCAAAAATTTTTTCGAAACTTCTCCTGCCTTCTGTTTCGACGAGTCTGATCTGTTCCTTTAAAATCGAGCCTCCTTTCTTCCTTATTTCTTCTTTTGAACGTCGAAAGTCTTCGATTTTTCTGTGAAATATTCTTTCCGAAGTATTTTCCTCAGGCTTTAGGAGTTACTTCGAACTTGGTTTTAATGGATCAGTTCTCTTTCTTTATAATTTCTTTTCTTTTCCGTTACGTTTGTCCGTTTGAAACTCGACGGTCTTCGATTTTTCTGCAAAAATTCTTTCCAAACTTCCTCTGTCTTGGTTTCAACGAGTCAGTTCTCACCCTTTATGATTGTTAGCTTCTCTCTTCTTCTTTTGTTCTTCTGAAACACGACAGTCCTAGCAAGTTGTGAATTCTGTAATTAACTCTGCGTAAACTTGCCTCTTTCTGTGAGCTTATATTAAACCAAATTTTCATGAGAACTTTCTCTCCTTCCAGTTCAATTTTTAATGTTTTCATGTTTCCTTTTCTGTAATAATTGTAAGTTTCTGACATTTTGCGAGTCAGTAGAATTTTAATGTGGTTCGTACTTATCAAAACCACCACGTATAAACAATCTATCGCGAATGTGGTGACCGTGTGAGATCACCAAATTTGGATGCCTACCGTTGCACAACGCCTTGCATAATGACAAGTTTCTCGCACACAATGCATCTGATTGTTTTATTTCATTAGCTGCGCCGTGCATATTTTAGTTTTTTTTTTTTTTAATAACGGTCTCAATTTCTCAGGCAATTTACACTTTTTTGCGTCACTCGGCAATTATGTAGGTACGTGAAGTGAACAATTAGAAATTTCGTGCGAAACATCGTCGGATGTCGTCGTCGTAACGAAAGGATTTTTATTTTGCTTTATGTAATTGCTGACGCTTCCTGATCGGGTGTTTGTATTGCGAGGAATTTATTGAATAATAATATGATTTTTCCACGTTTATAAATTGCATTTCAAGTGAATGTGCGGTTATTAATAATAATATATATATAGGAAATAATTATAAATTTGTATTTATTTACCTAAGAACGTAATACTTCAATACTATCAATCAAAAAATGACTGAAATTATAACTGTTAAAAAAGAGAGGTTGCTGATGTGAAAAGGCTGTGAATACCATTAGAAAAATAAGGAGGAAATTAACGAAAATTAAAAGAAAGACAAAATCCTCAATCGTCCTTAGTACCTATTGTTAGTAATATGGAAAAACGCAAAAGAAAAAACGTAGAACACGTTTTTTTTTTAAAGTGTACTGTTACTATTGTATTACAGAAAGGATATTATGTAATTTACTTATTTGTTTATTTCTGAAAACTAAAAAGTTTTGTTTTCGAACTCATTTATCTCAAAGGGGCAATATTTTCCCATGTGGCTCTTACATTATTTATGTATTTATATGCAAACATGACGCAGGCGATTTTTGTAACCGTTCATTATGAAAATTAGCCGCATTGTATTTATGAGGCAATACATCACGATTTTAATACGTCGAGCGTAATGAAAGAACACATTCCATTCGAAGCTTTTCAAAAGCTCCCGACACCGTCGCCAACAAAATCGCAAAGCAGAAATCCTGCCGCCTTATTTTGTTGATATGGGCGAAAAGAAAATGCAAAGAAAATTCTAGTGCAGCGCGCTGCAGAATTCATTCGAAATGATCGGCTGGTGATGAGCGTTTTACATTCTAATTTGATGCGAGCGAAGGTCAGGACGTGTCAGGCCGGTTACCATTTTAGAATCTCACTTTGAAATGAGCACCTTTCAGGCTAATTGCACGTGTGTTGGGTGTGGCCAGAACCAAATGGCACATCGTTCCAATCTATTTTATTGTTACTCATTTGTTGTATATCTCTGAAGTGTTTATTGTTCTTTGTATTTGTTTCTTCCCAAACTGGATCGATGAGTATGCAAGTCCACTGTATTTGTATATCGTGGACTTCCAAGGCCTATGCGAACTACTGAGATGGAAAAATTTAAGTTGATCGGAGCATAATTCATGACCACGGCGGCGCCAAAATTCACTCATTGCAACCTCAAGACCTCATCAGTGCAAGATTGAATTATAGTAATTGGTCGATTGGAAGAACTGCTTTTCGAAGTTCTGTTACGTGAAGGGATGAAGCAAAGCAAACCCCAACCGAGATGGTTTGTTTAACCAGCGGCAAGGTAATGAACACTTACATCTAATTTGGACGATTCCCATCATGTAACACACCAGAGAATTGGCCAATGGGCTAGAAATTTGGGTGCCAACTTGCCTGGTCAAGTTTTCCTTCCGGAACAAATACTTGTGGATCTTATTGATGATACTTCGATATCTTTAATAAACAATTCTTGGATCCAAATGGATGGTACGCCCCTCATAATAATAATATATATTTATCTACAGATGTGTACAAATGTTTAAAAAATACATATTAGTACCATCAAGAGATACGTCCGCTGTGATGTGATAATTGACAAGTGATGTAAACATTAATCAGTATTGTTCGATGAGTGGTAGAACAGTACACGAGCCATTCTGGAGCTGTAGTCGAATATACTTGACGATGAGAAGGTGCTGTAGAAGTAGTCGAGCGCAAGAACAAGGTTTCGGAGACCAGTGAAATCTAAAATTATATAGGTGAGTAAAGTAACTTTATGTACATGATTAGAATTTGTTTTTATTTAGGAGTGTCTTCGACTGATGCTTGAAGTGACGACTTGAAGTCTGAATAATCTGGATTCGTAACAAGGACGGATTTCGACGCAGACTGACTTTTCACCGATGTTCTTTGGTCCCCGTTCGCAGAGTTTCGGTGAAGTATTCTTCAATGGAATAAAACGGATGATGAACGAAATGTTCGCAACACATTTTTTTAAACACTTTGTAATTAGTTTCTAATTTAATGCACTGAGGAAGATTATTAAAACATTTTGGTCCCAGACAATCCACACTATTTTGACAAGTTTTTAGGCGATGAAAGTTAGGTCTTAAGTCATCTTTATGACGTGTTTCGTGTTCATGGATGTCACAATTTTTTAATTTCTGTTGTTTGAATGTAAAAACCACTAACTGGTATATTAATAAAGAGTACACTGTCATTATTTTGTATTTTTGAAATAAGTTCCTACAGGTTGTAGCCGGATGAGCACCATCAATTATTCTTAAAATTTTCTTTTGAATTCGAAATATTTTATTCATATGACAACTAGTTCCGTAGAAGATCAGACCATACGATAAAACAGATTGCACTAGACCGAAGTACATTTGAAGCATAACTTGGACTGAAACACTGTAACGTAAGTTTATGAAAAGGTAGGTAACTGAACTGAGTTTACTAGCGACTGTTTCAATATGTGAGTCCCATTTAAGTTTTGAATCTAAGGTAAGACCAAGAAATTTAACGATGTTTGTCTGGGGAATTGAATTATGATTCATTTTTAACAGGAGGCTTTTGGTTATGGTTTTATTGAGCGGAAAGAATTGAATCATTTGTGTTTTTTGAACATTAAGAACAACACCGTTATTCTTACACCACAGTTGTATTTGTTGTATAGTTTCATGGGATCTTTGTACTAGTTGTTGAATGTCGTCAGATGTTATTATAACGCTTGTGTCGTCTGCATACAGATAAATATTTGTATCCGCTGTTCGAGAACATTCTATCGGTAGATCGTTTATCATAACGCTGAATAATATTGGACCTAGTATGGTTCCTTGGGGAATTCCCGTTCTTGAAGCCTGTATCGATGATGTGTGCCCATCTATGCAGACTACTTGCGTTCTGTTTTCAAGGTATGATGAAATCCACTTCTTGGCTGTTCCCCTAATACCTGCACCCTCTAGCTTTTTAAGCAGTAATGAGTGGTTTACCGAATCAAAAGCTTTGCTCATATCGAAAAATAATCCCACAATATGTCGCTTTTGATTAAGAGCTGCATAAATTTCATGAACAGCGTGTTGTATTGCACTAATAGTAGATTTCTTTTTCCGATACCCATGTTGTGCAGGACTTAATATTTTATTTTTTTCTAAGAACTGATATAATCTCTTATGAAAACAGAATTCAAATATTTTTGATATTTGCGATTGTACTGCAATTGGCCGATAGTTTGTAAGGTTATTCTTGTCTCCTTTATTTTTAAAAATAGGTATTATTTTTGAACACTTCAACTTGTTAGGATAAACTCCTTGCTCGAAAGATTTGTTTATAACTACGCATAGGGGCTTTATTAGGTATTCACTAGCTATTTTTATTACGTTGCCTGGTATCTTGTCCATGCCACATGTTTTCTTCTTACAGCATTTATATATGGCTTGATACACTTCCTCGCAAGTTACCGGTGTTAAATACATACTGTTCAGTAATTTATTATTTTTGGGATGTGTACGCTGCGGGGGTGGATGTTGTTCAACTAATTCTGCAAAGAATTTATTGAAGAGATTTGCTGTTTCTTGAGGTGCTAAAGGCTCTCCATTTCGTTCGATAATAATCACCTTTCGTTTGCCTATATTGGATCTTTGTTCATTTATAATTTTCCAGCACGCTGAACTTATATTATCAGATTCCATGATTCTTTTATCGTTAAAAGTACGTTTAGCTTCTCGTATTTCCTTCTTATAGCGTTGTTTTAACATTTTACATTGTTCATTGTAGAATTCTCTGCCGGTCTGTTTTTTTAATTCTGTCATTTGGAGAATTAATTTTTTTTGTTGTTTCAATTCTGAATTGTACCAGTGTTTATTGTTTCTTTGTAATTTTAGGGGAATTTTCGGATAAGCAGTTTCAAAATTTTTTAGCAGAATAGATTCTATGACATTGTATGTTGTATTTACATCTTCGCTTTCTATATCCCAGATTTCCTCACTTAGTGAAGCTAGAAATTTTTTTTTATTTATTTCATTATATCTTCTTATAAGTTTCATTTCCGTAGGTTTTGTTATAAATTCAGTGTTTGTTTCAATAACTTGGTGTGTGTGATCAGAAATATGATTGGATATAACTTCAACATTCACATACTTTAAATTAGTGAAGAATAAATCTATAAGACTGTGTGTGTTGTGAGTAATTCGTGTGGCAGTACAAATTTTTTGTTCCATATCGTACTGTTTACAAATATTCGTCAACAATTTTTTTAAGTTGTTATTATTCTCGAAATTTATGTTAAAATCGCCACATATTATTACATTATTATTTATATTAAAAGTCTTATGAAGTAGAGTTTCAATCTTCTCTATTATAACGGTATTGTTCGACGGTGCTCTGTAGATACAGAAAAGTAAAATTTTATTTTTAAAACCATTAATAGTGGTCCCGGCTAACTCAAAATCTCGCTCAATGCATTTAACAGTTTTAATGTTGCTAGTTTCTAAATTATTTTTAACAAAAATACAAACACCACCTCGCTTTAGAGTTTTCCTGCAGAAAAAGCTAATAAGTTTATATCCATTAACTGATACTGCTCTAATTTGTAAGTCTGTCAGCCAGTGTTCGGATATGCATAACACGTCTGCTTCATGATCTCTTGCTAATAATTCTAATTCTAATAATTTGTTCTGAAGTCCTTGTATATTACATAATACGACTAGACTAAGAAATCGATTCAACACCAATTGTCCCAACCTATTGCTATGTATGGCTCTACGTTGAGTGCCATTGAAATTAGCTACGGACTCTTTCTTTTTATTTATAAAATGTTTTCTAATTTTGAGGCTTGTTTTGTTTTTGTTACAAGGTGTTGAATTCTTTTTCTTTACTTAACTTTACTCTTTCCTCCTTTCTTTATTTGCGTATGTGCTATTTCAGAAATTTTAAATGAATTGATTACGATCCTAGCAAATCCTGTTGAACACATTCCTTAGTTTAAGGGCCAGTTTCATAATGGAATTTTAAGGAGGCTTTAAAATGAAAGTCACAATCAGATGTGTAAACAAATGTGTTTTCATATTTATTTTGACCTCTGAAAGTGACTTTAAATTTAAAGTCTTCTTTAAGTTCTATTATGAAACTGGCCCTAAATAAAATTAGCTTAATTATCCTTAATAATCTTATTCAGATACAGGTCATGTCAACACTAACAAATACACAACACGTACGCATTAACAAACATTGCTGAGATACTCCGTTAATGAGGGAGTAAGAAGGAAAGAAATTCGGCATAAAAACAAGCAAAAACAAAAAAAGTAATGAAATTTAGAAGAAACTAACAAAAAATAATAACAAAATGGTGAAGAATTAGGTACTTGGATATGACGAAATACAGGTTGTTTCAGGTTTAAACTTTTTGTTTGCGAGAAAAATTTATTTATTTACTTCGACATTTTATACGAATCATACGGAAACAGGAGGAGAGAGGTTTTGATACTTGCATATATTATTTAATATGCTGCGACTCTGATTTCGTTTGATCTTCAAAAATACATATATAGATTGTTGTTAAAAAAAAGAGGGAAAAGTAGAAAGAGGAATTACAAGGGCGACAGCGAAAACAAGAAATATCGGAAAACTAATTCGGAACAAGCATATGAAACATGAAATATATTAAGCAATAGAAGAAGACATTGTAAAAATAAAGTAACAATATCTGATGGTATGAGAAAGTAAATGGAGTTTGCTTCAAAAAACATTGCAAAAAAAAATATAGAGAACAGAAGCAGGAACTGATGTGGAAACCAGTTGAGAAAGAAGAAAGAACAGACCTAGATGGAAATGGTTGGCAGAAGTAGAGGAGAACCTCAAGATAAGTGGTTAAAGAAGAAAAGAAAATTGTTGAAGAACATATTGCTGTGATATGCCCTTAGTTGATGATGAGCCACTTTTATGCTGTTATATGCACTTATTTTGTGTGTTAACTTAACGTTCTGTTCTCTCAGGGTATTTTGAAATTTTTTCTAAATCTTATTTGTTTATTGTTATTCTTATTTGTTTTCCTTCTTCGTTGTGTTACTTGCGACGGCTCCTGCTTCGATGATGGACTTTGCAGTGTATCTTGTAGTCTGATTCTTGCTCGTTGTGTAATAAATTTTGGATATAGATGGCACTCGCGAGCCTTCAGATTCAAAATTATCTGTGTCAGTGTGTGTGTGGGTGTGTGTGTACGCGTGTGGGTGATTAAATAAAGTGATATTTCGTAGAATAAAACGTAAAAAACAACAGTTTATTTGTTCAATTTCAAAGAGTTGCACACACAAATTTATTCCATAAAGAAGTTCGGAGCTTTTGGGAAAAAGTTTAATATCGTTTTGAGCGGTTTTTCATAAAACCGCCCTTATAGCTTACTTACATCAGATTCCGAACCGCGTGCTTGACTTTTTCCGTATGCCAGGCTTCGCGGTTATAAAGTGCGACCGGGAACTTTCGCTTACGTTAGCTAAATACGGCGCCCTCACATGTTCATTTTCCGAACTCCTTACTACTACCTACAGTTTCCTTCTAGCATCCGGATTGTCATGAATGACATTATTAAATAAATTTACTCTCAATTTACTTTATCATTTACAAAATTATTTCTTTAGGAAATTTAAAAAAAAAGATTACGTGCTGCTCATAAACACCGCAATGTATCAGATGGTAAGCAAAAGCAAATGGAGATGGATTCAGAAAACACTGTAAAAGTAAATAAATAAAACAACAGAGAGAAGGAACAGATACTAATGAGGAAACCTTGGAAAGAGAAGAAGGATCGAAATGGCCGAAAGAAATGGAGGAGGACCTAAGCAAAATTAGCACAGTAGCACATTAGCACATTAGCAAGTGCTTAAAGAAGAAAAGAAAATTATGGAAGAAAATTGGAGAAAGTAAAAGGGGTAGATATAGAAAACATTGTAAAAATAAATAACTGAAATACCAGAGAGTGAGAGAAAGAACAGGTACTGATGAGGAGCCTGGAAAGATAAGAAGAGACAAGACTAGATCGTAATGGTTGGGGGAGAAGGCATAAACAAAAAAGCACGTGATTAAAGAAGAAAAAAAATTGTAAAAGAACATATCATCGAGGTACTGCCAAAACAAGATAGTAGTATCTGATATGATTTTAAAAATTTTACGTTTATTCTGTGAAATTGTAAATTGTGATAACAAAATCAATTATTTACTAAAAAATCAATTATTTACTAAATTTGTATTGAACATTGGAGTAAATTTCAACGCTGATTGTTTTTAAATAAGGAAGGAGTCCAATTTGAATTGTGTTCAATTGTGTTAAGTTGATGCCAAAAATGTATACCAAAGTTAAAGGCTCAAGTTTCGATGTTGAGTGTGAGGAGCAAATCACAGAGCAAATTGAGAATGAATGGATTTTTACCCAATTCCGTTATTTATATCAATTTTTTTTATTTATTCTCCATGCCAACCATCTATATGGCAACGTAAGTTTTCACGAACGCATTTAAGTACATTCAGAACTTCAGACATTTGGGTCATTCCATGTCAAGTAGATTAGGGGTCCCCACTCGATCATCTCCAAATTTCATGAAATTTTGGAAGTCTTAAATGATACTGTACCAAATTTTAGTTGTACGAGAATATCTAGCGCGGTTGATTATTTACGATCTTTCAAAAAAAAATGTGTTTGCCTTGATTTGCGCGTTCACGTGAAAATGTTCCAACTTTAAAGTACTATTGTGAAACTAACTGCAAAGCTATCAGCTAATTTTCTGATTTCTTTTACTTTCAACTAAACCTGTTGAAAGTTGACAAAAAAATTCGTTGGGTATTAAAAAACTGAAACTTTAAGCGCTCCTAATTCCTTATTATCTGAACCGTCCGAAGCAAGACTTCATGATCTGAAAGGCAACTTCATTTGTTGCAAAATGTTCATATATGAGGATGATCGGATTCTTAGCTAAAGAAATATTATGTGTAAGTATTCTTAATATATCTAACAATGATTGAAACACAATGATGTTTTTACTCGGACTCGCCTTCCATCCTCCAAGTAGACTAGCCTCCTTTTGCGATGGTTTTTGGGAGCAGATGCTGAACAGTTTCTTGTCGTCAATGGATGTCTGGATTTCTTCTGGACCTTACTCAGGAATTAAATAAAACTCTATCTAATTCATGGCGTCTCGTAATTCTTGAACCCAGGTGACCTCTTCATCCGGAATGTGGATCAGAATACCATCTTCATTTCTTGATCTTTAATTCATTTTCGATTGAGTTGTTTTTGATAAGCATTAAACTAATTTGGGCCTTTTATTTTTATTTTTGGTGTTATTTTTTTATAGAGACTCTATGACCCTTGAAGTATATTGAAACTTCCAGGAGATTGTTTTGATATGTGAAGTATTATTGGCTTGTTTGGAAGACATTCATTTAAAATGTTTTGAAGTTGAGTATTCTTGTGGACGATGGATTGATTCTTCTTCTAGTTGTTTCACGTTCGTTCTTCATAATTGTTGAAAATATGTGGTACTTTAGGTAATATATCACAGCAATATGGATTGGTGGAAGTGCCTAGCAACTCCTTCTGCGCTTTTATGAAAGGCAACTTCTATCAAACACTTATACAACCTGTCCTATGCATTCAAGAGACCTTTCAGCTAGTCACCAGGGATATGGTGTGGCTGTTAAAAATGATACCCTTGAAGTTGTTGAAGGGCAAACGATATTCCTAAATCCAGACAAAGCAGCACCATGTCATTAAACATCGTGCAGATCCTCTACTCAGATCTCTGTACTCATTAACGCCTGCTTTTATTTGTTATCCTTTTTCTTAAGGCTCGTCAGTTGCAGCATTAACGCTCTGTTCTCATGGTAATATCAATAATGGTGTTACGGTGTAGGTGTTCATTACAAAACTTTTTTTTTCTATTCTTCAAAGCATCCGTATCAGCAGAATCTTTATTAATTGCTCGAAGATTTATGGTCGTATGCAAAAGCACACAACAATAAATATGTAAATTAGCAGCCGTTCAACGCAACGGTGCGGCGTGGCGCATGCACGCTGCTGCGCTCTCTTTAATTTCGCCGCGTTTAATAAATAAAGTCGAGTTCCCGTGAGAGCAAGGCGTCTTTATGTTGGCCGTAATTGCAGGCGCGAAATAGGCCGCGTGAAACGTCTCCGTTACATCAGTGAACCACTAAAGGTTGAGTCTTGCCGCATTTTGAATATGCTTAACGCGGCGCATTCCTGCAGAGAGATTGTCCGCCGGTGGTATCCTTGAACGCAAGCCGAGTCTATTGTCTTTCGATTTAAAATGCGCCGGTGAAAATTGTATTTCGAGATTTATGGTCGCTGCGAAACGTTGTCACCGCAAAAATAATTTTTTCGAACATTTGTTTCTAGAGTTTGTTTCTGGGCAGGGTTAACTAGTTTTGCAATGGACTAGTAACTGGAAAATTGTTATTATCAAAGAATCCAATGATACAAATAAATGACGCTCTGTATTCACCAAAAGTTGTCTTTATTCAACTTACAAATTTGGAGATTATCGCAAATTCAGATTCATTCTTTAAAATCCCACCGCTGCCACCAAATGTGAGGCATGAGGGGCGAGTGGTTAAAAATGATAACAGAAAGGGGAGGACCTATCCTTTGTTTTCGGCATTATCAATTTTACAAGGCCTCGTCGAGACGCTATGCTCCTCTAGATATCACGACGAAAGTGAGAGAGAAGTTCTATTACGACTCAAAATGATCACAAAAAGTACGTACTGACCTTTATTGACGACTTCACACATTTTACTGCGGCATATATGTTGGAAAGCAAAACAGAAGTACTTCGTTACTTCAAAATGTACGTAGAAGTGGCTTCAAGTCACTTCAACTCAAAAGTAAGCAGATTTCGGTGTGATAGCGGAAGATCATACATCTCAAAAGAAATTAAAGAGTATTTTGAAGAGAAAGAAATTGTATTAGATATACACCCGAACAGAGAGTATGAACCGCATCATCTTGGAAAAAGCTCTTCTCCTTTGCAGAAAACTTTCTGGAACGAAGCAGTCGGAACAGCTGTACACATCATTAACAAAAGTCCAACTAAAGCACTAGATGGAAATCTTCCTGCAACATTAAAGTATGCACGAAGACCTAACTCAGAATATTTGGATGTGTTGCTTATTTACTGAAACCAAAAGAATTAAGGCAAGGAAAATTGCATTCCAAATCCTTGAAATGTTACTTCACCGGATACTGTCCAAATGAATACAGACTTTGATGTCCAGAAATTGGGAAAATCATCTTCGGAAAAGACGTAATCTTCTTGGAAGATAAATTCGTTTTGGAAGGAACTACCAGTGAAGATTGAATACCGGACAATCAAAAAAACGAGGAAAGCCAACAACAAGAAGATACCTTTGAGAAAGAAAAAGAAGAAGAGAATTCTTTGGAAAACGGAAAGAACTTCTTCATGCGGAATTTCCACGAAGAAGTACAAGAGAAAGAAGAATACCACAGTATCTTAATGAATATGCAGTTTTTGCGTTGAATACAGAAAATTACGTAAATGATGTACCAGAAAGCTTAGAAGAAATTGAATTTCGTGAAGATAAGGAAGAGTGGAAAAATGTAATTCAGGAAGAGCATAACGCATTCTTAGAAAAACAACACATGGAAAATTACTAGCCTACCAAAAGGAAAGAAACTCATTACTAATAAAGAATTAAATTAGAATTAAGAAAAAGAATTAAAAGAGATAAAGACGGAAACATAGAACGCTACAAGGCTAGGCTAGTTATAAAAGGTTGTTCGCAAAGAAAGGGGTTCGACTATAAAGAAATCGATGCGCCGGTTCCACGGTTAGTAACATTCAGAACTTTATTGACTATAGTCAACAAAGAAAACCTTTTCTTGAATCAATTAGATGTGAAGAACGCATTTCTGCAAGAAGAATGAAAGGAAGAAATCTACATGAAAATTTCTGACGATATAGAAAACAATGGAAACTTAGGGGGTCATTCTAATTGGGGTTGCAAGTTATAACTTGGTATGATCCTATTTCCGAGCAACGTTGTATCTTGTTACCACCGAACATTACCAGTTGCTAAGGAGGTACCACCGTTGCTAGGTTGCAAATCCGATTAGAATGACCCCCTTAGTTTGCGAGTTAAATAAAACACTTTACGTACTCAAACAAACACCAAGAGCCTGGTGCGTCTTCGACGAATTTGTTAAGAATTTGGGCTTAATACAGTCACAAGTGGATAGATGTCTCTACACAGGAATGTTTGCAAAGAGAAAAATCCACTTGCTAGTTTACGTAGACGATTTCCTGATAGCCAAAGATGATGAAAAAGTCATAAAGGAATTAAAATCCAAGCTCAAAAGAAGATTCCCTATGAAAGGCTTAAGAGAACCAGACCACTTTCTAGGAATTAATATCGTTAGAGAAAACGGAACGAGCCAACCTGTCTTCCTCAGGATAGGATGGATGGATAAAAAAATCTCATGGCAGATCTGAAAACAGAAATCCACAAACCCATCAAAATGTATGAAGATAATCAGTCATGCATTCATTTGCTCAAGAAATGGGAACGTCGACGTCTCAAACATACAGATATAAAATATAATTTTGTCAGAGATCTGTACAACAAGGAAATAGAGGTTCGATATATCGAAACCGCAAGCCAAACAGCTAACCAAGGCTAGAAAGTACAATTCGTCAAACTGCGGACACAACTTGGAATATACTGGCATAAGTAACACACTTGAACGTAAAAAATAGATGAGAACACAAGAGAAGAACAGAAAATTATGCAACAGTGTAAAAGCTGTTCACTAACGGTACTGCCACTACTTCACAAACAACGGTAAGTGAGAACGCACTCGTCAACATTAGACTTTTTCTACCCCTTCGACCATGGCAATAATCCCATTGCAAAATGCTATGAAGTTACTTTAAAAAACTAAAGCGCGCCATAAAGTCGAAACATCTTGGGAGGCATCATCCTTCTTCATGATAACGCCTGCACCCTCTCCTATCTGGTGAAGAATAGGTTTCAAGGATCTAGCTGGGAAACACCTTTACGTCCTCCCTATAGCCTCAATCTCTTTCCATGTGATTTTCACTTTGTTGGGTAAAGTTGTGGATCCCTCGGAGGCCCACATGCTTCCCTTCATGCAGCTGAAAATAGCCCTCCTCAAAGCGTTTCCAGTTTTCCTGGTCCTAAGCAGTTGCTATCCTATTTGTGGAAATTCTTGGGAGGTGGTCGGTCCATCTGGTCAGTGATCTTCTTCGATCTTCTTTGCCCACGAATTATTCTTTAATCTAGCCCATTTACACTTCTATTCGCTCTATAATGTCCTGGGCGCCCGTTCTTCTACGCATTTCCTCATTCCTGACTCTTTGAACTACATGCTTCTACAAATATGAAACTGATTTCCCAATTATGAAGATTGCTTTTAACGTAATAAATACTCAGTGACACTTTTGGAGTCTGACCCGTTTTCATTTGATTGCCCCTCGTAAAGAAGACCAGATGGAGACAATTTCGGAATGTAAATACACTGTGGCGGTTCGCCGCCAATCAAAGTTTTAATGAAACGTAGAAATACTTAAACTTTTATTAACGTTTGATATTATAATCTAATGTTGCATCCCATATGATTTTATTGCTGTGTCAGTTGCTGCATGCGTAACTCTTATCGGTCGGTGAAACGGTTCTGAGCGGTGTGAAGCGGCGGTCTTACAGGTGCATCATCCCGTTTTACTGTCAGACGGCAAATCGACGTGGATCGGTCAGCTAAACAGTAAAAGGGCCGATTCCTCTGTAGCTGACTGGAGCGGAACCGTCCATCTCAAATAGCTGCTAACGGACTACTACTAAGTAGTGTGATCTGCGGTTCTTCTAGGGTTTGTACTGGCGGTTCGACTGGTAGGGTGTTTCGACATAGCTTCTCCGGAGTCGGTGACAACGGTGAAATACAACTAGGTACTTCACGCAGGCATGGCGACATGGAGGAGCGATTGTAAGATCGACTGCCAGTGGTATTTGTGTGGGATGTCTGTGGAGCGCTTCGTGGCTTGCCCAAGTGTATATATTTGTGCGGACGCTAAGTGGCTTGCCCAAGTATGTATGTTTATTTGTGGGGCGCTTCGTGGCTTGCCCGAGTGTGTATATTTGTGGGGGCGCAACGTGGCTTGCCTGAGGCTGTGTGTGTGTTTACTGGCAGCGCTGACCTACTCGAGGTCGGAGAGCAACTCGCTTTTGATTCAATCATAGAATATCTACTATGAACAAGAAGCGACATTTCCTATACTTGCTATGCAATTAATTTCAATGACCTTCAACAGAAATATGGACGACTATTGGTTGACTTTGCGCATGTTCGCCAGAAATCTCAATAACACGTGTAATGTAGTTGAGAGTCGCTTGCTGTTACGTTTTCAAACATAACTTAAACACAACCTAAGTGTTCTACATAGTAGCAGTAAATATTCTTTTATTAAATATGAACAACAAACGTGCAACAAACACGTGAATCACTGCCCACTGCTTTTGATCCTTGATACCTCTGGTAAGCATGCGCATTTAACTGGATTGCCCAAAGTAGTCAAGTATCGCTTCTTGTTCATAGTAGATATTGTTTGATTCAATACCTCGGCTGCCTTCATTTATATGGTTTATTCCGCAATCGTCCCATATTGACCGTGGGGTAATTAATTTAAGTGGCGTGATTTCTTGTCCAATCATCTGATGGCGTTGCCTCGTCGTCGCTTGTTTCCTATCGGTCGGCTGTCTTTCGTCATCGCCATGGCCAATCACGTTGTTTTACGTCATCGTCGTAGTCAAATCACATTGTCTTACGTCATCGCCATGGCCAATTAAGTTGTCTTACGTCACTGGTCGAGTCCGTGACGTGTTTTTCCGAGGCGCTGCCCGTTGTTGATGACAACATCGATATACAGCAGCCAATTAACGTCGTTTTACGTCACTGGTTGAGTTCGTAACGTGTTTCTCTGCTGTCGATGACGATACCGACAACACCTACACCTTACCCTTAATCTGAAAGGGCAGATAGAGTGAGGCTTTATTTATGTTAATAACATAACATAACTGCACAACAGACAAAAAAAGGAAAGTAAAGAAAATGTAGGAACTAATTTAAATAGTTTTTTTTATTAATATTAGTGTCGGTGAATAAATTTATAATATACAATACTAACGTAGATAAATATACAGTCGTGAATTGCCCTATATCTGAGTTATGTTCAAGAATATGAATAAAATTTTACGTGATCGTATTTGCGCTTCATTAAAATAATTTATTACTTCCATTTGGAAGTTGCATGCAACACGCATAAGTTCGTTTTCTAAGTTATTGCACAAAATACATAGGTGCGAAGCTTTCCGTTTCTAATTTCATCAGTCGCCGCCATTGTTTTTAAAGAGCATTTTCACCGCAACCGCACATTTTTTATGTATTACTGTAACATTGAGTGCCACATTTAAATTTATGATCACTTTTCGAAAGGTTCATTAATTGTTTTCAACCGGTAATTGTCTGAAACTGAAATCATAGAAATTCGATGAGAATAAACAGCCTAAATAATTGAAGATTTAAAATTTATAAAGTACGAGCGGAATAGCATTAGGTTCTAACTAGGGGAACCCCACGCCTACACAAGGGGCATTTCTCCATTTCTTTTACATGCCCGTGATGCTTTATATAAGTTTAACTATGTTCTCATTTTTCGACAGTTACCTGTATATTACCCGTTCTCAGTTTCAGTCAATCTGTTCCTGAAACTCGTTCCTGAATGTCACTTACACTTAGAGGTAAACTGCGTTAAAAAAAATACTGTCATCAAGTGGGCTTATGTCAAAAGCAATTTTTTTAAAGTCGTAAGCATAAGATTATATTATAAACATAATCTAACTTTTTATGTCCATTTACAAGGCTAAAGATGTAAACAAAAAGCCTTTGACAAGGCTGAAGATGTAAACAAAAGACCTTTGACGTTTGACTCTGTTGACAGCTCGCAGTTATTCAAGGTTGCAACATACGTACTAAGCTACGACGTGCTGTTGTAAAATAAAGCAAATTCAGAGACTTCTCGACAACGGATTTTTTTGAACACACGTTATTAATTATACATACGATTTATTTATTTCTTTTTATTGTAAATACAGATTGTCGAGGTAAATTTTGTGTAAAAAAGATTTGAAAATTAACTTCGCCGATTTCTACGAGATGGCGCCGCTTCCAGTTTGGCCGTATAAGAGATGGCACCACTTTTCGAAAGGTTCATTAATTGTTTTCAACCGGTAATTGTCTGAAACTGAAATCATAGAAATTCGATGAGAATAAACAGCCTAAATAATTGAAGATTTAAAATTTATAAAGTACGAGCGGAATAGCATTAGGTTCTAACTAGGGGAACCCCACGCCTACACAAGGGGCATTTCTCCATTTCTTTTACATGCCCGTGATGCTTTATATAAGTTTAACTATGTTCTCATTTTTCGACAGTTACCTGTATATTACCCGTTCTCAGTTTCAGTCAATCTGTTCCTGAAACTCGTTCCTGAATGTCACTTACACTTAGAGGTAAACTGCGTTAAAAAAAATACTGTCATCAAGTGGGCTTATGTCAAAAGCAATTTTTTTAAAGTCGTAAGCATAAGATTATATTATAAACATAATCTAACTTTTTATGTCCATTTACAAGGCTAAAGATGTAAACAAAAAGCCTTTGACAAGGCTGAAGATGTAAACAAAAGACCTTTGACGTTTGACTCTGTTGACAGCTCGCAGTTATTCAAGGTTGCAACATACGTACTAAGCTACGACGTGCTGTTGTAAAATAAAGCAAATTCAGAGACTTCTCGACAACGGATTTTTTTGAACACACGTTATTAATTATACATACGATTTATTTATTTCTTTTTATTGTAAATACAGATTGTCGAGGTAAATTTTGTGTAAAAAAGATTTGAAAATTAACTTCGCCGATTTCTACGAGATGGCGCCGCTTCCAGTTTGGCCGTATAAGAGATGGCACCACTTTTCGAAAGGTTCATTAATTGTTTTCAACCGGTAATTGTCTGAAACTGAAATCATAGAAATTCGATGAGAATAAACAGCCTAAATAATTGAAGATTTAAAATTTATAAAGTACGAGCGGAATAGCATTAGGTTCTAACTAGGGGAACCCCACGCCTACACAAGGGGCATTTCTCCATTTCTTTTACATGCCCGTGATGCTTTATATAAGTTTAACTATGTTCTCATTTTTCGACAGTTACCTGTATATTACCCGTTCTCAGTTTCAGTCAATCACTGATATACTTTTGCTTTTAAGGAATAGAATCTTTTTACCGTCGATAAATTTAAATTTCCTTTCTTTTATTGTAACCTCGTTGAGAATCTTTTCCTTTCTCTGATAAACGACGGTCTTAATATCGGCGATAATCTTTAAAAGTTAATCTTGCAGCACATTCTAAGCGCAGGCGACTTTTCTAATGCATTGTATTAAAATATTTCATTATTAACATTCAGTGCATTGGCTTCGCACCGGAAAGGTCATCTAATCTGAAAACGTAATTTATTTATTGTTTCAGTTCATGAATTATTAATCGCAAATTTATGGCCGTGTACTCGAGTATTTTATTGCAAACCTAACAACATTACGGTCTGTCGTGTTCACGATGAAGCAGAAAGCAGAGAATAACAAACAAAAATATTAAAAAAAAAAAAACCAAAGTAGATATACAGGTGTCCTAGACTTTCCTTTTAATTACATGTCAGGATATCACTAAACATTTTTTTAACTCGTATCTTTAGTAATAACAAAAAGAATCATTGTTTTTAACAAAAAAATTCATTTTTTGTTTTCAGGTGTTTGATTAAAATGTAATAAAAGTAAACTGTGTACTTAACATTTAAGGATCAGTGACATTAAAAACTTGTACGGTAATTGGCTCGTGATAACGAGAACAAAAACGAATTATGAAAAGTTCAGCAAAAATCGCCTTTTTTCCGCCTCGTTTCTCCTGCACGTCCGGCGAAGATGATCGATGGAAAGCAAGGATCAGGACTCACGAGTTAGCGCTCTGACGCATCATCCCGTATCTCACACAGATCACGCTCTCGGCCTGACTTAATAATAACAAGTTCTGCGATTTTTACGCTGCCTGAAAATGTTACAACTTACGTAATAGCGCCGCGGATGATTTGCAGATTTGAGCCGTTTTGTAAATGAGGAGTCTCGGTCTCTTCATTAATTAATAATAATAATAATAAATATGTGCATAGTCGTGACTATTAGGAAGGTGATTTTAACTTTATGATCAAAGGCAGACGGTTATATTAATTGAATTTTTTTTTGTTGGGTTTACGTTGAAGGTTCTTAATGAGCGTAAATAATACATCTACTATTTTATTAATCAAAAGAAGAAGAAACTTAAATTTCGCCTTCTTCCACTGAATTTTTTTTTGTCCTTAAATTTTTATCAATAGTGTTCCCATCTAATGTTGTTAGTTATAATATAGTCATCTCGTGCAGTGATGCGTTACGTTCTTCGTTAACGTTCAGAATGTCGAAACTCAACATAGAAAAAGCGGGACGCATCACCGAACATGACACATTTCAGGAAAAGTATGTAAATAATTTGCCTATGAAATATGGAATATGCTACCACCACTCTAACTAACTCTAAAATGGATTACTTCTATTTTACTTATTTTTAACAAGCTTACGCTGCTTTTCTCTCAACAGTTGTCCCAGGAAAACTCAATGGAGATGGGCGTGGTTTAAAGATGTTATTATAGGCGCCAGAGTGAACCATTACTCAACTGAAGATGTTAAAGAGAAATATTGTTCCCAAGGTATTTCGCATTCGCAATAGTTTTTGCAATAAATCCAGGAGATTTTACTTTACTCACTTCCAGGTACGTGAAGATAGCAGTACAACAAAACACAAATAGTTTGCAAATCATATGCGACAGAACGTCGGCGAATACACTACGATTCAAAAGTTGTACCCGTGTGTACAATTTAACTAAACACTCTGTTCGATGTTTCAAATCTAAATCATCTCAAATTTTTATTACGAACAAAATTACTATATCGATTATTAATTAAAACGCAAGATCGTTCGAAAATTCGCTCTTTAAAAAATGCAGCGTGACGAAGCAGTTAATAAAGAAATGCGGTACAAACTCACTCAATCCAAAAATGTGTCCTGTAGGTCGAAGGTCGCTTATAATTTCCGACGGGTCTTCAAGATCTTGACTGGAAGAATCGTAACGAAACTGCGTCAACACCTTCCTTCGGTTGGACACCGCAAGTGCTTCCAAAAGTTTCTTTTTCAACACACTAGAATTCAGTAAATTTGTTTCATTACGGTTTCCTTTTTTGTTTTAATATCTGCCACAATAGGGAATAGTGTTAACAAAAAAAAAACGATTAAAAAAAAACAGAAACCACTGATTTAAATAAAAAAATCTTAATTTTTAGATATTTTTAAATGAAAATAAAATGCTGCGTTTGGTGTGTTTTCTTTATTTCTCAATCGTCTTTTGTTTTATTTTACGTCAAAAATTGCACAACGTCATATGTCTTAAAGTATATCTTAATTTTTGAAGTCGAACCGGCTTTGTTTATTTTTACGTTATTTCTTTTTAATTTTATAAGTTTTCTTTATTTATTTCTCGATCGTCTTATCTTTTATTTTGCTTAAAAATATATCTTAATTTTAGAGATTTCGTCCCTGTTTTGTTTTTCGTAATGAGAATTTTTTGTCGTTTAAAAAATCTTGATTTTTTTAAATAAAAATCGCTCGATTAAAATCAGTGATTTTATGCATGTTTTTAATCAAATGGTTTAAATCAGCTTAACCCTTATAGAAAATAATTGTTTTCGTAAATAATATTATTCCACAAATGTTCAGAATTTTTCCCCGCAAACTGCATTTTTCATTTTCCATCTCTTTTTCCCTTCGTGCAAATTTTCCTAATTTTTTCTCTCACAAAATGGGAAATTTCCCACGAGTTGGCAACACCGACGCCAGAAAAAGATCGCAAGATGTTGCAACCAATCAGAGGCCATAGTTATCTAAATGTCCATATCTATTGAATTAGGTATAAATGTCCCCTCTATTGAATTAGGTATAAATTGACCTCCTAAGGGAATTACCCCTTTTAATCCCCTCCAAATTCCCCTCCTAAACACACGACAGATTACGGCGATCAATAATTTCACGCACACTCTCTTTCTCGGCGCCAGGGTTGCCACAATAAACCTGGGTTGACTACAAAAATTAGAATATTGCAAACTTATTTCGTGCGAGATTTTCGAAACGTAACAAATATCACAAAGAAGTAAAAATCTTAATTCCTAGTAAAAATTGTTACTAAAAGTATGTCTTCAAATTGTTAATTAATAAATTTGGTACAAAAATGTACAGCGTGATTTTTAATGGTCGTGAATACTTTGAATTTGGCGCCATTGTTTTAGTGAATTGCACGTTTTAAATGTGGCTTCATTATTCAACGTTAAATTTCAAGGTCGACACGTTATTTTGTTTAGTTTTTCGCGGGCGCATTTTTCTTACTTTACTATTAGGTACTATTCTTTTATCAGAAGAAAAATGACGAAGTTGAGTGACAGAACCGGGTGTTGCCAACGCAATAACAATTTAGTGTGGCGGTAAATTCAAATAATCTCCGGTCGCTAAAAATCACTTTTTATTTCTTTGGTTTATTTATTTTGCAATTTAAACATTCTTGTCTGCTTTAACTTAATCCGTTTGGGTTAAAACAATTCTTTTTAAATTTGTTCGCATGATGGACTGCCAAAATCCATTAAAAAAAAATAATTCGCATGTTTTTGACCTTTCCGTTCTCTCGAAGCAGTAACAATGCACTTTGAATGAATGAAACCGGCGGGCGTGTGCAAATTAATTGCAACTTTTAATTAGTAGGTGCCACTGCAAAATAATAAATAGAATGGTTCCGCGATAATTAAATTAAGTCGTAATTAAGTAATGAGAATTTTTTTTTGTGTGTGTGCAGAGCTAATTAGATTATGCACTTTCTAAAATGAACCAGAACTAAGAAACAAAAATGTTTTAATTTTATGGGACCAACGGACCTACTTAGAAATTCGATGCGATGTTTGACGGACTATATGATTAAACAGTTGCAGTTAATAAAGAAAACTCGTACCTTTACCCAGCAAAGTTATTACTCTTATTTTTTGAGCGGAACAGAAATGATGCGTTCTTTCAATATAGAGAATAAACAAGTGGTATTATTTTACTAGCGCCATCTAGTGGATTGTCATTGCAGTTTTAGTGTTCATAAAAGGAAAAAGACGAAGAGAATACCCTTGAACTCTTAAATTTTATGATTGCAGGCACCATTCAGTGACTTAGAGCACTACACAATAAAGTTCCAGTTTTTTTTTTCTTAAACACGCTTATATAAATTACAATTCCTTGTTTTCCTTCTTTTATGACAAGTATTCAAGGCCTTCTGTTGATACTTAGATGAGTCAGGACCTGCAATTTAACTTAAAGAAAAAGTCTTATACAATTTGTTATACAATTTATTTGTTTTGTTTTTAAAATTTAATTAAATTTAAAAAAAAACATTTAAAAATAACTTCGTTAATTTCTACGTCTACGAGATGGCGCCGCTTCCAGTTTGTTCACAAACTTTAAACTCGTTCCTGAATGTCACTTACACTTAGAGGTAAACTGCGTTAAAAAAATACTGTCATCAAGTGGGTTTATGTCAAAAGCAAGTTTTTTAAAGTCGTAAGCATAAGATTATGTTATAAACATAACCTAACTTTTTATGTCCATTTAATTACGATTTTCTACAAAATGGATAATAAAAGGCAATTAATGAAATAAAATACTTGTTCTATTACAAAGAAGATGTAAATAAAAAGCCTTTGACAAGGCTGAAGATGTAAACGAAAAGCCTTTGACAAGGCTGAAGATGTAAACAAAAGACCTTTGACGTTTGACGCTATTGACAGCTCGCAGTTATTCAAGGTTGCAACATACGTACTAAGCTACGATGTGCCGTTGTAAAATAAAGCAAATTCAGAGACTTCTCGATAACGGATTTTTAATAAGGGAATATTATTATTGTTTTGGCAGATTAGTGCATTAAATTTAGAATTTAGACATAACACACGTTATTAATTATACATACGATTTACTTATTTCTTTTTATTGTAAATACAGACTGTCGAGGTAAATTTTGTGTAAAAAAGATTTGAAAATTAACTTCGCCGATTTCTACGAGATGGCGCCGCTTCCAGTTTGGCCGTATGAGAGATGGCGCCGCTTCGAGTTTGTTCACAAATCATTTTAAAATGTCACTTAAATTCGGAGATGTTATGTACAAATCACTCGTTTCTTTTTTCTAAGTACTATTATTTTCTATTATTATTAATTAATCGGACTATTTCCTCTGCGATTCAAAAGAGACATTAAAAGTTTTGTCATTTGTGTGTTTTTTTTTTCAACGTGAGCTTCAGATAATGTATTTTGTTAAAATATTGAATAAACAAAAAATAAATACAAAATATTAACGGTAAAATTTCTATTAAACGTCAGAATAAATAGTGACATTTTGTACGTCAAAAATATTAAAGTAAAGTTTACACTGCGCGGATTGTATTGTCCGCTACTGTACATACAATTGTCACTGAAAGTCATTTTCGTTTCAACATATCACATTGCGTATCTTTTGTTTTCCTTTTGTTTGGTTTGCTATATTTCTCCTAATTATTCATTGTCTCAACAGACAAATCATGAAACATCATATCAAATATGTGCGCGCATATTTGCCAACAATTAATTAAAAATAGACGACTTATGATATTTTCTCCGTGAAGAATTGTATTAAGCACATTTTTTGTATGACATTTGACAATAATTGTGGCAAAAACCTGTTAATCTGTTCATCTGCTGCCTGAAGGCACTTTTTAATGAATAATTTTGAGCAGAAGAATGTTACTTTCTGGCAACGACCAATAAACACATATACGAAGACGAGTTACGATGCGCCATCAATTACGTATGTACAAAGGCTCGAATTAAGAAAGGTACCATTATAAGTAAATATCAAGGGTAAGCAGAAAATATTGACATCACGTACAGGCGATAATAATTGGCCGAAAAGTCGAAAGGCTGAATCATAAATTACCTTTTTTTTTATTGTTGCCGTGTCCGGCCACCTTCCAAATATTAAATTACGGCTGAAATTATAGTATTTAAATATTTAACACATTAGCACGTTTAATGCAGTTAAGAATCCGATGTTATTAGTTGAATTCTTTTGAAATTATGTAGGAATTCGTAGCCCATTTTTAATAAAAAAAATAATTTAGAGCATTCTCCTTTTTCTTTTTCAATTATAACTTAAGGCGAGGATGCCATAAAGTTTTATAATAATTTGCATACTTCTCAGAAAAGTCAAAGTGGGCGCATATCATGTTTCCTTTTCCGCATGCACTTGAAATGCAACAAAAAAAAGACATAAAAAGCAACGAATATTTAAAGGATTGGTTGTAATTAATGTGTCAGAAAAACCCAACTTTAGCACCGCACAGAAAATTATTTCCTAGTCAATTTGTTAGAATGAGTGGTAACGTTAGTCACCCTGTATATTTTCTAATTTTGTATGTGTTTTTTTTAATTATAAGCAACAACAAAGGATGCTTAATAATTAAAACTAAGTACTGCAAGTTACTTGATTGCCAAATTTAATAATTAGGGGCCTCCCCATATTGAAAATGTAATAAAACACTTTTAGACAACTCTTTTAATGGACTGATGCTATAAGAGCATTCTTTTTTTTTAATTGAACTGATGTCATGGATGTTTCGTAACGCCTTTACTTTAGAAACCTGCGCTGAAAAAAGAAACAATAACAGATTCTGTGTGTAAGTAAGTACACGAGAATACTTTTAGTTGACTTACATATGTCGTCTTCGAAATGCGGTCTATTCAGGTTATCCTTGGCGATTAAACGGAAAAACTGGCACAATACCAAATCGATTATCCTCCACCTGACCATCCCGTTACGGATTTCAATTTTCTATTGAAAAATAATCGGAATGAGGAAATTCCATTCCATTTCAGCACTTCTCCACTTATTAAGCACAAAGTAAGCCTAACGACTCCAATTAATAGTCATAATTCCACTTTATTTACAACAACGACTTACGTGCTCTTGCTCGTTAATTACGATATGCAAATGAGTGTAATTCTCCTGATTAAAGTTGAAATAACGTAGTATCGAGAGCTTTGATTTCGTTCCATGCCCGAGACGAATTCAAGACCCGTCGTCGTCTTCTGAAGGCAATCCTGCTAATTATTTGAGCAAATTTAAATATGAAATTCGGCAACGAAGCAATTTCGCTAATTCACGAGCGGATAGATGGGACGATAATGTAATTAACCGTTCACAAATGTTGAAAATAATTGTCCATTTCGAAAGAATTCCTTTTTGCCTTTAGCGAGTAATAATTTTTTTGGAAGAGGAAAATTAAAGATGAGTTCATCACTTTCTTATGATTTATTAATTACGAAGCCAAAACCTAAATTATAGTCGTCCCGGTTTTATGTAGCGACAGAGCAAGACCATAAAATCGATACAAAACTGGGACGACCAAACTATTGGATTCAAAAATGAAAAAGGATAACATTAAAGATTGCAATAAGATGTTACCCCATCTTCCTCCTCTACTTTGTCGCCCTAAGATTACAATTTGGATTCGTCCCCGATTAATGATAAGATTACATTTTAAAGGAAGGAAAGCAAGTGTAAACCATAAACACTTTTTTTACCTAAAGATTCAGAGATAGAGGAATCCTCATAAGATCAATGCAAAAAATTCAGGATAATTAATGCGATTTTTTTTCCCAAGGGAAAATCATAAAACTCTAACCTAATTACAAAATAAGATAATTACACTCGGATTACCTCACATAATGATATTCGAGCGTCGATTATAAAATTATTTAGCAATAAAAATTAAATGTTATTGCTTCCAGCGTTGTGTGTGTGTGGATGCGACGTCAGTTTCATTAAACAAATAAAATACCAGACTTGAAATTTGTAATAATTGTTGCTCCAATGACATTCGTCGGTTTGTTGCTCGGATGGGAAAGACGTATGTAATTTCGAATTTCGAAAGAATGTCAGTGGAACAGGAAATCGGTCGTTTTCGATTTTGTTAATACTCGCTTATTACGTTGGCCTTTTCGTTTGTAATTAAAATTTTTGGTATCCACTAAGTTGCGCTTAAATTAATATATTTACTACGAGAATTGTTTTCACGTTCTAAACACTGGCGTAAACAGTGATTATATGTATGTCCTTGGATACCGTTTTTAAAATTCGAAATTTAGGTCAAAGAATTGCAGTCGAATTCTAAATAGAGTCCTGAAGACATTGCTTTAGAGAATTTGGGGGAAAAGAATAACTTTGATGATGAAGGTCACTCGAAGCAATTATGTCTTAGGAACTTTGACATGGTAGAAAAAAACTTAATCAATTTATTTGCGTATACAAAAAATTGTTGCTGTAAATATACCACCAAGAGAATCGGTTCTAAAGGAAGCATTAAAGATTGATTTCATAAATAAAATCATTGAGAAAGAAAGAGAAAGAAGCCATAAGCAATAAATTATCATATATGTACTTATATGTATGTATTCACATTTCTTTATTAAAAAAAAAGTTGTAAAAATAACACAGGTTCCATAATTTACATGAAATAATAACAATAGTCTCTACTAGGCAATGGCATCGTGATCAGCAGCGACAGCAACAAAAAGGACTTCAACGACGGACCTGAAAAAGTTCTTCTGTAGCGAAGGACGAAACGTCGACAAAAGAAGTATTTAATGAGGAAACCGAACGCCCTCGTGAAGTTGAAGAGACTACGAAATAAGGTTTAGAACATCTGCAAAAGTTTTTTTTTTAAATTAATTCCAAAGGAAAAACAAACGTCTAAACAAATACTATTATTTTTTACTCGCTCTCGTTTGGCATATAGCTTAGCATATGGATAAAGATTTTTTTATGTTTGCTAACCTGTTCTTTAATTAAAAATATTGGCCCGTATACTCATCCCACGATTAAAATCGGATTTAACTAAAACCGTGCTTAAAATAAACAAGAACCGATATAGCTTTATGTCAATTTAATGGTGTAAGAGAGTGATAGAAGAGCGTTGCCATGGGAAATGGACTCGTTGTTAAATTAATCGAAGAGTGAGAATACGGGCTATTGTAATTATAAAAAAAAATAATTCCCCATTGTCAATGTAAACTCCTCATTGCTTTTGACAGTTGATTTCCCTGTTGTTAAAAAGTTTCAAGCTGAAGATAGAGATTGAGGTTTCCAATACACGGATCACTTTTTGGCTAGTCATTAAAATTGTCGTCCTTTATGTTGACAGTCAAAAAAACAGTCCCCCACTAACAACAAATACTGATAAGAGCAAGTTGTCTTATTCTTTATTGCTTTTGACAGTTGATTTTTCTGTTGTTAAATCATCTGGAAATAGCGAAGGCTCACGCTCAAAATATAGATTGTGGATTTCAATACACGGATCACTTTTTGGTTAGATTTAAAATCGTCGTACTTTATTTTGACATAAAAAATAATCATCTCCTACTGACAACGTAAACTGATAGGAGTACTTGTCTTTTTCTTTATTGTTTATAACAGTTGATTTTCCTGTTGTTAAAACATCTGGAAATGGCGAAGTTCCCAGCTGAAAATATAGATTGAGGCTTCGAATACACGCATCACTTTTTGGTTAGTCATTAAAATCGTCGAATTTTATTTTGATATATTAAAAAACAAACAACGTAAACTGATAAGAGCAAGTTGTATTCTTCTTTACTGTTTTTGCAGGCTGATTTTCCTGTTGTCAAAAAGTTTTAAACTGAAAATATACAGCGTGTACCAAAAAGTTTTATACAAATAGAGAAAAAGTTTATCTTACATTTCACAAAAAAGAAACTATTCTTTATAAAAAGCTCTGCATGACTTGTAGATCCATAATCAGGTACAAAATTTTTAAAGAATTGGCTGGAATATACGAAAAATAAAAAATAATGATTTGGACGGAGAGCAAAATACGTTCAAACTGTAGTGGAGAGCAAAATGTTCATTGAAATTGTGATTAAATCGCAAAAAATTATGCACACTTGTAGATTATTGATATTCCCGGATAAAAATTGATAAAGATGGTTATCAATGTTTTATAAAAATAAATTATCTAACAATTGCTGAAGTGTTTATTTTTTAATTTTTATCTGGGAATATCAATAATCTACAAGTGTGCATAATTTTTGCGATTTAATCACAATTTCATTGAACATTTTGCTCTCCACTACAGTTTGAACGTATTTTGCTCTCCGTCCAAATCATTATTTTTTATTTTCCCTGTATTCCAGCCAATTTTTAAAAAATTTTGTACCTGATTATGGATCTACAAGTTATGCAGAGCTTTTTATAAACAATAGTTTTTTTTGTGAAATCAAAGATAAACTTTTTCTCCATTTGTATAAAACTTTTTGGTACACGCTGTAGATTGGGGCTTCCAATACACGGATCACTTTTCGGTTGGTTATTAAAATCGTCGTCCTTTATTTTGACAACTGGTTTCCCTGTAGTAAAAGGATCTGGAAGTGGCAAATAAAAACAAAATTCTACAGAAATAAGTTCAAGCTAAAAATACGGATTAAGGACTCGAATGCACAGACCCTTTTCATGTGATTATAAAAGTCGTCGGAATTAAGCAAATACGAGTAGTGGTCGGCAAGTGCAGATACTTCAAAATCAAATCAATCTTTTCCTGGAAAACACAGCTACACGTCATTTTTTTGTTACTTATCGATCGATCGATTGATAAAGTTTAAGAACTTTCATATAGCTGTCTCCTTTTAACTTTCGTCTCAAATAATTTTGCCGCTTGCAGTCGGAGGTCACATTGTATTCTTAACTCAGATTGACCCGTTCGGCAATGTACAATAAAAACTGACGTTTAACAACAGCTAGAGGTCAAATTTGGAACTGACTTTGTTTGCCTGACACATGAACGGCATTTAGTCATTTCGTGTGACCGTCTTCGTTAAAACCAGGAAATCAAGTTGTTACCAATTCGGCCACTGTCTCCATCCAAGACGCAGTCACAGCGGTTTTGAAAACAAGATCATTACAAATGATCCGTGTGTTTGAACCCTAAAACGTAAGAACTTATTAAATCTTTGAACAGGTTACGTTATATTTGTTTGTTTTACGTTCCATATAATCAAGAAAAAGGCAAGCAACTGTCACTGCCGTAAACAATCAGTGTATTTGGACCCTAAAACCTAAAAACTAAAAAAAAAATATTAACGGGTTATCCACGATATTTGTAACCAGATTAAAATAGTTTAGAAGACGGTATGCCGGAAGGTCACAAGAAACTACGTCGAAAATCTTGAATTATATATATTTTGTTCATTTTTTTGTATTGATGAATAAAATATAATTCAAGATCTTCGACGTAGTTTTTTGTGACCTTCCGGCATATCGTCTTTTAAATTATTTTAAAAAAAAACTACTCCTTGTCATGTAGTACGTATTGTATATTAAACGTGGCGCGCTTGAGCGGCATTCATACAGCCAATCAGGTGGCAACAAACAGACGCGAGGCAATGCGCAGACGCACAACACAACACTCTCTAGTACTGGCTAGACACACACACGTGTAACATGTATTTGCTACTTGCTCATATTTAAATTAATAAATAACTTTTATTACAATGGTTTATTATTTAAAAACCATGACACTCCTTTTATTTTATATGCCATATTAATAACAAAAATATAAATCAATTAATTATACTTTTCGCATATCATTTCATAAGGAAATTAGAAATTTAATAATTTCCCTTTTGTATATTATCGACTTCGAAAAGTTCTAAAGGCCGCTTTATGGCCGTTTTACAGTTCGCGAGTAAATAATTGCAGCAATTTGAATTACACGCATGCGCAGTATTTGTACTTTGACCAGCTGTGGCAACCTTCAATTGCAATTGTAGCTGCAATCAAGCAGGCTTAAAGGCCGCTTTACAGTTTGCAATAATTTATTGCCGGCAATGAAAATTGCAGCGATTTATAATGCACGCGTGCGCAGTGTTGTATTTTTATACAAAATGTAAATACCCCGCATGCGTGCAATACAAATCGCTGCAATTTTCATTGCCGGCAATAAATTATTGCGAACTATAAAGCAGCCTTTTTACACGGAGGCAATGCAATGCAATAAACATTGCACACAAAAATTACATTAGCTTGCGGCTTTATATTTAAGCTATTTCTGAGCAGTTGCAATGAAAGTATCAATTTCTTTTGATGTTTGAGTTCTTATTGAGGTTAATTAAGACTAATTATTGTTCACATACTCGTGCCGATGCGCATGCTTACAATAGAAATTGCGTCTTGCTGTAATCAAAATTGCATCGTCTAAGCCTGCTTTACAACTGTAATTTTCTGCAATTTTCATTGCAAATTGCAGAAAATAGCACTGTGATTTTGGGGATTTGTTGGTTATTTATGAAATACCAACTTCATAAAAAGATGTAACATGTGACAGCGACGTAACATCAACACGATTCGTCTTGTGTGTTGAAGAGAAAATTACGATTTTTTTTTTGCGACAATTGTTAGAAAGTATTGCTACCTTACTTTTATTACATTTTTGCTGCAAACAAATTGAATACAATCAACATTAAAGAGATTTCTTTCAGTAAGTTTTAAACTTGATGCCTTGATTCATCAGCAATCTTTATTGCCATCTGTAAAGTGTCTCGCAATAAAAATTGCTCAATTTTTTTATTGCCGCAATTAATTATTGCCGGCAATGAACATTCCGAGCGTTTGGCGGCAAATTTAATTTTATCGAAGACTTTGAAACCGACAGCTATCAGCTGTTACTTGCCTCTCAATTGACCAATCACTGAGCGACCTTTTATGCGGGAATTTTAATTTACGAACGCGTTGTAGACGCGACAAAATGTCAGCCTTTCGCAATAGCAAGGAACCAAAATTTACAAGCGGCTTTAAAGTAATCAAATTTGACCTCGAAACTTTCACAAAACTTGAACCCCCAAAATCACCGTTATACTAAATATGTACAAAGGCCGCTTGTCTTAATTGCCAATTGACACTTAAGACAATGGCAGAACACAACGAGCCGACGCTACAACTGCATTCAAACCGCCTACAATTTATTGGTATGACGTACTCCCACAATACGCAATTCATTTCATGCAATAAAATTTATTGTGCATTACGCATTTTACAGTTTTCTTGTAATGGCTTTAATTAAATTACCTTTGTAATTATAAATTAGCAGTTTAAGCAAATCAACGAGGCACAAAGGTGGAGAGGAATCATTGCGACTGTGTTGACTTGTTTGTTGACTTGCTTGACGAAACATAAAAATCTTTACATTCCTTTTTTAAAATTGTGAAGGACAAAGTATAAAATTTGCACAACTTTAACACGAGAGGCTTATTCAACCTACAACTTGACTTCAAACATTTGCGCTGTAGCTAAACCGATAAGGCCTGATTTTTTTGTAATGAGCAGGGATCGGAATAACATATTTTGACGTCATCACTTGAGCTGCGTGCGCTACTCATATACTATTCGTGTAGAAACAACACATTTTTTTCACTAAAGTGCGGTCCGTCGAGTACCTCTATCGCTCTTGACATAGTCAGACATATTCATTTGGCGTTTCTTACCACCATAAATCTAACAAATGAAATTAGAAAACACAGAAACAGAAAATTTTATTGCAAGAGCAATGGATTTTATTATTTCATCTGAATTCCCTGGTCGTTGATAACCATCTAAGTAAAGAGAAACCCAAAACTTCGATCTAGTGGGAACGTTTCGTATTTTATGGACGTATTTAAATCACGTTTGAGATCACCTCGATTGTACATACGTATGTAGATACATCAGTGATCCCCATCACATAAGGTGCGTATCTCCTGTTATTGCGGCACGTGAGTCGCACTTAAATCCACTTCGGCGATAATACCAATTATAATTTTCGCGGCATTGTTGGTGTATTGCATCGCGCCCAGATATATCTCGATGGACGTGACGTAACGACCATAATAACTCCTGCAAGCGTCTCGCACAATGGAAACCAGAGTAGGTGTACATGGCTTGTCTTCCTGACCTCCTCCACTCGTCCGATGAATCGATAAACTCGGAACACATTTTCATTGTGCAAAGACGAATGGAAGAGGATTGTTTCGAAAGACGACCACCATGGTCTTGTTCAGTTTTTGAACCAACGTTATTCTGGGTTACTAGAAAAAGAAGTTATATTGACTTGATCTTTCCAGTAATGTGGCAAAGTCTGAGTTAATTGCAGCCGAAGTTGACTGCACAGCATCAGCAGAAAAACTTACTATGCTGAGACTGCGTATCATCTGCATAAAACTGAAAAATGTAATTTTTAAGGAAGTTCCTGAAATCCGATGTATAAATTATGTAAAGCAGAGGCCCTAAAATCGATCCTTGCGGTACACCCGATTTTAATGAGGATAAACTGTTCAATACTTCTTTTTTGTTAGTTTTATGACAATTTCATTGTATGACTTGTAGCCTTTCTGCCATCTGTGGTTCAAAAAGTTTTATTTTCCTAGGCAACGCCTTTTTGTGTATAGTCTGAAAAACGTAGATTATAGAAAGCTGTCTAAAGCTTGTTGCGTCAGCTTACGCGTTACTGAAGTGAAAATGTAAAATAGTTACGTCTGTCCTTGTAAGTAAACAAAAAAAAACACACAAATAACTTTTTAAACTAACATAAATTTTTTGCTTGGCTCGAAAACTCGACGATCAAATTCGACGCTATTTTTTTTTATATAAATAAATTATGAGGATAATAAACCCGAATTTATTGCTCCTGCGAACTTAATTAAGGCCTCATCATCAGCACGGTTCAGGCTTCTAAATGCGTCTGCCTTCGCCCCTTGTCCCCATTCTCCAAATTCCGAACGTAATCTGCTTTGCATACATTTAAATAAATATGTCGTTACTTCGAATCTGTTTCAATTATATTAGTTTGCTCTGATAATAATTGATTTCCGCTGCGAAAAGTTCAATTAATAGTTTATTGCCGACGAATGCCGACGCTTAAAGGTTACGATGAGGCTTCCAGTTTTATTTCTGCAAGTGACTGGCGATGTTAATGAATGGCTTGTTTATTATTAATACGCGTTTATTAATAAAGTATTCTGTAATTATTAACTGCGTTATTATTTTAATCTTTTTCTTCTTGGCTCGACCCTGACGGTTATGTACAGGGTGACTGACCATTATTCCGCCAAGAAAGAACCAAGAAAAGAAGCGATATCCGAAAATATGTGGGGACATGTAAAAAAAATTCTATATAACGTGCTTTTTAATTAATTATAAATTGTATAGAATTTTTTTAACTTCTTTCACCTGTTCTGGGAAGTCCCATCTTTGTTTAAACTAGATTTTACGCAACCCTTTATATTATTAATAATATAATATATATATTATTAAGGTGATCGCACATTTAGGTGAAGCGCGGCGCACCGAAACCCAACTAAGAATTTGTTTGGTAGTTTCATTAAGTCCATCCATTTGTTTATATGAAAGAACAACAGCAAATGTAAATCCAATGTTATACAGTCGAATTTTCGGTTATAATAAGTTAATTGCGAGTTCTTTTACTTTTTTTCCGGCAAACGTTTTGTAATCAATTTCATAGATTATGAAAATAAACGAATAACATTCATTAACATGCAACAACAAATTCGGCTTTTGATTTATGCCTTCCTAATAACACACCGCACGAAATCCCCGACTCGCGTGAAACGATAAACCGATACGTTACCTTATCGACAGGTTTCAATTTCGTTAATAGCGATGTCACGAATGCCAGCGATCCGCAAAGAAATATGTCAGGGACGAGATCTTCATTTACGCGGCTCTTTTTTTTTAATAATTGCGCGGAAAAAACGTGCCCAGAATTTTGCCGGCGAAAAATAACGGTGATATTAATTGATTTCTTATTAAAATGTTGGACTTCCTACATAGTACGAACAGATTTATTGACTTGCAACTAAAATGTCAGACTTTAAATATACGTGCATGAAAGGAAGTTCGAAATGGTTTCGAAAATAATTAAACAATCAAAACGTCGTCTTCCTTTTCATATTATTACACATGTAAATCAGTGGCTTAGCGACTAAGCAACAAGGGTCTGCTCAAGTGTGGGGACCCTGGCTTTGGACAAGTAAATTCTTCCTTCCAAGTCCTGGTCTTCCCCTTTTTGCCCTTATGTCTTTAGCTTCAACTAGTGTCCTGTCTTCTTTTATTCTCATTATATGTTTAGAGTTGAATTATTTGCGAGCTTCATCTTCCATATTGTTTTCCACTCCTTTCTTTCTTTCTATGTTTTTGCCAACTCACTCCTATTTCCGTTCTTATTTCTTTCTTCCATGTCCCTTTGGCCTTCTCCTTTTCTTTTCCTTAGATTTTCAGCTGTAATTATCTTCCTGTCTTCTTTCATTCTTATTATAATTCGTAATGATAGACTTCATTTTTTATTTCAGGTTTTCGTGCTTTTCCTCCCATGTTTCTTAGAAACCTCATCTTTCTACTATCAAGTTTATTTTCCTTTGGATTGCCGCCCATGATTCGCATTCATGTTAAAGTACGTTTTGCTTTTCTTTTTCTGCGTTTTCCTCCTATTCCCAGCCTGCTTCTTCATTTCCCGCTTTTCTTTGCTACTTTCCTACATCTTTCTTTCATATCCCTCGTCCCCTTTTTTCTCTTCCTCGTAGCTTTAGTTTTAACTGTTTGTTCAGTAGCCAGTTTTCTCTCACTCTCATGTTATGTCCTAGTTAATGTAATTGATCCTTGTTGTATGGTTGTCCCAACTGTTTGGTTGTTCCAAATGTTTAATTTTTTTGGATGGACTTCATTTTTGATTTCTTCTTTGAAACTCTTGCCTTCAGGGGGTTATGGGCGTCGCCCACCTTGCAAAAGTGGAGAATTTGTGAAAATGTTTTGAAGTCATGGGGCCTGTGGCATGTCCCGAAATGTATAGGCTTTTTCATGAACTTTACTATTTTATAAAACCCTCGCTTAGGACTTGCACTCTTTTCATGCAATTTCTATTAATGAGGAAGGACCTAATTTAACTTGAAGGCTTCCGCGGCCGTCGTCCATGTTTGAATTGGCTTCCGGTTGGAACCGCGTCACGTTGACTTCGTTCTTCGTTCTGAAGAACGAAACGTCGGCAGTAGAAGTCAATTCAAACGAGGAAGGACCTATTGAAAACATCGAAAAGGCAAAACCATGCAGATATTGATAACATCTTTCTTTCATATCCCTCGTCCCCTTTTCTCTCTTCCTCGTATCTTTAGTTTTAACTGTCTTCTCAGTAGCCAGTTTTCTCTCATTCTCATTTTATGTCCTAATTAATGTAATTGGTCCTTGTTGTATGGTTGTCCCAACTGTTTGGTTGTTCCAAATGCTTAATTTTTTTGCATGGACTTCATTCTTAATTTCTTCTTTGGAACTCTTCCCTTCAGGGGGTTTTGGGCGTCGCCCACCTTGCAAAAGTGGAGAATTTGTGAAAAAGTTGTCAAGTCATGGGACCTGTGGCATGTCCCGAAATGTATAGGCTTTTTCTTGAACTTTACCATTTTATAAAACCCTCGCTTAGGACTTTTCATGCAATTTCAACTAATGAGGAAGGACCTATTGAAAACATCGAAAAGGCAAAACTTGCAGATATTGATGACTCTTCTGAAGGACCCTAAATCGATTTGGGTTTACCCAAAACCTCAAAATCCCGCTTGGTTCGATTTATGACCACTACTACATGTAAATAAAGATGAGGGCGTAGCTAATAATGAAATCGTTTGTAATTTTTCTTCATCATCCGGGGGTTTAAGGATCAGACAACTTAGAAAGAAGGCTCAGGCGAAATTTGGATCAGTTTTGACCAGAAAGAAACGTCTTCTTCTTACGCTTTCCATATCTTTTCTCCGAATGAAATCGTTTGTAACTTTTCTTCATCATCCGGGGGTTTAGGAATCAGACAACTTAGAAAGATGGTTTTCTCCGAATGAAATCGTTTGTAACTTTTCTTCATCATCCGGGGGTTTAGGGATCAGACAACTTAGAAAGATGGCTCAGGCGAAATTTAGATCAGTTTTGACCTGAAAGAAACGTCTTCTTCTTGCGCTTTCCATATCTTTTCTCCGTCCGACAGTTAAAACTCCACATGGTGGACTTGGTTTCACCAAGATCCAATTGCTTTTCACATTCACTTTTGATTCAGGCCTTCCAAATCTTCTTGTACACAGCCAAGGTTTTCACTTCTTACCATCAATTGGTGGACCATTTTAGGAAGGCCTGCCCCTTCTCGGCTCTTCTTCACTTTTGTTTCAGGTCTTCCAAATCCTCTTGTACATAGCCAGGGTTTTCGCTTCTTACCATCAATTGGTGGACCATTTCAGGAAGTCCTACCCAACTACCCTTCTCTGCTTTTCACACTGGTTTTAGTCCTTCTAAATCTTCTTGTACTCGGTCGAATTACTTTCTCCTGGATTTTCCCTTCTTACCTCCTACTGGCGAACTATTTTCGGAAATCCTTTCCCTTTTTCTTTGCCTTCTTTCTCTGAAATGGTTCACTCACTTTGTTTTTCCTTTTCTGAGAAACCTCATCTCTTTCTGCAAAAGTCAACATTTTTGTGTGTTTTTTTTATTACCTTTGCTTGCGGAAGGGCCCGATATTTCTGACTACGCCACTGTTACATATACAGGGTTGCAATATTATAAGGAAATAGAAATAATCATCTCCTGCACACAATTTGAAACCAAAGCTTAAGTGAATACGAAATAGGTTTTTGGTGGAATTTTGCCTTTCGCCACCCTCTGCAAATGCTCATGATTTAAATGTGTCATGAACGTCTCCTGCTTTAGTTGAAAAAAGACGCAAGGCCCTTACGATTCACAACATCCTTTCTTGACTCCTGCTGCATATTTTTTTTTAACTCTGTTGTGCAAAATTCACGCAAAATTACTTAACAACGAGCATCAGACAGAAAGAAAGCCTTTGTATACGTACTTGAACATGACTCAACGTAGATGACTATCTCGACATTACAAATTGTTTAAAAAAAAAGCAACATTGAACGTCTGGGAAACGCGCGGACGCGAAGAAGACGTTTAAGGAAATTTGTGTAACGCAGCCGCGATTAACGCGAAGATAAATGCGTGATATGTTACTCAAACGTTACTGTTATGACGAGGTGGAGTCGTGCCAAGGTCCTTCGCGAACCCACAAAGATGCACCAGTTGCCAGGCAAGTAGATTAGATTGTAATTAATTAAAAGGCGGCTTCAGGGTCGATCCGTAAACTTTCCATTGTTCATCCTGTTATTTAACACACCCAGGCTCGTCGAAACTGGTTATTATCGAACGCTTTTCTCATTCACATGTCGGTCGCTTTTGCCCCGATTGGCACCTAGGTAAAATATGGTAATGTGTGTTTTCCTCGAATTCCTCTTGCGCGCCGTACCCAAAACCGAGAAGTAATGTCAGAAGAGCAAGACCAAATGATATAATAAACCGCAGATTTCAGAGCGCAAGTTTGACTTTATATGGTAATTTTTTTTCATTGCGTAAAGGTCACATCACTCCACATGAACGTTTTACATTGCAATGAATTTAAAGTTGATTAATAAGTATTGTCCTTAAAAGGTAAACCCAATTCCAATTCCTAAGGCAACTTTTCATTCGCTTCATTGATTTTGACATAACACCTCAATTTTTCGCCCGCCCCCCAATGAAGAAAACAATAAACAGTAGTTACCTAAACCTCCTGCTTGGTGAGAAGGGATGAGGGGTCAACTGGACGGTTCTATTTTCTATGACCCGACCCCTTTGAATCTGAAGATCCTTGCAAGGGTAATAAAGTCCTTCCAACTTTAATGAATATCGTCGCCCTATTTTCAATGATTGTTAAGAGATCCTTATAGCTTATATCCTTCAAGCTTCAGAACCACAGAAATCTGATGACTAATTCCCCAAAGCTCTTGCTTCATAAGAAGGAGTTAACTGCTTGATTTCACTTCAAGAATTCCGTTCTTTGAGCCTCGAGGTGACGATGATCTTTCAAGGATAATAAAGACGTTCCAACCTTACAATGAATGTTGACACTCTATTTTCAGTGATTACGAAAAGATCTTCGTAATAGTTCAAGCTTAAGGGCTTCAGAAATGCTACTGACTGATTACCCAAAGCTCGTGCCTGATAAGAAGGAGTTAACTGCATGACTTCACTTTCGAGGATTCGGCCTTTTGAGCCTCGAGGTTCTCTCAAGGACAATAAGGTCCTTCCAACCTTACAACGAATATTGTCGCTCTACTCGTACTTTCAATGATTCTTTTAATAGTTCAAGATCTGGGCTCAATTTTTTTATACACTTTTGTCTCCTTTATGTTTTTTTTTTTTTTTGTAGTATTTTTTTTACTTTATTATGTTTTAAAACTGTGTTTATTGATGATATATTATTTGAACATTGTCTTTGTCCCTCTTTTTATAATCCCCCATCTTTTAACGCGTTCGAAAGATTCCTGAAAATCTTTATTAAAAAAACGTGTGCTCTTTATTATGAATTATAAATATTAGGCGATGTACTGTTAAGTACAAAAGTAAAATATAGCGAAGGCCCCGGCGGGATTCGAACCCACGATCTCCTGTTTACTAGACAGGCGCTTTAACCAACTAAGCCACGGCGCCGGCGGAGCAAAGGGTTTCATGCAACTTTCTTCCTGGAACTCCATATATTTCGTTTCTATTTATTTCTTTTTTTATAATAATTATTAATATATCAAATAATTTACAGAAATAAAGAATTTATGTTCAACAAACTCCTGCTACAAAAATAGTTGCATTTCACTAACTAACGTCCTTTGTGATGCAGGTCCTTTGCAATCTAAAAGTACTTTTGAGCACTTCTTCTTTTATTTCGTTTTTAACACACGTATTCCTCCTCAAATTCGACAAGTTGCATCTAACAATAAGTAAACACCTACACTCCCAGTATTGTCCTGAAATGGTAAACACAGGAAAATATAATAAGACAAAAAAAAATGTAGTCACAATGTAATAAAGGATCAAATACAGGATGACTCTGACAAGATAGACTCTGATAGACTGACAAAGCAAAATGGAGAAAAAATAGATATCACAGTACATGCGAGAAATGGTTGTGCTTTAGTTTTCTAAAAAGAATTAATGAAAAATCATCCCCCAAAAGAAAGATACGTCCCTAGTTAAGAAAGAACGATACGTCCCTAGTTAAGAAAGAACGACAGATGAGCTAAATCAATACAGTCATAAAAGTGCTTTATAGTTTTATGATTGCTACGGCGCGGCGTCGGGCGTGAACTTGACCTTTAAACGAAGTTCACATGATCAGCTGAATACGAACTGCAAAATATTTACTTGATAAATCCATACAAATCACCGGAAATAAATCATTCCGTTCAAATTGTATGAAATCACTTTGAACACCTGCTTTGACGGGTAAACAAATAAATCACTACAACACGAAAACAATTCAAAATTTTAAATTAAATTGTGTTTTAAATAAAGTTTATTCGCACAAGCAACGCGTTCCCTTACATTTTAATCCGTCGGTTCTCTTTACGTCGTTTATTCGGTTTATCGCTGATGTTTGATTACTTATAGACTTCGATAATAACAAAGAAATGGTGATGACAACCACAATCTAAAACGTTATGATCACTAAACACATTCGTAATACGAAGTGTGGCTATAAAATAACGAGACTGATGCTTCCACGCATGCGCCAAACGTGAACGACCGACAGCTGTATAGCGTGAAGCCCTTCTCTTTCGAATCTTTTCAAATTAGCCTGGCCGTGGCCTTCGTTTGTATAAGAGCCGGAAAAACGATAAGTGTAATAATTAAAGCCTCCAAAAAATAGTACCGAATACATAGGCGCTTTGTTGCGCGTATGGAACGAATGAACTACGATTGAACTAAGAAGATAACAAGCATTATTTTTCTGATATAGAATATACTGATAAACTTTGTCATGCTTTATTTAGTTATTCTCTGTATTTTTGACGATAGGCATAATTACAACAATAAAGAGTAAACGGCACTGGATACGTGTAATTAGTAAAGCCCGGATTTTTAGGCAATTGCCTAAAATTTTATTTAACAAAAAACATACGCAATTAAGTTTTAAACACAATTTTAATTAGAATGAGATGTATATTTTTTCGTGCCTAAGTGCCTATTTTTACACTATTTTAAGTATTTGCCTAGTTTTATAACTTAAGCGCCTACAAATTATTTTGTTGCCTATTTTATGCCTAAAATGGGCAATTATTGTATAATTAATTTTTGTGAATTATTTTCTCTGCGTGTGGAAGTATGTATTTGCTTGCCAAAACATTTTAAAGGCACTGTACGTGTTCAGGCTAAACTCAACGCTGCTAAGTTTTTGTAAATAGCCGAATTGAAATTCTAAATTTTTAAATTTAAATAAAATTACTTCAGGATTATTCACGAAAGAATTTTACGCTTTAATTGTTAATATAAACAATCTTAGGCGATAAAGGGCGCAAGCGACAAACTTTAGCCAAAATACTGACTCTTGTTTCTGTAAATAAAATAAAATATTATCGGTCTTTTTATTGGGAAGTCATAAAAGAAAATTGTGTTTCATTCTTTTTCTAGTCAAATTTGCTAGCGTATTTAATTTTTTTTTTTTATTTGTCTAATTCACATTCGTCTGGTAGACTTAAAAAAATACTTTTTGATTCTAAGAAAACATCGTTTCGGAGTTTTTAATATGTAGCAATCATTTGGTGTACAGAACGTTCATAAATGATTGAGAGGCGTTTGAATTTAGCGCCAGGCATATTCGCCATTTTCTTCTTACAATGACTGTGTTCACCGGAAACAAGCTGCTTGCGTTTATCTGTTTCAGCGTTTACTTTGTAAGCGGTAATCTGGTGGACGCGTAATAGATCAATGGTTCATCCCACCATTCCTAAACATGTTTATAAAGATTGTTTTTTTTTTAATCTATCTCGAAGTTGGCCATGAAAATTTAATTGAGAACCATCATCGTCATAACAGTTGTTAATTTGACGTTTGAACTTGCACTTCCTAAGCTTACTTTCGAGGTTTCGAAATCAACACTACGTTAGGACAACATAAGAATGTAATCTATGTAATAAACTAAAAACGACAATAAGAATGAGATCTGTTGTAAGAATGAAAACAGACAATAAGAAAATAACAATTGAAACCTTTCGGATTAATTCTTGAAACTAACCGGCGCCATCTATCTGTCTTCGTTGGCGCCAAACATATAAAACGTTGGTGTTTTTATTTACCTTGAAAATCAGCTTTCCTTCAAGAAAATGGAATGGAAACAATCACAGTATTTTTTAATGGTTCTTGTCTCCAAAAGAAAACAAATGGCAGTCGACATGTTGTGTAACTAGAAAACTTCTATTCACAAAATGTTTCGACGTTTCTGTTAATGAACAATAAAGAAAGAAATGCTCTTAAAGTTCACAGAAATTTTTGAAATCGAACAGCGCCATCTGTCTTCGAAAGGGCCGTCTGTATTCCACAGCGCCATCTATCTTTGTAGCATCGTACACATACAATTTACGTATTTCACATGTTTTAAATGAGAATTGCCCCCTCTGAGGGAGTGAATTGAAAACATTCGAACATTTCATGATTTTTGTTTCAGTAAGCAAACAAAAGACACTCGCTAATACAGTGATGCGCTGAAACAATGACAGAAGAATCATAAAATGTTTGCATATTTGAATGAAAATAATTCTTCAAAAAAAAACCTTGATAATTTCTATAACTTTTAATACATGGCGCTCCGCATCGCCTATTTTGACAAAAATAAAACTTAAAAAAACTTGGTAACTTAAAAGAAACAAAAATGGCAACTGCTTCAACAGATGGCGCCACATCACCGCTTGGAAAAGCCTCTTGCTTGTGTATTTTTTTTTAATAGGACAATCAATATGACAATGGAATCATAAAATGTTTATAAATTCAAATGAAATTTTTTTAAAGTGATTCCTGATTGATAACTGCTAAAACCTTCAATAGATGGCGCCATATCGCCTATTTTCACAAAAATAGCGTTCAAAAGACAAGCTACATGACAGCAGAATCATTTATGAATTTGACTGAAAATAATTCTTAACAAAAAACTTGATAATTGCTATAACTTTCAATAGATAGCGCCACATCGCCAATTTTCACAACAATAACGTTCAGAAGACAGGCAATATGACAGTAATCGTAAAATGTTTATATGTTTGAATGAAAATAAAACTGGATAACTTAAAGAAAATGGTAACTGTTTCAACATTCAACAGATGGCGCCACTTCACCGCTTGGAAAAGCCTCTTGCTTGTGCATTATTTTTGTAAATAGTGTTCAAAAAACAAGCTGTATGACAGTGGAATCATAAAATGTTTAAAAATTTGAATGAAAAGAAGTTTTTTTTTTTCAAAAAACTGATTCTTGATTGATAACTGCTAAAGCCTTATTTTCACAAACATAACGTTCAAAAGACAAGCTACATGACAGCAGAATCATTTGTGAATTTGAATGAAAATTATTCTTTAAAAAAAAATAAAAAAAAACTTAATAATTGCTATAACTTTCAATAGATGGCGCAACATCACCTATTTTTACAGAAATAATGTTCAAAATACCGCGTGATTTTTAAAAAATTTTAGCAACTCTTGCCATTGATTTACAACAAATAATAAAAATTGTGGTGCGTTCACAATAAGCACCTTGTCCCTTCATAATTTTTATAAAATGTTTGCCGAATCCTTTTTGTAAATAGAAGTGTCCCCTTATTGTTTTATTTTTATATCTTTGTTCAAATTTAAAAATTGTCATTTTTGTCATGGACCCCTTTTTGCGCGTGGGTATTTGAATGTAAATATTCTTGGTGTGGGTGATTTAATAGTGTACGAGAAAAAAGATTCTTCGCCCATAGAATAACAGAAAAGCCCTAAAAGGAAAAGCTGTAAAGATGTCCTCTGTTACTAAGTCCTCGAACTACTCTATCAGGAAGGAAACTATCTTAGGTACTGTCTGGATTTTTTTACTTAAACGGCGATTTACGGCCCCTATTTAAAGCGTATTTCTAGAGTACATTCCTTACGGTGAATTCATTGGCGGAATTACAATGCGCCGGACCCCGCGACGCGGGGGGGCAGAGTTATAGGGGGCTCAAAATCCTCATTGTCTATCTTAGGTGTATTCTTTCGATGTGAACGAAGTGAATGCGATCAGCAAAAGTGAAAATATTCAATTTGATCGTATTTTCGCGTTTGTGTTCAGTTCCCCCACTCTTGTGAAATAAGTGATTACATTCAGTTTTTACTGCACAAATAATCTTGCCGATCAGTTCGAAAGTGAAAGTGAACTGAATATTTATTCACTTTCAGTTTGTTCAGTTGAATCCATTCACTTCGTTCAGATCGAAAGAATACACCTATTTTAGCAGTATCGCAGTATCGTATCGTTTCAAGGTCGCGCGGTAGGGGCCCGAATAATTTGCGGCGGGGGGAGAGGGGGCAAAAATTTGAAGTACCGCTACTGGGCGAATTGTGTTTGATTCACTTGTACAGTTTCCATAAACCCCTAAGAACCTCCCTGCGATTTTTTAATAAAAGAGGAGAAATTATTAAACGCCTAAATTTTTTTAAGTGCGCCCATTTCTTAGACATTAACTGCCCATTTGCCTGCCTAATTCGGTCTTTTTAAGTGCCTAAAAATCCGGGTTTTAGTAATCAGCCAATCGACCGATTGAGACCATCAGCGTAAGCAGTAAGTAATATAGATTGGGCGGAAAAACGGACCTAAGATTTGGAGTCTTTAGTAATAATAAGCATCGAATCGAATACCTTGAGGTTCTTGCTCAATTCCGTGAAAGAATAAGAAAAAAAACGACCCGAATTGTGGAAGAACAAGTCATGGGTTCTCCATCAAGACAACGCGCCGACTCATTCTGCATTGTCTGTCAAAACGTTTCTAGCAAAGTACAACATCCCAGTGTTAGACCATCCATCACCTTATTCACCTGACCTTGCACCATGCGACTTTTATCTGTTTCCCAAAGTCAAATCTGCATTAAAAATACAAGATTTCATTCCGTTGAAGCAGTGAAAGAAAAAACGACACACGTCATGAAGGGGCTCGCAGCACCGTTTCGAACAATGGAAAATTCGCATGGAGCGTTGTAGGAATAGAGGAGGGATGTATATTGAAGGGGATAATAACTAAAAATGTATAAATTCAAAATAAAATGTTTTGCAGCAATAGTCTCGCTATTTTATAGCCACACCTCCTATGTTTGGTTTGTTAATTATTGCAGTTTCATTTTGTGTGCGACGTTCAATGAGAAACAAATTCTTATGAAATTATTATGAAAAACGAATTGTGAACACAAATTTGTGCAAAGTCTAACAAAATTCAATGCGTGCGTTCAGTGTGTTATTTTTTAAAGCGACGGAATTACCTGTTGTAAGTAATTATTGTCCGCTTCGTACTATTGTATACCTTTGAAAACGTAATTGATTTAAATTCTTCTGATACTCTTGTACGTTATACGACGCGTTCATCATCAGCTGTGTAGGTGCGTTATTAATTCACGGACAAGTTTTACGACGGAACGATTCTCTGCGTAACACCATAAACAGTCATTGCACGCTTTCAAAGATATAAACTTTTGGTTCTCGTCTTATGCATTTCGGGTAATTTTTTTTTAAATTAATTATAAATTAGTAAGTCTCTTCTTTCGTCAGTACATTTGACAGCAAGTTACTTTGATCTTTTAAGGTCAGGTATAGATTTACGTCACCTAACGTTTAAGGAAAAATTTAATAAAAAGACGCTTGGGTTAAATCGTTCGTGTTATTTCATGAATTTCATAGCGAACTAGTACTTGATGGTTTCGTTGATCAAAAGAGATAAGAGAGGCCCCGATGGGATTCGAACCCATGATCTCCTGTTTACTAGACAGGCGCTTTAACCAACTAAGCCACGGCGCCGTTGCTTGAAAGGTTCGAAAGCATAAATCGCCCTTGACGATACATTTTTCCCAAAAAAAGAATAGATTTTTAACTTTTGTGTTCTGTGAGTGCCTCCCTCCTCCAAATCGGTTACGAGAGGCAAACTCCTAAAACAAACAAATGCTCAAAGAACAGAGAGGTCGTCAGAAAAACACCTACAATTATATAGTGCTCGCCAAAAAGTCGGCATCAAATGGGAAAAATTTTTATTTCTGATTTTTCGAAAAAACTTTTTACGACAATAATTTGTGCTTGTCTGAAAACCTATTTAGCCCCTATTAGATATACCGAGTGATTTTTACTTAGTTAGGAAATTTTTCGAAACTGCCAAGATCCTAAAATTTTTTGATAATAGTTTAAACAATTTATACAACCCACACATTTACAATTTACATTCTTCTTCTACAAATTCTATTAATTATACACAACATTTTAACAGTCCCACTAATTTATCAATTCCAGTACAACTTTCTCCATCAGTTAGACAAAATTTTGACAATGATACTCTTTCTAATGTCACTTATCTGTCATTTATTGACAACAAAAATTAAAATAATTTCTTACCTGAGGTTACGAAGTCTGATACACAAAATTCCAACGTTTCTGAATCTGATTCTTTTCAAAATCCTGAAACTTCTAAATATCATAATTTAAATTATGAAGTTAATGATTTATTTCAATATCCACCGAATCTAACTCATAAATTCAATCATAACATTCTTAACTTATCTAATATGAATTTTAATGAATCAGAATTAAACATTCTAAAATTAGGACTAAAATTTTCTCCTATATCCAAATTAAATTTTAATTGTATTAAGAAACTTGTAATCAATATAGAAAATATTATTTCTAAATTAGACACTCATTTAAAAAAACCTACACAAAATACAATTTCTCACCTCATTAATAAATCTATAGCTGATAATAAACATAAAAGACAGTCTTTCTGAAAAAGATTTCATTAAAAAAGTTCATTTAATTAGAAATAAAATTATTAGTTCTAACATTGTAATTACAAAATCAGATAAAGGTAATGGAGTAGTAATTTTAGACAAACGTACTTATATAGATAAAGTAGAATCTTTTCTTGAAAATAATGGTTTTTCATTACTTCAAAATAATCCTTTAGCTTCTTATTGTACACTTTTACTAAAATTTCTAAATAATAATAAAACTAATTCTTTAGTTAACATTTATACACTTAAAACAATGAATCCACAAATTCCTAGGTTATACGGACTTCCTAAAACACACAAACTTAATTGCCCAATACGTCCAGTTGTTTCCTTTATTAATTCACCAGCACATGTGTTATCAAAATTTCTAGTTTCATTTTACAAAAGTCATTTACAATACAAACCGAAATACAGTATTAAAAATTCTTACGATCTTATTGATAGACTAAATCTAACTTATATTTCAAATCATAGTATACTAATTTCTTTAGATGTTTGCAATCTCTTTACATCAATACCTGCTTCTGAAAGTATTGAAATTGTTAATGATCTATTAATTTCTTCTAACTTATGAGATGAAGATACCAAATTCATTAATTCTTTGTTAAAAATTACTCTTGATCAAAAATTTTTTGTTTTCAACAATAAATTTTATTCTCAAACAGATGGATTAGCAATGGGTTGTGGCTTATCACCCCTTTTGGCCGATTTATTCATGGATAAATTAGAATCGCAATATTTTTCTTCAGTTAATTCTTGCAAAAATTATATTAAATTTTATGTTCGATATGTTGATGACATTCTTATTATTTATGACGGTCCATCTTCTACTCTTATAAATCTTTTAGATGAATTTAACTCATTACATCCAAAAATTAAATTTACTTTAGAAAAGGAAGTTAATAATTCAATTAATTACTTAGATTTAACTATAACGAAATTTAATAACTCTCTTCAATATAAAATATTTCGTAAAACTACACAAACATATAATTGCATAAATTTTAAGTCTTTTCATCCTTTCGAACATAAATTTGCTGCTTTTCAATCATTTTTTCATCGTTCTTTTTCTGTTCCTATGAATGAAATAAATTTTAGAAAAGAAATTAGTATAATCATCCAAATTGCTTATCTTAATGACTTTCCTATTAAACCAATACATAATATTTTTAACAAAATTAGAAATAAATTACTAAACAACATCATTTTCCCAACAATTACAGAAAATAATAATTCAATAAATATTTTTTTCTCTATTCCGTATGTGGGTACTTTGTCAGTCAAACTAAAGAAATTATTAAAAACATTAGGAATACAAATTTCATTTTCAAATCAAGTTAATTTCTCAAATTTATTTTGTAAAAATAAAGATCAGATTGATAATTTTTCCAAAAGCGGAGTTTATTCATTAAATTGTAATTCATGTCAAGCAGTATACATTGGACAAACTGGAAGAAGTCTTCAAATTAGAATTAAAGAACACTTACGATCTTTACGTTTAAATAAATCTGATTCTAGTTTTGCAAATCACCTTTTAGAAACTTTCCATAATTTTGACCCTACAATTAACACAAACTTATTACATAATTTTTTGAAAGGTACCAAATTAGATATCGCTGAAAATTTAAAAATATTTTTATATACTTTCTTGTTTCCTAATGCTATCCTTAATGAACAAACTTTTTTCAACACAAATAATTTCTTTGGTTCGATTGATTGGAAATCTTGTATTTGAATTCGTAACCTGTATCTAATAAAACACATAGCTAAATTTTACGTTCTTCAGATATTTATTTATTTATTTATTATTTCATGACATTTTACAAAAAATACATACAACTTACATCTATTCTACACATAATTTAAAATCTTAATTTTATAAAATACCCGTAAGTAATTTTTATTGTTAACTTAATATTATATTTTACTATTATGTATTTTTTAACTTGAAGGTTTGATGCACTGAAGATGCCTTTGTAGGTCAAACTAGTTTGCAATAAAAGAACATTTGGAAATTATAGAAAAAAATATCTTTCTTAAATATTGATCCTAAAATTGTTATTTCTTAGAAATTAATCAAGATTACAACGAGATTTTTTTAATGTGTATTAGTTTTAGCTTACTGAACAATTTCAAGGCCAGAAAATAACGTTTTTTCCTTTAACTTCGGCAAAAATTGAATTTTTCAATTTTTGAACTCGCAAAATTTCACATATCAAAACTTAATTTTAAATTTCAAATAATTTTAGATGAAAACTTCAGAGATTTGTAATTGGAAAAAAAATAGAGAAAGGTATTTATTGCTTTAGATATTTTATTATTTACCGAGAAGTAATATTTGTACATAATCGCAACGTTTTTGATGCAATATGTTTTTGAAGAGAAATATTTTTTACTGATAATTAACAAGTGTTGGAGTGTCTTCTAAGAACTCTAATCCACTCCTATTAATAAATTCCTGTCACAAAAACCCCCTAAATGTTCTTTTACACGACCTAAATGAGAAAAGTTTTTCCTTATGTAGTTTATGAGACGGCTATGTATTGTTTTAGTGTCAGGTAAAGTTATGGAAAAACTCTCCTCATTTAGGTCGTTGTAAAAGAATATTTAGGGAATTTTTGTGACAGGAGTTCATTAATAGGAGTAGATTAGAGTTTTTAACATTACGATTATGTACAAATATTACGTTTCGGTAAATAAAAAAATAACTAAAGCAATAAATACCTTTCTCTAATTTTTTTCCAATTACAAATCTTTGAAGTTTTCATCTAAACTGATTTGAAGTTCGAAATTAAGTTTTGATATGTGAAATTTTGTGAAAAGTTCAAAAATTGAAAAATTCAATTAAAGAAAAATTCAGTTAAAGAAAAATACGTTATTTTCTGGCCTTGAGATTCTTCAGTAAGCTAAAACCAATGCACAGTAAAAAAAAGTCTCTTTGAAATCTCTATTAATTTCCAAGAAGTAACAATTTTAGGATTTTGGCAATTTTGAAAAGGATGTGGCTAGAGTCCCGAACGCGGGATCACTTCCAAAAACTTAAAATCCCGAACGGGCGTGGTTAGTAAAAATCGTTCGGGATTCACAGAAAATGGTAGCGATCCCGAACGTAAAACTTACTGTAGTAGTAGCACTAGATTGCTATTTGAATTATCTGCAGAAGTATTTGTGTTAATTATCATTCTGTTTTCTCTTTTTGTTCGTATTACAATTATGTCGGTCTTGAATGTGAATGATACGTTTGAATCACATAAAGACCTGCAAAATGCTGTAGACCAATTTGAAAGAAAAAGCAAGGTTCAGTTCTGGAAGAGGGATGCCAAAACATTAAAGTACGCAAAGCATCATGCTTCCAATATATCCAAGACGGTGGAAGGCAAACCAAATTTAAAGTATTACTATATCAAATATTCATGTATACATGATGGTCAACAATTTCGACCGAAGAAAAAGCAGTTATCTTCGAAGGATCAAAGAAATCATGACCGGTAATCTTAAATTTATTAAGCTCACTTCATTAAACCGTACGTAAGTAGGTAAGTATATATTTATTAATTTGGTGTGTTAGGACCACTGTAAAGCAGCAATAACAGTAAGATTACAAAATGAACTATTGACAGTGACAAATATTTTTAACGAACATGTTCATGAAATACCTTCACAGTAAGAACTGATTTTTTAATTTATGTCACCTCTACTCCATAACATACATATTTCTACATTTTCAGAGAACTTTTTAAACAATTACGTAAACAAAGAAAACTGTCTGAGGAGGATAAAAACTGTGCAAGTAAACTATTGAAGCTAAAAGTTAATAAGAAATTGTTACAAGTCCATCTAGTTCAACAGGCCTGCAATGCAATACTTCTGAAAAATTTGTCAAATATTCAAACATCCAACTCGCCAAATGATGAAAATAATCTTCAAGAAATAGTAGAAGTTCTTACGAATAAATTTCATTGTTGATATTCACAGCGAAGAAAATAAATTAAGAGGGGCTTATTTTTCCAAAATGAGGACATGAAGGAATTAATAATAATGCATTTATTGCCGTTAAAATCTTGTAAAAGACATCGACATTGTCACAAAAAAATCAAAACAAACAATTATAAACAAACATACTAAACAGTATTTTACAGTTATCACGAACAAATGTATATATTAGTTTACCGAAAAGAAGTCTTTCAAAGAATAATAGCACTCCCGGATAAGCCAACATTTTAAATTATCCTTAAACAAAGCGAGGGAGGAAGCTTCTTTAATTTTATTGGGAAGTTTATTATAAACTCTAATAGCTGAGCAAAGAGGACCTTTTCTGCGCATTTCTAATCTGCATCTTGGCAATAGCAAAGACGGTTGACGTATGCTATAGTTTTCACATGCAACGCTGGACCCAAAACTATGCAGATTTTTATGAATATAAACAGCTGCGAAGTAAATATACATACTTGATAAAGTTAAATAGTTATTTTCTATAAAGCAAGTCTTACATGATGATCTAAAAGGTAACTTGTGAATAATACGAATGCATGATTTCTGCAAGATGAAAAGTATATTAGAATGCGAACTTGTCCCCCACAGTAGTAATCCATACTTTAACAGAGAATATATTTTACTAAAATAAAAGGTCCTACATGCTTCTATGTCACATAGATAAGAAAGTTTTCTCAGGGCAAATATATTTTTACTAACTTTTTTAGATAAATTTGTTATGTGTTCAGTCCAATCCAAGTTCTCATGCAAATCGAAACCCAAATATCTAACTGTGGACATGCGTTGAAGGGAGCCCACTTTTACATTATTACATTTATTTGTATTTTTAGTGCAAAACTCTACGAACTGAGATTTAGTTTCGTTTAGCAATAATTGGTTATCTTGAAGCCATTTTTTCATATCCTCAACCGCATTATTAGTCATAGTTGAAAGTATCTCAACATCTTTTCCATGATTAATCAAGACAGTGTCATCTGCGTACATTACACATTTATTACCATTTTTTAGGTTTATAGGTAGATCGTTTATGTAAAGGTTAAACAATACTGGTCTCAGTATGGACCCCTGCGGGACACCTTTGTAAATATCAAGTGATGACGATGACGAATCGTTTAACTTTTTTCCCGAAGTAGTATTTATGGACGGTACGTACAAATTATTGAATATACGGTGTCCGGTTTATGTACTCTGTGTTGAAAATTCTTTTGGAAAAACTGATGTAGTGGGGATTGGAATTTTGGTTTCAGAAGTGACAGAAAATATCAATTGGTTAATTCAAAAGTAAGTTTAGTCAAAATGTCCAAATTTGTATGTAATTTTATTGTATTAACAGATTTAAAGAGAGGAATCTTAAGTGGAAAGAAATATGTGCTGTAATGACGGATAAATGTACAAGTGAACGTTCAGTCATTGCTCAACAGTTTCCTAACGCGGTTAGACTAATTTGTCTTTTTCATGCTTTTCAAGTTCAAATAGAAGAAAATGATGAGACAAACATTCACAAAATATCAATAACACAAACAGTAACAGAGACGCCAAAAACATCGCATCAAAAATTTTAAAAAGCTGAAGCAATTTGTATGAAATTGGCTACATTATGTAGCGAAGTTTCTTCCCAAGAGTACCAGAGATGAATGAATATTTTAACAAAACTTTGTACCTATTGGCAAAATCATGACAATGTAGTCATTAGTGCTCCTATAGAAATTTGTGAAGAACTTCCAGAAGGTATAGCCATTCATAACCCTACTGAATCTTACGAAGAACTTGAAAGTAATATCAGGGTGAAAGAAAAAAGTACAGAAGAAGAAAGTAATATTTATATTAAAAAGTGAGTAGGTTCACTTTCCCAATTTTATTATTTTTGTAAAATAAGTAATTACAGGAACCTATTAAATGCAGAGAGAGGCCAAAGGGGAGACATTTGACTGCAATTGGACTACCAGCTAAAAGGAAGAAGAAAAATTAAATCCCTTTAATAATGAACTTGGAATTTTGTAAGCTATGTGCCTTTCATTTTAATAAATTCTAAGTAACATCTAAAGTGTGATTCAACGGTTGGTATTAATATATAAAACTGCGAAAAGATTCACAAAAACTCATGTTCGGGATTTTAATTTTTTGGATGTGGTCCCGTTTAAAATTCTAGCTGCTTTCTTAATAAACCACGCCCGTTCGGGACTTTAACTTTTTGGAAACAATCCCGCGTTCGGGACACTAGCCACTTCCTTTTGAAAAACCTTATTTTCTAACTAAGTAAAAATCACTCGGTATATCTAATAGGGGCTAAACAGGTTTTCAGACAAGCACAAATTATTGCCGTAAAAAGTTTTTTCGAAAAATCAGAAATAAAAATTTTTACCATTTGATGCCGACTTTTTGGCGAGCACTGTATAATTCCCATTATTTCTAACGCTTGGTAATTTCTTCCCTTATATTTCCATTTATTATTTTTTCCAAAACTCTTTCTGGCTCTGCAATGCGGACGGGCTCACGAGTGTGGGGGCCCTGGCTTTCAACAAGTAAATTGAGAAAAAGTACATAATATCAATAACACAGTATAGACAGAAAAAGGAAAGATTTTATTGTGGTTTTTTGACCATGACAAACCCCTTTATAAAGTAAATTGCCTTTTTTCTTATATAAGGGTGTTTAAAAAAAACATATTCGAATATTTCACCCAGTTATAGATCTCATCAATACGAACATAAAAGTCTTAATAAACATATGTCCGCAAATCATCCCTTTCCGACATTTTTTGAGTTTTTGAAATGAAACTTATGTACGCGCAGAAGGCATTGAATTTTGGTAGTAATGATGTGTACTATGAGAGTGTTTTAACCACAATTGGTCTTTTTTAGTCATTATCCCTGAAGATTTTGGAATAGGCAACCCATCAATCGTGTGCAGAATATACAGAAGTTAAGTGGCTTGCCTAATGTGTCATTTTTAAGGCGTCACGTCGTTTTTGTTATTGATTTTTAATCGTTTTGTATGGTATTATTAACAGAAGTGGTAAGTTTATTTATGTTTTTGAAAAGTTACGTAAATCTGAGTTTCAAATGAGACAGTTAAATCGTAAATTATACCGCGAATGACCTTTTCTCGGCCGTTTCCAATCGATCACTATCTCCAAGTAAATGCAAATTAACCGCAGAAGAAACAAAGCGCAAATTAAACGAGCCGCAGAAATTTGATTTACAGGTGAATACTCCCGATTCGGGTTTCGCAACGTTTAATGGCGAGCACGTTTATCTGATGTTCATCTTCGGAAACGTTCAAATCATGACGCGAAAGGGAATTAATATGTGAACGGGAGAACCTTAAGTCTTGCCTTAATTAGATTCAAAAATTTATTCTCAAAAAAGAATTATAAATTTTTAATCTTCAATAAAAGCCTTGAAAAAAGATATAATCCAAATCAATAATGATCTTATTTTATTATTCAAATCTATAAATAATCTGTGAGCGTGTAAGTGAATTAATTACTTCGTCTTTTATATTTTTACTCGTCCTGGGTAAGTGTCATTAGTATAACCAAAAAAAGGTGTATTATCTAAGGTCTTGCGACAAGTTTCCACTTGCGTAAATACCGCACGTCGCCACTCCATATTCAACAAGAGCTCACCCAAATGTTTCTTTTTTTCTAAACCTCTTATCCGTTGATGATCCGAAATGACTGCAACGTACGCACCAGGAAATCATCGCCATTGGGTCATATCTTTCGGATTCCGCAAGTCGTCCTAAATTTGTTATAAATTACCGGCGTGCGTACGTGATGATGTTTTTCCCCCATGAAAAGACGATTTATAAACTTTCGCTGCTCGAAAGTCGTCGTGTTTGTTGATGGAATTGACGCACGTCTCTGCTTAAAGGCGGCTCCGCACATGCGGGATTCGCCGAATGCCGAACAAATGTTCGCCGAATCCCGAGTAGTGTGGATGTGTGCTCGTCTACTCGCCGAGCAACGATAGTCAGTGCTCGCCTCGCTCGGCTAGTTGTCGGTATTTTGTCCGCTTCAAAGCGCACGAATATTCGTCAAATAGGCAAACTCGCGCTGCTCCACACATTCGGGAGTCTGCTCAGCAACAGACAGTAAGTGTATTTATACTTCTATTTTCTAATTGCTACTTACTACTTCAATTTGTCGATATCTAACTAGTCATACAATTGAATAAACATATTATTTCAAATTAAATAATGTAGCATTTTTAAAACTTTTCTATTTTCTGTTGTTTAGGAATGGATTGGTCCAACGAAACGGTCTTGGAATTCCTCGAACTGTACGAAAGTGAACCCATAATTTGGAAGGCTTCTCTACAGAATCATAAAAATCGGAATGAGGTTTTCGATGCGTGGAAACGAATAGCAAACAAGATGGGTCAACAGTACTCTATCACTGTTTTAAAAAAAAGATTCATTAATGGCATCATTTAGAACCTGCTTAAAGAAAATCAAAGACAGCCTCAAAAGCGGGGCAGGTGCCGACGACGTTTTTTAATCAGTTTGTAGCCACTACACAAAACAGTAAATGCAGCAGAAATAATGATAACTTCATCACTGTTGTCCATGATGATTTTCAATCAAAAAGACTCGCACGGCACTTGGCAAATACGTATTCGCTGTTCCCGCAAAAGCTGGATGTTCGGAGAAACCCCGCATGTATGTATGCATATGCACACTATTTGGTGAATACCAAGCCGAGCACCACGGCATTCGGCGAATATTCGGGATTCGGCGAATCCCGCATGTGCGGAGCCGCCTTAAGGCTGTGATTTATGATAGAGTAGTTACTTTGCAAAATCAACTATTTATTTATTTATTTACGCGTGCTGAACAATAAACAAACAAATGCGTTAGAAACTTTACTTATCGCTTTGAACGTGGGTCAAGCACTCTTGGCATTGGTCTGTTTAAATCTCGCGCTTTTTTACATTCGGGTCAACTCGTCTAAAGTCGACTAGAAGAGCCGTGAAAACTTCTAGAAATATCTACACCATTCTAAACAATTCATTTCATATACATCAGGAAACAATTTTTTTTTTGTGCGTGCGTTATCTTTTAATCAATTTTTAATTGAGTGTTACTTAAGTAAGGAAAAAAAACAAATAAAATTTAAAACCATGTAAATGTTTGCCTTAAAATTATCTGAGAGACTAGAGTGGGGAGGAGGGCAATTATGTAGAAAAAAATTGTTTAGAAATTCTTGCATGGGTGGGCGTTTTCCGCTTTAAATAAATTACTAAAATAATGAAGAGTATAACAATGTAATCGGACCACCCGTTACCTAACTCGGCCTGTTTTGCATAATTAAAATTAATCATATAATTACAGTTTAATTACCGAACCTGTTTTATGCATATACACACACATAATTAAAATAAATTGCCAAATTTTGCATCAAATTAACATAAACGACTTTGTTACGTTACTCTACTAGCAAATTAGAAACTGTGATAAATAAAGAAATTATTCAACTCTATTGTTAATGATCGACAAAACAATAATTTAATTAAGACGTGATTAAATACGAGGGTGAATCAAGAATTCATTTTAAAAAATGCCAACACGTAGAAATAATATAAATTTTTTTTTCAAATATTCTCAACATTCTTATTATTCTTAATTATTCTACCGTGCCTTAAACAATTTTCAACGAAAATTTGTTGCGCGCAGATTGGCGATATTAAAAAAAAATAAGATGAAACGAATTTATGTATTTGTACTTTTACAGAGAAATTCCATTCTACAACTTAGGCTGAAAAAGTAACATTTTACAGCCTAGGCTGAAAAAATAACGTCTTACAGCCAACGTAGAAAAGTACATTTTTACAGGCTCAGCAAAAAAAAACACCACTTTAAAGTTTAGGGTTTAGGCAGAATAAGTATTTTATTTAAACTCTATTTTACAGCCTCAGCAAAAAAATACCATTTGACGGCCTAGACAACGAACAAGATTTTCTAATATTCCATTTAAAAACTTTAACAGAAAACAACAATTTTATAGCCTAGGTAGAAAAGTTTATTTTTCTGAAATTCCATTTTACAGTCTGAAAACAAATATCTAGAAATATAAAAAAACACTTGCTATGCCTAGATTGCAAAACTAACTGTAAAATGAATCTTTTGCGGTCCAAGCAGAGGAATAACATTTTACAGCCTACAGTAGAAAAATTTAATTTTATAGCCTGGGCAGAAAAGATATCATTTTACAATCCAGGTGGGAAAGTATTATATCTAAATTTCATTTTAGAGCATTTGCAGAAAGGACCATTTATGTATGTACAATCTGAACAGAAAAGTGTTTTTCTTTTCATTTTACAACCTGAACCAGAAGAGAAAGTGTCTTATGATCTAGGAAGAGAAATTCCATCCGATAGCCTCGTCAAAAAAAATATATACTATTTTGTAGTTTACCAATAAATATCTAGTATGAAGTACTACTACAGCAGAAAAAGTGACATTTTACAGCCCAGATAAAAAAGTTCAATTTTACAGCCTTGACAGAAAAGGTACCATTTCACGGTTTAGGAAGAAAAAGTATTTATTTATTTTTTTAATTCTATTTTACAATCTCGGCTGAGATAGACACCATTATTTCACAATCTGGATAGAAAAAGTAAAACGGAAACAATAAAACAGAAGAGTACAATAAGAAAAAAATAACGGAAGCTAGAGGAAAATATGCATCCAATTGTTGGAGAGAAAACGATAAAAACAATTGAAAATGGTAGAAACAGTAGAAACCAAAATAGGGAAGCTAAGCAATAAGGGAAGCCAAAGGAAACTACTTTCGAAAGAAATTGTTGGAAAGAAAACTAATCGAAAATGACATCAACAGTAAAAACAAAATAAAATTGATAGAAAACGAAAACGAAACAGAATAATAAAAATTGATGGAAACGAAAGTGAAAAAACTACGAAAACTAAGATAAACGAAAACGAAAGAAAACGATAAAAATCACCGCAAAATTTTGAATTAAAACAAATCTCGGCAAAACTAAAGACAGCTATAAAAACAAAGGAAAACGACGGCAACAATAAAAACAAAAGAAAACGGGAAAAAGTATAAAGACAAAAAATAACATGGAAGCAATAAAAACATAAGAGAACAATAAAAAATTGTAAAAACGAACACGTGGGACTCGAGAATAGTTGAAAGCATGGTATATGTATGATTTAATAATATTGAAAGTAAAGAAAAGTTTGCGTTTGGCAGTTCCTTTAAAAGCAGTTAATTTGTATTTGCAAAAGTAAAAAAATATCTACGACAGACTTTTAGGACCATTCTTAAGAGCCAGCGACGCACAGATTTGAATTTTGATTGGCGCGCAATAATTAACTCTCAAGGGGTGTGTTCAGAATCATTACCTCCGAGAGCGTCTTGGACGTATAATCGCGTCTTTCTCGGTCGGTAGGACGCTTGGAGTGCGCCCATTGTCATGGAAACAATGTAAACACAAGACGCTTTAAAACGGACGAGCGAGACGCAAAATATGTTAAAAATCGCGACCGAGAAAGACGCGATTATACTTTCAAGACGCTCTCGGAGGTAATGATTCTGAACACACCCAAGCAGTGGTGCCAATTGGCACATAGTAAAGAGTGCTTTTTTTAAATCTGGCGTCGATGTTGGCCATTAAATTTAATTGTCATGATGACAGTTGTTAATTTGACATTTGAACTTGCCATACCTATCTAGGTTTTGAACTCAACAGCACGATAGAACAACACAAGAATGTGATCTATTGTAATAAACAAAAGAAGACAATAAGAATGAGATCTGTTGTAACAACCGAAAAAAGACAACAAGAAAATAAGATTTACTGCAAATTATCAAATTTGTGGCACGTTCGCAATAAGTACCTTGTCAAGGCCAACTTCGGCGCTAAATTAAAAAAAAAACACCCGTTATTAGTTAAATTCTACCATATCTTCAACTGAATTCCTGATTAAAGCTCTGAATTTTTTTTTTTACAAAATTGACGATACGCATTACAAAAGTGAGATGGCAGTTGTCTACCAGTTGAACTACCAGTTCGAAAATAACTTTAAATAATAAAAATTTTGTGTTGTAATTTTTAACATTTTTAAACCGAAAATACAAAGCATCATAATTTGGAATTTGGACAGCTGTGAGTGCTACAAACCTTTAGTAGAAAAACAATGAAATTATAACGTACTTTAATTCAAATAATTGGATAGCTGTCAGTGCTACAAATCTCTAGGAGGAAAAAACACTAAAATCACTGCCTACTTTAATTTAAAAATTTTGAAAGAAGAAAAAAATGAGATTTGATTAATAATTTTAACATAATTTTGAAACTTCCGCTAGATTTTTTAAGTAAATCATTCAAACTTTTTCGCCCTATTTTTTTCCATATTTTTTTTTAATATAAAATTATAATAATCCTGCTATTTTAGAACCTATGAATGCGCAAGCACAAGTCATAACGAAACGGACGTTTTACATTAACATCAGACTTACTTTCTTGATTTTTACAAGTAATATTAAACATCAAATAACACTATAAATAAAATGTTATTAATATAGAGCTTAATGTCCGTATTCGTAGTGCTTCCTTGAGGCTTCCTTCAATGAGGGACCTCTTTAGAATGGGATTGTAGCAAAGGCATTATAACAATATTCATTTTAAGAGGCCCCTTATCAGAAATTCTATGAATACGGGCAATAGAGAGCCTCAGAAAGAAAGAGATCTTTCTGCGCAGGCGCGTAAACAGTTTCCATGCTGGTTATGCTGTGCTTATACTGTGACGAAAATCGGAGGACTTTCCCAGACACATTTAGGCCCAGTTTTACAGTCGTGGTATAAGGACGGAATAACTATTCGCCAAATATCCTTTAATGTTCCTCCATATCTACGTCACACCTACGTCACGTTATTCTAAGAACAATGCTTATCCGACGATTGTAAAATCGGGCCTAAATGGTATTCTTTGTGTAAGTTTTTCCTCTTTTACGCCCGATTTTATTCTTGGAATAACGTGAAGTAGATATGCAAGAATGTTAAAGGGATATTCGACGAATAGTTATTATTCGGCAAATAGTCCTTATCCCACGATTGTAAAACTGGGCCTTAGAATTTCCCAAAGTTTTGAATTTGTAATAAATACATACATAGTTGGTTATGAAAACCTGATGGATAGGCAACTTATTTTACAGGCTTGTTCTGTTATTGCGTTTCGGTGACGTTCGACTCTCTCAACCTTTCTGGAAAGAATTGTTGGTGCTATTAGAGCACAAATCAATCGTCTAATTAAAAATAATTTTTGAATTTGAAAACGTTAAATATTTAACGGGCTAACGCCAACATAAAATTTTTATAGATGCGACTTGATTTTGGGGCTGATGGAATTAAGAACTACTAAATTAGCTTTATTTAATCAAAAGTAAGCACAATTAAAAGGGATTATTAAATGCAACTAAAATAATTGTTAATTAATTAGATAAAATATAATTTAATTTTTGTTACCAACCTAAACTTGCTTGAACATCAACATAGAAATTATGTTGGCGCTACTGGGCAGGAAGTGTCAAATTTATTGATTTTCATCCGAAAACAAACTGTTTATAATCACAAAGTAGAAGGTAAAGCGGATAATACTCAATTAAAATTAGTAAAATAAATATTAACTAAAGGAATCTCGTAAGTACTTTCAGCCCAGTTATTAAACATAACCTAACTTTCGGGCCCAGCACCGGAACTTCTTATAATGCTAGACGCTCCAACCACGGCGACTACTTTTGCGAAAGTCGGGGACAGAATCGAATGCTCCGGGTACTTCGGCACAATCAGGTACGTGGGCCAAGTCGAGGGATACCCGGCCATTTGGTTCGGAATCGATTGGGATGACAACGAGCGGGGCAAACATGATGGTACGGTTCGTGGAAAACGCTACTTCTTGGCCAGGTAATTTACAAGCGATTCCTCAGACCACACAATCCTAGCATTAACTACTTGCAGCAACCCGAAATCAGGCTCCTTCGTTCGGCCGGAAAAATTACATCTAGGGCAGAGTGCCGTGATGGCAATCACCTCGAGGTATGGGCAGAAGGACGACGAAATCACTGCAAAGATACACGAGCAGCAGTTACTGAGTGTACAGCAGAGTATTAATGCCCCATTCCTTAAATTAGTCGGATTCGATGAGATTACAAACAAGCAAAGGTAATTATTATTATCTAACTTCGCAAGGGGGCAAGCCTAAAAGTGTGGGTTTCTAGTGACTTTCAAAACTTGCAAGTTGTTAATTTGAGGCTGCAGAAAGTTTGTAGCATCGGGGGACCGAATCAACTAGGGGAATTATGTCCTAATGTTACCGAACTGGACATTTCGAAGAATTTATTGAATAATTGGTTGGCTATATTCGATATATGCTCGCAGTTGAAACACCTTAGTTGGTTAAACGTTAGGTAGGTTTGTAACACAAAAGTTTCCTCTGCAGTCAGATTAATTTGCAGTGAAAATTATATGTCTTTACCGGATGATGTGTCCGCAAACTCGTTCTCGTCGCTGCAAGCGTTAATATGCGGTTCAATGCGGTTAACCTGGCCGGATATTCTCAAGCTATCGTCCGTGTTTCCGAATTTGGTAGAACTGCGAGCGCCCAATAATAACATCACGAAGCTAGACACCCCCTCGCCGAACTGTTTGAATCGGCTCAGCATCTTAGACTTGGAAAACAATCCGATTGGGGAGTGGAGCGAAATCTTGAAGCTGAGGGTCATACCGAGCTTGGAGCACATGTCTTTAGAAAATATCGCCTTGAAGGACATTCGGTTTGAGACTAAGGCGTTCCCAGTCGATGACTTTCCCAATTTGACCAAGTTGATTTCATCCCCGGTCGATGACTTTCCCAATTTGACCAAGTTGGTTTTATCGAATAACTTGATATCGGATGTGAGAATGCAAATTAAAAAGCGTGGGGCCGTTGGTGGGTGGATAACAAGGTTTTGTTTTAGTGGGAATCGATTGGGGAATTGGATAAGTTGCGAAAGCTCGAGGACCTTAGGTTTTTGAAGAATCCGATTTTGGAAACGGAAACTTTCTATATTGCCATTGCGTGCATAATAGCTAGAATTGCTAATTTGAAGGTAAGTGGCTTTTTTTCCCCTAAACATAAAACCTGGGTGTAGTCTTAAAAGTTTAAATTTCTGACCTATAAATAAATAGAACCGGTAATCTAAGAAAAACTGCAACAATTAGAAATTATCCTTCCAGTACCTTAATGGTTCCTTTATATTATCGGATGAACGTCGTGGAGCAGAATATGATTACATTAAAAAGCACGGCCTAGAATTTTTGACAGTTCGAAACACCGATAAAGAAGGGGATTTCCTGGCAAAGCACAATCGCTATATGGAGTTAATTCAAAGTAAGATGAGGTTGAGGGGAGGAAGTTAATTTTGGTGTGATTTCGATTGTAGCATGTGGTGTGCCTGAAGAATCCGAACTCACCGTCCACTCCAAAGTAATCCAGGCTTCTCTGATCGACGTAGAAATATTCCACGAAAGCAAAACCGTGAAAAAGAGGTTGCCCCCGTCGATTCTAATCCAGAAACTCATCGTGTTGGTTCAACGGTTGTTTAATTTGAGCGCTCGGCCCAACCTTGTTTATATCAGCGGAATTCAGCCAGACATTGAGATTGTCTTGGACGACGAGTGTAAGGAGTTGGGGTACTATTCAGTGCAGGATGGCGATAAAATTATTGTGAAGGAATGATTTGGCCTTTAAACACTAACACTACTTACCTATGTGATAATATTTATTTAACATTATATTGTATTTACGAGATAGTTTCAGCTTTATATGATTATCAGATAATTTTTTTTAATAAAAATTCTTGGAAATTGCGTAGCAACTACAAAATTTTCTTTTCCTTTCCATTTTGCATGGAGTCTTAACTTTACTATGTTTTTATGAAAACAACACTCCATTTATTTTGTTTTTAAATTATATTATTCGAAGACGATCACAGCCTGTGAAGCACAATTAAATACAAGCACATAGGAGACTTAAAATATAGTTTTAAATAAAATACATTAAATAATTAGTAATATTAAAGTTTTAAATAAAATAAAATTGCCCTAGACACTTAAGACTAGTCAAACCATAAGTACACTTTGTTTAATTTGTTGGATTAATTAGTAGTAAAATCTTAAGCCGAATTTTGTGAAGGCTTCGCAGAATTTGTGAACGTTATCCTGATTCGTGCAGCAATTCGGGTACGTGTATGGGGATTTCGTTTGTTTCGCACAGTACATACACATATCACGTTTCTCCTCCTGGAAAAGTACAATACATTAAATAATGAAAAATTTTGACTAAAATATCAAACGAAAAATGCTTTAATTTGTCATAGGCATAAGAAGTTTAAAAGCAAGGTTGTTAAGTAAATTAAAATTAATTTCAGAGTCGTGAATATAGATTATAGATAAATAAATACTGCAGCAACGTGAAAAAAATTTGTGCTATAAAATAAAGTTTCATTCCTCAACAAATTCACACTTGCCTGCTTTATTTTGTAGCGAAAATCAAAACAGCTTTTATTATATGTGAATTAAAAACACAATTTATCGAAAAGTGATTTTACAAAAAATATCAATTGCCGCTTTCACCCAAACACGATTGTGGCAATACTCACGTTATTAAGGCAGCTGCTGTTTCTCACTGTCAAGTCGTTGGACGGCCTTCCGTCGACAGACAGGACGATAAACAACACGATAACGGCCAAGACAAACTGAAAATAAAAATATTTGTGAAGAGGTTGCACATTTTTTCCATGGAATAGAGTATACACACATTTATCTCCAAGTTCAATGTTAAATTATATTTAATTATTTCTACTTGTTTATTACTTTTTTTTAATTGTCAATTATCTTTTTTTATCATAATTCAAACTGTGTTACAAGAACGTTAACGATAACTCAAGAGAATATGGTAATATCCTGAGGATACAAACGTACAGCGAAACGCAGACGTTTTGAACTGAATCTTACAACTACCGTCCCATCATTTATGTACAGGTTGTCCCAAATTGGATGGTATTCAAGGGTTAATAATGGGAATAGAAGAAAACTAAACGGGTTATTGGGTCAACTTTTAAAACTGGTTTCAATGGTCTAACCATTACGCTTTTCTTAATTTGCGCCGCAATTTCTTTGTATCTTCTTTGAGCTTCTTCCTTTTTGGTTTCCTTTTTAGCATTAAGAATTTCTTCTTTTATTTTCTTTCTCTCGATAATCTTCTTCCACGTTTCATCACTTATCCATTGCTTCTTCTTTTGGTTTCTAAATCCTAATACCTCTCGCCCAGTGTTTCTTTAAGTACTTCTTTGCATTTATTCCACATATCTTCTGCCGATTTATTAAAGTCTATATTTACCATTTTATTATTTAGCTTGTACACAAATTCAGACTTGCCGTGATGATACTATCATTAACTGGCTTCCATTTTATTAAGGCTTGGTTTGCTTCTTTGTTAAGTACTGATGCACTCCGTGTTCATGGTTACTCGTTTGTTCATCTTGTCCTGAATATATTATTTTACATTCTCCACTCTCATTCCATCTTGTTTTACTTACTCCTAAAATATCTATCGCATAGCTTTTCATCTCTTTCAGTAATTGATTAATTATTCGGGCTTAATGTCCTTACATTCCAAGTGGCGAGATTCATTTCTGTCTTATTCTCTTTATTTAGGTTATTATTTTCTCCTTTTTGCTTTATTAGTTGATTTTTATTATTTAGTTTCATTTCTTTATTTTGTATGTTACTTTGTGTGTATTTAATTGCTTGCTTTATTGTGGTTTGAATCTCATCATCCTTTAGCATTTCCTTTACGTTGCATGAATTCGTCATCAAATTTCCGCCCTACGTATCTTCAGTAGGTAGTTATCGAGATATTGCCCGGGTACATACTGTTGGGACAGCCTGTATATTACATGTTAACTTTCAGTAGAAAAGAAAGTGCTTCAATTGATAACACTTATGGAAGAAAAATTCCGAAGAAAAAGAGGATTTTTCTTTAGCAAAGAAGTCGCTAAAGAAAAACAGAGAAAAATAAAACCCAAAAATACATTGTACTTATACAGGGTGGAGCACATAAATTGTTCTAATAAAGAAGAGTTAACATTAAGGAAGTGTAAAAATAATTCATTAAAATTGATTGCGAAGGCACAAAAAATGGAAGCAAACTAAAGAATTATCAAGAGGGAAGTAAAATTAAGAACAATGTTCAGTATTCAAATAAATGAGGCGACGTAAGGTAAAAAGCAAACAGCACAGTAGACAACTAATTAAGATATGCAGGTGCAGGAATACCAATTTAATAAAAAATCAAATAAAGGAAAACCTAAATAACTTAAAAGGCCCTAGCCTTTAACTTTCTATGAAAATTCTAAGTTATTAAAAAAGTAATCATTTTAATTTAGTATTATATTAAAAATTGCTCTTAATATAATCCTTATTAAAAGAAAAAAAAATACTAAACTTTTTCGATAACGTTTTATTAAAAAAAAGTTTTATTACCGAGCGAATTGTAATCTCAGATTTTTTTCTTATTTCCTAGAAAAAAAAAGCGCGTTCAGTCGAAATTTCATCATTCATTTGGCGAAAAGGATTACGCATCTAATTGTAAATATTGACTATTTTTAGGAGTTACTCTCGCAAAAAAATTCTGATTAACGAGTGAACTTTATCCCGAGGTTTCCCAATAATCAGATGGGGCCGGGTCGTTACGCATACTTTGTTAGCGTTTAATGCCCGAAAGAGTCGTTAAATGTTATTATTGTGAATCAAAATATTACATATCAGAAAGTTTGAAGCTATTAAAAATTAAATTTGTAAATAAATGAGGGGACGCTTTTTTTCTTATTTTTTTTCTAAAATCTTGTTGGAAGGAAGAAAGACATTTATTTATTTTTATTTTGTTCATTTAAACACTGGTTATTGGTACTGATATAAAACTGATTAAGGACTCCCAGAATTGAATATAAAATGATTGATTGCATGTCAACAAATTGTCAGTCGATGTTTGAATAATTTATGAAGACTTTAAAATACAACATACAGACTAGGTGTTTGAGCTTCTTTTCGCATTACAAACATCTTTTACTTTCCTTTCAAATAACAGGTACTTTACTATTAACCCAATTTCACGTTGTCTCGTTTTCCAACCACCCTGTACGTTATTTCGTAATTTTGGTAGTGGCTGAGGACTTGCTAGAAGAAGCAAAACTTTTTATGAAGAATGATTGTTCTACCTAAAATGCGAAATAAGGAAGTTTACAAGTATAGTTGGGTCCATCCGAGGACATACTGTATAACAATTAAGTAAGAATAAAGAACATTAAATATTATGATATGATTATGAATGGTTTAAAAATTCTCAGAATATTACCTAATAATAAGGAAGACGAAATCAACATATTAGGATGATGAAATAGCTTTGCAGAATATCTTCCTCAATTTACTACAACTACTACGCAGTATTTCAGCTGAATTTTTTTTTAATTCTCAGATAACCTCTTCAATGAATAAGTTGTATTATTTTTTAGAGCGTAAATATTTTTTTTTTGTTTTGTCATCAATAAAATGAAACCTAGATTTTTTCCCAGAAGTTTATATATAGATTTCATATTTCAATAAATGAATCTCTGCAGTAATTAAGCAATTATTTTTTCCATACATTTCTCCATAAATATTTAATTAAAAAAAAAAAACAACCGAGCAGAACCCATTTTTACTTTAAAAAAGTTGCAGAGTTGCAGAACGAAAGCTAAAATTTAAAACTCAGAGGTGTAGCTTATTTTTAAATTAGGAAGGGTAGGCAGATTGATGCTGTTGTTATAGGCAGATTAACTCTGCAAAACCAAATTACAGTTTCATCGAAAATTAATTTGGGTTGCTTACGAATTAACACTTTTAAATTCATTAAAGATGAAGCTGAATACTAAATAGTCAATAGGGGCATTCAACGGATACAATCGATTTATGATTGCATACGGTTTAGCGTTCAACGAATCTGAATCGATTCAATATCGATCGTGAAAATGTCTGTCTAATAAAGGGTGAACTCGGCAAAATCCGGACACCTTTGACAGTGCATATCTTAGCAATCCTTGCATCAAGGTAGCTGCTATTTAGCATCAAGATAGCCAGAATATACAAAAACAAAATCTGTCAGTACTATTGTCGCCGTGTCATTACTTGTCAAAATGGTTTCGTTGGAATTGGAAAGAAGAAAATGATTTTGCACGAACATATGCAAAATAAAAACGCGAGTGTTCGTCAGATCGCTAAAACTTTAAAAATTCCCAAATCTACGGTTGCAGATGTCATCAAACATTTCAAAGAACGCCTGACTATCCAAAGAAAGTCTGGAAGTGGGAGTGAACATGGTCAAACAGAACATAACTTGACCAAAAAGGTTCTTCAAGCATATACAAAGAATCCAAAGATTTCATCCCGTGAAGTTGCGGTCAAGGTAAAGAAATCCCAGACATATGTGCAGAAAGTTAAAGCCAGAGCTGGATTAAAAAGTTTTAAAGCCCAAACAGTACCTGATAGAGACGCAAAACAAAATTTAAAAGCAAAATCCCGCTGTAGAAAGCTTTATGAAAACAAATTAACGACATCCAAATGCATTGTTATGGACGATGAAACCTACTGTTTCAAAAACTTTAATTATATCGCTGGTCAGGTTTCTTATACAGGCCGCAGTCGCAAGGATGCTCCTGAAGCTTGCAAGCCTAAGATAAAAGCAAAATTTTCACAGAAATTTCTTGTTTGGCAGGCCATCTGCATTTGTGGCTTGAAAACCACCCCCTTCATTACCTCTGGAACTATGAACTCAGAGATGTACCGCAAAGAATGTCTCCAAAAACGCCTGTTGCCGTTCCTTAATAAACATGACAGTAAACCATTATTTTGGCCAGATCTGGCAACGTGTCATTACTCGAATGAAACGATCCAATGGTACCTTGATAATGAAGTAGATTATGTTCCTAAATAATTTAACCCACCCAATAGCCCAGAACTCAAGCCAATTGAAGAATTCTGGTCTATTGTGAAGACAATCTTGAAGAAGAATGCCGCAACCGCCACAACCATCGACCAGTTCAAGTGGCTTTGGGCGTCTCGAAAAGATGATAAAGCCATTGTACAAAAACTTATGCGACGAGTGTGCCATAAAGTTCGCTCAGTAACATATGCTACAAATTCGGAATAATTTAATATACTATAATTTTTAGTATTGTTGAGTAGTTTAAAAATAGATTTTGTTTTTCTCAAAAATATTGGGGTTTCTGTTTTATAGCCTTTTTTAAATGTCCGGATTTTGCCAAGTTCACCCTTTAACTTAAAAAAAAATAATAATTAACGTATTCCTTTCATTTAATTAAAAGGCGTCAATTTTTTTTACTGTCATGACATGCACATGACACGTTTTGATTAATTAGTGTAATAATTTCTGAATATAACTTCTAAGAAATTTGACGTAATTTGAATGGCGTTTCAATTCAACCAAAAAAATGTTGAGATAAACTGTTCGATTGATAACCACCAGGATGTCATGTTGTAAACAAAACAGCATTGGCATCGGATTCGGAAATAATGAATCCAAATGTAATTACGACTCAAATTATTTGTTACACATATTTCAAGTTAATTGGCTGATGTTAAATCATCTTCACTTAATAGGCGTAAAAGTGACAAAATACCATTACTGTAACATCACACAAAATATGAATAAATTGAATTGTTGCTTAAGTTTTATGGTATTTTTCACGATTTGACGACCATTATAAGTACCAATATCCTAGACTGGAATGTCAAATTCGAAAAGAAACAACAATTTGTAAATCGGTCGCAGTCACAATGGACTGAGCACGTATTCTCGATAAACTTATTTAATTGAACTTGAAACCTATAGCTATAGGTCTGTTTCTGCAGCGTTCTGGACTAGTTTGAAACTGTCAAATATATTCGCCCATCGAATTAATAACCACTTTCAAAAACTGGCTTAAATGTGAAACTTTGATCGGAGCATGCTTCTGACGGTTTCGAACCAGTCAGGGACTGCTGCAGGAACAGACCTAAAAATAATAAGGAAAGGAAATTCGAACGTGAATATGAGAATAAATTAATCTTTTGTAAAAATAGGTTTCAAAAATAAATGGAATCTCCCTAAATAAGATTAGTTCGTTGCCGTGTAAAATTTAAAGCACGTTCAAGAAGAATGAGAATTTTCAGCATCAAGAAAGAAAGAAAATCTAGAAATGAACATTTTAAGTGACTATTCAAAGTAAAATGTGAATTAGAATTCAAGGAGAGAACAAATCATAATTTAAAATGTCAAGATATTATTCTTAAAGCTTAAAAAGAGTATCAAATTTCTATGAAAATTGATTTGCTATTCTTCTTGCGATTCTATGACACCCTGTAGAATGATGCTAAATTAATTAGTACGTCCAAATTGTTTGGGTGAAATTATACCACCCTAATTCGAATAAGAACTTTCATCAGTTTTCAAAATTTAAAACGGGCAGTTTTTGTTTTAAAATTTTTACGTTTTTGACTCAGGGTATTGTCCAATGAATTGGAATTCAATTTTGAAAACAACGTGATACAAGAATCTTGACTTAATACAACCATTAAAAAAGAATCTTTACATAATACAATCATTAAAAAAGGATCCTAAATAGTCACTTCCAAATTTGGTTAAAAACTACAAACTTAAAAATTAAAAAAAAAATAGCAAAAAGAACAAATTATTATGCTCCTCGACATATACAGGGTTATCCGAAATTATTGTGCGATAATCAAAACCAAGAAGGGGAAACTATTAGGTTGTTCGGAAAAAAATTTGTAATTCAGAATGTTTATGTACAAAAGTATATAAATTTTGATTAAAGTATATAATCACCATTTGCATCAGTGACCTTTTGCCATCTTTCTGCTAGCGGTTATATTCCACGATGATATCATCCAACTCTTCTGGAATCAAAAAATTCTAGACATAATACGACATTTTTTTCCGAACGACCTAATATTTTAGATCAAAGTGAAAAATTTTAATCTATCAAACATGAAAGCTGTCTAAAAAAGATACATGATTTGACAACTAAATTGTCAATATAGAATGAGTTGTACTGCCTATATGAGAAGAGAAGTAACAACAAACAGAGTTGTTTCTTGCCTTTGATTAAAAGAAAGCACATTCCTTCAATATTCTTGTCCCTAGTTAGTACCACTAGAAAGACCCAAAAACATCAATACAGCTGATCGTCCAGAACGATTTATTTTGTAACTCATAACGACATCGTTACATAACTAACGATAATCGTTAAGTGACATATTTTTGACCAATCAGTGCATAGAAATGCGTTGTATCTAAGTACTGAAATATGTCAGTTAGCGATTGTCGCTATGAATTACAAAATAAAGGGGTAAGGCCCATTTAGTAGAATGTTAATTAGAATAAAGCGGAATTAATTACAATTACATCATTTTATTTTATTGATTTCCAAATGCAATTGGTACCTACTTCAAAAAAAAACATCACAATTTACACAAGTTTTAATGAAACGTCAATTTGTTGTTATGGTTTTTTTAATCGTTTTTTTTTTCATGCTATTATATCTAATTTTTTAGTAAATTATTGGCTTATTGTAACATGTAGTGGGGTTGGGGTACGACGAGCGAAGCGAAGCAAGCTCGGAGTGCCCCAACGGAACGAGTGTTACAATGCCCCTTGTGAAACGTGTAAAATATACTATTTTTTCTACTTTGCGACACTTATTGAACAAAAATATGAAAAATACTGTCAAAAATTGGATCTCCTTAGTATATGGAGAATTTTAGTTGTAATACGTGGCAACACTGACAACTCTTCGTTTTAAATAAAAATCACATTGACAAGTTATTAATTTTTCTTATCCAGCTTCATTGTGAGAACTCTGTTAAATAACGAATAAATAATGAATTATTTTGTAAAATCTATTAAGTATTTTCAAGTGAAGATTGACTAAAATTTCCCCAAAAACAGTTTCACAATGAGCTTCATTGTGAAACTGTTTTTGGTTTTTGGTGAACGCAAAGTAGAAAAAATATTTTTTTATCTAATAGTACGATTTTATTAAATGTTTGGTACTTTTTAATTTGTCTGACTTTCACCACTGACAGTTGATGTACTTACTAGGTTATGCTTAACACAAACTTACATTTTTAATTACATTTAGTCGGAAGTAATTACAAGAAAAAATTAATATCTTATGCTCTCTGTGAAATATTTCACATATTTAAGAGAGGATTCTTACTAGATACTAGAACGGTAGTGATTAGGTTGCTTTTAAACTTCAAACCGTGGTTGCTACTTTAATTTTCACAAATGTTTTAGAATAAAATCATACTAAGCAGGACGAAATAGTACTAGATATAATTTTAAGGTGGAAACATGAAAGAATAGATTTTATTTATACCGGCTGTCCACTTTAATTACGCACCATAGGGATTTCAATGCAATTTTTTTAAATTGTAAATACCTGCTCTCCTATTGAATATAATTATCATGAAGCACTAAACGGCGTAATACGCACCTTTGTGTTATGCATTAGCTAAGACTACTTTTACCATGTTTTTCGAATAAATGGGCTTTCAAAATTAAAAAAAAATGAATAGGCAGATATTTTTATATTCCACAGTTTTGATCAAGCAGGCAAACTTCTAACTCACAAACTTTATTGATTTTTAAAATTTTATAATGAAAAATAGAGACTTCAAACATAATTCATATTAAAAATATTTATTTATAAATTAATAGGTACCACATAAAATGTTCAAATAATTCGCCGTTTGCGGCCAACCTGCCCTAAAAGCTTCTACGAACATTCTAGATGTCATAGTTGTCCATTCTTCCACGACTCTAAGGCTGGGTTTCTCAGTCCTAGTTTAACTTTAAACTCCTGTTTATTTTCATAAGAACAATTGTTTTTATAATTGCTACCATGGGAATAAACAGGAGTTTAAAGTTAAACTAGGACTGAGAAACCCAGCCTAAGGGTTTTCTAAGGGTTTTTCATTAACAGCGATGCATTTTGTTTTTAACATAAAACACAGATATCGTGAGAAATTTAAGATTATTTTTGGTTCAGTGTAAAGTACAGTTAATACCATTATTGATGGAACCATAACATCATTCAAATGTCCTCCACGGAAGCGCTGACAGGAAGAAATCCGTTTAACCCAAGTTTCCATGACTTTTTCATATAAATTGAGTCGAATATCAGCAATGACACGTTCAATGTTGGTCTGCAAATCATGTAATGTAGCTGGTTTGTTGGTATCAACTAGCGACTTAACATAACTCCACAGAAAGAAGTCTAGGGTTGTTAAATCGCACGAGCGAGGAGAATAATTGACTGGTCCATTTCTGGAAATAATCGATTCGCCAAACTTCTCTTTCAATAAGTCAATTGTTTGATTGGCATTGTGGCACCGTCTTGTTGAAACCATATGTCGTCCTAGTCCAGAGCATCCAATTCAGGCCAAAAAATTTCACTATGGGTTAAATCATATTTAAACGAATTCATTCCTGTCAGCGCTTCCGTAAAGGACATTTAAATGATGTGGTTCCATCAATAATGGTATTAATTGTACTTTACAACGAACTAAAAATAATCTTAAATTTCTCACGATATCTGTGTTTTATCTTAAAAGACAAAATGCGTCGCTCTTAATGAAAAACCCTTTACATCTCGACTCGTTCAAATCGCGGAAAAGAGTCTGATTTTAAATAAGGCCACAAGAAGAAATCGTTTGGTACTAAATCCGGTGATCATGCAGACTATCGTGAATCAACAAGCCTGCTTTTTTTAACAATAACTTCAAAAAGGAATCAGAAATTTACAATTATAAAAAATTGCATTGAAATTCCTACGTTGCGTAATCAAAGCGGACACCCGTTATTGTGGTGTAGGTACATTTATTTGAAGTCAGAAATCAAACAACATTTCTAACAAAAAGTATAAATAAAAGTAGAGAATTATTTCCGTGTTTCTTAGTAATTTCTTAATTATATTTAGAGAACGGGCTTCAATAAAACTTCTATTATACTGGTCGATAATAAAAGTTTTATTGAAGCCGTTAATTCTTGTTCTCTAAATATAATTAAGAAAAAGATAAATATAAAAACAACAACAATATTTAAAATAAACTTTCATGTTTTAACATACAAATAAAATAAATTCTCATTGCATACCTATAAACGATAATATCAAAAAATCTCCCTCTCCTCTAATAAAACATTTATAACGAACACATTTCGCGCCATTTTCTTCTTCGCTCTTTAGTTATTTGTTACTGTGAATTTGACATGTTGACTGTTAACGGTACTACACGTCAATCAGAAAATTAAAAAAAAAAACTACAATAAAATAATTTTGAAATTATTTTAGTTTTTGTACTAGAACTGGTCTAAAATGTACTAGCGCATTTTGTCTCCAAATGTACTACAAAAATACAATTGTACTAGAAATGGCAACCCTGCTTCAAACTGTCAGGTGGCACATGACACATGACACATCGTTCGAAAAGTTAATGCCAACATAGATTTAAAAAATAAATAAATATTCCTCCTAAATCACCTCTTTTCTCAATTACATTATAAGTTATTGCAAAATAAAATTGTTCTACACTTAAAAAGGAATTTATTTAATTTTTTGTTCGTTACGTAAAAATGAATAAGTCGAAGACACTTTCTTTTACTTACTGTTTTTTATTTCCTTAAAATTATTGGCTCCTTCACCAACCAAATATTAATTTTGCTTTCATCATCCTTAATTAAATCTCAACGGCCCGTATTCTCTTCCTATGATTAATTTAGTGACGTATTTATTTCCTATAGCAACGCTCGTCCGTCACTCTCTTACACATTAAACTGACATAACGCTATATCGTTTCTTGTGTATTTTAATCACGACTTTAGTTCAAGACGACTTTAATCATAAGATGAGAGTACGGGCCACTGTTTTTAATTCAATTTCTCTTCAGTATTTGTCGTTTTTTTTTTCCTTTTAAAGTTTCCCTTCAGTTGGTCTGCTTTATATTTTTTGCTTTGGTTTACTTCTTCTTTACTTTCTTTTACTTCTACTACATTAAAATGCCAAATTCAAATAAAAAAGTGTAAAAATAAGGGATTTTCCGTCCCTCCCTTATTTTTCTCGTCTTAATATCCCAAGCAACACCATTTCGTTCATTAGACGGTTTATATACGACAGACAGGGATATTTTTGGTAATGGTATATAGAATGCCAAAAATATTCATATTTTAATGGTACTAGTTACCCTAGGATATAAGTGATACGTTAATTATACGTTTTCATTAAATTGTAATAAAATGTCGCGACTTGCAAAACACGTTTATCAAATTATTAAATTCCATCTTATCATGTAGGCGTAGGCCCATAACATACATTTTTCTCATTAAAATTTATAATATAATCTAAAAACGTATAATGAATGTTTAGATGTAACATTTATTAACAAATATTTATCCAAATTGGTCTTGTGATCCTTGTTAAAGCTTAAAATATGAGTATCTTATAAATTTCGCCGCGAGATGTCGCCACCTAAACTGTTGCTCACTAAAGTTGTCGTTTATAAGTCAAAACCGCAGGAACTTTCTTCCCCATTACAAATCATCACAAAATATATAATTACTACAAACGAACAGACACTTGGTAAAGTTGAATTAAATGTCAACATTTCGCTGTACGTTTCACAGCTTCTTTAGAATAAGTTGTAATAATATAAATATATAATCATAATAATTTTATAATTCCAAAATATACGTCTAGTATAAACCATGTATAAACGTTGCGTGTACCCTATAAATATACATTTTGTGTAAACGTTATATTTGTCCCAAAAAGAGACGTTAGTTAGACTGTCACTCATATGTATAAATACTAGTATATAATATTTTATATAGTATATAATATAGTAATAATAATTTAGACTAAATTCAAAACGTGTTTTAGACATATTCTATATTTGGTGTATTACATGGAATAGGCTTCCTAATTTCTAAGTATCGAAAAAAATAAGGGAGGACGGAAAGAACCCGTTATATATTTACACTTTTTTATTTGAATTTGGTCCTTTAATGGCATTCATGTCTTTACCCTGTCTAATATAGATTACCCTACTCTGCAGCTGAAAAGCATTTGCAAATTTCTAAATTTTCTAAAATGAAGAAGAAGAAGAAGAAGAATATAAATATACTAATTTTCAACATAAATCTTCGAGCGAGGAAAAAAAGAATAATTTAAAAAATACGTAAATTTCATATAATTTTTAATATGAAATTACTGGCGCATTATGCCGGGAAAAAAATTGTTAATTTTTAATATTGATAGTAAACTGTTTATGTTAATCTTTAAAATTAATATTTTTTTTAATTTATCAGAAAACGTATAAATTAGATATTCACATAAATGATTGCAAAATATTTTGATCTACTATAATTTTGACGCCACCAATATTTCGACTAAAGAAGTTAAAGAAGTTAAATATTTCAGACGAATCAAATTAAAAATGAAACCGACTAAAGAAGTTATTAAATGTTTCAGACGAATCAAATTAAAATTGAAACAGAAATGGATTATTTTAAAGTCCTCTCTTTTCAGACGACCTTTTTTGAGGATTTTAGTTAAGTTTAGCGCTGTGTTCTTTACTGTTTTCTCTACTGGCAAATTAAAAAGAAAAAAGAAAAACAAGTGCCAGGAATTAAAACAAAACAAGATCCAGATTAACCAAATCAGGTTAAAAATTGAAGCAAAAATGAATTAGTTTAAAATTAATTTCAAATGAATTTTACGTTATTTTTTATATCGCAGTTCAATCAAAAACGACTGACTATTAGGGAATTAAGAATTTCAACGGAATTAAAATTGAAACAAAGACGAAAATAGTCGCCTTTTCAAAAAAAAATTTTTTTGATTTTAAATGAATTCCGGGCTATTTTTCACATCGTAGTACAACAGTTGTTTTCCACTCTACTGGCAAATTAAGAGGAGAAAATAAAAATGAGTGACTATTCAGAAATTAAAAATTTCAAACGAATTAAAATCGGAACAAGGACGATTAGTTTTCGCCTTCTCATTTCTTTTTTAGAATTTTAAATAATTTCATGCTATTTTCCACTTCGTACTTGATTTACCTTGCTTTAAATTCTGTTAATAGATTGTACTTCAAGTAGCTGAATGTTATTATCAGTAAATAATAAAAAAACTTGCAATTATTTCATTTTATTTAATTATTATTGATATTTTTGATTTTTTTATTATTATCCATCTGTTTTACTGCAGAATTGCAGGAAAAAAAAACAAAACAATAAAAAGTACAATGCAGTACAAATATTTGCAATTTATTAAGGAACTTCGTGAATTTTTTTATTATTAACATTCTGCTACATTTATAAATCAATAACTATGTACCAATTTTTTCCTAAATTTAGTATTTTTATTTGATTGTTAATATTTTTTTAATAATACACCAATCTTCACTTATTAATCAAATTACCTCAACAAAAAAAACTCAAAATTTAAAACAGTAAAAGAACAAATTTAAAGAAAATAAAATTTTCAACAAAAGTAAATCTCTTTAAGAATTAAAAAAAAAAAAAAAAACAATTATACCTTGAGTGTGCGTCTCATCTTTGACTTCTACTCTGGTCTTCCAAGCTTACGCAACACTGGGTATAGTTCAAATTACTAATTGCTCGAAGTGAGACGCTTGCGATATTGACTGTCTGGACAGGACGCTTTTCAGTTTATATGCGGCACATTCCTCCGAATAAAGTCCAAATTTCTACACCAAGATAAAGCCGGCGATCACGCTTCAGGACCGAAGCGATCCTTGGCATGCCATACACCCACAATCACACCCCTACTACGCCGGAATTTCTAAATAATGTTAATTGGTCGTTTGACAGTATCGTGGCCATTAATTAGCGCGAAGATATCTTGAATTTGTTTATTTGTCGCTGTGTTGATGCAGCCGGAGCTTTTCTTTTTAGGCGCTGACTAAGAGATTGCAAAATCTGAATGGACTAATTTCGGCGTCGGTTGATAAAACGCCAAAGCGAGTTTTGGTCGCTTGCTTAAAAACCATGAAACAATAATATGTAAATGATTAGAAGAGTTTTTTTGCATGTCATTGTTTCAAATTTTTTAATCGCTTCGTCTTGTCTTCGAAGAGGTTCAATCCACAACAAAATCAAAATCCATTTCCAAGAATTTCCAAGAAGCTTCATACGCAAGAATTTCTTCCAACCTGCACAAGAAAAATGAAGAAGGGAACCCAATACAAAAGAAGTATTGTTTTTTTATCAACCCTCGTATTTTACTGTCTTATCTACTACAATTTATTCTGCAGTTCGTTTTTCCTCCCTCTCTTCTTAGGTCTACCTCTAGCTTTTCGTTACCTGCCGTTTCCATTCCATGATTTTCCTAATTGCCTCCTAGGCATCTTATTTTCTGAGCTTTGATATTATCGATAATGTCTTCTCCGTTCAGTTTAAATTTTATTTCACGCTCTTTTTAGGGGCAGTCTATCCATCTCTTAATAAACTGATTGATAGTTATTAGACGAATGGAAGCAATTCATAAAAATCAATCCGCCATTCAACCAAATAACTTTATTGGGCAAATGGAAAGACCGATCCTTAATCTAGTAATAAAATGTTAAGTAAAATATTGATGACTGTTCTAAACGATTAATGATGAAGAAATTGGGTCAATAAAAGAAGTACCATTTAATTTAGTTTCTGATGCAATAAACTCAGCGCGCCAGATTTTGCAATTTTTTTATCAAACCTCTCGTATTTACGCGTATTAATTATATTCAAATTGGGACGACATCTCTCTTCAAAGGCGAGAATCGAAGCCAAAGCTTCAAACGAGTTTAATGAGATAGCTGCGACGTTATTTGCAAATTTAATTAAACCTTCATTAAATTTGTAAAGAAAAGTGTTGCCATCTTTGGAACTTAAAGTGAATGTTTGAAATACTTCAGGAAACGCTTGTAAGTAGGTCAAACAGGAATAAGTTTATTTAATATTGAATGAAATTTAGAAAATGTTTATTCATAATTCGGGCCGTTTTTTTTTTTAAACTGGGTTTTTGGGCTTGTGATTCTACGAGCAATTTTAAACAAAATCGCCCTTACTTCCGTCAAGCCGCGTTTACACTACTCCGATGTTCTCAATTTGTCAAAATTTTTCAATTTTCTCAGTTACTGAGAATTTTTTTACAATTGTTAACTCTGTCCTCAATTTTATTGCGTTTCTATTTGATCAAGAGAATCCCCCCCCCTTCGTGCGATCCGCGAAAACGCACTTACACATCTCTAGTTTTCTCAATTTCTCAGAATTCACCAACATTTTCAGTTTCTCAGAAATCTTTGTCCATCTTTTATAATTTTATTGCATATATTGCTCTTTGAACAAAGAATCTCCTTCGTGCATAAAGGCGAAATCGCAGTTTTCTCAATTTCTCACAATTCTCCAAATTTCTCAGATATTTTCTTTATAACTTTTGTCCATCTTTTGTAAGCTTGTCCTCAACTAACTTTATTGCGTCGCTCTTTGATCAAAAGGATATCTTCCTTCGTGCTATTCGCAAAGCTGCGTTTAATTAGTTTTTCAGATATCTCTAATTTTTTCACTTTTTCAGAAATATTCTTTTTATAACAGTTAACTTTAGCCTCAAATTAATTGCATCGCTCTTTGATCAAAAGGATATCTTCCTTTGTGCTATCCGCGAAATTGCGTTTACGCTTATTTTTTTTCTCAATTTTTCAGAATTGTCCGATTTTCTCAGTTTCTCAAATATCTTCCTTGTAATTTTTGTCCTTCCTTTGTAACTTTTGTCCTCAACTTTACCGCATTACTCTTTGCGAAACCGCATTTACGCTCCTCCAGATTTCTCAGAATTCTCAAATTTTCTCAGTATAACTTTTGTCCGTCTTTTGTAACTTTATCCTCAACTATAGCTTCAACTTCAAGAGTTCTTCAACATTCTCAGTTGCTTGAAAACCTTCTTTTCATAACAGTTAACTTTAATCTCAACTTTATTGCGTTGCTCTTCGATAAAAGAATCCCCTTAGTGCGTTTCAAATCCATGTGAAAGTTAATAATTGCATCCAGTTTTAGTTGACATTCTTTTTATAGGTTACTGAGGGGGAGGGAAGTTCCCCCGTGGGAAGAAATCCCTTTAGGAAAAATAAAATAAAATCTCGCATTTATAATGCGCACTAGTAACCTTGTTTATATGCATCTAGTTAGCCCATCCTTGAATAAAATCTGACAATCAGTTTTTGGAAACCAGATGCGTTAATTTTGGAAACGAACACCAGGCGGCGACAAATTAGTAATACCCGGCATCTATTATTAAAAATTAGAAACACGGCTTTGGCCAACGAGTTAAGAATATCAGGAGTCATAGTAACATTAGTTTCTCATCCTATCTGGTCACTAAATGTGGCCGCGGTAAGTCATAAGCGCACACGAGCGTTTTACAATATTCTGGAACGTCCACAAATCAATCATTGTTTATAACACACATATTACATTAAATTTAATTGAATAAGATTCGAGAAATGTCAATTGTATTCTATACACTGGAGTTCTATGACTAAAAGAACTTGAAAGGAACTTATACGTATACTAATATTACATTTAAAGTTGGTTCTTGTCCGATGAAAAGTGAAAAATATATTTTTCACTTCTGACGAAGCTGTCGAACGTCGGCGAAACTTTAAGTGTTTTGTGCGCTATTTAATGTCCGGTTAAAAGATTTTGTGATACTAATATTACACTTACTGCACTAATGAACTAACCTAAACTAACCTAAAAGTCATGTACTTTTTAACTGAAATCTGAAATCACATATCAATGTATCGTTTGCATGTACTTACTTATCACAATTGCTAAATAAACACATTATGCTCGACATTATGTGAATGAATTTCACAATTAAATCACAATAAAATTAAGAGTGAGAAAAATAGAATACTCAAAGCGCTCCGAACGAAATCGCCTTAAAATAAATAATTTCCAATAGTCAGCACCTAATTATTTACGCGTTGTAGATTCCAGAGATTTTAAAATATATCACTTCCCATATCATCAGAAATACGTTTCAGGAACAAAGAAAGGCGTTTCCCCGATTTCCTCTGATTTCCAAGCATATTTGCTTTTAAAGAAGTAATCAAATGTATGGAAACCTGCATAAACATTAATATGTGCTACGCGATTTCTTTACTTTTTTGGGAACACTCATGCACATCTAAAATGCATCTTCTACATGCAGATTTTAAGGGTGAGATTTGAGGATACAAGGCTCATAGAACTGTCAAGTTGTAGCTGCGCACGACTATACATTCGCGTGCGCAAAATGGATAACGGGAAAATGGCTAATATCAGTCGCTTCTGAACAAGAAAAATCGCTCTTAATTAATGCTCTCTGAAAAAATGAACCAATCCAGCTTATTGGAAAATGAGATGGTTTTTATCTCGTAAGTCATGTAAAGGTCATTTTACAAGAGAGACCTTCACATGACTTACGAGATTTTGAAATTAGGCCAACGATATGTGAAATTTTTTGAGTGTAAAGTTCTTATATAGGGTGTCTCAGAAAAATTATTCCTAACTTTTAGAAGTAGTAGAGGGCAACTTTTATTAATAAAGTTGTGGCCGGAAATGTTTCCACATAAAGTTAAAATGAAATAAAAAAATAAGGACTAGAAATAATTTCTTTTCTATTCATTTCCAGCAACTACGTTCAATTATACGTCGTTATAACTTATATATTCAAAATGGAGGCCATAATTTTGAACAGTTTTTATAATTTTTCATGTTTTCATAATAAGTTGAAATTAATTAAAATTTTGTAGTTGCTGGAAATAAATAGAAAAGTTACTTTTTATATCGAAATTATTTCCGGTCCTCATTTTTTTTAACTTGATGTGATTCCGGACACAACTTTATTTCTGAGACACCCTGTATAAATCAAATTAACTGCATACATAAGCAACGTTGACAAGTTTACCAATTTTGTTGGCCTCGTATTTTGTCTCGTGTGCTGAAACTAACAAACCCTGAGAATTAATTGTTGGTTTCTTGGGACCCTTATGGAATGTAAGGAAAGAAATACCTGAAGCTTTATATGCATTTCTGGGACATCCTGTATATTTATAAAACTGACATACTATGTACTATACTATACTATATACTGCTTTAATTTCAAACTTCATCGAATAACGCTAGTACTGTATTCACTTTTAAGTGTAATAAATGTTGTACTAAGAAATATATATATGAGTAGAATAGAATAGAATTCTTCTCGTTTATAGTTGATTTCAGGCATCTTTATATGTCAAATTATTAATTATTTTCTTAATTGTGTTTAATTTATAAAAAAATACCTCTTTTATTTTATTTATTCACTTTTGATAAACTGAACAATCGATTTCGCAAAACGTCACGTAAGTACTGTGATATACTCTTGTTCGCTTTTTCATATTACAATAATAACGCACGGTTCGTCTGAATACAACTTTACTTAAAAAAACATGTCCATCTTTAATTTTAGTTTTTATCAACTTTTAACAGTTTTCTTTATTAAGAAACATTAACTATTAAATCTTCGTACGACGGGTTTTCTTTTAATTAAGAGTTATTTCGAAATACCTAGCTCTTTTTGGTATTTCACAAATTGTATATACAAAACAAAAGAAATTAATAAGCAAACAACAATCTTTTTGTACTTCTATGCTAACTATACATTTCAGCTTACAAATGAATGCTATTGTATCTACCCGTTATCTAACGGAGTTCAAAAATTTTGACGGAAAATCAGAATGAGTTCTCCCACACTTTCTTAGAATCTGCATGTGCTGCTTCAAAAGCTTGTTCACTAAATTGTTCTAACTCTGGTTCTCATTTAGAATTGCAGAATTCTTGAACATGGTGAAATGTGGCATGGTGTTAACATGTTATATCTAATTCAATGAAATTTTGCCGGAATTGGCCGATTGCTCTTTCAAAATCATATGTCAAGTTCTTACCAAAATATAACTTAACAACCAGTTTTAAACTTGATAAACACTTGATATATTTTAAATAGTTAATTGAAGAAATGGAACGTAAAAGATCAATTTTCGAATGCAATTAGCGACAGGAGTTGCTATTAAAAGAATCTCCATGAAGGGCTTCCCGTTGCACAGTGATGGTCATTAGAATCGTGACCTCTGCGTGCTAACCTCGCCCTTATTGACCTGCAGTGGAAACAACGGCTATCGTACTCTATCGTACGACTATCGTCCCTTCAGTCAAATTGCTGCTAAGAGTTCCGTGTAGGGACGTAGAAATTTCAGAAAAAAAATTCTTTTGAAAGAAGCGCGGAAATTTCATTATTTTTAATATGAAACTTTTCAACAGGACATGAAATGAAATTTCACATTAAAAAAAAGAATGAAATGTCTTTGAAATTTCAATGAAATGTCAAAAAATCAAAATCTCAACTCACAGTTTTATTTAGAATTTTTTTAATCCAAGTGTAAATAATGTACTGTTGCGGAATTTAAAAAAGCATACAAGTCTTTAGGCTTTATTTTGCAATATTAGAAAAGTAAATCGATCTCTGTCTCATTGACATAAACACTGATAAATAATTAAATCAGGTCACTTTTATTTTTAGGAGTCAAGAAAAAAACTGTATGGTGCCCAAATCTTTCGGGTAATCTTTTTACTTACCACCCTTCTTTAATAATATATATATATGTATAGTTATTTGCGTTTTTCGGGTAAACTTAAATGCGGCATGTTAATGTCGGTCCGTCACTTTGACAATGATTTTGACTTATAAAGCGAAAATAATTTTAAACAAAACCAAGCTCATAGCGACACGTTTTGAGTGTATGTATGCTTTTTTAAATTCCGCAACTGTACAACTGCGGGCAGAAAATTTTATGTCATTACACTGACATAAAAACATAGAATAATCCTCTATTCTCATTTTGATTACTATGTGACGCAGATTTTAAGAAAGTGTGGGAGAGATATGAAGTCCCAAAAACTCATCCTGATTTTCCATCAAAATTTTTGGACCCCGTAAGATTGTACAACAGGATTCATTTGTAAGCTGAAATGTTGTACAGTTAGCATGCAAATACAAAATGATTGTTGTTTGATTAATAATTTTTTTATATACAATTTGTGAAATACATAAAAGAGCTGGATATTTCTGAAATAAATCTTGATTAAAAAAAAACTCGTGGTACAAAGATTTAAAGGTTAATGTTTTTTAGTAAAGAAAACTGTTAAAAGTTAATAAAAACATAAATTAAACATGGACATTTTTTTCAAAGTAAAATTGTATTCAGACGAACCGTGAACGCGTGATCAATATCTTTTCTAATCAAGTGACCTATGGAAAAAAATTATGTCTGTGTTTAATTCATTATTTCAAATGCCATTTGAATTATTTTTATTGCATTCCTATCGTTTTGTATAGGAATGAAATATAAATATATAATTCAAGTGGCATTTGAAATGATAAACTAATCAAAGACACATGATTTCATTTGCATAGGTCACTTGATTAGAAAAGATATTGATCACCTGTTACAATTTCATGAGTAAGAACTGTAAAAAATATTGTTTTAAATTGTCTATTTTTCTGTCACAGACTGATTTTTTTTCATTTTGGATTTGTTTTCTAAACTTTTAAAAGTTTTACTCTATTTATGCGATGAAATTTTTTCTGTTACATTCGATCCAATTCAATTATTAAATTTAAAGAAAACCGCGAAGTACCGACACGCGTTTGCGCTTGCGCAGTTTTCGCGGCCGACTGGCTGGAGGTCTAACCCTCTCTTGTGATGTTTTAAATACGTTTTGTCTGGTTTTATTCAAAAAGCTGCAGTTGCTATTGCTTGCACTATTGAAATGTAGATGGCACGACAATAGTTTCATTTCCGTGAATTTACTGTTGTTTAGCTGAATTAACAAGTGTTTGTTGCTACACCATCTATCGGCACAATTTTATTGGATTACATTAAAAGCTATAGTATGGGCTAACTAGGTATATACATATAAACAATTCTAGTAGTGCACTAGTAACTACAGATTTGTGTAAAAATGCTAGTGTAGCGATTGGTCGTTAGATGGCGCTGACGGCGGCGCAACTTTCCAATTCTTATTAAAAAAAAAAGTTTCAAACCTATGTCAAAGAATAATAATTACATAGTTTTAGGCTGTGTTTAGTTCATGGGCGACGTTGTCGATTTCGTTTAGTCCGTAGTTATTTTACGTTGTCTGACTAATCAGCTGAGTGGTCACGGTGGTCGTGATTTGACTTGCGACCATTAGACAACCACGGTGGGTATGAGTTCCGTTTAGAAAACAGTCCGCCCGAGCTCGTTAAACTTTGACGGTTCGTCTATCAACTAAACGCAGCCTTAGTTGACATTCTTTTATTCACGACTTCACGACCGAGAGTAGACAACAGTTTCTATGACACCAAAATCGTGACAGAAATAACATGGGAGAGAAATGTCATTGCTCTTCCAAGGGAGTTTTCATTTACGTTTAGCTAGTTTTTGAAGGCAGTAAATTAACATCGCTTCACTGGCTGCGTAGGTACAGAGCATTTCTTGCACTACTTGTTCTTCGATTTTCACTAATATTTATATCTATGTAGTAAAACACTAAAGGCCAGTTTCATAATGGAATTAAAGGAGACTTTAAAATAAAGTCACATTCAGATGTGTAAACAAATTTGTTTTCATATTTGTTTTGACATCTGAAAGTGACTTTAAATTCAAAGTCTCCTTTAAATTCGATTATGAAACTGGCCCTTAAATTCGTTTTAAAACACAAGTTTGTGTCGTCAAATAATGAATGTCAACGGTTCCGAAATTAATTGATTGTCAAAGTGACACTCGAATTTGTTACAATTTTTTAATCCTAAAAGTGGATTCTTATCATTCTTCTATTCTCGGTCGTGAATAAAATAGTGTATATACCTCAAAAGAGAATGCTATTTTTCCCTCGGTGTTTTTGTAGCCCTGCGCCCTCAGGCTACATACAAACAAACACCTCAGAAGAAATGACGCATTTCTCTCCCTCGATGTACATATAATATACTGTTTATAGATTGGTTAAAGGGAAAGAAGTTCCCCTGGGGAAAGAAATCCATTAGAATAAAATAAAATTATAAAATATCATATTCAGACGGGCACTGGTAACTAGTAACAGATTTCTGTAAAAAAAAATGCTGAAAGTGTGGCTATTGGTCGTTAGATGGGGCGCTGACGGCGACAAAATTTTTCCAATCATTTTCAAAGAGTTTTCCCCCGTCGCATCCACCAAATTTATATTAAGTTGATTAGGTCCTTAGTAATCTATCAACGAGACCGCGCTTATTCAATTCCTCAATGTTCTTCATTTTCCTTCAGTTTTTCAAAAATCTCTAACTTTAGCCTCGGCTTTATTGCGTTGCTCTTTGATGAAAAGAATCACCTCCTTCGTGCTAGGGGCGAAACCGCGTTTTCCCATTTTCTCAGAAGTCGACTTTTTATGATGTTTAACTTTGGCCTCGGTTTTTTGCGTTGCTACTTGAATCTGTTGAATGTCTTCCACCACTAACTTCTCGATCTTACACATGTTTTTCGGAAACATAAATTGTTCACGAGTTCGTTTTCTAGGCCAGAATTGCAGTGTTTCCTGTGCTTTCTCCAGTTTTTCATCAAGTGATGTTTTGGAACAGTCACAACCATCACCGTCATTTTTTTCTCTTCTATACTTCATCAACGTTGTCCTCCTCCTCAACATGCATCTCCAAGTCTTCGGCTTCAAGGTCATCCACATAAAATCGTATCCTTCTCTTTATTTTTTTTTCGCAACTAAAAAACTCACCCCCTCATATTTTTTAAATTATTTATTTATCAAAATTTTTGTGCAAATCGGTTTTGATTGCAGCGGATTCCCCGAGCTCTGTACAGCTGTTTCAGGCTTAGTTGGGCCTTCATCAGCAGAACCGTAGCCCGAGAACTCCACTGCAAACCAAACCGATATGTCCTAGGGTTATTCGCCAATGCGATGTGAAAGTAATGGACATTAAAGTAGCGACATCTTTCGATCGCTTGTTGACCTGATATTGCAGTAGGATTGACAAATTGAAGCCAGTTCGCCACATAATAAGTCATCCCATAATAAGTCGGCACATGGTCGCCTTGCATTGGGATGACTTATTATGTGGCGAACTGGCTTCAATTTGTCAATCCTACTGCAATATCAGGTCAACAAGCGATCGAAAGATGTCGCTACTTTAATGTCTATTTATTTATCGTTTATATCTTAATTTTAAAAACGAAACTATTACTCATGCTTGATGTAAAGAAAAATAATTAATTCTAAAATTCGATAAATAATATTTTTAAATTTAATTAACGACACTTATCATTGTTTGATATGATTATGTTAATTTGGCTTGCGCATCCTAGAAGTGAATGTAAATATTTTGGTTAACAAAAGCAGCGTAAATAAAGTTTTTAAAAAACAAGCAAAACGACTGAATACCTCCGACTTCATGTTTTTTTTTTTTATTACTTTTAAAGAAATTAATTAACATTCATGAATGAAAGAACGAAGAAAAAAAAATTAAATAAAAATGCATTTTATTTTCATTTTAAATAAAAAGATATCAAATCTAATCCTACATGTCGACTAATAACTTTTTCTATCACAGCCTTTTCATATTCTCACGTAATAATAACAACGATAATAATAATAACAACAACAACAACAACAACAATAAATTAACAGTACATCGAATAAATATCGCATAGTAATTTTGTGGACGCGCAGTGACCAATCGTAAAATAAAATGCACTAACTCTAAGAAGTAAAACAAAATATGTAAAAGCGGCAGGCCCTGCACGGCCAATCAGAACAATCATCGGAACAGGACCTAGTATCACAAAGAGAAAACGTCTGATTAAAAAAAGGACTAAGAATGTTATAAAAAAAAGCATACAGTAAGCGACTGTTTGTATATCACAACAAGTTAATATTGTAAAATAAGTGTTAGCAAAAAAAGGGAGTCGCAGGCGCCCTCGCCGAAGCCACCAAAGTATAAAAATATCACAATTGTTTTATCAAGACAATATACGCATTTTTCATATACGAGGAGCCCGTAAGGAGTAAATATTAGCTTTGCAATCGTGTCCGGGCTACACTACGAGGGTTCTGACTCCGGGGGCACTACTCCCGGATTCCGAAGTTGACGTAGGCATCGCAGAACGTGTGCACGTCGTCTCTGCTTGCACAGCAATCCGGATATACATGGGGCGACTTCGTTCGCTTTGCACAGTACTCACAGAGGGTTCGTTTAGCCAACTGCAAAAGAAAAAAAGAAATTCATTAATCTTAATCTTTTTGATGTATGTACACATAATGTTTTTTTTTTGTATTAACACCCTGACTTATCCCAAGCTAAGAAGCTGCGGCTGCGACCGACTTACTAGGTAGAAATCATTGTGAAAGGTGTAGCTTATTTAAAGTCTGAATTAAATAAAACTATATGTGTTATGCTTTCACGTTTGAAATTTAGATAAATAGTTGAATACGTACATATTTTCTTCCATCTGCCGTTTTTATTTTATTTGCCAAATATTTTTAAACATCAACCTATTTTGTTTCGGCGTTTACTTTTGGTTTCTACTATTTTCTAAAGGCTAACTTCACACATGAAACCTGAAACGGATTTTCAAGCGCAAGTTCCTTTGAAGGCAGAACCAAAAACTTTTTCCGCAAAGGAATTTAAAAAGTAATCTTAATATAAACTTTCTCAGGCCCTGGAAGTGAATTCGTCTCAACATAAGAGACCACTTTCAGATAGAAGTCGTTTAGATTACCATAAGATAAACAAATTGACGCTATGGCGTTAGGCTGGAGTTGATACCCACGCGCGCCGATAAGTGCTGGTCACAAGTAGACCGAATAACGCCTTAAAGTTAGGCAATTTAAAGCCCTTCGGTGATCTAAATGCCTACAAGTCAACGAAGATGAAAGACTAGGCCGCGAGAGAGTAGCACCTCTCAGAAAAATTATTAAAGAGGGCGAAGATTGGTAAAGAATGGCCCAAGGAAGAGGAGAGTTTCAAAAAATTAAATTAATGTTCGCCTAGCCTCGGTATAAGAATGTTCGCCTAACGATCGTCTTCAATGAACGTCCCCGTTTTGTTTTTCTCTTCAAAAAAAATACTCATTAAATGTCATCTTCGTTACAACCCTTCGAATGAATTTTCTTTTTAATGTGAAATAAATACCCGACCCTCCTCGTGAGTAGTAAAATTTTGAATCCGGTGTCGGTGTGAGTGCCAGAAGCCGACTCCACCCCAAAAAGGGATCAACGAGCCCTATCCCGGAAAAAGGGAGGTTCTCTTCTGCTGAATTCTACCTTCAGACCACCCTATCTGGTAGGTGGATTTATCAGTTTATATTGTTGCTTTGTTTGCGTACACATTTGTAGTTTCACCCCTCCCGGAGGTAATTTAAAGATTGTTAATATACCCTATTTTAAGTTAAGGGTAGTTACGGATATAATGCGCGCTTGCGCAGTTCCAGCCCGAAAGAACCTACTTCCGAAGGGTTATCATCGGCCATGTAATTTGATTAAGCATTATAGGGCCCGGAATTCCCTTAAACTCCGGTGGTGGCAGCGAACTCCGCTACTTTGGTTTCTTTTTCTTTTATTTTGTTTAACAAGCTTAGTTAATTTTCTTGCTAAAATTGCGCTACCAAAGTAAGAAGGGTTAAAAACGGGAAAAGTCTTCAACTTTCACCCCAGACCCTTCCTACATCCAAATTATTTATACTAGCGTCAAATAGAATCCGTTTGAATAGGAACGCTCAGTTTTTTATATTTGAAATTTAGGTGGGCCATCTTCACCTGAAATAGTAAAAAGAAAAAGAGCTTTTCCCGTAAAGGATAAGGAAGAAAGACGCACATTTCAAGAGAACTTATTCATTCATCTTTTGCTTAATTTTTAAAAAGGGGAAGCTTTGAATACTCCTTGAAACTCCTTCCTAAAAACCCCACGATTTTTTTTTCTTTTAATAATTTATTCTAAACCTGTAGAAGAGACTTGCACATCACATTGCGAAAATCTCTCACCTCTTCAGGGCTCAGGGAAGATACAGTTCACGAAGAATTGTTAATGGTGGAATCTTCACATTGTTCCTTGGGCTATGACCACCTTTTTCTTTTTGGATTTCGATGATTCGACGTTTCGCCAGCTAATCGTCTACTGTGGCCTTCAGATATTGTCCTTGAGGAAGAACCATCCCATCGATTACGCTGGAATATATTTTTTCGCCATATCTAAGATTTGAATCTACTCGTATTATATCTTTGGTTTATAAAACCAGGTACTCTATCCATTGTGTTACTGAGGAGGCAACTTTATATGGTTATAAACTTCTACATAAGCTACCCATCTCCTCACCCAGTCATTCCAAATCCAGAAAATGGTGATAGTAGGCCACGAACAACTTGAACAATAGTGATGTTTATGGCTTCTAATACCTTCTTTCCACTACGTACTAAGATATAGTTTTCTGGTTTAGAAACGATACGAATTATCCACAAAAGTCCACAAGATATTCTTTTCTTCAATACCCAACTTAGTTCTTTGCCCATACCTAACAAGTTATTTATGTATCACTTCATACAGAATCTCCAGGATTTTATAAAATGTGTGACATAACGAGAGCTTTTACTAATTCAGGAAACAGGAGTCTTAAGAGAACTGCGATCTTCACAATTTTCACGACCCAAGCAATACTTGTAAGACTGATCAAGTGAGATATGTCCTGAGAACACAAAACCAAACTATCAAATGTAGAATGCAATTAAGTGATTGAACGAAAGACGAGGAAGCGAGGAAGAACGAGGAAGCGAACAAGATCCTTCCCGCCCCAAGAAAATAAAATTGCTCAGTTTTCTGTAGGGAAAAGGCAAAGGCCCGCACAGGAAACTTACTCTCAGAACGGAGCGAGAAATTACCGTTCACATAAAATTGAAAGTGTTCACATCTCCAATTCGAAAAAGAAGTTTCTTGTTCAACGGGAAGATTCATATTATCCAGAATCTAAAACGTTTTCCGAAGGTTTTCCAAATACTTGATTATTTTGGCAAAGGTGTGTACATGAGGAAGGCCCCTAAACATTTTAAATAATGTCCTTTTTTGGTTCTAGAAGTTGAGGCCAGCTTTAACATTAGCAGACTTCACAAGCGGTTTTCTGCATGCACTTTAATCAACGTCAGCTTTATTACCATTCGTGTTCTTTTATTATTCCTAGCCATATCTTTCTCTCCCTTGCTATACTCTTGATTTGGTTCATTGTGAGCTTCTTTGCTACTGCGATGTCTTCAACTGTGTTTTCCCAGTTTTTTTTTTTTTGTTGTCTTCCTTTGGGCCTTTTATCTTCTGTTTTAGCTTCCCACATTGCTCTTGCTGGTCTTTCTATTGGCATTCTTAAAAGACGTCCGGGCCATTGTGGTTGTTTCTGACAGTTCCGTTTCTTATTCTATCTATTTTTGGGACCCCTGCTACGTTCCTCCAATTCCCCATTCCCTTCGCCGTTAGTTTACTTTCTTGTCCTTCCAATATGGTTCACGATTCACCCCCGTTAAACAAACGTGGAAATGTTGAATAGACAAAGTTTTTCCGATCGTGCAATAGACAATCACAGGCTTCATTCAATTTCTTTCTTAAAATCACTAACAAAACTGTCCCTTTCTTTAAACGCACCAACACACAAACAACGATTTTAAAATAAAATGTTATATTTTTTAACTCTAATAATAAATTGTATGGACTATTATTATCGAAAGATATGCTGCCCTCAATTATATTATCAGTTAATTTCGTCACAGAACCAAGACGTACTGCATCCCCGCAAATTGCGTCTTTAAAACCTTCACAGACAAGGATGAGATGGGATATGTACTTACATTGGTCTTGCAATCTCCTCCTTTGTCCAAAGAATTCAGGTAACCATAATCGGAGGGTTTTCCGTGAACGTGCCTCGAAACGACAGCGAACAACAATAGAACACAAACGGCGAGAAGCTATAAAAAAATCGAAATTAAAGAAAATCTTTTTGTTAATTTATTTTAACCGTCACAGTGCAGTAAATAATTTAATTAATTAATTAATTAATTCGATTATCTTTATCGTTTCGATTTGATTGAGTTCGCGACTTATTTTCGACACTCGACAGCAAGAATTTTGTTTTGACGAATTCCGTCAAGTTAGTTTATCTCTTCGCGAATTTGTTTATGCGATCGAATTAAGTGACTCATGATTTTCCAAAAATAAAAATAAAAAAATCGGCCCGCGATAATCCTAAATAAGTACCTTGAGGGAACAACCTGATGATGTCGGCATTGTATTATTATTATTTTCGTTGGTCACGGGTCACCGTCACGAATTCAGTCGGGTTCTTTGCGCGATCTGCAATAACTGCCAGCAGGAAGAACACTTTCGTTTATATACATTTGGCCGATTCCTCCGAGTAAAGTTCATAAACGCGGGGCGAGATAAAAGCGGTCACGCACGCGAGTAGAAATAGTGAATGATACCCTTAAGTTTCATATTCCAAGGAGACGGATACGAGTGTGGTGGAATTTTTGCTAAATATATCGTTGTCGCTTATTTATTCGGCGTAATCGCGCATTTTTATTGAGAGAGAAAAAAAAACACTCTAATTAACTTCCTAATTAGTTGACGAGCGATTGTTGAGGCTTTTTTGGAACTACCGGTTCAAAAAGGTCCGAATTATTTTGGGGTCTAATCTTCAAAAGTTACTTTCAACTGTAACTGCTTAAATACTCTTGACAGAGATGGCTTACAAGAGTTAATTAGAATTCGAAAACCTTGAAGATGAAGAAAATCACACATCTCATATTTAGTTTCTCCCGGCTTTGCAATTTTTAAATTTTTGTTTCAAAATTATACACTGACGAAGCAACAAAACCGTTGTGAAACGTTTGTACATCTATTATTGAAAAAATAAAGACTGAAAACACAAAGAGTCTATACTAAAAATATTGAAATCAGTCAAGAAGATAACCAAAGAAAAGTTACTATTTTTATCAATTTGTAAGAAGACACTTTGGACTTGGTACTACTAAACTGCTGAAAGAACTTGCCAACACCTTGCACAAACTAACCATCTTCAAGAACAAGAGGATCTCTCTGATTAGATGTCGTCAAGAAGGTGTCATACCAAATGGGATGAAAATTGATAGGGTCAAATACCCAGTGAATGATCAATTAAGACAATTTTTTATTTTCTGGCCGCTGCAAGACGTCACATTATTGCTGCGGTAGTTAAAGAATATAAAATAAGAATGTTTTGACATTAAAAATTGTAATGAGCCAGAAAAAATCATCTTAACAATGTAACTTTTCTTACTTTTAACAGTTTTTCCGAAAAGTGCTCAAAAACCCAGTAAATGAACAGGCCAATTCTTTAAATGAGTTTTCGTTGTTTTCGCAGAAATATACGTCTCTGTTCGGACTATTCATTCACTGGGATGTGTTCACTCACTGGTTAACTTACCCTACTAGCAAGTACGTACAATAAAATTCGTTATTAAAAATTAAAGAAAGCAATTTCTAATTTTCATTCAATTAAACGAAAAAATTTAAAATGTATTAATACCTCAAGATCAACTTATTTCTTTTGATGTGCAAAACTTTTATTTACTAATATTCCTACAGATTTAGCAATTAATATAATAAATAATAGATGGCAGGACTGATAAAATTTATCTTCAACATTAAAACTGTAAGTTTCTGTTTAACATCTTTATATTTTATTTTTGAAAATAAAATTTGCAAACAAATTTTCGGTACACCAATGGGTAATCAACTACAATCTAAAATAAATGGTTTGATCATACAGCATTCTCTGACTAAAATTATAAATAAACCTACTAGATTTTTTGATAATAATACTAATGGTAATATTCTAGATGTAACCATCATTAGGCCAGCTGATATGGTAATAAGTTGGGATGTTGAAGATGGAATAAGCGATCACCATGTAGTCATTATTGACTTGGATCTTCAATTACCTATGATTAACAACAAAATAATAAGAGTTCACCATTATCATAAAGCGGACACTGTATCATATTATTAATGAACTGGAGAGAAATTTTCCAATGTGGGTTCCACCGGAGATATCAATCAATTATGGAAATCTTTTGTGAAATTAATTCAGAATTTGGTTTTAAAATATATTCCCTGCAAGGAAATTAAATCTACAACTGATCCCGTTTATTATACATACAAATCATGTGAAGCGTCTAAAGAAAAAAGTGCGTCGAGCTTATCGTTTCAGAAAAATTTATAAATACTATTATAAACAATTATTATCTGAATTTAATGAAGCTAAGCGACATGCAAACGAAAATTATTTAATATACTTAATGGATAAGGATAATGGAAAACACTTATATCGTTATATAAAACTTTTAAATAAATCTACAACTTCTCAAATTTTTATTAAAAAAAACCAAACCAAAAAAACTTAACCGATACAGTGGAGGAATTTAACAGGTACTTTATCAGTGTTTTTAATGAAAAAATTGATACCGTTCTAAATTTTAATGAAAATCAAAGGTTAGAAGTTTCCGACATGTTTCATATTACTCGAGAAAATGTTGCAGATGTCATTAAGGAGCTTAAATCACATAAATCTCCAGGTATTGATAATATAACGGCTGAAGTTTTACAAATAGGAGATTACTATGTATCCAAATATTTAACTCATTTGTTTCAAATTAGCATTAATAACCATATTTTGCCCAATGATTGGAAGATATCAATAGTTCTGCCTGTTTATAAATCTGGTGTTAAATCTGATTGCAATAATTATCGTCCAATTAGTTTAACATGTATAGTATGCAAAATTTTAGAAAAACTTCTGACGAACTATCTTCAATATTTTTGTGATAAACATAATATTATTAAAAGAAATCAGCCTGGTTTTAGAAAACATTTTTCCTGTGTTACTCAACTGATAAGTTTTCATACTGAATTGGCAGAAATAGTTGATGATAAGGGACAAGTAGACGCAATTTTCATCGATTTTACAAAAGCCTTTGATAAAGTTCCTCATCATATTATTATAAGAAAATTACAAAATTTGGGGTGTGATATGCGAGCTGTAAAATGGATAAACGAATATCTTAAGGACAGGAAACAGAGAGTTAGAATAGATAATATCTATTCATCTGAGCTGACTGTTACTTCTGGAGTACCTCAAGGTAGTGTGATCGGACCAATATTATTCATTATATTTATAAATGATATTTCACAAAATTTAAGTTGCGAAACGAAATTATTTGCTGATGGCTGCGTTATTTATAATAAAAGAAAAAATACAGAAGATTGGATTTTACTCCAGGAAGATTTAGACAAAATTCATATGTGGTGTGACGAAAATAAAATGGAAATTAATACAATAAAATGTGTTGCAGTATCGTTTGGTATTACAAAATTATTGCAGACCCATCCATACAAATTAGGAAATGAATTACTAACATATAATGATACGTGCAAATATCTAGGAGTGACCTTTAGAAATGATTTAAATTGGAGTAGTCATATTCAGAATATCTTAAAAAAAGCTTCTAAATCACTATATTACATTAGAAGAAATCTTAAAGACTCTGGAAAACCTGTACTTAAAAAAGCTTATATGACATATATCCGTCCTAAAGTTGAGTACGCACACGAAGTTTGGGATCCGCACCAACAATATTTAATTGAAGATCTAGAAATGTTGCGGCATAAAGCAGCTCGGTATGTTATGAATGACCATAAATAGAACAACTTCATCTGTTTCACGCATACTACGGGAATTAAATTGGGAAACTTTATCTTCTAGAAGACAAGAAGCAAGATTAAAATTATTTTGTTATATTCATTTCAAAGTTGATTCGATGCACAATTTTCTAACTAAATTACAAATAAATGATTCGAGCACTAGAAAAAATCATAAATTCATCTATAAAATTCCATTTTCGAAAACTAACGTTCATAAATTTTCTTTTTTTTCGAAAACAATTCAAGATTGGAATAATTTAAGTGGAACAAATTTGAAGAAATTAATTGAAAATTGTGCAAAGAAAATAAAAGTTAGGACGTAATTTTGAAAATGCAAATTTTAAGTATTATTAATGTTATAAAACGTATTAGTTGTTTATTTAATGTTTAAGTTTGTATATTAGACCACTATGTATGATGTACTGTACGTCTAATTATATATAAATATAAATATAAATATAAACACTTTCACCTATTATTGCTGACATTGTAATGTATCAAACTGAAAAAAACTATTCTAAATAATATTAATTTTGAACCAATTTTTTATTTCAGATAAATAGACGACATTTTAACTTGTATACCTAAAGATAAAAAACAATTTATATTAAATAAATTTAATAGTTTTCATGAAAAATTACAATTTACTATAGAAATTGAAAATAATAATTAATTCAACATTAATTTTTTTTAGACACAACTCTTATTAAAGAGAATTTCAATATTAAAACCAACTGGTTTAGAAAAACAACCTGGTCTGGTAGATATTTAAATTATTTTTCAAATCATCCAAAAAAATATAAAATTTGAGTTATTAATAATATAGTTGATAGAGCTATTTTATTATCAAATAAAAATTTTCAAAAGAAAATTTACAAATAATTAAAGAAACTCTAACACTTAATTGTTAATCGGAATGTGAGGGACGGGTGGTTAAAAATAATGATAACAGAAGAAAGGGGATGAATTATCCCTTTACTTTCAACTTTATCAATCTTCAGTACAAGGCTAGATATCTCGACGAGAGTAAGAGAGAAGTTCTATTGTGATGCCCAAACCAGGTCTTAATTTCCAAAAGTAATCACACCACAATATTCAGCAATTTCTACTTCTCCTCACTCTTTTACTGAAACTTTAATCAAACCGTAAAGGACACAAATAGCAATTTCTTTGTTTGTAGGTATCTGGTTTGAGCTTTTGAGCCAGATATTGCTATTACGCCCTCTTTATAAGGAATGGGATTCTAGCCCATGCCCGCCACTACATATAATTTTAGGGATTGACGAAAAATTACGTTCTTTCTTTTAAGAATGTCATTGACTTGAAAAATAAAGAAAAAACTTATATAAATAAATATATTAAGAATAAGTAAACAATTATAAATTGATCAAGACAATTTTAAAACTGATTGCGTACATAAAACAACTCTAGTCAAGTTACTAGAGATCACAAATTTAGACAAATTCATTTAAATGCAATTTCAGATTATTGTAGAACAACATACGAGACAAAATAAAACAAATTCAAAATAATTTTAGAACGAGAAAAACAGCATCTCATAATTAAAATAAGCAATGTTAGTTTATAAGCATAGCAGAAATAGTAAAAAATCAATAATAAAAATTCTTACCAAACCATAGCTCTAGATACAGAGACGAACGGACTTTTTTCGGAGTTTAACACACACTATGACATTCTATAAATGCCTTCGGGTTCTGGAGATATACACGAACAAACTGCTAGAAGCTGTCTCCTCTTGTGCTTTGCTACGACCCCTTCATATTTATTTTTTCTAATGTCAATTCCGATTACTAGCCTTCCTTAAGTGTGTGATTTAGCACGAGGTCGGCTATCAATGTCACTGCAGTTGCAGGTGCATTGTCTTAGAATTTGCAATGTCAATCGTGTCTAATCTAGCGCAAGGTTCTTGATAAACGAGCCGCCCGCCGCTACGGTCACTTTATATTTAATTTTTTTCTATGTGATGGGCGGATTTCTCTCGCGGTCGCGTTGCATTGAATTCATTTCCGTACTATGCTTTTGATAATTATAAGATGCTTGGATTCTTACAGGAAATTTATTTAGAAAAATATATAAATAAAAGATACGAACAGCTTTCTAATGAAATTAATAAAAATTTAAATAATAATATTCAACAAAAATTCTTTAAATTTATTTCACTTCCATACAATCCAATAACGGAACAAAAAAATTCTTACAAATTCAAAAAATATAATATTATTCCAGCATGGCATTCATATAAAAGTTATGATTACATTAAAACTAAACTAAAAAATGAAATAAATTTGGAAAACGACGTGCCAAGGTCACAAAAAGTTTTTTTGTGACCTTGGCATTGACTCCATTCCTTAAAAAAAGTAATATAGTTTACAAAATTAATTGCAAAGATTGTAATGCAACTTATATTGATGAAACATCACAATATATACATAAAACAATCTATCAACATACTTAAATACCATTTAAAAAATTATAATGTTAATCATAGCGGTCTAGTTGCTCACTGTATAGAAAAATTACATCATTTTAATTTTGCATTATGAAGATAATAAATTAATATTTGTAATAAATTAATATTAATATTTTATTTTTACGTAATATTAGGAAACAAAAAAATTATTTATCGTCATAGAAATGTTTACTTGACACATTACAAAGCTTATTTCAATTTTATATAAATTATACACTGACGAAGCAACAAAACCATTGTGAAACGTTTGTACATCTGTTATTGAAAAAATAAAGATCGAAAACACAAAGATTCTATATTAAAAAAAAGTAATAAAAATTGTAAATGAAAAAGATCTATGCAGGGCTTTCATTTCAAAAACTCAAAAAATCTCGAAAACGGATGATTTGCGGGCATATGTTTATTAAGACTTTTGTGTTTGTATTGATGTGATCTATGTATAACTGGATGAAATATCCGAACATGTTTTTTAAATACCTGTATATAAGGAAAGACGCAATTTTCTTTATGAAGGTGTTTGTCGTGGTCGAGAAACCACAATCAAATCTTTTTGTTGTTATTAAGTTTTTGATGCATTAAGCATAAAAAATTTTCTGTTCGTCATCTTGTCACACGCTCAGCGTCTTTTCATTCTATAATTTTAAAGTGTTATTTATTGTCTTTCGTCAATCATTTTATTCCGTTTTATACAATTTAGTGCTAATTTTGTTACAAACCAATAGTGTAACATGAATCACAAGAATTTTGATAACATAACCTGTAAGTCAAACTGATTTGTGTTGTTGATATTATGTACTTTTTCTCAATATACTTGTCCAAAGCCAGGGCCCCCACACTCGTAGGCCCTTCCGCATTATTCACTCGGTACGCCACTGACGTGTGTCCTATTTCGTTTTGACTAAAGTATGATACATACAAGAGTGGAAGATATTTTTAATTTGGTCCTTTGAATTTTTGAATGACATTGACGACCAATTTTTTTGCTCGCGACTGTACGTTAAAAATTAATAATTCCTGTAATTTCCTTAATTCTTTACGATGGCTTGTAAAGTTCTATGTATAGGCTAAACATAATTGCATAATAAAAAAAATGAAGGGTTCAAAATATTAGCCCCTCAAGAATAATGAACCGCTTCATTTTGTTTTAATCAATTTTGTACAGTTGCGGACAGAAAATTTCGGATGTCACTGTCATAAAAGTTGAAAAATTCCCTTTATGTAGGTATACGTCAGATGAATGACTGTGACATCCGAAATTTTCTGTCCGCAACTGTACGTCGTTTCTTTTATGTACTGCACAGTGTTAAAGTTTAAGGTTTTCAGGACACAAGGCAGATGGGAAGATGGGCAGATGACTTCCAATTTTTCAACAAACTAGAAGCCATTATTTTGAAATAATTTGTTTTACAATATTTTTTAACAAGCATTTGTGAGAAGGATCAACTGGCATTAATCAAAGCCAAATTTAATTTTCCATGCACCCGGTTGACGATATAAATATGTAAAATGGTGGAGGAGCCGGGAAATAATTCACACTGAGCTCACCCTAAACATCTACATCTACAGGATGTACACGTGAACCTATTACAATATTTCTAGTGTTGAGTGATGTTACGTAATTTTATTGTCTCTTGGTGCTATTGGTTCGAAACAGTAGGTATAAGATTTTTTTTTCTTTCAAAATCCTTAGCGTTAGAAAACTGATTTAGAATGCATATTGAAAGCATCTTAAATTTTCTTGTTTGTAACATTTGAATCGATTAGTTTTTAGATTTTTGCATCATCAACAAATTTAATTTATTCTTAATCGTCTGGCAATTCAAAAATTACCCAATGTAATACTGACGTAATACGTCTGGAATTGTTAATTACAAATGGAAAAGCTCCGGCTGAAGATGAATCACGACCAGGAAGACCTAACTGAACCGTGGTGGCACTTCACAGGTCATTTCGAATGCAAATAAATTAATCTTTCGCTGAAAATATGGAAGCGAGCGATTTTCTCTTGCCATTGCCGCATTCCAATGCTGCACGTGGCTATTCATGGCGAACACGCATTATTTCGATGACTAATAGCGATATATCTTATTTTAATTGGAGTTAGAATTAGTTTAGTCTCTTTTATCCGCAGAAACTTGAAGGATAATGCAACTTCTAGCTAATGTTAAAAGCTTCTTTTCGTAAAACCTTCGACGCCAAACTGTTGAATTTGTGTAATTTATTTAATTCTTGTTTTATTTAGTGTACTACTTTTCAATTTCTTGCATATAATATAATAATAATAATACATTTATTGATCCTAATGCGTTACAAGTACGAGCAATAAAAATACAATAGTAAGAAATTGGGTCAAAGGGCTCAGATTCAGGTTGGAGGCGCGCCAGCCACCTGATCTACCATCTGAGCCTTCTACTAAAGTGAAGCAATTAATTATTTACAGCTTGGATTAGCGAACAATTATATATCATGTATATTTAAATTTCATAATAAATATGAAACCTAAAGTAATACCTAAAAGTAAGACTTTGAAGTAAAAGTAAGACTTAAATGTCCGTTCCCCGACTTGCGTGACGCTTAAAACTCGTAAAAGGTAATTTTTTAATTTCATGTGGTAAACAATTCCATAGCACTGCAACGTTATAAGAAGAAGAACGCCGGAAAAACATAGTGAAATGCCGCGGAATAGTAATTACATTTTTGTGTCGAATATTAATATTGTGTACGTGAGTGCAAAACGTTATTTTGTGGTAAAGATAGGCAGGAGTTTTATTAATTATGATTTTATAGAAGGCGCAGGCACAGTGAAGAAGTCGCCTGTCAGCCATATTTAACCAACTAGCTCTTTTTAACGTATGAGAAATTCTTTCATATTTACGGACGCCGTATATAAGCCTTAAGCAAGAGTTTTGAACCCTTTGAATACGAGATCTATCCACTGCATCAATACAAAAACCATATACAGAATCGCAAAAATTGAAACGTGACAGTACAAGAGATTCACACAACAAGAGTTTCAATTCACGGCCAAGGAGGAATCTATTGCTGAACAAAATTTTTAAAACTGCATAAGATTTTTGAATGAGAGAATTAATGTGATTTTTAAAACGCAATTTAGTATCTAAGGACAGACCAAGAATCCTGACGCAGTCAGACAAACCTAATATTTCGCCTCCAATTTTGATTTCAGCATCTTGGATATTAATTTTAATGAGATCGTTCGAACCAAATACCAGCACAGAAGATTTAGAAGGGTTTATTTTGAGACTATGGTTTGCGGAGAGTAAATTGATGTGCTCTAATTCACGATTAACGCAATTGATGGTAACTATAGTATTTCCATCAGGAAACGAAAAAAGGATCTGAGTATCATCTGCGTAAGAATACAACTTAGAATAAGGAGTAATTGTATTAAAACAACACGTATATAATATATACAATAGGGGACCGCAAATACTACCTTGTGTAACACCATACTTTATAGAAACAACTTCCGAGATTTGATTTCTAATTCTAACTTTCTGTTTCCGATCTCGAAGGTAATTACGGAAGAAGTTAATGACACCATTACTCATGCCAACATGATAAAGAATGGACAGCAGAATATCATGATCTAATGTGTCGAAGGCTTTTGAGTAATCAAGTGACACCGTTAAACTCGAAAATTTCTTGTCCAAAGAATTGATGACATCATCGGTGATACCTAAGAGCGCAGAAGAGCAACTGTGTCCAGGCCTAAAGCCAGACTGATGAGCAGGTAAAATATTGTAGTGACCCAAAAACTGTCTTAACTGTTCATTTACAATTCGCTCCAGGACTTTGGACAAAACAGGTAGAATACTAATGGGGCGTAAATGTTTGTATTCAGTAGGTTTATTTATTTTAGCAATCGGAATGACTATCGCTTCCTTCCAACATGAAGGAAAAACATTATGTTCAAGGCAGAAGTTAATAATATGAGTCACATAAGGCACGATGAAAGGACAGGAAAGAGCTATAAGTTTGATACTGAGTCCATCTGAACCTACAGCATTACTTGATATGACTGACGGAGAAACCAGATGAAAATTGAATTCCTTGACAAAATTTGGATGACGGGTACTGAGATAGGAAGAAATTACATTATCTTTGGAAACGTTAGGTGATAAAGCGGAGCTAATAAAATATTTATTCAATTCATTAGGATTATCAAAACATTCTGGTAAAGATTTTTTACTTTTGTTCAGAAGCACTTTATTCAGAGTCCTCCAAAAATGTTTAGGATTCCGATCATTAAATTGCTGTTTTATGTAAACTTTTTGTTCTTTACGAATGGCAAAAGTTGTAAAGTTTCTAATAGATTTGTAATATTCTTTATGACTTGGATTGCCTGTTCGTTTATAGCGTTTCAAGGCCTCGTCACGTAATTTGGTCATTTCACGGAGTGTATCCGTAAACCATGGAGCATTGTTTCCTGGTATGAGAGTCCGAATAGGAGCATGCAGATCGAATAAGAATTGAAGGGCGTTATTAGAAAATTGTAACTTTTCATTGATATCATTCATACTCAGCATTAGATGCCAATGGATATTTTGGAGATCAGCATTAAATATGTTGTAATTAAGGTATTTAAAACAAAGATAAGTAATCCTATCAGTTCGAGGAGGAGCAATGAAAAGGTCGACATCACAAAAAACAAGATTGTGGTCAGAGATGTTATCCATACTGAGGGATCCGGAAGTTACAGGTTCCAGAGAGCCACTAAGAATAATAACGTCGATAAGAGATGCAGTGGAAGAAGATAAACGTGTAGGCTCGCTAATCACTTGCTTAAGGCCAAAGGCATCGAACATTGAATGCATCTGAATAACGTACTGATTATTAAAGTCTAACATGTTAATATTTAAATCGCCTAAACATATTATTTCATCACACGAATATAGAAAATCAGTGATTACATTTTCAAACTCGTCGAAAAAGATTCTATAATTAAATCCAGGTATATAAGGAGCCGACGGCAATAATATAAAATATAAATATAAAATATAATCGTTGGCAAATAAAGTTACTTTGGTACTGTAACATATTTCGCTTTTCCTTCTCTTATTCTTTTAGGTACCTACATAAAAAACTGGGTAGATATGACTGGATAGATATGCTATTTATTAGTATTTATAATTAAATTATGTTGATTTGATGTTTCCAGTAAAGTGGCAAGGTGAGTTAATTGCAACCGAAGTTGACTGCACAGCATCAGCAGAAGAACTAAGCTTAAGCTGCGTATCATCTGCACAAAATTGAAAAATATAATTTTTAAGAAAGTTCCTGAAATCCGATGTATAAGTGATGTAACGCAGAGGCCCTAAAACCGATCCTTGCGGTACACTCGATTTTAATGAGGATAAGCCGTTCAATACTACTTTTTTGTTTGCATGCCTGTAAATAATTTTGAAAAAACAAAACAGAATTACTGTCGAATACGTAATGCTTAAGTAATCGAGGATTAACACGATCGAAAGCTTTACTGTAATTAAGAAATATAAGCACTGAGCTTACCACGATCACGAACTTCAAAAATTTCATCATGTACATTCATAATGCAGTTGCAGTACTATAATGAACCATTATTAGTTTAAATTGAAAAGTTAATGAAGGTTTAACAAGCAAAATGTATTTTATACTTAATCCACTGTATCTCGAGAATGGTTGATTTTCGACATGAAAATTTTGCTCGTTCCGCCGATTTTAGATCAGCAAATTTATTACATGCGTTCAAATATCATTTCACGAAATTACACAAAGCAGAAACTCGTGGCAATTTTTTTTAACACAAGTCAATATCATCAATCGCTCCTAGTGGAAGAGATATGTACGAGCATTCCACATTATTCAGTTCAAAGGGTACGAGGTTCCACGTTTAGACACATTTTGTAATCTTATTATGATGTTATTATTAATTCTTCATGACGTCAGCGATCGATCAAAAAAAAAGAATTCTATCCCTTTTTGTAACGCAAACAAATTTCTGTTTGTTACTTACTCGTTTTATTATGAAGGAAGTTGACATGAAATTAATAACAGGAAAATTTGGGGCAAAAAAATTGTCAATAAATAAACAGAAAAATTTGTTGATAGATAGATTACAGGACAAAACAAGTGCAAATATGTACTTGCAACATAAAAAAGGAAAACATGTTTTCTCTATTACAAGGTCGCTGCTCTATCCTGGAGCAAAAGGAAGACGAGACAAAACAAATAGTAGAATAATTGTTTACGTTTTTAAAATTATTTCAAACTCGAAATTGCAAAGCATTTTAGAAACTTTGAAAAATCTTTGCTATCCAGATCAAGGCCAAACAAACTTCTATATTCGTATTATTTTTTTAAGAATAAATTTAACATTAGCAAAAAGATTTAAAAAAAAGGGGGACCATTGCGCAGTTCCGTTGTAAATTTGTCCTAAATAAAAACGCTTGTTTGCTCATATATTCGATCACGTGACCAATGTTTTGCTCCTGATTTAGTTTTAGACAAGCGGAAATGTGTGTAAATACAGAGAAGGACATAAAGTTGGGTCAAGTTCATTTTTTGGCGCGTCTGCTATCTTAATACGCACAACTTCAAACAAAACTTTGATCGGAATTAGAACACCACGTCTGGCCGACAACAATACGTGTCTGGTTTAATAATGTTGTACTACGTTGCACATTGAAATTCGTAATGTACAAAGTAACTAGGAAATTCAAAACATTGTTGGTAAAGTTTTCGAGATTACCCACGAGATTAGAGCTAAATAAAAATAGGAAGTTTTCTTTTTCTCAAAGCCTCTTAAACTAAGGCGTCAAAGCAAAAATGAAAGTTTTCTATTTTTTGCGCTTTTACTGACTTCTAATTAAAACCATTTCATTTTTTGTATCTCTTTTTATTAATTTCTGTGTATCGTATCTACTTCTCTAGATTTTAAAAACTAGCACTAGAAGCTATCAAATTTTGCATCAGGGTAAAAATAAAAGTTTTCTAGATTTTCTCTTTTACTAAACGTCATTTCATAATTTTCTTTATTACTTATTTTCTTTTTGTTCTTTTTTTATTTATCGTATCTAATTCTTTAGAGTTTCAAACTAACAGTTTTTCAAACGATGACTGTCGATGTATGGTAGTTACGAGTACATATACAGGTGTCTTAAAATAAGGTAGTAGTTTATTAACACTTACCACGTAATTAATTTTTATAGTTTAATTAATTAAGAAATATTTGAAAATTTATTATTAAACGAAAATAGTTTTTCTTTTACATAAGCACTTGCGTATACATATTATTTTCTGTACCAGGAAGACTTGGCATTTAATTCTAGTAATTTATTAAGTAGCAGTAATTTTAAACTCACTTTAATTTAATTTAAATTTTTGAATAAAGTATTTTTTTACTTAGTTTTATAGTTGCTTTTACCTTTTAATTTTTAACCTAATTTTATGGTTTATCTAATTAAATGCAATAAAGTAAACCTAATTACACCATAAAAATCAATTTAAATAATAATAAATTTACAGCAAAATTCGGTGGATTAATAAATTTTAAAAACTGTTTAGAAGGAAAGGTGACAAAACAAAGAAAATAAATGAACAAAATTTAAAAAAATATATATAACAATAACATAAAAAAATTTTAAAAAAAACGACAATCGATTTTAAAGCACAATTCAGTAGATTCATAAATTTAAAAAAGAAACAATCAGAAGCAAATAGTAACAGAACAAAGAATTATTTGCCTTCCACATGGTCAACAGATTATAAAAAAAACTACAATAGATGGCGCTGTTCAATATCTCCCACAAATACAATAAATTTCGACTTATACTGACAACAAGTGACATTTTCTTATTGATTTTCCGAAACCTACGTAAAAACAAACGAAAAGAAGCACTCGGCATGTTGTAAATCACGTTGTTGAAATCTTATAACAATAACATTTGTTTGTTAACATCCAGAAAGGCTTATTAGTTGAAACTTTGCTCAATAGATGGTGGTTTTCCAGTATAAGTGAGATTTCTTCTACGGTAGCGTGCAAAAAAAATCGCGTACACCCAATTTTTGTTGTATTAAAGTCGCTCTTATTTATAATCTGTCAGTGTCAAGTAATAAAAATGCCGAACTGTAGTGTTGTAAATTGGATTATAAACCGGTTATTAACTGGTTAATTATCCGGTTAATAACACCCGGTAATTAAGTTATTTACCTTGTGTTTCATCATCAAGGAATCATCCACTTGTAACGCACCCACTAATTAGCTTTGTTTATTGACTGTTACTTACAAGTAAACAAGCAATAAAAATGTACAAACAAACAACTTACGATTTATGATCAATTTAAATAACTGGGCCGACCGTATGACCGGAGAGATTCCAAAGGATCACTCCGACTTTACTACGCCACGTGCATGCACTCTTAATCGTCCTTTCCAGACGGTCGCTGAAGGTCTACCGCCGGCGCTACAGCTAAAAGGGTTAGTTTTATTGGCCTACTTCTGTTTACAGTTGAACGACCCTTCGGAGAACCCGATATACCGAATAATACCCTTAATTAGGGCTTACGTGATCGCGGTGAATAGGAAACTACATCGTAATAACCCGTTCTTTTGGTGGAGCAGTAAATAACTCTTTAGAACAAGGAATTTGACACTTTAAATAAAACGCAACAATTAACTTTAATTAATTATTATTTATTGAGAAAAAAAAATGGGAAAAAGTCCTGATATCAGCCTCTGTGGGATCTGATATCGTGAGCGAAAAACTCTTGCGTTTGAAATCAATACACTTACGATTTTCAGAAAGTACAGTATAACTAGCTTAACAACTTTCACTTTCGAACATCGGCGCGATCTACTTTCTTTCGAAACCATCGGTGGTTTAACGTCTACACAGATATTTGTTGGAGAGCTCTGCTCCTTAATTGGATTTACAATTTCAACTTAGCTCAAGTCTTGGTACTAGCGTTTGTCACTTCTGATCGTACTCTAAAGCTAAGTTCACATGCATTGCGGATACGCAAAATTTTTATTGCGGATCGTTTCTAATTGGTTCATTTTGAATTTTGAACCAATTAGAAACGATCCGCAATAAAAATTTTGCGTATCCGCAATGTATGTGAACTTAGCTTAAGACTTCTTCTGTTTAATAAACCAATGCACAATGTGTCACAGTGGGACTACAGTGTACTTAATTTATCAGATGTTTTGGAAAAGTATGTGATACAAAATGCTGCCGTCAGCGATCAATCTGCAAGTAAATCGGTAGCAATCACCTGTTTTTCAGGGACTCCCGTGGGAGGTGTTGGGTACCTACCTCTAGCTAACCTGATTAATACGGTAGAGTGTAGTGAGCCGAACTTCTTCTACTCCTTCCACCAGAGCGTTGATTAATTGCTTTGAGGGCAGTACTCTCTACTCACTTGCCTGCTTTCCAGGACCCTCTGTCTGTCGCTCTTTCGCCGTCTAACCTATCTAATTAATTTATAGCGCAAGAAATTAGTCTTGACTGCTTTTTTTGCACTCCACTATGGGTGGCATTGCAGTCTCTCGGCAATCGCTTCTAATTAACCGACAAATCTCTCGGCAAAGACCACAGTTTGACCCATACACATATACAGGGTGTGAAAGAAACTTTGTTAAGAAGATGGCTAGGAATATGTAGTTCAAATTGTTTGGTTTCGTTACGAAATACGTAATGACAATAAATTGTCTTGATTTCTGAGTTAAATTGTGCTGGCACACGTGATTCCGGCGGCAGATATAACTTGCCTCACGCCAGTGATTGAGATTGGCGACTTCCCTGTACAAATCGAAAAAGCCACCTTTAATGTTTCCAATTTGCCGGAGAAAAACCCCAAGGGTAGAATGTTTTCTAAAAGTACACTGTATGGAATTCCCAAGTAGATGCGGGGAATAGTTAATTGTTGTTGGTTGATTAAATTACAGAATTGGTTTAATAACTAAAGAAACAATGATCAATAAATTTTTCTAAGATGAAGGTCACTAGTGAGTTTTAATACTCGCTGAAATGTAACTAAAAATAGTTTGATTAAGTTATCTAAATGCAATGTCAATATGAACCTGACTGCCCTTTAGTCACTAATTAATGCAAATCAAATTATCCCTACTCAATTGTTACCACCAAAGGTGCGCTGAAGGAATACAAATAAATGTCAATTACCTAAGCCGCATAATCCGTGTACCACTTCCGCGCACTACCACTCGCGTCGCAACGCTTACGTGTTTGGTTTAATTGCCTTTCTTAACACACTGTACTTTAACCGTACCTAAATAAATGATTTAACAAAAAATGGATAAAGACTGCAAGCGCCTAAGGAAAACTGCTAAGCCAAATTAGAATTGAACAGAACCGTTCTCCGTCAAGCGTCAATGCTATCTGCCTGTTTTTTCGCGCCCCGTACTTCCACGAAAACAATTAAAACACACCCCCTCGGATTTTGCAGCGAAATTCCGAAACCACTTCGACCAATCAAAGTCGTAGCATTTCTTTTCACACGCACGCCTATTCCAGATGCCCAAGAGACCCCCCATTAACTTATCAGGAAATGCTCGCCGTTTGTCTGTTGCAAACGAAGCCCCCATAAATTTTACTATTCAAGTGTAAAAGCTGACATTTTTAAAGTATCTATTGCCTGACTGAAAGGAAACAGACACCAGCGAAGATCTCAACTTGCAATGTAATTTGATATCTTTAACCACATGGCCCATTTATCTGCAATTTTAACGCGACAGAATGTGTACAAAATCTATGAAACCAATTTAAACGTCAAAGAGATTTGTTTTTTATGGTGTCTGCTCATCTATAGTGGATTTGAAGGCGCGAGCTTTGGAAAAGAAACAGACAAAAGCAACACACTAACTTAAGAGTAATTCGATATGGTTTTTCCGCTAAGGTACAAGTACCCGCGATTTCAGCGGGACTAAATTTTGTCCAGAACTTCGAAATACCCAGATAAAGGTTATTCTGACAGATTTACAACTAGCCGAGGGTGGTCCAATCTGAAAGGAAAAACGCGGCGCCTCGAATTATTGGCCTACCGCTCGCAAAAATACCGCTGCAAACTACGAGAAGCCGGAGAAATTAGACATGTAATAATCGATTTTATTTTGAAAACAATTGGGACGGATAATATTTAGATCTCTGTTGTCTAAAAAAATCTAGCAGTAACCAAAGCTAACAAATTTTAAATAACTGGCAACAATTTTCAAAATTCTTTCCCTCAAAAAATATTAAAAATTAACAAGCGTTAATAACTTAAATTTATTTATTTTTATTCATTATACAGCGTGCGTCCTAAGTACGTGATTTTCATTAATGCGTTAAGCAAAAATGTCCCTATGAACATAGGGCCGCAAATGCACATTAAGGAGACTGTGACCAAAAACAAAAGCTAATACAATACATACAAATTCTCACACTTTGGACATTTATTTTATTTACAATAGTTGAGTGCTATTTCTGTTTACTTAATATTATTAATTGTGCTTACTGTTATTATTTTAAAGAATTTTGTTGCAAGTCGGTTTTAATTGCAGCGAATTCCTCGAGCAGCCTCTGTACAACGCTGTTTCAGGCCTAATTGGGCCTTCGTCAGCAAAAGCGTAGGTCAGAAAGTGATCACAGAATGTCGTGATCTAAACTTTTCGTTATTATTTTAAAACAAAATAAATGTCGAAAGTGTGAGAATTTGTATTAGGTTTTGTTTTTTGTCATGTATTTGCGGCCAAATGTTCATAGGAACTTTTTTCTTAAAATATTATTGGAAATCACATCCTCAACTTTTAGAACGTACTTAGGAAATACCCTGTATAATATTTCCAATTCGAGTTCATCAGACGTTATACAGAACGTGCCACGACTCTATTGTCAGACTCAGACAACTCAACTTCATAAAACATTCGCCGTCACCCCACTTAATCCTCCGCGTTAATCCTGATCTTAGTTATTTAACGCTATGTAAGTGAAAATTAATATTAAATCTGTGAATAACAATATTCTGTTAGTCTCAACAATTCACTGTTGAAATTTACTACCTTTCTCATATGAACAGTAATATAAACGACATATAAAAGTACTCTACTTAACAGCCCTTACATCAAGCTAGAGAATCCGGACTACGATGACACAACAGGTACCTGACACTTACTGTATACCAAAGAAAAAGTTGTAGTGAGGTTTATTGAAAATTTACAAAAGATATCGATTTATAAAAATTGCGAAATTTTCGTTGAGAAAAAACCACCAAAAAAAGCCTGCTTACGAATAATCATCAAAAAGCGTGGAGAACTTGAGTATTTTTTGCGTGTTGTTGTTTGGTTAATTAAAGTAATTACCGCCTTCGTTTTTTCTTATTATTATTTTAACTTATCGACCTCATATATCTTGGAGAACACGAGCGTTAAATATAGATACTCACTCCTCTCTGTTCATTTCAACTCAAATCAGCTTATCAGCTGGCTATTTTTCGTAATGTTGAACAAATCAGGTTTTCAATTCTCCCAATAATTTTAAAAAATAACGTTTTATTTTATTCATTAATCATCCTCAAGGCGAAGGGACTTTTTAATATTATTTTAGCAGCAAACTTCCAGACAGGTTACAGGAATACATCATTAAGGCAAAATATAGAGATTGAAGACGAAGAGTAAACTAGATAAAGACTTTTGAATAAATATTTTATCTAGGTATCTAGATCTTCCTAATTACTAATGATTATTTAATTATTGTGAAATAATACGCCTTCAACAAGGCACGTCGTCTAAAATTACATGGTTGAAATCGTTAGTTTCTGAATTTTTTTTAAATAGTTCCTGTCCCTGGTGCGTTTGATCATATAATTGTTATTATTTACGTTCTCCTCGTGCGAAACAACTTGAAGAGTAGTCCGGGTCTTATTTTAGAAACATTATGACGTTCTTGGTTCCAAAGAGATTACGAGTTCGCAGAGGCGCACTTTCGCCAGGCCCCTCACAAAAAAAGTATTTATGTGATCCAGAATTAACTACACCGATTAAGCGCCGTTTTATCCGCACGAAAGACCAGTTACGTATAAAAAGAGGTTACTTTGTGCATACCATTTGTGCAATGGCGCTAATTAAATTAACGAGATACGACGACGAAATTTGTTTATTTACTTTAATAAAACAAAACCAGCTTTTTTTGGTTTGATTTCTATGTCCGTGTGCCAACCAAAAGAAATAGTGATAATAATTTTTTAATTCCTTCTTTATCTCCAAATAAATTCGTTTCGTCTAAAGCCCACCACTCACGCAGCGATTTATCGTCGCTCGTCAAATACTTATATCATCCAATCGTTAAATAGATTGTTAAGTGTATGCGAATATAGTTTGTGGTTTATTTGATATAATAATTTATCTGACGATCAAAATCTAATGATAAGTAGCTGACCACAAATCGTCAAGTGTGCGGGGGGCTTAAAAAATACTGATTTCTTTTTGTTTGCAATTCTTTATATGTATACTTATAGCTTATGCAACTTTTTCGGGTGTTACACCGTATTCTATTTGCATCTTTTCTTCCTCTTTATTCGACGTGAGGTTACCAAAATGAATGCGTAGGTTGACAATTTACTGAAGAATGTATTTTGATTGAATATTATTAATAAACTGCGATGTTTTATAACAACTGACAATATCGTAAATATTTTGCTTGTGCGATTCACGTCGCAAAAATGCACTTATCAACGCATTAGTGACACACGATTAGCAATACATAAATAATTCAATTGGCACTTATCCCGATAAAGCTTATATAACTTTCTCGTGTTGAAGAGCGCAGTTTTCGTAGAGAAAACCAGGATTTTCTGCGGGTTACTTAAATATTTCGGCGGCGGTCACATGCGACACCGGGGTCAAGCTGATACAGTGCAAAATAATTCCAAATATGCGCGGATAATCGGAAACGCGAAAAAAAAACAGCAGATATGAAAATTATATGAGTAAACAGCGATTGAAAACACTTAAGGAGAGACGAAGTAATTGAAAAGATTTTATTATCTCGGAAATGAGTAAGACGTATTATTTAAATAACAACTTCGATACGAAATTGATTTTTTAAAAACTGAAAGGAAAGGTAACACTTTTACTATCGGCAATTAAACAAGAAATTAATTAACAATAGATATTATGGTACATAATTTTCTGGCGTATGTGCATTTCTACATTTAAGAACAATTGGGAGAAAAAGTACGTATAAAATATACAGAACGGGAATAGATTTGTGTGACGTAGCAGTTTTCATAATGGGATTGGGTCCTCCTTCACGACAACGAACCGGCTCATCCTGCGTTCTCGATCGCAGAGTTTTTGGCCAAATTCCTGTGCTTCCACAACCCTCCTATTCCCCTGATGTAGCTCCTGCCGACTTTTACTTGTTTCCTAAATTGAAATTTTCCCCTTGAAAGGAAAGACTCAATTGAAGACATCCAGGCAAATACGAAGAGGATTCTTAATACCCTTAAGAAAGAAGATTTCCAGGAATGCTTCCGAAAGCGGAAACACCGTTGAGTCAGAGGACTACTGTGAAGAAGATCCATCATCCATCACAATAACCTCTAAGTACCGCCATTTCTAAATTACAAGCCCAGTCTTAAAACTTTCCAATCACACCTCGTATCTAGGTTTTACTAATTACTAACATTATCAACAACAAAGAAGGGGGGAGGCTCTGACCTTGCTTGCGGTAGGGCCTGACAATTCTAGCTACGCCAAACTAAACCAAATCAGAGAAAGTTAAACAGACCGAAGACTTAGGAATTACAAGGAGGCGAAAATAACGAAGTCAGCAGGAAATTACTTGATAGGAATTAGAGCATATGAAGCACTGAAGAAAAAAATCAAAAGAGATTTCGAGGAGCCTACCTGCGAGTAAATGTATAGAAGTTCTGAATGTACTAAAAAAAAAATTAAATGAGATCTCGAGCAGCCTACTGTCACCAAATTTTAAATTTAATTTACCTGCCTCTTACCACTGACAAAATGACAAGCTTCTGCTGACGAGACCGTATCAGCTGAGCCCCAGTAAAGAAAAGGGCGGGTTTAATCAAGGTGGTAAAATTATTAAGGGCGCCAGAAGACAACTCTTCAGCTAAACGTAATCAATCAGTCGACGTCTCCAATCGACCAGACCGCGCAGAAAATAATCAATAATAAACAGAGGCGAGACTTTACTCACTGGTGTGCGTGAAAGTTTAAACAAGAACACACAATATAACAACATAAATTATAAACGTTTAATTAAACAATTTAAACAAACAACACGTTACACAATTACAAGAGATTGCTTATTCAATAATAAAGCGATTTGCCCGTTATTTCAATCCGCACAAAGAAGCCTTAATTCGCTCTTAAAAATGCATGCGCAATAAATTTAAATGGTTTTCTCCCGACCGATATCTGTCAGTGTACCGTCTATGCCGTGAAGTTGGCTGTCACCACGCCATCTAGTGGTCCTGTCCGAGCCGATAACTGGTTTGGCTAGGGGGGAAACATTAGCAGCAAGATGGCGGACCCACGCTATTCGCAGAACGGCAGACTACAGTTGCCTGCGCTAAAACTTGCGCCCAAACAGAAAAGTCTGAGAGAACTGGAGTCCCAGGCTTGGCAAGGGGATTAAAAACTATCCCCAAGGATGTTCGGTGGTGTCAATGAATCTTCCGGCACAGCCGCAAATGAGTTATTCCTCCCAAAGAGCGAAAACTCCGATAATTTCACAACACACGTAAATCACGTTTAACTGGCACGATATTCCGAACAAGAAAAGGACGCGACCAAATTGGAGATGGAGAAGGTCGCTAAGACGCGCGAAAATTACCGACGATAACTAATGATGGATTACCGGGTAGTCACATGGTGCCTTCATAGCCTATGGATGTTGAGCGTTCGCATCACGCGATGTAAATGAGGAGAGGGGACAGTGTAGCCAACTGTGTTAAAACGCAGTTGAATGTTACTGCATCGCCACGATGTTTTGGCGGGAGATTTGAACGTAACACTACCTGCGAATGTAACTATAGACCTAAAATCCTGAAAAATTAATAAAAGAGAAAAAAATTAATTAGCTTTGCGAAAGAAGAATCGATTTGAAAAATCAGTGTATGGAGAAGAAGAACAAACCAGAATTACACAAATAATCGGAGTTCAAAGAGCGAAATGGTCGAGGATGATGAAAAATAGATAAAAGCAGAAGAAGAAGCCGACAGAAGTGGTAATTGGGTGCAATGAAGTAAGATTGGAAAAAAGATGGGGATTAATGGTGGAAGGACTCCGAAGCCTTAAGCCTATAGAGCTACAGGATATCTACACACGGAGTAAAGACGAAGACGGCATACACAAAGTGTGAAGGTATGCGACGAGCAAACCATGCAGAAACGTTTAACTTGAAGAAGAACAAAGCGATATGGCCTACCCCAAATTACATAAATAAAATCAGAGCTCAAAGAGCAAGATGGTGAAAAATAGATGGACGAAAGGAAACGTTGAAGAAGAATAAACCAGGAAGTGAGAAGACGGTATGGCCAACCTCAAATTACATAAGCAATCATATCTCAAACAGCGAGGTGGTTGAGGATGATGATAAAAATATGGGACGAAAGGAAAGTAATAAGTAGAACAATAAGATTAAAAAGAAAACCACAGAAGTGATAACTAGGTGCAGTAGGATTGGCAAAAAAGATGGGAATAAATGGTGGAATAACTCTTAACCCTACAAAGCCTATAGAGCTAAGTACAGTATACCTACACACACAGTAAAGGCACAAACTGTGAAGATTATTTTTTCTTTATAAAACGCTACGTCTTACAATCGGTTTCCAATCTGTATAACGCAGAAAGCCTGGAATAGAATGTGGCTGGTAGGAAAAGGAGAGGGCAAACCTAGAACTTCTAAAGACTTAACGTCCTAGGAAACACGCATTTATTTATTTTAGTTTTTATTTAACACTTCGTCAAAAACTTGATACATTTCCGACCTTTACCTATTTTTGCATTGGATTCATCAAGTATTTTTCTTTCAAATATAATATTTTCGTAATCGAAAATTTTAACATCGAAACTAAACCAATTTTCTTAATTTTTTAATTAGTCTTACAAGATACTACTAAATTCAATTTTTTTTTGTTTATAAAATAGTTTGAACTCTAGTTATTATGACACTCAAAAAAAGTTTGTAACAGTGACCAGATTTAAACAAAATTTCTTCAAACAAAACCTTGACAATGCCCGAGGTTATCGTCTTACAACGTTGTTGAGAAGCGCCGAACAAGAAACCTTCGTCGCTGAAAAATTAGCGCACTCGTTATGGGTCCGCACGCGCTCAATTTTTTTTTAAAGTATTTTTAAATCAAAGTCTGCGAAGGCTTCCACATAATTATTCGAGATAACATATTACATAAATTAAAATGATTCGCGATAATTAATACGCAAGCCGGTTTCATTAGGGAAGTAATTTCTGCATGTGTCATCTTCTCATTATCATAAATAATTGTGAGATTATGCTTGTTACTGGGGGCTGAATAATATTAAGGCAAGATTCCACTGAGGCAACAAGTACATCCGATTTAATACTGAATCTCCGCAAAACACAACTTTTTATAATAGAAAAAACTGATGATTATTTTCTGTGAAAATTCTACCTTGTTTTAAAGTACACATGTGGCATGCGGCAATGTGTTGTCGCGTGCAAATAATTACCTCAGTGGAATACTGCCTTTAGAGAGTCTCCTCATTGTAGCAACAGTCAAACTCATGAATCGTTTGCTTATTTTTAGCTTTATCCATCAATCAAAAAATTTGTTTTCCAACGCACTGTAAACATTTCTTTTGCCTTTCCAGAAAGCTGTATCTCATGTGATCGTTATCGTTCTTGTTGACTGAAGCTGACCTTTAAAAATTGTATCTAACATGTGCCTATCAGTTTTTAAATAAATAAGGAGGGGAACTCCATTTTTATACGCTTGGCGGAAGCTACGAAATATGTTGTCAAGAAAAAAACTAAAAAAATGAATAAAACATTCGAGTTTCCTTTTAAAATAGAAAATTGCAAGTCAAGTTTATAATCGTACAAGTACTAACAACAACATTCCAGACCCAGACGTCTGTAATATCCAATAATAATTATTATGAAAATAAAGCTTCATTGTTTGTAAACAGCTCTATCGGCTTTATTAAACTCAGATTGGTTTCAATTAATTAGTTTTTTTTTTTTTTTTTTTAGTTTCTAATTTGATTATTTGAGTTTTTTCGAGCACGTGGTAAGTGTGATAATATCCAAAACACGAGCGGATTAGTGTTATGCAATTTTTAAGTTGGCGCCCAATGCGGGTTGAAAAAATTGTTTTGCTTGGAGTAATTAAGGCATAAGATTAGATTTCTCCAGCGCACCATTTTAAAGAATCTAGGAACTAAGTCAATTAATTCCAAAAAAAGTCTATTAATAAACTGTTTATTTAAAAAATGAAATCTCTGTACAATACAAAATTCATTAAACAATTTCATAAACGTACAACCTTGGAATGGGCGAAATAAATAAACGTTGCACGAAAATTTTTTAATCAACTTTAAACCAATCATGTTCGTGATTAAACTATTAAATTACCTGCTAAACCTAACAATCTCAAAAGTGTAATTTTAAATGCCACAGGTGCTTACAGTCTGTCATTGAAAGTGTCGTTATTGTCTATTGCGGTTCAAAAACAGAACGATCGCTCAGTCTAAAACGTTCGAGTGTACTTTAGTGAATTGGATAGCAGCTAAAATTTAGTCTCCTCTGGACTTTACATACAGAAAAAATCGATGCTTGTTTGAAAACGGTGGAACACACGACACTCAGAGTAATTTTAAACTAGGCGATGACATTTTCCATGTTGCAAACACACATTATCATTAAAAGTAAATAAATATAATCTCTTGTTAAAAAAATTAATGGTTACATAATTAATACATTGCAATTAATTAATGAGCTTTAATTTGTTCAAGCCAAAACACATATGTAATAATGATGTGGAAGTTATAGCATAACAGAAAATTTTGTCGATGGATGTAATTATTACAAATTTTTTTGTTTGTAAGTTTATAGTGATTCTCTAACTGTAGCACAGGAGTCGGTTTTCTTTGGCAGTTTCCATTCAATTTCTAAAGTCCTCACGTCAGTAAGTTTTAAATTCTTTTGGTCTTCGAAATTCAACGTAAAGAAGAGATTTTTAACACAAAAGACTAAAGCGTACACAGAATTTGTAACATCCTACTACGAAATAAAAGTGGAAAGTTCGAAGAAAATGCCGAAAAACATGCGGTTCGAAACATTGTTATCACACCGTGTAATAGAAATGCAATCTCACTCAAAATTCAAAAGAAACTCGTCGATGCTTTCACATATTACTCCTTCCTGGGCTTTCGCTTCTTGATTTTAGGGCTGTTGGTGTTGCTTTGAGTGGGGGTCTCGTTCTTCGAGTCCGATTCAGATTGCGAGTTCTTCTCACCGTCCGACTGAGAGTTCTTTTCACCTTCAGATTGGCTTGCGTCATCCAATAAGTCATCCTTGATATCTTCATCGGCCTTCAAACACAACGTCGCAACAATTTCAATGCAGAATCATTAAAAATCAAACTCACCAGCTCATCACCGCTACCCTTATCAGATTGCTTGTCTTCCTTGTCTTTGCTATCCGCAGTCTTGGCAGCACTGCACTTCGGTGGATACACAAGATCAAGACAGCAAACTAAGATCTACAAGACAACACAGAAATAATTAAACAACTTTTCCATTCACTCCTGGAACTCACCAATCCAAGCAGTGCTCCAAGGAAGATGGTGGCGATGGCAAAAATCAAATAAGAACCCCACGTTGGCAGCCCGAAATCTTCCATCAGTTGGTTGTGAATGTGCTAGAAAAATCAAATCATTCCCTCGCTGAAACAACCCCCAGAATAGTAACTTACACGTAAGACTTGTGATAAACGGAAGAATGAAGAGACGACCGACATTTGTATGGAGGTCGGCGATTTCCAGCCGGGTACGGGGTCCACCGCCATCCATTTCTTTTCCTCTACAAACGTAATGAACGAGTCCTTGTCACGGGTACCCTTGTACTGACGGAATTCCCCATTCATAACACTTAGTAAAAAAAATACAGGTGTGAATATAATTAAAAAGGAAATTAAGAAACATAACATTTCTTCCAATTACAGTTCAGAACCCACCGAATTTTGACAGGTTTATCAACTGTAAAACATTGATCAAAGAAATGCATTATAAAACTATTGATTATATGAGTGAAATGATAAAAAGGGAAATCCCTAAAAGACACGTAGGATTGATTAATAAACTAGAACCAGCAGAATGTGCTTTAGCCATATGTGCTTTAGATATATGGCTGAAGTAAGGAGATCTACAAAAGAACCTCAAGACATGGAGGGAAGAGCTTTCAAAGTGAAATAAATACAAACGGAAGTAATTAATGACTTTACGCAATCCAGTTAAATCTGAGACATCCTATCTATACTTATTTTTGTTAAAATATTGATATAAGTACTCACTGGAATATCGTTGGTAAAGCAGTTACCATGAATCTTCCACTAAGTCCGGGGGAGGTGGTGACATCGACCTGAGCGATTTTAATACCTATATCATCAGACCATGTAGCATATTCTTTCCAAACGGGTTCTAAACCCTTACAGGCCGGGCACCAAGGGGCATAGCTAAAAAAAAAAGACGAAACGCAAATTACAATTTATGGTTTCTCACTCAAATTCCTCCTCGCATACTCGTGTAATCCGTATTAATGCATCAGGCGATTAAATAATTAATGGATTAGGCACGGCTATTATCAAATAAAAAATATAAACATGTTTCGCCCAATACCCAATGACACGCCAGCAATTACTACGGGGAAAAAAATTGTAAACTGAGGGCACTTACAATTCGACCATCCATTCTCCGGTGAGCATGTTCTTCCAGTTGTTTTCATTCAACTCTATAACTTTGTTATGTCCGTTTGCTGATAAGAAGGCACAAATTAGTATAAAAATTGTCAGAGAAGTCACTCTACCGCACGCCATGTTTACGAATTTGTCATGCGGACAGTGCTGCCAAAATCAAGGGCGACTGCCTCTCCACGGTGATGATTTCGACCAATGAGGTGCGAGGAGATTTCGTTATTGTTACGATTGTTTAAATTTCAACTTATTTAGGTATTTGTAAGCAAATATTACAGATCTGTTTGTTATCCTGCACCGGTGTACACTAGTGTACACTTTTTTTACGAAATATGCTTTAATGAAACCTAAATTCTTTGGTAATGTGTCAATTCGAATCATACACATTCATACTGATATACCACACGAACATTTTAGGTTACATTAAAGCGTATTTTGCGAAAAAGTATGCATTAGTACTCCAGTTCAGGATAACAAACAGACCTATTATTATACCTACTGTTGTCAGCTGTTGCCAAGATTAAAGTGCGTGTGAATAATTTGCTTTTCACTGCGTTTTCGATGTATTTATTGTCATCGATATATCGATTCATATAATGCAATCAAAATTTTGCAGAATTTACTCTGGCTTGCAAATAAATATAGGAGAAAGGTGGCACTTAAGGTAGCTCTTTCAATTGTTTTACATTTTTTTCTTGTAAAATGTCATCGATAAAAACAATCGATACATTGAACTTCCAATGAATAATAGAGGAACAAAAGACACTTTAGTCACACTTTAGTTAAGAGAACAAAAGACGATCGGCAATTTCAAAATAAAATTGGGAAAGAAAAGGGAAATTGTCCAATGAATAATAGGCGAAACATGGGAAAGAAATATCAATGATAAGAAAAAGAACAAGAACGATACAAAATACAGGGCGATCAATGTCAACTGTCCTGAGTTGGCAATACTTAATTTAAGGTGAGATGCCTGAATAATTGGCTACATTGGTGTATGTCACCGGCTGGTTTTAGAAGGTTATGTTATAATCTGTATGGTATTGTGTTTATTTTCAGGTTTCTCAGTAGGTACTCTAATAAACATATGTTAAAAATAGCAAAAAACAATACTACTTTACAAAAGGCTTTTTGTCGCGAGGTACCGATTCATCAATGGTTAGACCGAAGCGGTACTTGGCGGTACATACTCTTACCTTTTCTATTTGCATTTCATCTTTTTCTAATGTGATATGTCGCGAAAATACTCCGGTTCCGGTAACGTAAACAAAAATCTGACAACGTTGAGGTTATGTTTAATTGTTTAACTCTGTAGATGTATTTGGTTTTTATTGATATTTGAAAGTAATGAGTCAGTTTACATACCGTTCAATAAAATTTCTGCTTCTTTAGCGCTTACAATTGCTGTTACATCAAAACCTTGATGATTTAATATAATTTCCACTAATTCTTCACTAGCCATTTCTTTATACATTTTTATTTGTGAGGTTAAATTTATTTACTCGGGTACCGTTACAGGGAAACACCTCTGCCAACCCGGTTCACAATTTTACGAACCGTTGAGGTACACTCGGAGTAACAAATTTCGAACCGAACACCGCAGCAATGGAACGGTTCTTCAACTTTACGAACCATTGATGAATTGGTACCTCGCGACAAAAAGCCTAGATTTATTAATGCTTCCAATCGTGCTAGTGTAATGTAATACGAACACAGAATCTTAATAAGTTTTTTTTTGTAGATACTCAGGTTCACGAGGATTGTTTTCAGGTTGTCAAACAATGCTAGATTATTAAGCTTGCGTTTAATTGATGAACGAACCATTAGAGTTTAACGAGCTCAGTCGGACTGTATTCTAAACAGAATTCTGACCGCTGTGGATGCCTTAGGCTGGCTGCACAATGAACACAGCCCAGCCGACGATTTTGTAACATATTTGAGTAAACGTAATACCGCACCTTGCATGCAGGAACACGTCGCACATGGACAGCAGTGAATTTTTACTCTGTCTCGGCTGTCTCCTTTGTGGAACGAACACAGTTTTCCTCGGCCTCTGTTAGGATATTTTCCTACGCTCGATTCTGCTGCCCCATCAACATATTAAACAAAATTGACAAGGACGCCCATGTATTAAACGCAGGGTTAATTAAACTTTACAACCATATTATTTCTTTCACGGTTTGATTTGCCGCAACGTATGCAGCCTCAGTAGTCAATAATGCCACCACTTTCTGCTTCGTTGGCAAGCAATTGTATCATCCAATTTTACTACGATATTCTTGTCTTCACGTTTCCAGCATAATCTGCATCGCTGAATGCTTGCAGATGTGATTAACAAAAAAGGAAGTTTTACTATTACAAAGAAAGAAATAAAAAGCAAAAACAATCGGTAAACTAAACTTCCAATAAAAATAAAGGAACAAGGAATATGAGATACCTACCTAATAAAAAAATCCTATTTTTATTAACAAAAGAAAAAATAATGTGTATTTGTTATCAAATTAATCAGAAAATTCTACTTCGTTCACTCAATGCACACTTGCGGACAAAAAAAGCGATCCATCACATTGAAATTTAATGACGTTTTGATTATATTGACATACTGTGTACTAGCCTTGCAGAACTGGAGGTTATACATACCTGTGGTTATACTAATCGTCGTGTAAGCCTGCTTTCAGACTATCCGTCAAAACGCACGGCCGTGCGAAAACACGGCCGTGCAATTCACGGCCATCACATTGAAATTTAATGACGTTTTGATTATATTGACATACTGTGTACTAGCCTTGCAGAACTGGAGGTTATACATACCTGTGGTTATACTAATCGTCGTGTAAGCCTGCTTTCAGACTATCCGTCAAAACGCACGGCCGTGCGAAAACACGGCCGTGCAATTCACGGCACAATGTGAAGAGACACACGCCTTCCAATGACCTGCTAAATAACATCCGTGCACGTCCGTCTTTTCGCACGGCCGTGTTTTTGCACGTCCGTGCGTTTTGACGGCTAGTGTGAAAGCAGGCTTACGGTTGCGGAATTAAAAAAAGCATACACTCAAAATGTCTCGGTGTGAACTTAACTTTGTTTGAAATATTTTCGACTTTTATGTCAAAGTAATTGTCAAGGTGACATACCGACAGTAACATGCCGCATTTAACTGTTGCCCAAAAACCGCAAATAAATACATTAATTGGAGAAGGGTGGTTAGTAAGAAGATACATTGTAAATAGCTGACTTCAAGTAAATTACGTTGTGCGTTTGCCATGACCTTCCAGAAGCCCAGATATCAACCCCATTGAACATGTTTGGGGTTATATCGTGAAGAAAATGTACGCCATTAATTTTTGACCTGCAAATGGACACGAATTATTAGATAAGATTGAAGAAATTGGGAGCGTTTGTAAAGTGTTGTGAGCTGTGAAGCATTAGACATTAATTTGTTAAATATATTTATGTATGTTATTTTATCGTAAATGAATTCTCAGTTTAGTTTACTATTGCTTCCTTGTTGACTCCTAAAAGTGAAAGTTGAATTATGCATTGTGTCATTTTACATGATTTAATTGTCAGCGTTTATGTCAATCTGACAGAGATCGATTTACACTATTCTAATATTGCAAAATATAACCTAAACGCCTAAACACTTGTATGCTTTTTTTGATTCCGCAACCGTACATTTCTATTCTAGTCTTTCCTGTACCTTTTGTATTAGTGGCAACGCGCACACTTTTAGGTCTGTTTATTTGTATTCTTCGGAGTTACTCTAAAGTCTAAAAGCTATCACGTGTAGTTTTCAGTCAATTCTTAAAGTTTTTCAGTACAAGATAAACTAATCTGATTGAAAACTACACGTGATAGCTTTTAGAGTAACTCCGAGCAATACAAACAAACCAATATTGCAAATATGCGGGTAATTACTCGAAAAGTTGGTATTTTGAGACCTAACGGGTAACATTACCGGTAAGGTAACATTAAAAATAAATTACCGAAAAGAATAAATATTTAAAACTATACCGCTATGCTGCTCTCATGGGAAGGTAGCTTTAGGGTCTGCGTCAGTGTACTTGAATGTAAATGTAGATTAATTGTAGCTTTACACCGAACAACTGCATATTTCGGGGGCGTTTCATTTGCACGCTCACATGCTTTGAGCGCTCATAAGCATTGCTTCAATCGTTCCTTTTGGCTTTGCAAACGCTCACAAAGCGCCGGCTGACGAAATAGTAACGTCATAGTCTTCGCTCACAATCGCTTATTCCATCGAGGTAGAGCAGCAAAAGCGTAAGCGCTTATGTTCCAGATGGAACGTGTGAGATGCGTATGTTTAATCAAATTCATTCATAAATTCCTTAGCAACAGTAACTTGTTATGTATCTATCCTTTTTCTTCTTTAGCGTTTCATCGCTTCCTTTTTGATTTGGGGGACGAAGCCGCGGAAATGAATGGCGGTACCTTCTAAATACAGTAACCTTACGTATGAGGAGATCAGCTAATCATAATCAGGTTATAAACAAACATTATACTTTAGAAATAGCTACAACAGCTATGATTGAATCAATTTCACTATTGAAGTTATATTTTTGAGGTTATGAATTCGTTGTGCAAACAAAAGTCAAAAGAAACACCTTTGCGTATAACGCCTTAAGCGAGTAAACCCCAAAGGAAGTAACAGAAAACAGCGTTTGTAAGCGTGAGCGCTTAAAGCGTGTGAGTGCGCAAACGAAACGCACCCTTCGTCAAGTATCTTTTTGCCAACTTAAGCGATAAAACTCTTTTTAAGGTTCTTTTTTTTAATCATTAGGGCTTAAGAATTTTTTTCTAAAGAAGGGATTTGCACGTTTTCTTTCGTGAAAAGAAACTGAAAGGCCTTGACAGCTCAAAGTTGCTCTTTATCAGCAGCGCCATCTGTTAAAACTTGTCGGTATTATTTAATTTTCTTTCTATTTTTACCATTCTTTTTATTTTTCGAAAAAAGTCATCTATCAATTTTGTTGTAAAATCTATTGTCTTTTGATTTTATTTATTTTTCCAATAAGATTATTTTTGAATGATTGGTTTTTTGTTTTGTCACATAACTTTCAAATTTCTTTTTTTTTTAAATTTACTGTTAATGTACTGAATTGCCCTGTAAAATCGACCGTCTTTTGTTTTTAATGATTTTTTTACGTTTTTTTTTTCTAATAACTGAGTCTAGGGGTGCGTTTCGTTTGCACGCTCACACGCTTTAAGCACTCACGCTTACAAGCGCTATTTTCTGTAGTTTCATTTGGCCTTCAGTCGCTTAACTGCTATAAGCAAAAGTGTTTCTTTTGACTACTGTTTGCACAACGAATTCATAACCTTAAAAATATAACTTCAATAGTGAAATTAATCCAATCACAGCTTCCGCAGCTGTTTCCAAAGTGTAACGTTTGTTTATAACATGTTTTTATAACCTGACTACAGTATATGGCAAATGAAAATTTTAATAATGAGCTTAAATAATTTCTTAATTTGTTGATAATACGTACTAATTTGCATTTAATTTCTTTTGATATATTAGTAGGTACGTTTTAAAAAAAATCCATGATCTAGATCAAGTAGTCCTGCGTCAGGTTCGTCTATCAGTTTTGCTGTTTATTTCCATTCGTTGAATTATTGTTAGAAGTACCTTTGTATAATACAATTTTTATAAGATTTTAAAGGAAACTTTTTCAAAATATCATCAGGGTAATATAATTTAATATATTGTTATTGTTGAATGTATAGATCTTCTTTAAATTGCAGTTGTACTGACAAATTAGCAAGAAAATTGAAAAGTTTCTTTGCGAACATAGGGGTGAAAATGGGTCGTGGTAAAGCCCTTTTTGACAATACTAAAAGTCAAATTCAGGCTTTATTACAAAATACAAGCTACAACCAACGTCAAATCGCTTCAAAGTATAATGTATCGCAATCGGCAGTAAAAAATATCAAGTTGAAGCTTGATCGTGGCGAATCCTTGAATGGTAAATACAAAGGATCGCGAAGAAAAACCACGGAAAGACAAGACCGAATAATAATTCATACGGCAGAAAAATTGCGAAAAAGGTCGGCTAAAGAAATACTTACAGCGCCACCAGAAAATATAAATATATCAGAAAGGACTTTGAGATATAGACTAAAAGAAGCTAATTTAATTGGACGTCGTTGTACCGTAAAACAAAAATTAACTAAAGCCATGATTAAGAAAAGAAAATTATGGGCAAAACAATTTACAAAATTACCTGAATCCTTTTGGGACACCGTAGGTATTTTTTTTTTAGTAATATTTTTAAAGGTACTTGACTTTGCTAGGTTTGCTTCTCTGACGAATCAATGGGCGCGTTTAGCGAACAGCAGCTGCTGAGTTGCTTACTCAGCAATCGTTTGTGATTGGTTCACATTAAGGTAATAGCCAATCACAAACGATTACTGAGTAAGCAACTCAGCAGCTGCTGTTCGCTAAACGCGCCCAATGATTCAACTCTGTGATGAGCGAAATATTTTTGTCCGTCGTCGCCCAAATGAAAAAATTCTGCCTGAATGCATTACCCAAAGGGTAAAACATCCGATACAAGTAATGATTTGGGGTGTGATCAGTTCAAAAGGCGTAGGAGACATATTTCGTCGAAGGAATGATGAATTCAGTTCAATATTTACACGTTCTAAAGTCTACATTACGTCCCCAACTCAGATATTGGTTTAGGAGAACTCAAAATATTAGATTTATGCAAGATGGTGCTCCTTGTCATAAATCTAAAATGGTTATGGAGTACTTTAAAACTAGCAAAATACAGTTATTGGATTGGCCGGGTAACTCCCCGGATATGAACCCAATTGAAAATGTGTGGGCTGTTCTGAAGAAAGAGATATCCAAAAGAAACATTACAAACAAAGAAAATTTAATCAAAAATATTACTGATATATGGGAAAATTGCGAAGTAGTTAAAAAAACTGCAATTAATGGAGTGAAAAGCATGAAAAAGAGAATTGAAATGCTTCGAAAAAATAAAGGCCAATGGATTAAGTATTAATTTGATAAACTTTTTGGAAAGTTTTTGTTAATAATAGAGTTATATATGATTTTTAAACATAAACACGTAAATTATTCTAATTATTTTTCTGAAAAATAAAAATATGTACATAAAACTTTAAAAAATTGACAGTCTATTTCATCTGCCACTTACTTTATGATCAACTGATCTCCGAATACGTTCCGTTTGGTACATAAGCGCTTACGCTTTTGCTGCCCTACCTCGATGGGATAAGCGATCGTGAGCGAAGACTATGACGTCATAATGACGTTGCTGCTTCGTCATCTAGCAGTTTGTGAGCGTTTGCAAAGCCAAAAGGAATGGTTTAAGCACTGCTTATGAGTGCTCAAAGCAAGTAAGCGCGCAAACGAAACGCACCCTAGTTCTGGTAACAAATTTTAGGGATTTTTTATGTTAAAAAGTAGTGATGTGTAACTCCGGATTAACTGAGTCTCGGAGTGGATCTTTCTGCGAGAGCGATTAGTCTTCGGAGTGACTTGGAACAACTCCGTGCGCTAAACGGATTCGAATCTTATAGTCCCAACCACTCCCAAAGATTCAATCTTTGTAATGAATCCCACTCTTTGCGCGGAGTGATTCCATTCCGAGTCAGAGGTCAGTTACGCGTCCTAACGGAAGAGGACGAACTGATTCGGGTAGACTTACATTTGAAACTCTTTAATTTCCCTAGGATTTAAATGCACATTATTATAAAATTTATAATAATATAATAATTTATACACGAATCCGTTCGTCCTCTTCCGTTAGGACGCGTAACTGGCCTTGGACTCGGAACGAAATCACTCCGCGCAAAGAGTAGGATTCATTACAAGGATTGAATCTTTGGGAATGGTTGGGACGTGGTTGGGACCATAAGATTCGAATCCGTTTAGCGCACGGAGTTATATCGAGTCACTCCGAAGACTAACCGCTCTCGCAGAAAAATTCACTCCGAGACTCAATTAATCCGGAGTTAATTACACATCGCTATTAAAAAGGTCTTTCTCGGTAACACTTGAGAGATTCTGTTTTTTGCACGTTGGTGACACTGTCAATGTCGACTATTGGCGACACTGCGAAATCCTCGTGTTGTGTTCTGTCACAAGTAAACCTAACCTATTTATTGTGTTTGCCGTGTTTTCATCGTGCATTAGTTAAATAATCAAAATGAAACACAAAAACAAACATGAAACAAGAAAAGAAAGTCAACTGAACGACGAGGTGGAAGACGACTACGTCCAAAAGAAAAAGTGGTACGAGAAGGTGAGCGCTATAGTAAACACAGAGGGCCCCAGATTGACGAACATTTTCCACAGGTGTCTGCAAATTTAAAACACTTTGAGCCGGTAACCGAACAGACTTTGATCGAGTTGAAAGAGGAGGCCAAAAAGTGTTTGGACTCTGAAGTCGCAAATTATAACATAAGTAAGTGTAAACAAATTGTTATGTACGGTTGCGGAATCAAAAAAAGCATACAAGTCTTAAGTCGTTTAGGTTATATTTTGCAATATTAGAGTAGTGTAAATCGATCTCTGTCAGATTGACATAAACGCTGACGTAAAATGACACAATGCATAATTCAACTTTCACTTTTAAGAGTCAACAAGAAAGCCATAGATTGTGGTAATAGTAAACTAAACTGAGAATTCATTTACGATAAAATAACATACACAAATATATTTAACAAATTAATATCTAATGCTTCACAGCAGCTCCATTATTTCTCACAACACTTTACAAACGCTCAGGCATTGAATAAATACAAGAACGGATATAGTCAGGGGAAAGTTCATTCCCAATTTCTTCAATCTTATGTAATAATTCGTGTGCATCTGCAGGTCTAAAATGAACGGCATACATTTTCTTCACGATATAACCCCAAACATATTCAATGGGGTTGATATCTGGGCTTCTGGAAGGCCATGGCAAACGCATAACGTTATTTTCTTGAAGCCAGTTTTTTACAACTCTAGATGTATCTTCTTAGTGACCACCCTTCTCTAATTAGTGTAATTATTTGCGGTTTTTGGGCAACAGCTAAATGCGGCATGTTACTGTCGGTATGTCACCTTGACAATTATTTTGACGTAAAAGTCGAAAATATTTCAAACAAAGTTAAGTTCACAGCAAGACATTTTGAGTGTATGCTTTTTTTAATTCCGCAACCGTACATATTAGGTCTGTGCTTATTACAAAGTGATTTCAACAAAATTTTAGCTTTTTTTTTTGCTAGACACTTTTACAATATGATGTAAAATTCGACTGATTAGAGATTTGTAGTCTTCTGTTATTAATGTACTTTGTATCGATTATCTATTGCCTTTTTACACTTTTAAAAGCTTCCTAGATTAATAAAGCACGAACGGTTCTTTATCCGGTTAGTCATGTTTGAAAAATCGGGTTGCTTTCTGTGTCCTAACATGGTCCTAACGTTCTATGACAGCTCTTGGTAATGTGGCTCCCTCTCCATACAAATTTGCCATTGTTACACGTTTGACATTTGATATGAATTTTGTACATGTTTGTACATTTTGTGTCAATTTGAGTAACAAATCATGAGCTCTTATCACCCCAAAATGCTAAGAGCCGTTTTTACATTTGTTAAATTTGATAACAATTTTGTTACAAAGTGAGAGAGATAGGCTACCACAGTGAATGCTGATTGGTTGAATTGTCACTTTGTAACAAATTTTATACAAAAAATATCATAGTGTAATACGGCTTTGTCTTGCATAATTAATTAGAATCCAGTTGCTATTTCATTGTTTGCCTGCAAGAGCAAGACACTTCTCTGAAGATAATAACAGTTTAATGTGCACTAGTGTGGCTCCCTCTTCAGAACAGGAAATAGCTCTGAACTAAGGACACGACAGATACAGGACTTTGCTCTTTATTGAAAACAATTTGTTTTTTAAGCTAAGTTTGATTATTTATTTGTTAATGACTTAACTATCACACTTATTTCCACATTCTGATTAATCAAGAAAGTTTTTGATCATTTATTACTTTCGATGACTTTGCTTTATGTGTACGTATTAGAAAACACCAAAGTAAACTCTGATTACCGATGGATGAAAACTGTAACGTCAAGCGGAACGGTGTCCGACAGAATTGCTGCCAACACGATATTAATTCAAGACAGCCCCCTGACAAACCTGGATTTACTACGAAATTTGGTTTCCATGGTGAAAGTCAGCAAGAAGAAAGAATGCATCACAGTCATGGGTGAGCCACCATCTCTTCATATTCCCCCCTGCAAATTTCAACTAACGACCCTTTCGCCCCAGATACTTTAACGGAATTGTTCTTGTCGGATCTTCTGAGGCGTGACTCCAAACTCAAGCCTTTCCACCAACAACCCTTGTCACAGTTGAACGAGATTTCATCTGGAAATGCAGTAACGCGAAAGAAATACCTTTCGTATTGGTATTACGAGGACCAATTAAAAGAAATTTACACCTCGTTTGTTTTGGCATTAAACACCGCTGCGCATGACACTTTGGATACGAATAAAGAGAAGGCGATTGGTGCTATGTACAGGCTTCTTGCTGGGAATCCCGAGCAGGAAAAGGTGGGCGGTTTAAAGCGAGTGGTCCTGTGTATTGTAAAAAGAATCAATTTTGTAGAACTTGTTGTGTTACATCGTGAATAAATTGGGGGATCCCTCGCAGAAAGTTGCTTCGAAAGCGATTTACTGTTTGTGCCAGTTGTTGTACAAGCATTCTAACATGCAGGGTATAGTGCTCAGCGAAGTGGAGAAATTACTTTTTCGCCCCAATGTTGCAAGCCGAGCTCAGTATTACGGATTGTGTTTTCTCTCTCAGTTTTATTTGTCACATGATTCGGCCGAGGTTGCGAGGAAACTCATCGAAGTGTATTTCTCCTTCTTCAAAGCTTGCATTAAAAAGGTAAATATTGTCAACGTTTTTTTTTGTAGTAACTGAAGTGTTTTAGGGCGAAGTGGATAGTCGAATGATGTCTGCGTTGTTGATGGGGGTAAACCGTGCTTACCCCTACGCCAAGTTGGAATTGAAAAGTATGGCCGAGCACATAGATACCTTATACAGGGTGGCACACGTTGCAAATTTTAATATAGGCCTTCACACGCTTAGCTTGTTGTATCAGGTATCCGATCATGCAAATAATGTAAACGATAGGTAATAAACTTTCCTGTGTTTCGCTTCTGCCTTTCATACGTAAATTGCAGGTTTTATTCGGCTTTATACAAGAAATTAATTGATCCGAAGTTATCAGCGACGACTTACCAAGCGATGTTGTTGAATCTCGTCTACAAAGCCCTTTTGAAAGATGTCGAAGCAACGAGAGTCAAAGCGTTTATTAAAAGATTGTTACAAGTATGTGATGTTTACTATAGAAATTTTACTTTAAGAAAAATCGTCACTTGTAGCTGGCCCTCTTCATGCAACCTGCTTTTTCCTGTGGAATTTTATTCCTCGTATCACAAGTCATGAGCAAGAAGCACGATCTGCTCGCACTTGAATTAACCGAAACAGACCCAGTGAGTGTGAAGTTCGAAGACGACGATGATGAATTCGAGACTTACAAGGACGTCAAGGATGATATAGTAATAAAAATTGAGGATGACGTAAGTACCCTTCCGCATTGCAGACCCTTGCTATACACTCGCTACGCCACTGAGTACAACTCACATTATATTGAGTAATACGATATCTTCAGGAGGATGAAAGTGCTTTACACCAAACCGATCCGGATTCGAATAAAAAGCCCGAGGATGAGCCGGAAGACATTAAACCCAACGTCGAAATCTTAAACGCTGATAACAACATAACACCCAGTTGGTTCCACCGGGCGAAAAACAATTCTAAAAAATCAGGAGCCCCTAAGCACTATGATCCCTTGAACCGAAACCCTTTATTCGCAGGCGGTGAGCACTGTGCCTACCTCGAGTTGCTTTATTTACAAAACCATTTCCACCCATCCGTTTCGTTGTTTGCCAACAAAATACTGAATGGTAATATCATGGCATCAGGGATGGAACTCTGCAACTAATATCAATCGCTAACTCTCTTCTCATTAGCTATTGATATTAGTTACAGAGTCCACCCCCTGATATGTTAAAGTGTTAAACCTGCTGATCTTTACAGGAGAAACAATAACTTACCCTGGTGACCCCCTAAAGGACTTCATGCTCATCAGGTTTTTGGATAGGTTCGCCTTTAAGAACCCCAAGAAATTGGAGGACACCGACAGAAAGGGGGCGCACCCTACTTTCGGCAAGAGGAAGTTCTATAGGCCGGGCGGTTTGCGTTCTTTGGCCATTAACTCCTCGAATTACCTAAATCAGAACGAGCAGAACATTCCCGTCGATGAGCTGTTTGTTTACACGTAGGTTTAATGACTTAAGTACTTTTGCAGTTGCGTATATGTCTCGTTTAGGTTCCTACAAAGAAGAGGTAGAACTAGGCAGAAGGAGGACGGGGAAGAGAGCGAGGGGGAGAGTGACTTAGAATCGGTGGCAAGCGAGGAATTCGAGGAAATGCTCGACAAGATGATGGGCCACAAAAAGGGTGGCGACGATGACGATGAACTTGATTTTATGAACGACATCGGAGATAGACTGAAGAAGCAGAAGGGGAAAAAGAACAAATCAGATGAAGACAACGATGACGATGGTACTGACGAAGAAGACCAAGATGATGACGATGATTTTTCAAACGACGAAGAGGTTGAAGATATAAATGAGGATGAAGACGATTTAAAAATGGATGAAGACGACAAACTATTAATTGGTGATTTGGATGACGACGATGATTTGAGCGACATCGCTTTCGATTCTGACGATGAAGGCAGGGACAAAACAAAGAAAAAAAACAAAAAGAAAAAGGGCGACTTTGAATCCGTATTTGCTTCCGCGGAGGAATTTGCTTCACTCCTGGAGGATGAAGGCAGTGCAAAGAGAGCACCCGGAGGTTCTAATGCATATTCAAACAAGGATAACGCAGGTAATTCTTTTACACTCTTCCCTGTTTATTTTTTTTTCCTAAAATTTAATTTTATATTTAGATTTGAAACAAATCGCTTGGGAAGAAAAGCAACGGTGGTTGAAGGAATTCGATGAGGCAGTCGGTACAGGTGGTAAGAAGAGATTTAACAAGAAATTTGGTGGCAAGAAGCGGCCTGGCAGTAGTAAATTTGATAACAGGAGTAAAAAGCAGAGAAAATCGTAATTTAAGTTTTGTAAGTATTTGTGTTATCTTTTTTTGCAAATAAAAGTGTTTGTTAACATTTTATTTTAATTATTTAAGACTGTCAAATACATCAAATTTTACTTTCAAGAAACCAACACCGTTTTACAAACATATTGTGGTCTTTCAGGCATTGGTTCATTCGTAGAATACTAGCGAATGAAAGGCGAGGTGACTCTCAATCGTTTCTGTTCACTTTGTATAATTTACATTAGATGATCCATTGCTGGTATTTTTCGATTTTAAGGCATTTCCTTAAATGTAATTTTTTTTCTCCCTTAGTTTTCTAATTTGGTAGACTTTTAAGTTCACTTAGTAAAAGAATTGGAAACGCCATCTCTGGACGAACATTGAAAATAATTTATTTGAAAGTTTGTACCAGATTAACGAAATAAAATCACTTCTTAACAAGGTTGTTTTGACTAAAGTGCGAATCAGACAAAACGCTGGAATGTAAGATTTCTATCACAATTTTTCTTTAATAATAAAAATAATACTCAACGTCACCCCTCGGTAAACACTGGAAACTTTCTTTACATTCTACCAGGTGATCGTTCAAAATTTTTTATCAACTCTTGTCATGGAATTTGGACGGCATGTCTTAGCTACAGCTTTACTGTAAAACAGCAGTAAGGAATGCAACGACAAACTTTTCACTGATGCTAAGACGTGTAGTCCAGATTTCATGGCAAGAGTTGATAAAATTTGTTTAAAATCACCCGGTATTTATCGCACAGAAAAAAAATCATATTTCTAAAAAAATTGTCAACCAATGTTTTACAAATTATCATATGGAAAGATCTATAGCAAATACTTTCAATATCAAGAAAAAATATCACTTAATTTAAATTAACGAATGAATGAGACGTAGCGCCATCTGTTGCCAAACAATGAAAACTTCCTAAACATTTGTCATACAATAGCATAATGGCTAATGCCTATTACATTTTTGCAAAAGTTTTAGTATTATGCCTGTTCTAGACGGTCATATTTTTGTATCAAATTTATTATGAAGTGAGAGAGATAAGCTACCACAGTGAATGTTGATTGGTTGAATTGGCACTTCTCACTCACTTCGTAATAAATTTGATACAAAAATATGACCGTCTAAAACGGACATTTGAAACGCTTTTCTTCGCAACTGATAAATTATGTTGTTTATGTCAGTTCTAGATGTGGAAAGGAGCGCCATCTCTGAATTCGAAATTCATACATCTGCAAATTTGTTAACCTTGAACGTTTTACAATTTTGCAAATTACTGAAGAGTATTTTTGTTTAAACGTCTAAATCGGCGCTGACAAGGTGGTTATTGTGAATGCACCACAATTTTTGAGACATCTCTTATCTGTCAATTTCTTTGTGTTAAAATTAAAATTGTTTTTTTTTTTTTCGAATAAAATCCGGCCAATAGTGAATGGTGAATAGCCAAAATATTCAATTCAAAGTTTCAACAATTTCCGGATGCAGTTTTGACATTAACAACTGTCATTTTGGTGATGGTTCACAATTAATTTTTCATGGTCAACTTAGATGACAAATTAAAAAAAAGCACTATATAGATTGTAACATATGGCATGAATTTTTAAATACGAACAAAAAACTGCTTAATTTATAACTGAATGACATCCCTTGACAAATAGTGAAACCTTCTTAAAACATTTATTATACATAGCCCACGATGGTAGATATAGAGTTGCTCTGACAATCGCTTCGGTGCCGGCACAGGAACGCGAGAAGTCAGTGAGGCAGGCAAGGTGGGAACATACGGGATGGACGAATGCAATTACATTTGATGGAAGTTACCACTTTGCGGTAGGTCAGTTTCTGCAATGTGGCGGTTTATTGACATCCGTAGTGACAAACTATTTGCTGCATTTTGTGTTTGTATCTGAGTGTAGTACGAGTCTATGTGTTTATTTAGCAACTGTGATTAGTGGTAGTTATATGCGGACGATACCTTTGAGAGATATTAATTATAGACTTCAGTTAAAAAGTGAATGATTTTTAGGTTAGTTTTGGAATTTTTCGATATTCAGTGGCGCAGCATGCATAATGTATCTAAGTAAATAAGTTCCTTCCAAGTACTTTCACGATAGAACTCGAATGTATAGAATACAATTGACTTTTAGTGAATCTTATTTACTGTTAGTTAAATTTAATGCAGTGTGTTATAAACAATGATGAACTGTCGGTTTGTGAACGTTCCAGAATTTTGTAAAACGCTCGTGTGCTCCTATGACTACGGTTACTGTATTTAGAAGATATGTACACAGTAATATATCCCTAACTATATTCATCAATCAATAGGGACAGCTCGTGTCGGCGCCGTTGGTAATCAATGATCACTGATCATTGATCATACTACCGTCACACTACCGTTTTCACATCCAATATGGCTCTTATTAGCAGGCCTTCATTTTATTGCTACTAGATGTCACTAGTTGGAAATTGGAACGGAAATTGACACGGTAAAAAATCATTGCAAGTAAATCATAGAATGCGATGTTTTACACAAAATAAATCCATTAAAATCTAACAAAGATGGTTTTCTGTTCAATCTTTGTCATCATTCCGCATCCGTCATACAAAATGTTGAGTTAAAAAACGCTCATTTAGAAGCAATTGATGAATTCATCAGTGCGCCACACACGGCCGTTTGTGGAAGGTTCGCCAGTTTTCAGACATGCACGTTGAAAAATTGTAACAACGAAAACTCCAACTTGTCCATAATGATTGATGTGAAACTGTGGAAGATACTACCATTCATTTCCGCGGCTTTCGTCTCTCAAATTAAAAAGGATGCGATGAAATGTTAAGAAAGAAAAAGATAGATACATAACAAGTTACTGTTGCTAGGGAGTTTATGAATTAATTTGATTAATCCCAAATTAAAAGGGATAGGTAGAAAGTTGGCTCTACCTTCTAAATACAGTAACCTACCTATGACATACAGAGGTCATATTTTTTAACCAAGTAAGACAAGAACTTAATGTCTCCTGATATTCTTACCTCGTTTTGTGCTGCTAATAGGCGTTTTCCCGTTAGCTCTGAATTTGCGTTTCAAGCACAATTGGGTTTTAAACGCACGAATCACCGTTGTCAACAGGGTTGTAAAAATTCTACTAGATCTCCCCCCAATCCAATCTAAGCTGCGTTGACGCTGGCGCGTTCATAGACAGTCAATTGCCGCTATTCTAATTTCAGTCGAACGGACCTCTTGACAACGCTACGCACGATGTTCTTGTATTAGTATATGGAAACCTGCCTTACTGGAACGTGCGCTTCGTGATTTCTTGCACTTTTGTGCTCATTTGCGTGCATAAAGTAGGTAACGGGAAAGCGGCTAATAAATGAAATGCTTGAAGCAGCGCCATCTCTTAGGTAGAAATTCATATTTCTAAAAAAATATTAACTAACTGAATATTTTATAAATTACCACATTGAAAGATCTACAGCACATTCTTCCAATATCAAGAGAAAAAATCACTTAATTTAAACAAACGAATGAATGATAATCTCTTGACAAATAGTGAAAGCTTCGTAAAATACTTATGGTACCTTTTACATTTTAGGATTTAAAGCGTGTGAAAAGGATTTCCGCAATTTTTTTCAGATTACTCCTAAAAAAAAATTAAATGCCTCAAGCAGCACCATCTTTTAATTTTAAAAAATTATTAAGCTTAAACGTTTTACAGATTACCATATTGAAAGATCTACAGCACATACTTTCAATATCAAGAAAGAAAGTCACTTAATTTAAATAAACGAATTAATGACACGCGGCGCCACATCTTGACAGACAGCGAAAGCTTCCTTAAAACATTTAAGATGCCCGGCGTACCTGTCATATTTTTTTGCGAATATTTTAGGATTTAAAAACATGTTTCTTCACAACTGGTAAATTATACGTTTGCGAGATCTAAATGTGTCTTTTAGTTTGAAATTCATGTTTCAGCAAATTTACGTTAACTGAAAGATTTACGACACAAACTTTTAATGCCAAGGAAAAACCGCTTAATTTATGACTGAAGGAGTGCTAGCAACGCCATAGCGTAAATAGTGCAAATAGTGTAAGCTTCTTAAACGATTTCATTCATATACACTGTTCACGATCTTTTTAGACTCTAGAGGGCCATGCTTTTTTTTCGTTAAGTTACGTACATGATTTTTGATAGAACTCAAAATGTGACAAATGTAAACTTCTGACACTTTAATGTCAGTCCCATCGACTATATTGCTTCTTATACTCTACGATGGCGTGAAGAAAGTAAAATAATAGCATTAAAACAAATAATTACTTGTGACTTTGTAATACTAAGTCAAAATGCTCAAAATCATCAATGTTTTTTGGCATCAGTTTTCAAAAATATAACCTTCAAACATATTCACTTGGAGGTACCAACAAAAATGTCACCCTAACATGGCTTACTCTGAGTCTAAAAAGATCGTGAATGGATTATACTTGGTATATTTATTGCACGTATACACTGTGGACAGGGTTGGGACGTAGAAAATAAGACGTACAAATACCAATTAATTACGCGTAGATTTTGTAATTATCTACATCGTAAAATATGAATTAACTACTTTAAAAATTACGTTGTTTTCTACTTCTTCATTTTAAGGTTATAATTAATTAGTTATACACAAATTAATATCTATCTTTATGTAAAATTGCTAAAATTGTTGTATAGAAGAATTAAGAAACATGAAAAACGCAATATTTATTTATTTTACATGTCAAATAACATTCATTTTGAGGTTAGAAATGTGACATTTCACATAAACTACGTCGAGTAATAATTACATTTGACTACGTCCCGACGTAATGTAATGTAGAAAATATTTTTTACACGTAGTTTTCCCAACCCTGACTGTGGAACAAAAGTATGGAAACCTCTGAAGTATCTCAACAAAGGCTAGGGATATCGAAGCGAAATTTGGAACAGTTAATTTAAAGCGAATTTTAGCGACGAATCAGGTTATAGTGGTTATGGAACTAAATACTTTATCGACAAACACGTAACGTCATTGTTATATATTTTGAACGCGGTTTGTGGAATTGTTTGTGAAAAGTCGGAATATATCGTACAATTCGTAGTTTGAAACAGTTTGAATTTAGAAGATAGGTTATGTTAGATGATATTTTGTTAATATTTTGTAACAATCTCTCTATTATAATACTGTCATCGTCAAATACGATTTCATTTGCTACGATAATAGCCATTTCTACATTCATTTTCACTTAAATATGAAAACAACCTCAATAAATTGATTGATTGACAGTTCACAATAACATGCGATGGAATAGCCCACTTTGGCGAATGTCGTTTTTAATGACGTCATAACATAAACCGCGTTAGAAATGTAGGAATAATTGGGCGCGTTTAGCGAACAGCAGCTGCTGAGTTGCTTACTCAGCAATCGTTTGTGATTGGTTCACATTAAGGTAATAGCCAATCACAAACGATTGCTGAGTAAGCAACTCAGCAGCTGGTATTCGCTAAACGCGCCCATTGTTCGTCGCTAAAATTCGCTTTTAGGTGACAGCACGGATGTCAAGATGATGTCGGCGGTGTTGTCAGTGTTTCAGATTTATTGCCAGTGTTGCGAACTTTGTAATCGTAAATGAGACACCCAGTATTTTTTTTATTTGTTTAAGTTGCTTAAATAATTATTGACATAATGTTCACTGTTTTCGAAATATTTTATGTCAATTTGAATAATAAATCTTAAATAGATTGCATTCTTATCACCTCAAATCGCTGTGTGTTTGTAGCAACCATTTCTCTGAAGAACAGAAGCACAGAAAATTAGCTTTTATACTAAAAGAACGTGACCAACTGGATAAAGAACTTTGTCCTTTACTAATCTAGGAGACCGTGATTAGGAAGGTGTAAACGATTTAGAGTTTACAGTGCCATTTCGTTACCTATCGTGAGAAATATTTAAAAGATCCCAATGCCGCGAAGAGCGACATCTCTTATATTTTGAACTTGATACTTGCAAGATATAACCGACATGTTAGAGTAGAGGTTAAATTTAATTCTAGAATGCAATTTTTTAAATTAGATTTACACTCTCGACAGCGAATGATTAGAGCACCATCTTTTTAATTGCAGCGAAAGATATAAACCATTTAGAGTTTACAGCGCCATCTCTCGAACGGTTGTAGAAAGTCTTTTCAACGAATATTTCTACAAATAATCTACATTCTTAGCCATTTTTTTTGCAAAATTAAATTTAAATATAAATAATAAGACAAGTATATAAACAATAACTGTATTTGTTAGAAAAATATATTATGTACAGATTAGTTAGTGGACTTAGCACTACCCATTCAGATTCCCCCTAAATCAACAAATAATATAATTTGAGCTTGCGCAAAAATTTATGTACAATAAAAATAGCGTATAAATATTGCATAAATCTTCTATATACTATATAAATGACTTGTTTGAAAAATCCATTTGATTTTTTTTACAGTAGAAAAATATCATTAGTATTTTTAATAGTCAGAGTACACACACAAACTGACTTATACAGGGTGCACTTTATTGGACGGTGGATAAAATCTCTCTAGTGCTAACTAATATACATTTATCTATTATAAATATAATTGCATTTCATATAGTAAACAGGTATCAAATTTGATTTTTAACAAAAATAAAAATGGGTACATTGGGAAATGCAAACTGACGGAATTGTTTTAAGTAATTTGCAATTAGCACCGCAGTTGTGGTATTTTATATACTGCGATTTTAAAATGCCCCCCCCCCCTCTTCCTCATAATAATTTCGTTTTTATTTTCTAAAATTTGGACCTCGTTATTCCCATTTGGAAAAAAGAAAAGCAGCCCACGATGTCGAAGCTTGAAGTTTACAGCATTCCCAGCTTAATTTGGTTGAAATTACGAAAGGGCAAGGGGGCGACATTTTAAAACTGCACGGAATATTTAATAATATTATTGCTAGAGTTACTTATTTCGTAAAACCTCTGATAATTACAACAAAACATCTCCGTATAAACACTATTGGCACTTAGAATTCGCTCACTTGTCCGTTTTATTCTCCGTAACCGTGATGTTGGTGACAGAGTTCTCGCTCGGATTGAACACCCACTGCTTAAAGCTACTGGTTTCCGACGCGCCGTTCGCGGGGGACAGCTGTATAACGCTCGCGCCCTCCGACGTCTCGGATTTCCTGGGCGGAACCGGCGGGCGACTGCTGTACGTTGGCAGTCCTGACGGTATCTTCGAGTTGCGTATCGACGTGACGGTCACATTGCGGTTCGCGCTCGTCGTTTTCGGTTGGTACTTCAAGTTGGGCGTCGAGTGAATCCCCGACGACATAATCTCGATGATCTCCTTGTCCATTTCGAAGTCCAAATTTCGGGAATCCCGCCGCTCTGGTGACGTCGGGGGGGTTTTGGTCGTCGTTGCGATCGGAATCCTGGATTTGGTCGACGCCAGTTCGGGTTTCGCCGCGGGTTTCGGGGGACTCTTCTCGAAGTTCGACCGCAAAAGCTCGATTTGGGATTGGCGCTTTTCGGGGGTTTTTGGTTGCTCGTAGCTGGAGGTGGTGAAGCGCATCTCCGGAAGCTTCTTGAGCTGTTCCTCGGCGATCTCCTTGATTTTGTGCAGCTCCTTTTCCGGGTCGATCTTCTCCGTTATGACTATGCTCTTCGAATTCTTCATCTCGCTCTTCGCATAATCCTGTAGGTTTTGCTCGGGTTTCAAGCTCGACTCGAAATTCCGCACGTAATTCTCGAATTCGTTATCCAAGTTCTTATGCGCGACGCTGGGGACGATTTCGATCTCGGAGATGTTCTTGTGGCCGCTCGTGTTGGGGGTTATGACCTGTATTTCCGTCACGTAAGTGACGCTCTTGTTTGGCATCGAACTATCAACGTTCCTCACGGATCCGTTGCTCAAGCTCACCGGAATGTTTCCGGGTATTTCGAAAGTCAAGGACGTGGGGCCTTCGACCGTAACTTCGTTGTTGAGGTCGTGGATCGCCTCGGCTATACTGACGTTCTTGATCAAGTCAGGCGTGGATACCACGAAGCTCGTTTCGCTGGTGTTAACGTCGGTCAGCGTCTCGTCCAGGGCAGTCGTGTAAAGCTCGCTGAGGTTTGGGTCTTTGGGGGCGACCCCCACGTTTCTGTTGTACGCCTCGAAGATCATCGTGGGGGCACTCGTCCTTACGTTCGAATCTACGAACTTGTCGGAAACCGTGACGTTGCTCACGTTGTGCTTGTCGTTCACCGTCTTCAGGGAGGGCTCGCTGAATTTGGGCCTCTCCAAACTCCCGAGGGAATGGCGGGATACCTTGATGTCATCCGAAACGTTTGTGTCGTCCAATTTACTCGCGAAGTTGTAAAAGTGTTTTGCGCTCGCTTCCCGCTCGGCCGAAAGCAAATTTTTGGACGCCTCCAACAAATCGATGTCCAAATTCGCTTCTTGGGGTTTCGCTTCGATTTTGGGGGTTTCCGTCTGTTTTTGCTTCTTCAGGTAACCATCCGTTGAGTCAAACGAGCTTCTTACGTTTAATATATCCGGTTCATAGGAAGTACTTAAGTTGTCTTTAGTATTGGTGCTCATTATCGTGATGATCTCATCGTCAGGTTTCGACAGTTCTGGTTTCGATAGGACCAGAGGTTTGAATAACTGGCGTTTGGGAGAGCTATCTTCCGCTGCAGTCACAGTGAATTTGCTGGTCTTTTCTGGTGATGGTGGCAGGTCTTCAGATTTGGGCGACGAAAGCTCCGCCGGCCAAATCTCGTTCTTCACGGGTTTTCGCACGTCTTGCAACGACTTTGTAACGGCTTCCGCAAAACCTTCCTTCGTTTCTTTCACGGGGCTGCTCAGTTCTAGCGTCGCACTGGACGTGCTCGTTTCCTCCTGGTTCAAATTGGACGGCCAGATTTCGTTCTTCACTTTCTTTCTGAACTGCGCCTGGGCTTCGTCTTCAACTTCGATTTTATCGAAGTCGTCTTTGTGCTGTTGGATTTCGAGCGAGGTCTCTTGTTTTATCTCCTTGATTTTGTTGACGAGGGCGTCGAATTCCGGCGATTTCCCCCCAAAATCGGGGTCCTTGGAGTCGTCTTTTCCGCTAAGGTTTTCGTTGCTGTCGTTCTTGAAGATCGCATCCTCTAGATTCCCCCATTCCGTCGATTTCTTCAGTCGACTCCTTTGGAAGGTATTTAGGCCGTCCAGAATCAACGATAACCTCGGCTCTTTGTTGATCAGAGCTTTCCCGTACAGGCTCTCGTCGGAGCTCGTTTTCGAGTCGAAATTGTCTTCTATTTTTGCCCCCTTTCTCTTCTTGCTCAAGACTGGCATTCCCGCGTCGGTTATGTCGAGGCTTTGCGCTCGCTCTAAAGTCCCCGTGCTGATCTTCCTTGTCTTCTGGATTTTGGTCAAATCCCCAGTGCTGGCGGTTCTCCTGCTGTTCTGTTTATCCTCGTTGTCTTCTGTTTGGTGAATCGTGATGTCACTGGCGTTTAATTCGATGGTGTTCACCGATGATTGGTTGTCGGTTTCTATGTCGGAATCCGAGTTGTAATCTTTGAATTCCGTTCGGATTTCCGCTGGTACTGGAGGTTCTAAACTTGCTTCTTCTTCTGGATGTTTCGCAGGTTTACCATTGGAAACCCTGTCGATTTCATCGAAATTCTCAGAGATGTTCTCCGTCGATGATCTTAAACCCTCTGGAGGAGCCGGCGCTTTCCCCTTGAGTTTCTTCGGCGTTTTCTGATCGTCTTTCTCTAGGCCGTGATCCTCTGAGGTCTTCCTGTTCTTTCGGGCAGCCGTCGCCGCGTTTAACATGTGATTGGGGATTTCCTGCGGAATTCCGTTTTGGTCTCGCGTTATACCCGTGCTGTCCTTGCGTATGAACGGTTCTGGATTTAGGTTTTCCTCCTCCGGAAGTTTCTTCTCCCTTTTCTTCACCGGAGGGGCCACCGTCTTATCAACTTCGTCCATACCATTCGAGATTACGCCAGCCGGTTCTGCTGGTGTCTTGTGATCAACGGCGTGCCTCTCGATATTAATGTTGTTGTCGTTCTGCGATAGCTCCGCACTCTTCGGGCTCTTCTGCTCTTTCTGCTCTAGGGGCAGGACTTTAATGCCGAATTTCTGGAATTTGTTTTCGGTTTTCGGGGGCTCGGCCACCTCGAGCTTCAACGACTTGTCGTAGTTCTGCTTCTGCTTGAGGTTCTCGTTGTGGTCTTCGAGGATTTTCTGCTCGAGCTGCGATTTTAACTGCTCCGTGTTGAACTGTGTTTTGCCCGGCGCTAGCTTCTTGGTGGTCGGCTTTTGCTTGGGGGAATCTTGCTGGTTCCGTTCCAAAGTGGTCGCGGTGCTCCGCGTTTTATGGAGGCTCGAGTAATTCGAACTAATCGAGTCGTTCATTTCTTCCGCCTGGAAGAGTCGTTTCTTTGCCGATTTTCCGATCTGAAACACACACCCCCCCGATAGTTTTGGGCGTCTTTCCCTTTCGGCGTGGACTCACCTGTAATAAGTCGGTGCTGGATGAACTTTTATAAAGCGGATGTCCAGGTTGACCGGATGGGGAAGTGTGTGCAGGTGTGAGCTTGCCATTACGCGCTTGGATTATCACCTCGTATGGACTGGCGTAGCTCAGAATTGTTAGGGCATCCTCGTAGACGATGTGCTCGAAACTTATCGTGATGCTTGTGATTCTATCACCTAAAATTTATGGGGGAGTTTCAGCTTAAATCGGGAGGAGGGGGGGGGGTCTCACCTGGATTTAATTTCCCGGATTCCGAAGCTGGACCTCGATGTAGGACGTCTTTAATAAATATTCCATCCCTCATGTTTCCGCAAATGTTGAAGCCCAGGCCTGTGAAGTCGTGGCTTCTTAGCGCAACTATTTTCGCAGTTTCTTCCTGGAATCATATTATATGGTTAAGTTAGTGAATGGCTCGCCCAAAAAGTGTGGGGGCGGCTTACGTCGATGGCAAAGTCGTCGACGGTTTTTCGTTTTTCGTTTTTGCTGGTAAGCGCCCCGAGTGGTGACCATTGCGTCCATTTTGGCTTGCCCGATTCTAGTTTGCTATTCTTTTCCAACGGTTTTCCCAGTGGTGATAATCCAGGATCTGAAATGAAAAATCAAAACGAGTTGTGAAGATTCAGTACTGTATTGTAAGTACAATGAAATTTTAAAAAGTTGAAAAGGGAACAAGAATTAAAAAATATATTTAAAAAAAAAAACAAGGAATGTCGAGAAAATCAATTTTAAATTTGCCGCCTAAAAGTGGATTCAAAATGGCTGGCTGTAGTTCGCGGTACTTTATACTTTTAAGTGGACGGTTATTTTGTTAGAGACGTATGTGGAAAATATGGAAAGTTGGTTTAAAACTAGAAAATTGAAACGTGGAAAATCTATGGACTTTAGAATTCAAGAAATGGTCACTCTTAAATACAGTCTGATGCAAACGAGTCGGACGAGAAAAACGCGCGCAGATTTTTTTTTGCGCTTTCTGTCCAGCGCAGTTTCCACGTAATTCAAATGATAATCGTACGAGCACATTAGCATACGTCCGCGATAACAAATTCTAAAATTATTCAAATTTCCTCGGCAATGCGGCGAAGGCGCTCCATTCCAGAAATAAATTCCACATTAAAATGCTAACTGTTGAGGTTGGTTCTTCCATCGGCAGACACGCCATTGCGTCTATATTTAGAAGCTTTATGACGCATAGAATTTTCTGTTTACGTTTTTATTTTTATTTAGAGCCGAACGTCGAATTTTCAAGAGCCGGGAAACGTCGCAGGCGCAACGATTTCACAACCTGAAAACTTTAATAATTATTATCGTTAATGATTTCTCTTCGCGCGGACTTTCCAATGTTTTATTAGCGAAACGCCAATGTTGTATGGGTTTAGAGTGGCGAGAAAATAATAATAACACATAAAAATGCACTTGCGAGAAACAATGAATAACTTCCGACACACTAACCCGGAGACTTCAACGCTAGATGTGAACACAAGCGCACACTTCAGCTCGTTTACAATCGTAAATACTTCAATATCAGCGAAGTTAATTTTAATTATGCGAAGTGCGAAGTATAACAAGAGAGGCGAGTTAATTAAAAATCAGTTTATACCTTTTTAATTTGCTCGTGTGTTCTCCATAAATATCTTCTTACATTCAATGCTGATGAGGCGTCACGAGTCATTAAGAGTTTCGGTGTGATTCTTTTTTTTTGCCGTTTGTAATTTATAATAGCAGGTGTAATAATGGTCGTAAATTCGTTGTGAACATTCGAAAAATGGAATCAAAACCCGTCGTTTCATTGCTGTAATCAAATCAGTTATTTATGGGCCGTATTAATATGAATTTATTCGCTCTAGTTGTGTAGGTAGTTGGTGTAATTCATGCGGGCGGAGTAGGTATTGCTCATTTTTTGAAGTACACGAAAAAATTGTAAATACTTCATTTACAATCGTTTGTGAAATAATTCTTGCTTTAGAAGAGGGCGTTGATTTCAAAAATAACAACTCCAAAAATGAAGTTTTGAGAAAAAAGCGATCGCAAGATGTCGCTATTTAAATTGTTAAACTTATAGTTTACAAACTTACAAGCGCTGTAAATCTGTATATGTGAGGTTTTTAAGCGAACAAATAACTTCTACATATGACTTGCAAAAAAATTCACAAGATTTTGTCCATTTTGGACATATGCTGTTTCAGCTTAAAAGTTTAAACAGTTTTTTGTATGTTTTTTTTTAAACATGTTTAAAGTGATTGGTATTATTTTCTTATTTAAATTTTCTTTCGACGTGTCTACCAACTGGAAAAATCCTGGTGCATAAACTCTCGAAACTTTTCTCGGCCAAATTTTGCACAGATATTTGATATTGCAGATGATTTAATCGTAGCAGTGTTTCAATGTGACAAAGCAATTACAATTTACATTTACAATATATTTCTTGCGCAAAAGAAAAGGGCCTCCAAGTCTTTTGAAATGATGCAGGATCCTTTGGATCTTATTTTTCTAAATCTCGAATAGCAAAATGGATTACGTCTCTGATATGGATGGTGTTATGCAATAATGAGTTAACCCAAATTTGTACTATTTTTCTAAAACATATAGATGGAATATCTTCTTAAAATTTATCAATTTAGAAAGTATTAGATACATATTTCTTACTGGCAAAAATAGTTTTTGATAATTCTTTTTTGCTAAATTTCTGTGAGCTAATAAACTGTTTTGACTTTTCTTACGAAACAAGCTGACAGTGGCTTGACTCATTGTTGCATAACAGCATCCATATATCCTAAACACTTTATTGTGTACTTCGCAATTTAAAAATTACAAACCACGGAATCCTCGACAATAATTTAGAACCTCCCTATACAGAGTGTAACCAATTAAGTTTTACATACTCTAACCTCTATTAATACACAAGAAAAGAATACATACATAAGAAGACATACGTTTGGGAAAAATGTCTATAATAACTCCGGAAAAATGTACCGTTAGGTTTTACATAAAACGTTTGAGAAGTACTGGCTTAGATTTAAAGTCCCGACTGAGCGGAGTTTACTATTATGCACAATAAATGATAGGGCAGTAAACCTGCAGATGCAATACAATAAACGTTGAGGCAGGTCATTTATTACTTTCGTACGAAAGAATACGGCGATTCCCAGCTATCTTCTCAATTAATATTTAAGTAATAGAAATGCAAATTTTTCACAAAATAATTCTTACATAATAATATTTAGTTCCTTAATTAAAAATAAAGCAATAATCACGAGTCGTACCTAACAATAAGTAAAAAAATGGGTAATTTAATTGAGGTCACATTCTAAAAGTATTATTGGAATAAAAAGCACGCCGAACTCGTCATCCCTTAATTTATGATTCTTTATTACGTTCAGAAAGATCGAGGAAATATTGTGTGTACGTCTGTTCACAGTTCCAATTGATCACTATATGTAGTTCAAGTGTTGTGTTGAAATTTGCATTTTTAATTATTAGACGTAGTTTATCATTTAATATTCTGAAAGCAAATAGTGATTTATTACGTGAACAATAAACGTTCGCACTGTTAAACTTTGTTCTTCACAAAACTTAGGGAAAGCGTTAAACTATACATTTTTGTTAAGTGCAGTCTATTTATTTGACGGAACCAAAAAATGTTTACATCCGCAAAATTCTCCTGTCACCAATTTGTTTCTAATCAACGTACTTAAAACATGCATTCATCATTTGAACACGCGAAATTATCGTTATCGAATTGTGTTGCGGGTGACACTGACCCAGTGACCGTGACATTCGCGGAATTTATCGTTTTACGATGTGTTTATAAAAAGCTCAGACGCACTGACGAACGAGCAGAGGTTATCAAATAAAAGGCGATCCGCTCTTGCGATAGGTGAGTTTTTAATTTTAGAGCAAAATCATTGATATTTGCAGAATTCATTCCTTATGTAATGAAGAACTTACAATATTAATAAGTGAAACTTATTCGATTACACTCTGTATATAAAACGAAAAAAGCAAGGCTAAGTCGGCTAGCTTGATAAAATAATTTTTGTTTAATTTTTTTAAAATAATTTCATTTCTGGTGGCGTTTTCTTTTTATTATATAAATTATTCTGTCTCGTAGCAGATTAGTACAAATAAATAAATGTTCTGCTCATGTATTTCTTTTTTTTAACTTAAAAATGTGCTTTAAGTAACTATAAAAAAAATTGTGTGCGCATTACATTGCATTAAGTTTAAATGATCTAATAGTCATCAACATCACGGATAATCCTTTGCATTTGTTCATTGTTTATCGAGTAACATTTTCATACGCTGACGAGTATCTCACATATCACGAAATCACCGTCCGGTGAGAAATAACGAGTGTCTAAATAAAAATCTGGTCAAGTAGGTTGTGGTCGAAAATTTATCCACTGCATGTATGTCGCTTCTAAGTTCAACGGCTAACCTTTCAAGTGTAACGTCAAAATTGATACTGAATTATCATTTCCATGTTAAAAGTGATTTTGCCGTAAAAGACGTGAAAACGTGAAATTTAATAACGTTTATTATAAAATATGCTGAATATGCCCACCCCCTTCTTGGTAACATTTAATAATTCTGTTTTTAATTCCATTAACAACATTTTGCAGTAAATCCGGAGAGTTGTTGATTTCTTGACACTTATCAAATATACGTTCTCTAAGATCGTTCAGTTTGTCGAAATAATGCCACACTTCGATTTAGACACTCTAGAAATTGTTTATAATCAAAAACAATTTCCGGGAACTGGACAAGGAATTCCTCCAAACAGTTTTGAATTGAATAGGACCAGACACCGTTAATTTTGCGACCGTTTCGAAAGTAACTTTCAATCATAAATGTCTTTTCTTCAATTGAAAAGGGCATTTTTTAGTAGTTTGTGAAAAGAAAAACTATTTTTAATGCAAAATCACTTTGACGTTACACTTGAAAGCTTAGCCGTTGAACTTAGAAACGACATGCATGCAACGAAAAAATTTTCGACCACAACCTACTTGACCAGATTTTTATTTAGACACTCGTTATAAAGTACCGCGAACTACAGCCATTTTGACTCAATTTTTGGGCGGTAAATTTAAAGTTCATTTGCTGGCCATTCTATCTATTCAATTCACACACGTACCTACATTTAATTTTAAAAAAAATGTGATTTTTGGCAACGAACAAAAATTCAAAATATTATGAATTAGTTAAATCCAAATTTATTACACAGTTAATTGTCCTTGGCGTTTGGTGAATCAGAAAAAACAAAGAAGGCTCGAAGAAGAATCGATTGTATTTTACGTTTCAGTCTTTGAAGAAATAAGAAAAAGAAGTCGAAAGACGATCGGCTTTCCTTTGTGTTTCTTTCCTTGTTCTTACTTCAATGTACTTTCATCCCGTTCTCTGTTCAACCGCAAAAAAAAGTATCGACGTTTGGACCTTAGTCGTACTTTCGACTGCGTGTCACACACTATTCTGCCACGGAAGTTACATGCATACAATTATTTCTCTCCGCAGAATTAATCACATCACCTTTTATGTATCGGATCGGAGACAATGTATCAGTTTTGGAGGAAACTTATCCACAAAAATACCAGTGGAATGCGGCGTACCTCAGGGATCTGTCGTCGGCCCATCATTATTTATAATTTTTGTTAACGACTTCCAAAATTGCGTAAATGCTAACACCGTGCAATATGCAGATGACACTACGATGACAAACGATGCCGACGTACTAAAGGCATTACTGGATATCCACAAAAATAACATGAGTAAAACGTCTGAATGGTTTTAGGCAAATCAACTATGCCTGAATACTGACAAGACGGTACCCTTGCTACTGACTCTCAAAAAAATCCCAGAACTTAACGAAGATATAAGTGCCACAACAAAGTTTTTAGGTGTACGGATCGATTCAATGCTGATCATCTGACAAAGATCATCTGACAAAGAAACTATCCAAAACTATATACCTCTTACGTTATCTAATAAGATCTGCATCAGCTAATACAGTTAATGTGCCCGTGAAGAAAAGAAAAAGCAAAAGATAATCGATTCTCGACTTTATTGGTCTTATTTATCCTAATCCGTAGATTTTAAAAATATTTTCTTTCTCTTATTTCTTGACTTTGCGATTAATTGGAATCTTTTATCTTCCCTCCTATTACTTTGGACTTCGAAAATAATTAAAATGTTTACCTTTAAAACCTGGGTTGTCGAAAGCGTATTCATCGCGTCCTTTCTCCGGATCAGTTTCAAGAATTAGATGTTTTCCTGCAACAGAAAAATAATTATAAGAAGATAAATCTCATGCTTTAAGGAACAAATGATTTTAAAAACAATAACACCTAACATATCTTGCATATTATTTTTTTTTGTTAAAACGCTAGGCTGTGGTTTCTATTGTATAAATAATAATTTGAATTTTCGTAAGAATATTAAAGTTAAAGTAGTTTTAATAAAACTTTAGTTTTATTTAATATGTGAGATTCGGTGGCCAATGTAGTGGGATTACAAACAACCAACTGGTTTCAGGTTCAAACCTAAAGTGGTTATCATATATATACATCTTCAAGATGAAAATCTATGTCATGGAAGAACCGTTCTTGAATTTCAGTTCGTTCAGCGCAACGGGGAATCAGTTCATTCAGAACCATCGGAAATTACACTGAATAAATAAATTTATTGCAACTTCAGGATTAAAATCTTCGTCGTGGAAGAACTGTTCTTGAGTTTCAGTTCGTTCAGAACCACGAGAGCAATAAAATTCGCCAAGAACAGAATCAATTCTGATCATTAGCAATTTCACGCAAAGAATCATTTATGAACATCTTTAAATCTTGAATTTCAGCACTTTCGGAATCGAAGGGTGCATCTTCAAGATGAAATCCTCGTCATTCAAAGACCGTTCTTGATTTCAGGATCACAAAGAATCAGTTCGTCAACAAATTCAGCAAATGAACAACCTGTTACGTCTTCAAGATCAAAATCTTCGTCATGGAAGAACTAGTTCTTGAGTTCTTGAATTTCATTTTCATTAGAACAGCAATCTTCAAGCTGAAAATCTTGAACTCGAATTTCAGTTCGTTAGAAATAACAAAGAATCGGTTCTGATCATCATCAGTAATATTTTCCGTTCAGATTCAGAACTTCCGTTCAGAACAACCAACAGTTTCATTTAAGCAAGAGTAACTGAAAAATTAAAATCTTCGTCATTGCTCTTGAATTTCAGCACGTCAAGAATCATCGCCAGTTTCAAAGAAAAAGATGAGAAAGTCCTCGTCGTACAAGAGCTGTCCTTGAATTTCAACAAGTTCAACAAATGACTTGTCAGTTATATCAAGACCAGAATCTTCATTATGAAAGAACTAGTTCTTGAGTTCGTGAATTTCACTTTCATTAGAACAGCAATCTTCAAGCTGAAAATCTTGAACTTGAATTTCAGTTCGTTCGAAACAACAAATAGTCAGAACGATCAACAATTTCATTTAAGCAACTGTAATTGAAAAATTAAAATCTTCGTCATGTATCATCGAAGGAAGCTTCTTCAAGATGAAAGTTCTCGTCTTTCAAGAACCGATATTGAATTTCAGGATAATAAAGAATCGGTTAATTTAGAACTAGTAGAAGAATTAATTTTTGAGTTCTTGGATTTCACTTTCATTGGAATATTAGAATCTTCAAGCTGAAAATCTTGAACTAGAATATCAGTTCTTTGAAAACTATAAAGAATCAGTTCTGACCATCACCAGCTACATCGACCGTCTCATTTGCTGTGCCTTGGAGAGTACAATTTTCGTCATGGAAGTTCTAGTTCTTGAATTCTTGAATTTCGTTTTGTTTAGAACAGTAAGCGTAATATTTTCAGTTCAGATCAACAACAGATTGTTCAGAATAATCAACAATTTCATTTAAGCAAGCGTAATTGGAAAATTAAAATCTTCGTTATTGTTCTTGAAGTTCAGCATATTAAGAATCATCGGTAGCTTCATCGAAAGATGGAACTTCAAGATGAAAGTTCTCGTCGTTCAAGAATCGTCCTTGAATTTCAGGATAACAAAGAATCGGTTCGTTTAGACTATCAACATTAAAACTACTTAGAACTATCGCTTAGAACTATCAACAAATCCTTCTATTACATCATCAAGGCTGCAATTTTCGTCATGGAAGAATTCCTCGTCGTTCAAGAAATGTCCTTGAATTTCAGGATAACAAAGAATCGGTTTGTTTAGAACTGTAAACAAGTTCAATAAATGAACCGTATATTACATCATCAAGACCAGAATCTTCTTCCTGAAAGAACTAGTTCCATGAAGTTGAGTTCTTGAATTTCACTCTTTCTTTAGAACTCCAATCTTCAAGCTGAAAATCTTGAACTACGATTTCAATTCGTTGAAAACAACAAAGGATGAGTTCACACCATCAGCAGTTACATCGACCGTTTCGTTTACTAGGCCTTCGAGATCAGAATCTTGGTCATGAAAGAACTAGTTCTTGAATTCTTGAATTTCATATATATTTTAATAGCAAGCGTAATACTTTTAGTCTAGATAATATTTTAGAACAATCGGCAGTTCCATTTAAGCAAGTGTTAGTTGGTTATTGGAGAAATTGTTCTTGACCTCTGTGGTTAATAAAATGAGTACTAAGCTTGCTGGTGAAGTAAACTGTAGGTCTAGCGCCGGACTAGCCATTCAACATAGACAAATCTTAGACCCAAAGAATTTAAGGGCATTCAAGGCTTGTAATTACTGACGCTCACGTTCGAGACCTATACCCTAGTGATGCTCAAAATTCCTACTAAAGAAATTTGATACACAGCATTTTGTATCCTTAATTTTTTCCAATATTAATGAAATCCTATAGAACTCCGAAAAGGAAATTCATTAAAAAAGCCATAAAAATTAAGATGCCACGTATTAATTGAAACAAAAGAGGCTGTACCTTAAAAACGTTTATATTCAAACGAAACGGAAATCTCAGGTTGCAGAGGTAACATTCCCACGTGATTTAGAAATGTGTTGAGTATAGAGTTACGCGGGAAAAAAACTTTTATTGCAACTGACGCCGGCAGGAACCGAGGAATCATCAAGTTAGTAATTTTTGTTGCAAAATCATCAAATGGAGAAGAGAGCAGTTTAACTTGCATGCGTAGAACGGGGAAATTAATAAAGACTATAGCCCCTCTATTTCAAATAGTAGCGACAACCTTTGATCTTGCCGCTGGAGCAAAATCACGTTGGTGTTTCCGAATTCCCCTAGATCGTTGACGTGAAGCTGTCATGTGTTATTCTGTGTCTGTTATTTGTGGTTTTGTGTTAGAAGGGCTGTAGTGGTGTTCGCAAAGTGTGTGACTTAATAATGCCCGAGTGTTGCGTGAACAAATTGTAAGAATAGTGCCAGAAAAGGATTTACATTATTTAGAGTGCCGCGATACAATTAAAGACAAAGTGTGTGGCTCAATCAGATGCAACGTGATGATTAACAACAAGTGGAAAATGCTAATAACTTGAGAGTTTGTGAGGTAAGTAGTACTTTCATCAGATTTCAAACACTTTAAACCATAAATGGTAGGTACATTAACTTGAGCATTGTACCAAATAAAGTGTATAGTAATTGTTCTATGAGTAAAACAAATTAAAAAAATGTACTTCGTCTTATTTCTTTACTGTCTACTGTGCATTTTTCTAATTCCTCTGTAATTTAAATTTCCCGCCGTTGCTTGTACCGTATAGTAACTTTTGTTGTTGTCAGGTTCCCAGTAGGTTTGCTCCACGATGTCGCTACTATTTGAAATAGAGGGGCTATAATAAAGACCACATCTATCTGCCATCTGGCGGCAGCTACTCCTCCACTAGAACTTTCGCGGGGAACAGAAATTTCGAATTTAATTGGCTCACGTGACGCCAGCCATTTCTTCCAAAATGGATAAGGAAAGCTTTAAAAATCGCCGCGCGGGAGAAAAGCGGCAGTTCCGTATAAGTATAGAAAAAAAAAGTATAAAAATTCTTTCAGCTAAGACAGAAAAAAAAATGTTGATCTCGACTAATACAAATGAAGATATATCAATTTCTAAATGCAAATATACCGCTCGTTTCAATTTTTTCCCCATCAATCATTAATCAGCTCTTTTGATGTCCCGCGAGACATGTTAATTTCGCATCTTTGTAACAAACCGTTGCGCAACGCGGCGCATTAAATCATTCCACGCGTCTTCCTAGATTACCCGTCGGTTTAATGCGTCCGTCCATTAGGTGCAATAAAAGACGCGGCGCAAATTGCGCTCGCGCCATCAAAAAAGCGGCAATTAATTCCAACGGAAACATCAAAGAGATTGGCGCGATAAGGCGGATCGAACGCAAAAAGAACGAGAGACGCGCTTGCGGCGGCGGTGGCGGCGACGAAGATGTTCCCGATCAACTTCTTCATCGTCTGTGTGATCGGCCAATTGATCGCACAAATCACGTCATGGGTAGTAAATTAATTCGTTTCTGAAAGCTTTTTTTATAGCCCATTTCTAACAGGAAAGGACGCTTCAGATTGATCACATGTGCGGAAAGTGCAGGGAAATCCCCGGTGCCCCCATCACTCTAAGCAACATACGCACCTTCAAAGAAAACAGGCGATTTTTTTTATCGATGAAGGTTACTTCGCGTCGACGCTTAGGACACGATCTTTTAGTAAGTTTCATGACGCGCGGTTTTCAATTTGAACCAAAACCTCTTCTTTCAGTTGACGTTAAAGGCAAAGCGTTGCAGAAGCCAAGACGCCCCCGACACTTGCGAAGACTACCAAACCATAAACATCAGGCACATGTGCGCCAAGCTCGTGGCCAAACACCATTCCTGGAGCCCCTTCGTGCAAAAGATGAGGCCCAAGCTGCGTTGCCCCATCGAAAAGGTCCTTGTCGCTCTAAACCACGTTCCTTCGTGATGCGTTTTATTTTTGTAGCGCGTCTACACCGTCGAGAATGGTACCTTCGATGCTGAGGTGCTGTCCCTGTTTCCACTTGATGAGTGGTACTGGAAAGCCGAGGCTTACCTCTTTGATGTCGTGGAAAATTCCACGGTCATGTGTATTTACTTGGAAGGAAAATTATCGCCAGTTTAAGTTTCGTTCTTTTTTAAGTCCTTCGGAAGACATTCTAATAAACTTCGAAATGAAATGAAAAAGTCTTTAGCTCATTATTAGTTTTGTTGTCTGCATCAGTTAAAGAAGCTCTCGCAAATTTTATTTAAAAAAAGGTATATCAAGCAACTTTGGAATTTTCGATTAAAAGGTTTAAAAGATTTAAAAGGTTTATTGATTACTTCCTCGTTCATTCTCAAAATGTTTTTGAACTGTTCTGGAGCCTCTTTCTCAAATTCTTTATGAAAAATTTCCTTGCCCTTTCCGAAACCACGAACGATTTTTTTTCCAAGTACACAAACGACGCATGACGCATCAGAACAGTGAGCATTAATTTTCCTTGGCAAACTTTAAAAAAGTACATTAGTTAAGAAATTACTTTCTGTTTTCACAAATATTTAGTTAGAAACGTGATTGCTGATGACTAATTGATTGATGCTGATCATCACGGGATGACTAACAATGTTTTGCCGTTTTTTTTTTTTCATTCGCAAGAGAAACAAAAGTGAACTGAAACAATCAGCGACGAGACACAGAATATACTTGAACAGAAATTAAAGAAGCTCATTTTGGTGGAATGGAAAAGACTTGGCAAAGGAATGGAAGACAAGTATACAAAAAAGGAGATTCAAAGAAATGCGGAAAATACAGAGGCATTACATTACTTTATGCAAAGGATATGAAAGTATTATAGAAAGGAGGATAAGGAAGATATAGTTGAACCACAACTACAAGATGAGCAAAGTGGATTCAGATCTGCACGCTGCACCAAAGACCATATTTTCACGATACGGCAAGCAATTCAAAAGAAATTAATGAAAGATAAATACCTAGATTTCCTAGACATGAAAAAATCATTTGATACAATAAGTAGAAGTAAGATCTGAGTAAGTTTGGAAAACAAAAACGTAGATACACAATTAATAGACGCAGTAAAAGGTATATACAAAGAGACAAAAAATCAAGTAAGAATTCAACTCGACAGAGATGTAAGGCAGGGTAGTGTCTTGAGCCCGTTACTGTTCATATGTGCAATGGATAATACAATCAAAGAATGCCAGAACAAAACGGAAAAAGTAATAATAGAGTAGAAAAATCTACATCCAGTATCCTCGAACTCATGTGCTTTTGTGGATGATATTGCAGGTTTGCAAGCACACGAAATGCGTTAGAGAAAAACATTCAAGTCTGGAAAGGCATCTTAGGTATACAAAACTTACAGTATTAAACTAAATACATGCCCATAAGCAATAGAGACATTAAATTAGACATAGAAATAGATGAAGTGAAATTTGAGCAAGCAAATACCTTGGAACGATTAGATAACAATAACGGAGAGTTGAAAGATGAATTGAACGACAGGATAAAGGCAGCAAACAAGATCTACTACGCAATGCATAAGAAGTTTATTGAGCATAAAGAAATATCGACTAGAACAAAGACAATCTACAAACCAGTACTACTGCAAGGAACGGAAAATTGGAATTAAACAGTGGAAGAAAAAAAAAGAATCCGAGCTGCAGAAATTAAATATCACAGAAAAGAAGTAGAAGCAAGAAGAATAGATAAAAGAGAAGTGGAGATACACAAAAGGAGCTAGGCATTAACAAGAGAAAAAAATTAAGCTGGTAATGGACACCTAGTAGGGTTAAGGAAAGACAGACAAGTCAAGGACACCTGGGAAGCGAAACCTTTCGGGAAAAACAAAAGAGGAAAGCCCAAAAGAAAGTGAAATAGCACAGCGAAAAAATGGCAAGGGATAGGAAGAAATGGTAAAAGTTTGTAAAAAAAAGCAATAAGTAATGTAAAATGTAATTAATTAAGGAATCCTCGATGCCCTATGAGTATGTACATATGAGGAAAATGATTATGTATGTGTATTACTATTGTTAGGAAGTTGATATTAACCGTGTTGGTTTACATACAAAAATAAATTGAAGGACAACGTTATCAATTTTTTAAGTCATAAACCAACTTTTTGAGAAAAAAAAATTGACAGTTTTGCTTAAGTGCATCATCGGGAAGAGTGTGCTGACTTTGTATCTACCATTTCGTCCGTCTTCAGTGGAAAAGTAGCTCAAGAACTCCAATGCAATATTAACGACCCCAATTTATTTACGCTCGAAATTTAAACAACAGTTTAGGTGCTCCAATTTTGGATCTATAGTTGTGTGAAAAAGACATAACGTAGGATGGCCTTATATTCAGCTCTCGCAAATTTTATTTAAAAAAAAGGTATATCAAGCGACTTGGAGTTTTCGATCCACTGCCCTAGAGCTACTCTTGGAGTATTCTCAACTTGTTTTAACCTCATATGCATAACAATAGGAGATGGAGATACTCTGAGGGTGCTCTAGTTCTAGAGAAGTAGATGAAAATTGATTAAGACAAAGAAACGACGTTTTTGCACTAAAATGCCCGACTTATCTAGTGATTTTCTTTCCGGCAAGTTTAATCATACTTAACACCTGTCAAATAAAAGGTTAAAATGCCCAAGTGTGTCGTTGTTACCGTTACACATTTGAATTTCCAGCCAATATTTTGCGCTAAAATGGCGGCTGATTGCGGTACTGTAATTATTTAGTGACGGTATTCGCCATAATCAATTATCCAAATTTTCAAAGTATACTTTGGAAGAATTCAAAAAATAATTTAATTTGGCGTCGGAGTTGGCGGTGACAAGGTGGTTATTGTGAACGCGCCTCAATTTTTGAAACGTCTGTTATCGGTCGAGTGTCAATTTGAAGTTAATTTGAGTTACGAAATTAAACTTGGTTCGTTTTAGAATCGAATGTTTTTTTCACAAATTGATGGTGATGCAGTGTTGACAATTAACAGCTGTCATTTTAATGATGGTTCACAATTAATTTTCATGGCCAACTTCGGCACCGGATTTAAAAAAAAAACTATTTGAATTTTGAATTCTGACAAGAACTGACGACTGCGGTGCATAAGTGTTTGCTGCTGAACAAAAGGTGGCGCTGCATATAGATCATCGTCTGTGTCATTGTAAATAAATTACTATGCATTATACATTAGTTATAACATTTTTGCATGTTATTATTATTTTACTATTTTACCTTCTTTCTTCATTAAAAATTTACAACACAAATATACCTACACTATGACGTAGTTGTAAACAATTCAAAAACGTCAATTGAAATCTGTTAAATGAAATGTCAATTTTCAATAGTTTAAACATCAACTCAGAGATGTCGCTGTCGACCAAAAGAAGAAAATAATTGAATTTCGAATTCTGACAAGTACTGACGGCTGCAGTGTAAAAGTTTTTGCTACTGACCAAAAGGTGGGACTGCATGTCAGTCATTGTAAATATGTAAATTACTATACATTACGTGTTACATTTTTGCACGTTATTATTTTTTTTGCTATTTTTGTTGCTTCTTTCTTCGGTAAAAATTAATAAAATAAATATAGGTGTACACTATGACGTAGTCGCAAACAATTCAAAAGCTCCAATAGAAATTTATGTAAATGAAGTGTCAATTTTCAGTGAGTTTAAATGTCAATCCAGAGATGTCGCTATCGACCGTAAGAAGAAAAATAATTGGATTTTGAATTCTGACAAGTACTGACGACTGCAGTGCATAAGTTTTTGTTGCTGAACAAAAGGTGGCGCTGCGTATCGGTCGTTGCAAATGAGGCGGCCCTGTCTATATTATTATTGTACTTTTGTCTCGAGGTTTTTAATTAATCTGAGCTAAATTACTAGTGCTGGATTTGGTCTAAAACAATTGCGTAGATGGGGGGTGGGGACGGGGGGGTTCGAGCCCCCCCCCCCTTCCGAAATGGTTCTAAAATATTATGTTCTGCGTATTTCATACTAAAGTAGTTTTTCATATGACGTTGTTTTTTGTTCGCCGTTTTACATTTCATATATAAAATGTTAAGTAGTCCGTACTCGTTAAATTTTTTCTGCCCCCCCCCCCCCCCCCGAAACAAGTTTCTATCTACGCCACTGGTCTAAAAAATGTATATTACATAAAAATTAACAATACAATTATATACACTCTGACGTAATACAACTTTAAAGTTTTGTGCAAAGCAAGCGTCAATTGTCAGTGTGATAAACGAGTTTAGTTATTAACCAAGAGATGTCGCTTTCGAACGTTGACCAATTTAAGAAAAAATAAAGCAATTCAATTTTCAGTGAGTTCAAATGTCAACCCAGAAATGTCGCTGTCGACCATAAGAAGAAATTTTTCTTCTTCGAATTCGAAGTTCAATTATTTAATTGAACTTTGAATTCTGACAAGAACTGACGAACTGCAGTGCATAAGTTTTTGCTACTGACCGAGAGGTGGTATATCTGTCTTTATTATTTGGGTTAATTGGGTATTTATTGAATTTTTTTCTCAACGTTTTTAAATTAATCTGAGCTATTGTAACTCCATACAACTCACGTAGGTAGGTTTAAGGAAGCTGTACAATTTTTTGACACGTCATTGCACTTCATACATAAGGGCAAGTCAAATCAGAATTGAACAAAAAAATAACTTAATGCTTAGTTTTTTCTATACTAAATTACTTAACGCACAATGAAAAAGTAAAGTTAAAGTAATTGGCGTCGAAATTTAAACAAAAACGATAACATATCGAGACATACACAGTTATAAAGTAACCGTAACTTCGCTCATTGTGCACTCCTCAAAAATGAAAATTCCTCAGCGTTTGCAACTATAAGTCCTACGTACCGTTACACAACAAATTAACAATAACTTCAAAATAATCACATTCGCACCGTCAGCTTCTTCCAAACTGTGTAACGAGCTTGTAATTAACGAGAAATTCCTGCCTGGCCGTTTCTTCTAATTAATTGCAAGTACGTACTAAACGCGAGATGAATAGATTATATTATTCCTTTGTACGATGTGTACCTATGTATTTAATTAATTGTTGTATAAATTTTTCCCTTGTTCTCATCTTTCGTTAGTATTTTTTTGTCGTGTAAGAAACCGGCATTCTGTACAAAAATTGGTTTTGTATTTATTTATGACGAAACGCGCTCGAATCTGAAGCTCACCGAAATGCAATAATTATAAACGCAAAATGAGAAACGCGCCGGACTCTGTAGCGCCCCTCAAAATGAAGGACATCTGCATTCGACCTAAGAACCCGGTGTTCTGTACAAAATAACAACTCAAATGATCGTAAAAGGAATAGAAAAAAGGAACTGGAAAAAACTGCAACGTTGCAGACCATTATAGTCATATTGAGTGTACTCGGTTTGTAGGTTTCGTACGAGTACAAAATTGTACAGGAAGGAGACAAAAAAAGGAGCACGTAAACGTTTCGAAACAAGGGCAGGAAAGAAAGAAGGAAAGACGGAGAGAATGAGACGCGAGAAAGAATCTCGCCACAACAGTACGCCGTCGAGTGCACGTAATCGTCGTCGGAAAAAAAGGCACAAAAAAAAAGAGAAACAGGTATTATAAACCGAAGACATGGAAAAATATGCGTCCCAATTTCTCGCCGGTTGAATGCGCGATGTTTCGAACGTGAGATAAAGCGGTCTTGTGATATCGACACACTAACGTAAGAAAGACGCCGTGGTGGAAGTCGCTATCACCTGCGGCAATTAACATTCCTTGTATACAAGCTGACCCATGGGCACAATCACAGACGTACGTTTTTTTCGAATTCCGATGCCCCGTGGTACACGCTCGCCTTCGACTGGCTCATCAGTAGATACACGTGATTTTTTTATTTAAGCTACGCAAGAGAATAAAATTAGAATACATTCTATCTAGGTACACAAATTCCATTTTCTGAAATCACCGCGTTTCCTTATAAAAAAAATTCTTTTAGTTACTTGACTAGCTACATATTTCGTTTCATCACTGTAGAAGAATAAATTATTTCTCATGAGTACGGCTCTGTGCTTCTTTATAACCTTCGTTAATATGAAGTTGATTAAGCTCCTCTTAAACGCTTTCCAAATTAAAGCACCTGATTTATCGCGTCTTAATAATTTACGAACGTCTCTCGATGAAAGTATTCAAACAAATTAATTTGAAGGGAATGCGGCATAATCCGACGAGGATACGGCATACCTATACATATCCTTGTCACGAGTTTTAATCACGCGCCCATACTCAAAAATCCCGTTACGAAATATCCCATAAATCAAGTAACAAGTGTTACACAGAGGCGGATCCGACAGAGTGAAGTGAAGCTGCACATGCACACTTGGCGTTTCAAAAGAACATCAGGGAACTTGTCCTGCTTATTATACAGGGAACCGACAATTGTTCCGACAAAAAAGAAACCACGATCAGAAGCGATGCCCGAGAGTATGAATTTGTTATCCTTATTTCATACGCAATTCCAATTATTTTAGAAATTACTAAAAGTTACGTCGCGTGAAAGACTTCCGCTCCCAGCTGTTAAACGTGTAATAAAACGAATTGAGATGTGAGTCAAGGTCGCAATGTGGACAAGCGAGTAGTCAATAAAAAAACCTTATAGTCGTATAATACTGCCGCATTTATAGAACGTGACGTCGTATTTTGTACGTAGTGTCGCAGCTTCATTTTGAGGTAATTCGATTCTCCTATGCGTTTTTTTTTTGTCGGAACACACCCTGTATACAACCAGGTCCAAATAAATCGATACTCTACGTAAAATTCTTGAGTGGTATCGATTTACCTGGACGCTCGGTATTAATGAAGGTTTCGGTTACAACAGCCGGAAGCGACAAGAGATGGGTTAGTTAATGGGCGCTCTCGGCAAATATTTGTGTGTAGTTTGTAGTCCTTTGGTCCATGTAAATATACACAGCGTGTTTGAGCTGGCCGCCAATTAACAATTTACTTTTGGCACTTCTAATCTCTGCCCGAGAAATTTTATGCAATTGTGTCATTTTCTCTTCAGATGGACTCGCATTTAATAGCTTGTTAAACATGACAGTTAAATATTTAATGAACGGCCATTGTATAGGGTGTCCCGAGATATAGGTACAAACAATCCTGTAACGTTGTGGATAAATTCGCAGCAGGGGATTAATGAAGTAAACATTCTTTGATTTGTTACTACATATGCTACAGGCATTAATTAAGACGTTGCACAAGAACTAATCCTCGTTACAAAATAAATTGCCGTAGAATCGATTTGATTTTATTATATCGGTCGGGTGTTCTGGAAAATCACGCGACGATTACAGAAGCTAATTCGCAATTAAGCGCTCGATAAATTGAGCTGTTAATTACGGCATTCCGCACCGCGTGCAACCAGCTGAAAGACCGGCAGCTCTTCCACGGGAGAACCGATCTATGTAAGTTATTCGTTTTTCGAATTTGCAAGAATAATCGAGGCATCGACGGTCGGCGGCGTTAGCAATTATCACGGAGATATCCGGCCCCGATAAACTGTTACATAAATCAACTGAGAGACGTGCTTCCTGTGTAATTGTCTTGATAAATTATTGTTATTCGTTCAGGTTTCGAGTATTTACAAGAAATACGATGTTATCTCTTGATAGTACCCAAAAAAGTGATATATTACACACCGAGAAAGTGAATGAATAATTAATCGTATTCTAAAGTATTCTAGAAAATAAATAACTACATTTTACAAATTTAAAAGATCTCCACACCAATTTACTAGCGTGCTTATCCACGGAGGGGGGATGCATCCCTCGGTGAGCACTCTATGAGGTTCGGCGGCTATCAATAAGAGTCCTCCTCTGCAAACACGATGTCGTAGCAGAAATCATTTTAAGAAAGAAAGCCACCGTTCAATTTCTTCCTCTTTATTTTAGGATGTCATGTATAATATGAAACGTGCTTAGTACATAGTTCAAATGAGTAGTAAAGAAGAAGAAACAAAAGAAAAACGACAATTTTGTCATGGAGTGTGAGATAACCGTCAACGAAACAAAAAACAAGAGAATAATCTGTGTGAAGTGTCAATTGTGATACGAAAAATTATAAGCAGCTAAAGAAAACACGAACAAAGAACGAAGATGTACAAAGAAAAGATTCGGCGGGTTGTTCGAAAATCAAAAGACTCACAAGAAAACAAAAAAAGAAGAAAACCACAATATTTCGACAAATGAGAATGTGGAAATATAGTGAACACAAAAAAAAAACAAAAAAGAATCCGCGATTCTTTGGAATGTAAGACAATTAAATCGTCTGCAGAAAATAAGAAATGTCAATTGTAGCATGAAAACATGCAACAAAAAGAAACAAAAAAAAAACAGTCAAATGCCAAGAAATCAAACGAAAGCTTGAAGCTGAAGATTTTCAAAAACTTCGCGCCGGAAATCGTGGATTTTTCATTACATTACTATATATATTTTTTTTATCTGTGGTGGTTGCCCAACGGGTCCTAAGTCAAAGACTTGTCAGGACCTCAGGAGCGGGAGTGTATTTGAGTGTGTGTAAAGTGTTCCATGGCTTTGTTACTTCCAACCTTTGCTGTTTAAGGGGAAGCAGTGTCGAATTTTATCCCCAACACTGAAGGGTGCCTGAAGTCGATATCGACCACCCCGAGAAAAATCCCGAGTGCGGTTCGAACTGACGACCATGAGATTGCAAGGCCGGTCCTCTTACCACTGGACCGTTCAGGCGTTCAATATAATAATTATACAAAGAAAATTGTTTTTTCTTTATGATACATTTGGACTTTACCTCTAAATTTCAAAAGAGGAGCAGCAAAAGTTTCGTTTCATTTTCAAAAGACTGCTGGAGATGACGACAGTATAGTCGTCCCAGTTTGGTAGCGGTTTTATTGCCCTCCCAAAAAAAAGCGACAGAAAGGCGACCGCAGGCCGGTCTCTTTGAAGTTGTTTTTTATAGCAACATCATAAAACCGATACAAAACTTGGACGACTATAAGTTTGATGTATTTATTTTAAAAAATTGTAGATTAAATTTGATGCTTAAAATTACAAAGTGGTAAAGAATCACAGTTTGAGTTGGCAATGGTGAATTTTATTTCTAATTGGTACAACTGGAGTAACTTCCGGTTGTTGACGACTTGACGTTGTCAGCTGTGCTGTCAGCCGTCACTTTACAAGCATCATTTGACATTTCAAATTCAAATTAAAACGCTATTAGTTTCTATTCACATAACCTACAATCTGGTGGCTGTTCAGGTTATGTCAAATAAACCAACAAAACATATATCCAGTCGCAGTGTTGCAAACAGTCGATTAAAAAAATGCTCTTAATTGTATTGCGAACTCAAACAGTTATTCTTGACCACTTTGTATAATTCTAAGCACGCTGGTACTTATATAAACTATACCGTCACTAAATAATTACAGTACCGCGTTCAGCCGCCATTTTAGTGTAAAATATTGGCGGGAAATTTAAACAATTAACCCTAACAACGACAGATACACTCGGGCATTCTAAACTTTTATTTGACAGGCGTTAAATTTGATTAAACTTACCAGAAAGAAAATCACTAGAAATGTCAACCATTTAAGCTTGTCGGAAAGAAAATAACTAGAAAAGACGGTCATTTTAGTGCAAAAACGTTTTTTTTATCTTACACATTAAGCATATTGATTGCGGTACTGTATTTATTTAGTGACTGTAAACGAAAATGGTCACTAAAGTTGACGAAAGTGGTCACTGATGTTCACCAAAGTGGTCATTGAAGTTGACTAAAGCGGTCACTGAAATTGACGAAAATGGAAAGCAGGCCATTTTAGTGCAAAAACGTGGTTTCTTTATCTTACACATTAAGCATATGGATTGCGGTACTGTATTTATTTAGTGACTGTAATAAACTAAATTTGATAGCGCCATCTATGGAAACTTCCACAAAAAATGATAATTTGTAGAAGTTTTCATAGATGGTGCTATCAAATTTAGTTTACTAAACTTCCTAGATAGATAAAGTACCGCAATTACCGCCATTTTGAGTCAAATTAAAATTTACATTGACTTAATGAATTGCAGTTGAATTTATGTATTTAGTGACTTTACACGTGATTAAAATCCCTAGATTGTTTTATCTAGGTAAATACGTAAATTCAACTGCAATTCATTAAGTCAATGTAAATTTTAATTGGACTCAAAATGGCGGTAATTGCGAAACTTTATCTATCTGAGGACTTTATAGTTTACGCACGTACTTATATATTTTAGTAAGAATAATATTGTCCGTCGACAAAAAGGACAAATTGTTTTGTCTATTTTAATTCAACATAAAGACGAAGCTTGTAAAAATATATTTTTGAGAAACCGCCAAAATTTCGATAATGATTTCAATAAATTCCAGGAAGATTTATTCAAAAAAGTACAGATTTTGTTCTTGTGTAGGTAATATTTATTTGTGTTAAAAGTGTCAAAAAAAGTATTTATTTACAAATTTTTTAGCACTTGCAAATTATACGTTATTTTTAAGCAATTTAATTCGCCGCCTAAAATTATTAATTGCATAAAGTTTACATAGATGACGCCGTCGAATTTAAATTTTTCGCGTTATACTCACAGACGTTGTGAAGTTTCGAAACTTTCCAAAGTGTAACCGAGCCCTTGACCATCAAATATGTCGGGCTTTAGGCTTACGTTATAGTTACGTGTATCAAGCTTGAGAAGTGCTTTATCCACTGGATACGATTATAAAATTTTGGACGCTTCAAAATTACTGAAGTTCCTTATTATTTACACGTCTTCTGCTTATACATAATTTTTTGCTTTAAACATACATGGCGGAGTTTATGGTTTAATTTTGTCATCAGTTTGTTCTTTAACCTGTAGTAAGAATCAATGAATTAAATTTTAACAAGGTAACTATGATCAGAACAGGATTTGCTAGGAATAAAGGCGTATCTCTTCGTCACACACTAAGCGATTCAGAAAAACGAAAACACCTTAATTCCTATGTATCTTCCAAATCATGCTCTACAGATCTTGGAAGCCCATGGTTTTTTCTATTTCTTGCCTTCTCTTTCCAGATTCTGAATTTCAATTTATTTAATTAAATCGTCAATAACTTCGTTCGTTCTCGCCTTTCCCAACGTTCTCAACTAATTGGCTTTGTCTTCATTTTGTCATCCTTGCATCTTTCTTTTGGATTTGATAAAGAGAATGCATTGTTCTTCCTTCGTTATCACCTTTCCACTCTCTCTCTCCTCTCCTCTCTTTTCTCAAAATTCATGTCTCGTATGCATATGTCACTCATACCTTTATACATATTTTTATTGCAGCCTTCATTAAACGATTTGTTTTTCCTTCCAGTTTCGCAAAAACTAAATCTAAACTGATAATTTATTTAATATTATTTATTTTGTCCTGCTTAAAAGGCATTATCAATTTACCATCTTGTTCTAATCGTATTAGGTGATAATCGAACTCAGAGTCGCAATAGCTTACCTAATGGGAAAGCACCTGGCATGTAACCAGAAGGCTCGAGTTCGAATCTCGATTGCGGTGGAAATTTTCTGCCAAAAATTGTGTTTCTTTCAAATTTACACACACATTAACGTACGATAGCAGCTGATGCTCGTTGCTGTGGATGGTTCTCCTCGTTTTTAGTTTATACTTCTTTCTCTTCCTGATAACTGGTTCTAAGACTTGGTTAAATAGAATAGTGGACGGTGGATTCCCCTGCCCGAAGCCTCCCTTTACTTCGAACCTCGCTGACTTTAGCTAACCATACACGAGCATTCATTCCCGCCGGAAAGTGCAGTCGTGAAGGAAAGAACGTGTGTTAGTGAAGCACGAGATGACTAGCCAACGTTCTTACTTCCTTCGGGAATCATGTTAGGGATATTCCGACGTTCCTGACCGACAGTTTCGTGTAGACTTGTTTATACTTCCACTATTTCCGAGATTCAGTTTGTGTTAGTGGGTTAGAACAGGATTTGTTTCGTTTTAATTTCTTGAAGGGAAATATTGTGGAAAGAAAGAATGGCATGGATGAATGCTGGTGTATGGCTAGCTATTCACCCATTTAAAGTCACTTGGCTTTCAATGTTAATGTTATCTTTACGACTTTTCTAATTCTAACTTCTTTCTGTGCGAGGGTGTGTGTTGCACTATTTGATTTCTTTTAGTGCAAAACATCTGGTCCGTTTTATCGACAACCAACTTGGTACTCTTTTAATATTTTCCATCCTCTATTATTACTTTAGCTAATATGTAGTTTACAGCGAGAAAAAATAACTCAAAACAAAGCAGGAAGAAGATATCAGTACTTATACAGGGATTAGAAAAGGAATTATAAAATTATGTTTTTTTTATCGTGTGTTTCTACATTCTGTAATACACTTGCCATAAAATACCATACAAATTAAAATGGAGTGACAACGGAGGGATGGAAAATTTAACTGTAACCGTTCCAAGGAACCCAATTCACGATACTTTTCCATCCCCGGTTACAATTACAACAAAGACTCCTTCAGTGAGACTCTAATTACATGCGAAAGGAAAAAGCAATAGTGCACAGAAAGAAATTGATGTAATAGAAAGAGACTGTAGAAACAATAATACTGAAACAGATATATGAAGAAAGGAAAAAGAAAAACCACGCTTCGAAGAATTATGTAAAGATGAAGTAGATGAAGGAGAAAGAAATGTAGATGGAGAAGGAGATGAGGAATAGGTAATTATAGAAGAAACACACGAGGAGGTAGATAAAACAATGAAATAATTAAAGAAGAAAAAAGTGCTGGATGTAACAAAATAACGGTGGAATTAATAAAACTAGGAGGTGGAGAATTACACAAAAAAAAATCTACTCTAACAGAGTAGAGGAGGTTCCGAACTAATGAAACACGGATTTCTGTTCCAAAAAAAAGAAACAAATTGTAAAAATTATAGGGGAATTTCACTTCTTAATGTAACATATAAAATATTAACGATTATAATAAAAGGAAAGCTACAAAAATATACAGAAAGCGCACTAGGGAGATTGAACAGTTCAACAGACATATGAAAACAAATAAAATCGAAAAAAGCTACGAGTATAACATAAGGACCAACCCCCCCCCCCCCTTTGCTACGCCAATGGGTAAAGTTTTAATTTTCCTGGGGAACGAAGGAAAATTCATTCCAATTTAAATTTACATAGCTAGCGCGCCTTATATTAAAAATTTTTAAATGTCCTTAGAAGCGGACGTTTTTGAAATGAGAATAAAAAGGATGACAAAAAAATATCGACGAGTTAAAAAATCGAAAGACGAAAAAGAACAGAAAAAGAAAAACAAAAAAAGAAAGCGTTTAGAAATGCAAAAAATTCATAATTTTTAGGTGTTTCAAATTTCGCGCCCAAAACAAACGTAGTTCGACGATGCTTTCAATTTTTATTTAAGTTTCAGCACGTTGATGTTAGAATGAGAATGTAGATGTAACAAATACAGAGGAAGATCGACGGTTCTAGTGCATTGTGTTAAAAAATCGAAAAGCTAGGATGAACAGAAAAACAAAACGAAAGAGGAACCTGAGGAAAAGCGTTCACAGATTTACGAAAAAACTTTCAAATTTCACGCCTAAAAAATGTGGTCTCATAAGATTTACACAGATGGCGCCTCATGTATTCAATTTGTTAAATATCTCTATAACGTTGATGTCAGGAATAAGAGTGAGATGTAACAAAAACAGAAGAAGATCGGCTATTCTACTAATTCCTTTTTTAATCAAAACCAACAAAGATGGATTGAATGGCGCAAGCAAGATTCACATACCTACATAGATGGCGCAGAACAATTGCCTCTAATGTTCTTATGTTTTATATCGCCGAATGAAATAAAAATTCAAAGAAAAGCAAAAGAAGATTAACGATTTAAAGGCGAAGTAAAGTTATGCGCCATTCTTACCTGCCTGTGGGGGGAGGAGGAGACTTAAATTTTTGCAATTGTGTGGCCCAGCTAAGCCCCGTCAATCTTCTTTTGTTTTTCTTCTAATTCTTATTTCGTTCAAGGCAATGAATGACCTTGTGTGTCGCCATCTATGTAAATTTTGTCGAATTACTTTCGTTTGAGTGCGAAATTCAAAATTCTTAGAAATTATGAAGTTTTATGCCCTCCACCCCTCTCCCTCCCCTTAACTACGCCTAGGGGTAAAAAAAAGCTACGAGTATAACATAATATTGATATGAGCATAAGCAGGAGTTTGACCAACTGAAGAGAAGAAAATCAGAGACATGATAAAAATGACCATAAGAAAGAAAAAGGAAAGGAAAAAGGGACAACAGAGAAAATACAAGTAAAAAGAAAAGTGATAAGGCAGGAAGATGCTTTATCCGCTCTGCTTTTTACTGTGCTATTGGATGCGGTAACAAAAAATAAATAAAAGGAACAGGAACAATCAACAAAAATCGCAACGCATGCAGATGATGTAGTAATCATTTCAAGAAGTAAGACGGAAGTTGAAAGAACAATATTAAAGATGAAAGAAGAAGCGAATAAACGAGAATTAGAAAAAAAAACTAAATGTGTGTATCCACATTTATCCTCTCTGTTGCAGCAAAGATGATAGATGTGGAAGCTATACGTTCAAGAAAGAGGAAACATTTACGTATCTGGGGCTGTTGCTAAACAGAAAAACAGAAAAACGCGAGAGGATTTAGAGAAGATATATGATATTTTATTTTATTAGAAAAAGCAAATGTTAGAAGGACCAATAAGGAAGTAAACATTGGAAAGAAAAATTACAAGAATAATAATGGGGACAAAGAAAATAAGTGAAAACGAGTGTAGACAGTCAATGAACTAGCTAATGGGAAAAGAGAATGGGGTAATAATTATTAAAGCGACGAGAATTAAATGGTACGGGCATATAAAAAAAGAAAGAAGAAGTCAACGCTGAGGAATATTACCAGTATGTAGTAGACCCAAAAGGAAGACCAAAAAACAGGCGGAAAGGCCAAAGCAGAAGACGACATTGAAGAATTTGTAGATATATTACAGCTTTAAACAATTTTGTTAGTAGACATCTTCTATTCTCAATAGTCAATTACTTCACTTGTTATTCTGATTTCCTCCCGATTTTTATTATTTCTTAATTCCTTGATTATACGTTTCATTCTTCTTAGGTGCGATCTCTTTCGCTTCTCATTCCTTAATGTCTCTTAAGCTCCTGCTTGATTCTCCTCTCCTCCTTTCATCTCTTCTTCCGTTGTTCCTAACAGCTTTCCTTTTTTATCTTTACAATATTTTCTTTTCTTTCAATTTTCTTATTTTCCTGTTCCATCTTTTTTACATTACGTTGCCTTATTAATTATTTTATTAAATTCCTGCGTGTTTCCTTGTTCCTTCCGTGGTTCAGATTGACACTTATACTTTTGCTTCTGCTTCTCTACTACCCAAGCAACACCATTTCGTTTATTAGACGGTTTATATACGACAGACAGGGATATTTTTGGTAATGGTATATAGAATACCAAAAATATTCGTATTTTAATAGTTAGTCTATTAGTTACCGTAGGATAAGTGATGCGTTAATTAAACGTTTTCATTAAAATGTAAAATGCCGCGACTTGCAAAACACGTTTATTCCATCTTATCATGTAGGCGTAGGCCCTCAACATAAATTTTTCTCATTAAAAATTAAAAATATAATCTCAAAAAATATAATAAATGTTTAGACGTAACATGTTCAAAATATTTATTCAAATTGGTCTTATGATCCTTGTTACAAAGTAAATATTCCATAAAAATACTAACATTTTGTATCACTAAGGCCTAGTTGTACTTACAATGCCAGTTTAAATTTAAGCTGAAGTTTAAACCCATAACGATTATTGCAACAATTGTTTCGAGTTTCGGTTTAAAGTTAAGCTGGAATTATACCACTAGACCTAAATGAGACGTGAGCTTAAAATATGAGTAACTTACAAATTTCGCCGCGAGATGTCGCGACCACAACAAAAATTGTAATATATTTCACTAATTTGTAAGATTGTCTTCTAGAACGTCATCTCTTGTTCAAAATTAATAGCTTCTGATACGAGAATATATCTAAGACTTCACCTAAATATTAATTTTACTGAACAAAACAAAAGAAAGTCTACTAGAAGACGAGGAAACCGATGCCTTAACCTAAATTGTGATGCCTGTGATTGATTTTGTGAAATTGTCTTCTAGAACCGCCATCTTTTGCCAGAAACTGATAGCTTCTGATGTGGAGATATACCTAAGGTTTTTGGGTTCTCCTAAATACTAATTTTACAGAACGAAACAAAAGAAAGTCGACTGGAAGACGTGAAAACAGACTCATTAACTTAAATTGTGATATCTCTGATGGATTTTGTAAAATAGTTTTCTAGCGCGCCATCTCTTGCCAAAAACTAGTAGTTTCTGAATCGGAGGTGTAGTTAAGGTTTTTAGGCTTCTCCCAAATATTAATTTTACAGAACAAAACAAAAGAAAGTCGACTGGAAGACGCGAAAACAGACGCATTAACTTAAATTGTGACATCTCTGATTGACTTCTATAAAATTGTCTTCTACAGCACCATCTCTTGCTCAAAACTGGTAGTTTCTGACACGGATATATATCTAAGGTTCCACAGGGTTCTCCTAAACTCATTTTGTAGAACAAAACAAAAGAATTCAACGGGAAAATACGAAAACTCGTGCCTTGATCTAATTTGTGTCCACCTCGGATTGATTTTGTAAAATTAACTTCTAGATCTAGAGCGTCATCTTTTGCTCAAAACTGGTAGTTTCTGATTCGGAAATATGGTTAAGGTTTTCAGGCTTCCCCTAAACGTTAATCTTGCAGAACAAAACAAAAGGTAGTCGATGAGAAGACACGAAAATCAATGCCTTAACCTAAATTGTAGAAGTTTCAATTTCAAATGCGTGCCAAAATCAACCACTCTTCATTGGGTGGAAATTATTGCTTCAACGAATTCAGGGCGACATCTGTTGACCAGATCGCTTCTACTTTTCGTAAAATACATAACCTTTGTCACATAACGATTATTTACGATAGCTTTTCAATAGGAGCGCCAACTATGGGATAACTGCTGCTCACTAAAGTTGTAGTTTATAAGTCAAAACCGAAGGAACTTTCTTGCCCATTACAACTACAAGTGATCAGAAAATACATATATAATTACTACAAACGATGAGACACTTATTAAAGTTGAATTAAATTTCAACATTTCGCTACACGTTTCGGTTTGGCAGCTTCTTTAGAATAAGTTGTAATAATATAAACACGTATGATTATAATAATTTTATAGTTTCAATATATACGTCTAGTATAAACCATTTATAAACGTTGCGCGTACCATATAAAATATACATTTTGTGTAAACGTTATATTTAACCCATAAAAAGACGTTAGTTAGACTGTCACTCATATGTATAAATACTAGTCTATAATATTCTACATTTAAATGACTAAATTCAAAACGTGTTTTAGACATATTCTATACTTTGTGTGTTGCATTGGTAGGGGTTCCTTCTTATGGTTTATGTTTATATGTTATGTTTTATGTTTACATGTTCCTTCTTATGTTCCCCCCCACCTTTTGTTCGTATCATTCGATCTATTTTCTTTCCTTTTTTCTATTATTGAACTGATGATGTTCTTCTTCTCTATTTCTATTCCCTCTTTGTGGTTTGAAGTACTCTATGCAAGTTAAATTTCACAAGATTTAAAAATTATTATTGATGTTTAATATTTTTTACACATTACCTACAGAAAGTTACGCAACGTATTCACGGACTTGAGTTATTTCTTTCCTTTTCACTTTTGCACAATTTCCATTGTTCCAGTTGACACGAGCAAATTCGTAATTCACAATGGAGCAAGCGTCACTCATTGTTTCCTGTATCTGTACCTAATGATATTTAGAGGAAATATTTAAAGAACGAGGTGGAAAGAATTCGAACGTCCACGCGTCCACCACGATGTTGTCTTGTTTATCTTCCTCATTTCACTTGCTTATTGGGGGACGTGGGAGGCCCTCACGCAAACTAATAAGGCCTAAATCGATAATATTCAAATAAATCTGCTTATTATTCGCATACTGTGCTAGTATGTATATGTGGTATTTAATAAAATCGCGAACGCGCGCGCGCGCTCGTTCTGAAAAGAGAACGTTGCATAAGCAGCGACTTATTTACTGTTAGCCGTAGAAAGCAAGTTGAATTGATCGAATACCTCAGTAATTAACGTAATTGTTAAGCTGTGGAAATGTAAGTACAAGGTCAAAATGGGCATGGATTATTTATTTATTTATTTTTTTTTTTTAGTTTCTACGCGAGTTCGGTTTTATTCATTTTGCTCAAGGCTGCATCGTGCATGGAGATTTTCTTCTGTCGCAGAGTTTGCGTAATGAACTGCGTTTTTCTTAACGAACCTGTTTTTCTTCATTTGTTGTACACGTACAAAAGTATTGCAAACAAACTTTCTTTTATGTAAAGTATAGATGCGTGGGAGTATCTATTTTAAATCCTTCTATTAATAAACTTCTTGAAAATGTGGAAAGTTGAAGGTATTTTTTTTATCATCAAAATACCCATCAGTCTTTCCAATACTTTTTAAAAAATTTTATTCTTCTACTAATTATTGTCTTATTCTATTTCTAACACTCTCGTTGTCATTTATTTTCTTAGTCTTTTTAATATATAAAATAAATTGTTTGTTCGTTTATTGGCGTTCTTACATTTTTCTTTCCTATTTCTATTATTACTCTCGTGTAGACTGCCAAAGAAAACAAGAGGAAGCGGCATAGTACTTGAACAGCAAAAGATTTAGAGAAGATTGTACGAAATGCTAATGTAGTATAAAAAACAACAGAAAGCATCGAAAACAAAAAAAAACTGTAAAAAACGATTAGGTATAAGGTACTTGACAAAATTTGAATAGATCAATCAGGGTCAACATGGATTCCGTGCTTCCACATCCACTGAAACAGCAGCCTTCTGCTTTATCGAAGAAATTCGACAAAAGTTAGATGTAAACCAGGTAGTCGATGGTATCCTCCTTGATTTTACGAGAGCCTTTGACATGGAATAAGACATGGGATAAGAGGAAATAAATTAAATCTCATTCTATCCTTTCTAGAACACAGGAAGTTTTTTGTAGAATTAAACGGAGTTAAATCTTCAGTGTACGATTTACCGTTAGGTGTTGCTCAAGGACCCTTACTATTTCTACTCTTCATAAATGACCTTCGCCGTCACGTGCAGAATGGTTTTCTAATCAACTTCGCCGACGACACGTCCTTTGTAGTGTATGGTAGACTCAGCTAGCGAAGTTGAGAATATAATCAAGCAATGAAGAATTTAATACTTTCTTCTCGTCACACAATCACAGCAACACAACCGAAGACCACAAAGCCAAATAGACCAACCAAGCACGTGAAAATTGACGATTCCGCATTCTTCTGGCCAACCTCACCCACCGAGGTAGAAGATATCATTACCCACATAAAGGCAAAGAATACTGTTTCAACCTCAGCACCAAATTCCTCAAAGAAATTGGTCCTATGATATCGTCTCCTATGTCAGCAATAATAAATTCTTGTTTTACAACCGCCACATTTCCAGATAAACTAAAGATAGCAAAAGTTATTCCCATCTACAAGAGAGGCGATCATAAAAATCCACACAACTACCGCCCAACATCTATCCTACCGTGTTTATCAAAAATCGTTGAGGAAGCGAATTATGCATTTCATCACAAAGCACAACCTCTTACATGCAAATCAGTTCGGATTTAGAAGAGGACAAAAAACCACTAGAGCAATTCAAAGTGTGATCAACGGCTTTCGAAGAACGTGAACACTACCAAGGTCTGTTCATAGATTTAACCAAAGCGTTTGACTGCATGCCGCACGACCAGTTTGCCATCAAAATGGAACAATACGGTTTCAGAGGAGTAGTGTTAAACCTTATAAAGTCTTATTTAAGAAATCGCAAACAGTATGTAGCGTAGAATTCTGACATCAGTTCGATGCAAGATAGGCAGTCGAGGAATCACACAAGGCTCAATCCTCGGCCCAATCTTTTTCATACTGTTCATGAATGATTTGCCTTCGTTTATCAATGACTTTTCCGTACTCTACGCTGACGATACCACAGTGCTAACCAATGTAATGTCCTAAGAAAAATGTCAGATGCTGCACTTGAAATGAAATGTGCTTAAACAAAGAAAAAACTGAAATAGTTCTTTTCATATCTTCTGGGAAAATCGTACCAGTATATCCTGTCGTCAAGTACCTTGGCATTTATATTGACTCCCGCCTCACATGGAAACAGCATATAGACGAATTAAGGAAAGATCTGGCATGGAGGTATGGGGTACTTCTGCAGGAAGCGCTACAATATTCAACCTCCAAAAGAAAACAGTGAGAGTCATTGAATCAGTCTCTCAACGAAACCATTGCGCACCGACATTCCAAAAGCATAATATTCTAACTCTGCCAAGTGTTTATATTCTTCACCAAATGATTGGCACAAGAAGAAACCTAGAATCAATACCTAGCCAAGGAAGCCCTCACAGTCATAACACCAGACATTCCGAAAACTTCAACAAAATTGATCAAAAGTCGGTTCAAATTTAAATTTGGCGCCAAATTAATCGTGGGGAAAAGAAATCGATTAAGATGCTGTCTGAATTTAAATTTGGCGCCAAGTTAATGGCGGGAAATCAACATTTGTTCACATGGTGACTTTGCAACTGCGTGCAAAATTAATTTTTAGTTTGTTCGAATTTAAATTTCGCGCCAAATTAATCGCGGGGAAAAGAAATCGATTAAGCTGCTGTCTGAATTTAAATTTGGCGCCAAGTTAATGGCGGAAATCATCATCATCATTTGTTCACACGGTGACTATTGCAATTGCGTGAAAAATTAATCAAATTTGTTAGAATTTGAATTTCGTGCCAAATTAATCGCGGGAAACTAAATTGATTCGGAAAAGTTAGCTGATTAAACTTCGGTTTGAATTTAAATTTGACACCAAATTAATTGCGGCGAAAAGAAATCGATTAAGCTGCTGTTTGAATTTAAATTTGGCGGCGAGTTAATGGCGGAAAATCATCATATCTTCACACGGCGACTTTGCAATTGCGTGCAAAATTAACTAAGTTTGTTCGAATTTAAATTTGGCGCCGAATTAATCACGGGAAAAAATCAATTAAGCTGCAGTTTGAATTTAAATTTGGCGCCAAGTTAATGGCGGAAAGCCATCATTTGTTTACATGGTGACTTTGCAATTGCGTGCAAAATTAATTAAAAGTTGTTAGATTTTGAAATTCGCGCCAAATTAATCGCAGGAAACTAAATTAATCCCGAAAAGATATAATTGATTAAACTTCGGCTTGAATTTAAATTTGGCACCAAATTAATTGCGGCGAAGAAGAAACACGACTAAGCTGCTGTCTGAATTTAAATTTGGCGCCAAGTTAATGGCGGAAAATCGTCATTTGTTCGCCGGTGACTTTGCAATTGCGTGCAAAATTTATTAAATTTGTTTGGATTTAAATTAGGCGCCAAATTAATCGCGGGGAAAAGAAATCGATTAAGCTGTAGTCTGAATTTAAATTTGGCGCAGAGTTAATGGCGGAAAGCCATCATTTGTTTACATGGTGACTTTGCAATTGCGTGCAAAATTAATTAAAAGTTGTTAGAATTTGAAATTCGCTTCAAATTAATCACAGGAAACTAAATTAATCCCGCAAAGGCAAAATTGATGAAACTTCGGTTAGAATTTAAATTGGCACCAAATTAATGGCGGAAAATTTGCATTTGAATTTCGCGCCAAATTAATGACGGGAGATCAAATCAATTAAGCTACTGTTTGAATTTAAATTTGGCGTCAAATTAATAACGAGAAATCAAATTGCTCAAATGGTGCCTACAAGTGCGTAAAAATTGATTGAAAAGTTTCTGTTTGAATTTGAATTTCGCGCCAAATTAATCGCGGGAAATCAAATTTTTCAAACGGTGACTGCGATTTCATGTAATTTAAATTATTTTCTTGATTGAATTTGAATTTAGCGCCAAATTAATCGCGAGAAAACAAAGCAATTTGATTGAGTCACGGTTTCAATTTGAATCTGGCGCCGCGCCGCGAAAAAACAAACTAATTAACTTTGTTCTTTTGGCGTTTTCGTGAAACTTAATTAAATGTCTGTTTGAATTTGAATTGAATAAATTAACACGGGGAAGCGTCAGCGTCGCAATTTGAATTTCGCGCCAAATTAAACGCGAGAAACCAATTTACTTAAGCTTCGGTTTGAATTTAAATCTCGCGCTCAGATTAATCACGGGAAATCAAATATAGGTCAAATGTTTGACTAATTTGTTTAAGCTTCGAGTTGAATTTCGCGCCAAATTAATCGCGAGGAGGGGAACAAATTGATTAAGCGACAGTTGAAATTTGAATTTCGCGGCAAATTAATCGCCGATTCAAACGATTCCGTGCCAATTAATTCCATTCCTGTTTAAGTTCAAGTTTGATGCCACATTCTAACTTTGATTTGAATTTCGCGTCAAACTATAATCGCGGGAAACAAATCGATTAAGTCGCAACTTGAATTTGAATTTGGCGCCAAATTAATCGCAGGAAAACAAACTACTTAAACTTCGAATTGAATTTGAATTTAGCGTCAAATTAATCACAGATTGATTATGTCACAGTTTGAATTTGAATTTCGCAAACAAATCAATCAAGTTACGGTTTGATTACATTTTCACTGTTCGTTTTGCGTTTTCTTGAAATTTTTTTTATGGTAAAAAAAATGCCTTTGACTTTAACTGGATACGAAATGCTTCTCTCACGGATTGTCTGCAATCAAATCACGCAATGCGTGAATGAATGAATGAAGAGCAACAACTATGGCAATAAAAAGACTGTTGGTAAGGTGAGGGAACCAAGTTGTTACAGTTACGTCGTCCAAGAAGAATACGTAAATGATTCGACCGTCGAGACATGACGAGAATCAAATTTGCTCGGAAATGTGCGTAATTTAATTACGCGCTAAATTGCGTTGCAAATACCTAGATTAACCAGAAAAGGCAAAGTATTAAGTATTAAGGAAGTTAGTTAAACTGACACTGAGTTAATCAAATTAAATGAAGCTTGAACGTGCGCGATGTTACTAGAATAAATCTATGGAAGTAATGTAAACATTACTTAATTGCTTGGTCGTTAGCGGCCGTAAAACGTTGTGGAAATTTATCTTTACGTTATTTTAATAGTTTCAGTAATACGAAAGGGATCATTACGGAAAGAATTTTAATTATTACACGTAAGCACGTACACATGCGCGCTTTAGATTTTACGCTCGTTTAAACGGAACGAATGTTTACGATCTAATAATCTGATTCGATTGGGATTATATTTTTATTCTATGGAACGACGGATATTCGCTTAGAATATGCATGATGTGATCGTGTATGAACTTAGAAAAACGAAAACAATCAATTTGATATGCATGTAACTTTGCAAGGTGGCGCTGATACGACAGTCGAGTTAGTCTGTTTTTTTTTTGCTAATAATCTGAATTTTGAGGAATTTAATGCGCCGTTTTGTTTGATTGGCTTTAGACCATCAAAGCTCAAACGGACGATAATAATTCCGAAGGAGAAACACTCTCGTAAGCCAATCGCAGCCGCAACCATAACGCACTATTAACTAGCTGAACGCATTTCCCTTGACAAGTCTTAGAACCTCGGGACTCCACCTGTAATTAAAGGGGTTTACTGAGTACTTTAATAAATTGTTTTAATAACACAGGTATCTCAAATTAATAAATAAATAAAAATAATATTCGGAGAGCTATCTCCACAGATAAATAATTTGGAAGCACCAAGTGTTTAATGTGAAGTAGTTCGAAGATACATAATTGAAAAGAGTTGTTTTAGCGAAAGCTTCCATTAACAATAGTAATTAATGAGGAACTTAATCTGCATATTTATGAGTAAGCCAACTTAATCATCGACTAATGATGTATAAAGTCCGGTCCTGATTCACAATGTTTCCATTGAATCGTTAGAGAATTTCGCTTTTTCCTGTAAACTCACCAACTCAATCGATCACTATTACAAACATGCACACCCATACGTGAAGGTCGTATCGAAAGATGTACACATGGCGGTGATTCATCATCATCATCATCATCATCGTCAACATGGTTCCCCACGTACTCCGACGAAGGCATGAGAAATATGTATGTGGGCGGAAAATTTCGCAGGAAGTTGGCGTACGGCATTGTTAAGTCGTTACGTACGGATTTTTTAATAACAATTAATTAACACTCCATTCGTAAACAAGGCATGCACACCGGTGAATAATCGCGTGCGGTCGGCGAAGCCCTAAACGGAAGGAGGCATTCCAGGCGATGGCAAATTGTTGGCCGTTTGCCTTAATCGTGGAATTGAATACCGTTTGGAGAAGCTTGTGCTTTACTGTTACATTGTCTCGGTGTGCTAACTGTTTACGCAAATTGCACGCCTTTTTAGGCAGCGAAGAACTTGAAGGCAAAAGGAATGAAAACAATATCCTCTGCGTTTGAAGTTACGCAAGAAAATTCTTGGGCCCTAATAGAAAAGAAATATCTTTTCAGTTAACAAGGAAAGCAGATCCATAATTAGAGCAAATGATCATAAGAGCTATCATACCAGCTATCATAAGAGCATACCATGGCTTACTGACAATTTGAAGCTAATGATGAAATTACGTGATGACGCTCACCGTCGTTTTAAATCATCACGTCTTCCTCAGCATTTTGAATACTATAAAACTCTTCGAAACTTGATAAATGCCGCTGTGTGGAAAGAACTTAAGGATTTAAATATTTACTCTAAATCCAGTAACACCTGTATCCCAACTCATTTATCCGATGCAAATCAAATTAATGATTATCTTATAGATTCTCTTTCGAATAACTCTCCTGATGATGAAATTTTACAATTTTACAGACTTAATTTGCATCCAAATGTGCGGGATACGTTTAAATTTTCAGGTGTTACAGAAGTTGAAATAAGTAAATTGTTATGCTCCATTAACACGAATGCAAGTGGATGTGATGGAATTAATATTAAAATGCTCAGTTACTGTTGCCCTCGTATAATATCACTCACATAATTAACTTTTCCATCTTAAATATGGTATTTCCTAAAGATTGGAAAATAGCTCGGGTTGTACCGGTTCCAAAAGTATCAGCACCTGGTGATTTTAAAGATTTAAGGCCAATAATGTCAAAGCTATTAGAAAGAATCATGTACAAGCAAATTATGAATTATTTGAATGTCCACGACTTGTTACCAAGTAATCAATCAGGATTTCGTAAAAATTATAGCTGTTCTTCAGCTCTTATGCATATTACTGATGACATCCTGAATGCAGCTGATCGGAATGAACTTACAGCGCTAATTCTTTTAGATTATTCTAGAGCTTTTGAAACGGTCAACCACGAGCTACTTCTATCAATTTTACATTTTGTTGGGTTCGGTAACTGTGCAGAATCTTTTATAGCTAGATATTTAAATTATATGTATCAAATAGTAAATTTTAACCATAACCCATCTAATGCACGAGCAGTTAAGAACTGCGTTCCTCAGGGCTCAATTTTAGGGCCATTATTGTTCACATTATATACCAGTAATGTAAGTAAATGTCTCGAGTATTGTTCTAGTCATTATTACGCTGACGACTCTCAATTATATTATTCATTTAAAGCTACCCATATTGAAGAAGCAAGTCAATTTATCAATTCGGATATCTCAAATTTATCGCGAGTTTCTAAGCAACACTGTTTAATTTTAAACCCAAAAAAAAATCCGTAGTAATGCTATTCGGAAAAACGTTTCAACGTAAACTTTTGACTGATTTACTTCATATCCAAATGGGTGAGGAGAGGGTATCATGTTCTGAATCTGCTCGAAACTTAGGACTTGTTCTGGATAGAGATCTCCGATTTATTAAGCATATTAATAATTGCATTAAAAAAGCGTATTTTATCGCACTTTACTTTTGCAGATACTTTACTTTTGCAGATGTATGGTCTTTGTCTAGACTCGTTAACGAGTAAGAGAATTCAAAGAGTTCAGAACACCTGTGTACGCCTTATATACGGTTTAAGACGTAGAGAGCGAGTGTCATGTAAATTAAAAGAAATGATTTGGTTAAATATGGCTAACAGGCGTAAGCTTCATTTAGCAAGTTTATATGTTAAACTTATTCATGAAAAAGTTCCACCTTATCTTTATAATAACATACGCTTTCGAACAGATGTGCACAATATAAATATTCGTCACAAAAATGTAATAACTCCACCTCTACATAGAACTGCTCTTTTTGAAAGGTCTTTTCAATATAATATTGCTACTACTTTCAATGCACTACCCGATGACTTAAAAATTTTGAACAAGATTCAAAAATAAATACAGCCATGTTTTGCATATGCAACAAATATAATTTACTTGTATGTATGTAACTAGATCGTTAAAATTTGTGAATTATTTTCATATAGTTTGTATATTTTTTATTGTTTCTAAATAGTCAACTTTTTTACTTGCTTTTTTTTCTTTTTTTTACTTTAAAAAATGTTAAACTGCCAATACTTGCATCCTCACTTGTCATTGTATTAATTTAAACAAGTCAAGGTTAAGTGGAAGAACAGGGCAACTTGATTGCAACTGAACTTCGCCTTTTGACCCAACTATGTTACATCTATAACTCTGCTTACTCTACTTGTACTTGTATTTATGTTTGTACAGTTGGGCCAATAAAGACTATTTATTATTATTATTATTATTATTATCTTTTCGTCACAAAACTAATATAGTTTCCTCAAAAAGTGCTAATACAGTTTTAGTCAAATTAATTCCATATACAAGGTGTGCGGATTCTTTAAAATGATTATTGGAAGGAGAAGAGCAGCGCTGTTGTATCCATCTCTGTTCTACACCTAGAAAATCGCAGTGTATTTCATTCGCACTCGTGCCACAGCCACATGCAAGATTTGCCTTTTCCTGCCCTGTATATTCGAAAACCAATGTGAGAAATAATATGAAGATGTTGAAACGTCAATGTAACATCAAAAATTAATTCGATTAAAAAGAAACGATAATGAAATAATAAAACAATTAGTTGATCAAACACAAGTCGACCAGAAAACAAAAAAGCAACTGAACAATAACTAATTAATTAATAACTTCTTGCCCAAATCGCGGTATCTCGTTGTCATTCATTTTAATTTGTTTTTGTTTTTTTTTTATCAAATTAATTTTTTGTTTTACATTAGAGCATTAGACTCATTGAAAAAAGTTTCGTCTATCTTTCGTTATCACAGAAACTAAAAAAGGATACTACCAAAAAATCATCTTCATGTGTGACAATCCAATTAAAACATCCTGGCAGATGATCAGGAAACTATCCGAAGGTGATAAACAATCTAATAATCTTAACATTGAAGGAGAAGGCCACAGCATTGATAATAATCCAAATATTTTAGTGGAATCATTTAATAACTTTTTTATCCAGCCCCCCCCCCCTTGATACAGTAAATCGAATCTCTAACTCCACACCACCTAGTTTATAATGACACTCTACAATTCCGTGATTCTACAATGTTCTTGTATCCCTGCACAATCGATGAAGTGCTGAATATTCTAAAATATATGGATATGATGATATGCCTCCTTGTTTAGTACAAAGTTTTGCCTTCCGCTACAGTATGTAATCAATCTGTCACTAATATCAGGTGTATTCCCTCACAACCTAAAAATTAACAAAATCATTCCGATCTTAAAAAAAGTAACCCTCACAAACTTGAAAACTACCGACCAATAGCATTGTCATCACTCTTCTCAAAGATCTCTGAATATGTCTTCCTAACTCGTTTATGGAGTTTCCTCGCACGTTTTAATATAATCACCAACTTTCAGCATGGGTTTATGACTGATAAGATAATATGAAAATCTTTCTTTCTTTCTTTGTTAACGGTAGATGAGAAAAAAGGACGGAGTTATGATTCATAAGTCTGATGATGCAATAGCAGACAATGACGCAGAGCTCTTCTCTTATGAAAACAACAATAAATCTAATACTTCAGCAATCCAATTCCTTCACGAGGAAGTTTTACGGTGGTGTATTGGCAGGGCTTTCGACCGCGTCGATCACGGTATACTGATGAAAAATCTTTTTCTTATAGGAGTAAGAGGAGTAGCATTGAATTGGGTTGAATCCTATCTATCTAACCATCCTCAATATGCACATAAGTCTTAAATATACTCAATAATATCCAATATGAATATGACTCTATAACGCGCCCGTTTAAAATCCTTGTTTGTTTACTTTTACGTATAACTAAATACTTAATAAAAATGTCCAAACAAGCACAACTTAAATTTATTGTCAATTTAAATAGCTGGACCGAAAGCTTATTTTCGGAGAATTCCGAGAAGGGTCATCCAGATGTTTTGTTATTGTATTTCGTCATGCATACCCTATCTATCGCTACCTGCTAAGTACCTAGGACCTACCGCCGGCGCTGAGGGTTAATTCTACTGGCCTATATTCTGTTTCGATTGAACGACTGAACGGAATCAGCGAGAAACTTTACCGTAATACATATTATTGATAATAATTATATCTCGTGACCGCTGTGAATCTGGACCTACGTTGTGATAACTCAGTTCTTCTTGGCGCGTTGGGAAATAAGTCGAAAGAGAACAAAGGAGCTAATTACGTTAAATAAAATACGAAGTTAGATTAAAAGTTAGAGTAAAAACTCCTTGTACCAGCCACTGCGAGGTCTGATATAATGAGCGCAAAAACCATGCGTTGAAATCAATACAAAGAAACAAAATTCACGGTTATCAGGAAGTACAGTAGAACTCGCTTAACAGATTTCACTTTTGAATATCGGCGCGGCTAACTGCTTTCAAATCACACCGTTAGTGGTTTAATGTATGCACAGATATTTGTTGGAGAGCTCTGCTCCTTAATAGATTAATAATTAATTGAATTTCAACTTAGATTTGGTCTTGGTACTAGTGTTTGTCACTTCAGATCGTACTCTAAGGCCCGTATTCATAAACAAAACTTAGGCTATGCGGTCGATAATAATTCGCCAGTAATTCATGATCTGTACGCATTTCAACGCGTTGCGGACGCACAACCAACAAGGATTTAAGTCCAGTTTAAGAATTACTTTCCGTAAAAGAAATCTTTGCAATATATAAACAGATATTCACAACGTTTTAGTGAACGCATAGCGTAAGTTTTGTTTATGAATACGGACCTAAGACACGTTCTATTCAATCAACCAACGCACAGTGTGACACAATGGGTCTACAGTGTACATTAATCAGATGTTCTGGAGAAGTATGTGATACAAAATGCCGCCCTCGGCGATCAATTTGCAGGACAATCAACAGCAATCACCAGTTTTTCAGGGACTCCTTTTGGAGGTGATGGGAAACCCTAGCTAAACTAATTAATTAAGGTCGAATGGGTAGGATCTTCTCTCGCTACTTCCAATCGCCTTGAGAGGGTGGCAGTATATGCTGAATTTTTTCAGATCCCTCTCTTCGTCGTTTTTTTCGTCGACTAAACCTATCTAACTAATTTATTGCGCAAGGACCCAAATTGACTGTTTTTCAACAATCCACTATGGGTGGTTATGGCCCTTTCAGAATTAACCTGCAAATCTTTCGGCAAAGACCACAGCTTGGTCCACACACATACAGGGTGTGAAGAAACTTTGTCAAGAAAATGGCTATGAATAGGTGACATTCGTAACGGGCAATTAATCGATTTCTGAGGTTTTGATTGTGCTGGCACACTTGGTTTCGGCGACAAATATAACTTGCCTCAGACCAGTGATTCAGGTTGGCGACTTCCCTGTACAAATCGAAAACAAATCGTTAGCGTGTTTCCAACTTGCCTGAGAATATCTCCAAAGGAAAACTATTTTCTAAGAGTACACTGTATTGAATTTCCAGATAAATTTGAGGAATAGTTAATTGCTGCTGTTTGGTTAAATCACAGAACTGGCCTAATAATTAATGAAACAAATTACCAACAAATTTTACTAGGTGAATGCCACTAGTGAGTTTTAATACTCGATTCAAATGTAAATAAAATAGTTTAATTAAAATTTATCTAAATGCATTAGTGATACTGAACTTTAGACTCTTGAGACACTAATTAATACAAATTAAATTACTCTTATTCAATTGATACCACTAAAGGTGCGATGAAGAAATACAAATACAATGTAAATTACCTTGCCGGGTGTCCCGTAATTCGCGCACAACACTCCGCACACTCTGATTTAAACACTCGCGTCGCGACGCGCACGTGTTTGGTTTAATTGCCCTTTCTTAACACACTGTATTTTAACCGTACCGAAATAAATGATTTATCTAGAAAATGAGTAAATGTCTACAAGCGCTAAAGAAAAAACCGCTAAGTCAGAATTTAAAATATTCAACCGCCCGTTAGAGAGATTCGAACGTGCCTGTCCGTTTTTCGCGCTCCTGTTTTCCTAAGTAAAAATTAACCCAACCACTCGGACTTTGCAAGCTAAATTTTGAAATCACCTTGACCAATGATAATCGCTGCTTCTAATCTCAACCCCCCCGCCCCTGCACATGTTCTGGTACACATTCATAAATTACGCAACCCCAATTATGCCCAGATACAACGCAGTGGTCTCTCAACATCTGCAATCTGCCTGGACCTTCCTGCAGTACAAGTGCCCACTTGACATTTTAATATATCCGGCACCCCTTCGAGACAAAACGCGAACCACTCTAACTGGCAACGTAATTTGATCTCGTTTCCATAACAGACCTCTATCTGCCATTTAGCGCGACAAATTCTTTACAAAATCTAAATGAAACCAAATCTAAAAGTTTACTCTGACAGATCTATGAAGCTATAGTGCAATTTAAATGGTGCCCGCAATTATAGGATTCTAAAGACTCCCTGTGTGTTCCATCCTCTTGAAAGGGACGCGGCGCCTCCCCGGTCGCATTTTTACAGCGTACCGTTCGAACACGTGTTTGTTTTTTGAAATTAAACATGCAATAACAGATTTTGTTTTGAAAACAAATCCAGCGATCGTTTCAACTCAAAATTTAGAAATCTGTCTGAAGGTGTACCGCAAGGCTCAATCTTCGGTCCTATCTTCTTTTTGCTGTACATAAATGATATCACTGTCGTTAATAAATCGGTTTATTTCACAGTGTACGCAGATGACACGCCTGTAGTTGTGTCAGGGGGATCACTCTCACAAGCTGCTACTAAATGCAACAACTTTTTTATGGAGCTTAGTAATTGGTTTTTAAATAACAAACAATTAATTTATAGGTGGGGGGGGGGTTAATCTAGGACAATTTGTAGTCACTTTTCATCACGCATCTCTTTCCTGCTTTAGAGTTTGATTTGTGTGTGGGTGTAATTCTTTAAGTAACTGCACGCGTGTGACACCGGCCTTACAGTTGACATCGCAACGAAATTACCTTTTAAAGTGCTTGAATACAATGGTATCAGTTGCACGTGTTAAGATAAATTACTGCACACAGTTAATGGTATCTACAAAAAAAAAGAAACAATGCAAATTGCATTAGCTGTTTTCTAAAGCGGGCAAATTGAAATTGAATGTCATGTGATGTCCGGTCGCAGAACCGATTGGTCATTAAAATTACTTAACGTAAGGCAAGCCGGTTGGTTGTTGCGTAACCGAATTTCGCAATGGCATTTCTTACGAACAAAAAAAAAGTTAGGTTTACGGGATTTAATGATGTCCGTGTACAATTTTTAATGAGGTGGAAAATTGGTTTATTTAATTCCAATTCATTATTACATAATATTTGCCTATGTATGTATATACATATATTAATTTACTTCATTATTAAACAAAGAGGGACGATTTTTTTTTGTTACTTTAGAAACAATTTTTCGTTATTAGTAAAGCACGGATTTAGGTGCGGTTTTAGATCATGAATCATCGCTTCACAGCGCGTTCGCCCGACCACCCTAAATATGCACCTAAATCCGTGCTGTAGTAATTACGTACTTAATTATTATTAATTTCAGGTAAAAAAACAACAACAATCGTAATTAAGAAACTGCAATAATTTTTCTGCATCAGAAGTTATGATACACTTAAGTGTCACAACGTTGAAAGCACTCAAGTGTTAAGAGATTAAGTAATTCATACATAAGATATGAAACGTTAAGTAATCCGCTAATCAATTACGCAATTAGTTAACCGACCGTGATTATTAATAGATTCCTTTTCGTGTAGTTGACATTCCGCTGAGAAAACAATGACTAACAACAACTTGTTTGTTGAGCAATGCGTTTTACGTGCACTTTTTTTCCGAGCATCTAACGCGGGACCTTGCGTTCGGAATGAATTAGTAATTTCTATTTAAAACGCTCGGTTTAGCTGTTTACGTCGATCGATTATTGCGTTTGAAGTTACAGGAAAACTAGTTTGCTTTCTGAAACAAATAACTTCGCCAGCAGACACGTGTTCATCGCGAACAATGTAATTCCACCTATTCCGAAACACCCTGTATAAGTACGGGAAAATAGGAGATGACGTGGATTGGAACCAACTCACTCAATGTCTCTTATAGGATTTTATTGACGTTGACGTAACAATAACAATTAAGTTTCATTAAGTGCAGCTTTTTGCAAGTTTTCAAAAGTTCATTTTTTTGTAACTTTCTAACGTTCCGAGAGAGAATTGACGCCCTTTTTTTAATTTATTTAAATCTGTTATGAAATCTTGTTATGAGAAATCTGAATGTTGTTTTATAAACTAAACTCAACTCTTAATTTTATGGCCTACGTAAAATTACGCTTAACAATACATATTGTTTTTATGAAGGCACTGAAGGCACCCATTATTTAATTTAGAGACGCAAGCAATTAATAAGAGAAATAAACAGAGAGTTTGTACAATACCACACTGCGCTAAGTTCGGGTCGCCTGGGGGATCACAACTTACGACGCTGGCTCGATTCCAAATTCATGCGGGGAATCCAAATGCTTACATCGAAGTCACGAAATGTGACACGGAATTTACATGAATTTCCGAACCTCCGCGGTGCTTGTCGGTACTTGACACTTGGTGGGACTTGATGGTACTCGGTGCTACTTGGTGAAACTTGCAAATGCTTGTTAATACTTGCCCTTTTTAAGACAAGGGCCTGAAGCGTTAAGAATCTATTTGAACGCGTGAAGACGGAATTCGTGGTACGGGTTTTAACTGCTAATTCCGTACTGGAACTATTTCGGGTCGTCTGGGGGGGGGGGGTCACAACTTAGACGCTGGCTCGATTCCAAATTCATGCGGGGAACCCAAATGCTTACATCGAAATCACGAAATGTGACACGGAACTTACATGAATTTCCGAACCTCCGCGGTGCTTGTCGGTACTTGACACTTGGTGGGACTTGATGGTACTCGTTGGTACTTGGTGGCACTTGCTAATACTTGCCCTTTTTAAGACAAGGGCCTGAAGCGTTAAAAATCTGTTTGAACACGTGAAGACGGAATTCGTGGCACTGGCTTTAACTGCTAATTCCGCACCGGACCTATTTCGGGTCGTCTGGGGGAGTCACAACTTCACAGGGGTCACAACAAATTCATGCGGGGAATCCAAATGCTTACATCGAAGTCACGAAATGTGACACGGAATTTACATGAATTTCCGAACCTCCGCGGTGCTTGTCGGTACTTGGCACTTGGTGGGACTTGATGGTACTCGTTGGTACTTGGTGGCACTTGTAAATACTTGCTAATACTTGCCCTTTTTAAGACAAGGGCCTGAAGCGTTAAGAATCTGTTTGAGCACATGAAGACGGAATTCGTGGCACTGGTTTTAACTGCTAATTCCGTACTGGAACTATTTCCAACAACCTTTCTTGAACGAAGAAAATCTCCAATATCTATTACACAAGTTTAAGTTATGTAAACTTATATTTACAGCGAACAACAACAACCAACGCTCAGGAATGCCCCGAACACCGATAAGATGGCGACCGGAATTCCTTTGATTTTTGCAAAATCAACAAAAAACCGGAAAACGCCGACACGCCCCTTTTCGCTCCCAATTCAAAAATAGCCAATCTACACGCAAGCGCAAAGAAACAAAATAAAAGACCTTAGAGTTTGTAATCAAATAGAGCGATCAGTGAAGCCAAATCAGAACTCTAGAGTTTGTAATCAAATAGAACAATCAATGAAGCCAAAATTTAGAAACACCCTAAAATAAAAACGAACCATAACACGACGTTGCCATGGTTTTTACGAATCTGATTCTGATGACGATGGTGAAGTCCACTACTTGGTCGTATCAAATACAGCATTTTTCCAATAGATTTAATGATTGCTCCTTTAAGCCAATGTTCTTGTGGCTTGAAGAACTTCATGAAAATATGTTCGGATTTCGAGAACTTGGTTGTTATTCTGATGATGGTTTGAGTTGTCTACCGTGAAGTAGTTCAGCAGGTGATTTATCTAAACTGGGATGTTTAGTTGTTCGGTAGGTGAGGCTTTCCTCTTACTTCCTCCTTCCCACAATGCTTTTTTCATGACTGTCTTAAAAGTACGAATGAATCGTTCAGCCTGTTCATTTGATGCTAGATGGAAGGACGCTGTAGTGAGATGCTCGATTTCATTCTCTTGACAGAACTGGCTAGATGTAAACTGAGTACCGTGGTACTTGGCAGACCTTCCATGAGAAATATTTTTTCTAGAGCTGCAATGGTAGTTTCAGCTGTGATGTTTGGAACATGTATAATATAATAAAAGGATGTTTTGAGAAGGCAACGATGCAGGTCAACCACATTGAATTTATGTATGGACCGGCGAAGTCAACATGAATCCTGTCCCAAGGTTTGTTTGCTTGTGGCCATTGTTTAAATTCTCGTGGTGGATCGTGCAGGACTCACATTTCTTGACCAAATCTTCAACATTTTTATCGATGCCGGGCCACCAACAATGACGTCGAGCAAGCTGTTTCGTCCTAACTACTCCTCAATGTCCCTCGTGTAGCAATATCCAAAATCTTGCGCTGCAGACTCTTGAGTGTTCGTCAGTTTGATACAGCACAATGTATTTTTTTTAACGGAGAGATCAAATCGGCGAGTGAAGTAAATTTTCTGTGTCTCGTTGGGTAGTGTTTCAATGATAAGCGATAAAGTTTGATCTTGAGATGTGGCAGCTGCAGTTCGTTCTGAAGTTTTTGTTTTTTTTTAATCGATTGTTTCTTGTATTGCATTGACGTTTTTACGTTATAATTTTAATTCTACAAGTCTTAACTACTGCAATCATATTTTATGAAACTGAAAATAATTTTGAACTAAAACGTTTCCATTAAAAAAAAAAACTAGAGAAATTTCTGTAATTGGCGCGGGCAATTTCAGTTGGTAAACGATCGGTTTCGCAAGAAGTACCGTCACCACCATCGGCGGTAATTTTCCCGTGTAATTATTGCCTCAAAACGAACAGCAAAATAATTTATTCCTCGCGAACTTTCAGTCAGGAATTACCTAATTGCAGAATTTTATTACAGAAGGTGTCACTAAAAAATCTTATTCTCGCAATAATAAAGGATGAGTGTCTTCACCAAAGGAACAAGAAAAAAAATCATTCTTGATTTGTCAGTACAGTGCAAACTCTTTAATCCGTACACATGCTTCACCACTTCCACTCATAATCCGGACGACTCTCGTTAATCCGAACAATGCCTGCAAACGCATAACAGCGGGAGACGTAAACGCGTGTGCATAACCGAAAGTGCGTTCAAAAATTCCCACGTTTGGAATTGGCTATACTTTTGTTCACCTCACACCGCAACACTGAGACGGGCTTGTCATACAATTTTACGAAAAAATGCCCCCCCATTTGTATTTACTCCTATCGTTTAACAGTTGGTTAACCTTAACTTACTTTCCAGTTTATTTTTGTTCAATGTAAGCAATAAGTAAAGACGTACCATCTCAAGTCTTGACCAATTTCAAACGTGGGGGTTTTCCAACACACTTTATTACTGCCCCGAACGAACCGATAATCCGGATGAGCCTTACGTTTTTTTTTAATTGTCCGGATTAAAGAGGTCTTCGTTTTTTATTTCTTTCGATCTTTTTTTTTATTCGGTTACTAATAGCAATAAAATTACCTGGGGGTATTAAATTTAACGAAAATTTTGTTAGAGATATTGCACTCTAGTCTTAAATGTATTGAGGTCGAGTGGGATCCGCCATGCTGATTATTGTTATTACGTTAACAAAAAAAAAGGCGTATTCCCGCGGAATGTTAATTTCAGCCCCGGGGCATTGCCTAACGTTTTACGCAAGACGAGAACCCGATGACCCCTAATTACCCACGTCCAATTAATAAACAAAACGAGGAGTGAAACGTAGAGATGTGCGCGCAATTACAATTGCTCGCTGTTTAAATTTCGCCTCCGATTGAATCTGAATGATTGCATCGCATCGGTTGCATCAGCCTCACGAAATGCTAATTTGATTTTTTGCATAAAAAACACGAGGGGGCAGATTTTTCTTCTTCTAATTCTAAGTAGTCTTGGCCCTATCTGGATTCAGAAAGTAGAATCTAGAATTCTACTTCGCTTGCCATCATGAGACACTTATCCTTGTCTCTTCTTCTTGATGTTCTCTTGATTATTTTTATCCATAATGGATAGATTTTTTTGGTCCCGATCTTCCTCTTCCAGCTCGCTAGTCCTTGGATTTGGTCGTCCTTTTGGTTGGTCGTGCAAAAGTCACATTTTTCTTGATGGTTAGTTTATGCTCGTCCCCAACATCGGGATAAGAAGGAGTCGAGAGATTTCAACGACTTTCAAAAACTAACTGGGAAATAGCAAGTCGTCAGTTCTTTGCAACTTTTGCTCTTTATAGATACGAAAGCCCCTCTTCTCCAATGTAAAATCGGGTGGCTCATCAAAGGGAATCATCTCATCATATCAGACATTTAATTGAAGAAAAAGAAAATCCAAATAATAATGACAGTTATTATGAAAAATAATGAATGAATTTTTTTTTAATTCAGTTGTATGTACAAATTGAATTTTGCACGACTTGTTGATTACACAAGCGGAACGTTAACAAAAAAAAAAAAACAAGTTACACATCAAACACGCCCAACCTTCGTTGACGAAACGTTTTGCGCGTTCCAACTCCAAATAATCTCGTTCAACCTAGAATAGTTAAGGAGTTGCGCAACTCGCGACCAGCTACGGTTAGTCCTTAACTCAATAAAGCAGAATAGCAATTATGCATATAAATCAGATTACACGCTACTATGGAATGTCGGATTCGAAAGGAACTCGACGATTCCGTCGGCATTTGTATGTGCTCGCTCAGGTTTGGCTTGAGCGCGCCGACCATAATCGGACGTCACGTTCCACGGCGTTCGAATGGGAAACAGGAAATGCGTCTTGGAATTAAACGATTTGCAGTCGGCTACTGTTCTTGGCGATGGTAAATGCAAATGGTAGGTGACCGTTTATTGCGTTGCGTTCACAAAATCAACAATAGGGGAAAACAATGGAACGTTGATGGACAAAAACGCAGAAGAGAAAGAGAAATGCGTGGAAAATGGAAGCAATCGACAATGGTGAAGAGAAGAGATGCCAAAATATAAAAGGCCCAGAGGGATCACTAGGCATCAACCAAATACAGAGGAGAAATGAGTGGTGTAGTTACTGGAAATGTAACGGCAGTGTCAAGAGGAAAATTAAATGGCTAGGGCGGCAATAAAATGGAGAAAAATGTGACTGGAAGCAATCGACTGCGATGAAGAGAAGAGGCAACATAATACATCGAAAGAGCAAGGCATCAAACAAATACAAAGAAGGAACGAGTAGTGGACTGGAAATGGAATGGAACTGTAAAGAGGTGACACCAAGGAACGACCTAAAACTGAAGGGACAGCAGATTAGGGCATGTGGAATCCCTGTGCTGTCAAAGCCGAGAATTTTAGAAGATTCATTTGGTAATCAAGGAAAAAATCCACCTTAGACTAATTAAGTCAAGCACTGAAAAGAGCAGGAAAACCCTTGCCAAAGTTAGGGGTGGTCTTGATTGATCATATTGATTGAATCAAAGTTTAAAAAAATAATTGTTTAATGATTCAAATACAAATTGAAATCGTGGTTTACGAAGTTTGAGTTGAGCACAATAGATTAAATCGGAGCCAATTAAAAAAAGAGCAAGGAAGTTATGTATTCAGGAAAAGGAAAATGTAGAAGATAGAGAAAAAAGATAAGGGAAATTCTCTTCCAACAAGAGGAAGAACAAACTGGAGAAGGTGACATCGAAGGAAGACCGAAAATTGAAGAGACAGCAGATTAGGGCAGTGGAATCCCTGTGCCGTTAAACGCCGAGGATTGTAGAAGATTCATTTGGTAATCAAAGAAAAAAGTTGTCGAAAATTCACTTTAGGTTAGGCAAGCACTGAAAGTACAGGAAAATCCTTGCTAAAGTTAGGGGTGGTCTTAATTTATTGTAGAAGTGTTTAATGTAATGAAAAGATGAAAAGAAAAAAATTCCCTCGGAACAAGAAGAAGGAAAGACCCAAAATTAGCATCGTCACTGTCAAAGGCAAAGCCATCAGACGTGTAAAGTTAAATAACGTTGAAACTGACGATAAATTTTATTTTGTGGAATTGAACGCTTCATTTCGAAGGTCAAATCAAAGACTTCTATTTGCATCCACAACGTTTCTGGAAAGGATTGCATTTGCTAAAGAATTTGGTTGTGGCTTGGAAAGAGGAGACAGAACTATCCCTAGAGGTGAAGATATTCATTTCCCTAGCCTCTGAAAACATTTCTCCAATCTCCACTCACATTGCTGGAATACCTGCGTCAACTTCGCAATACTTCTTATCCCCTTTTCATTACCTAAATTCTTCTTTTGCCATAGTCTTTTCTAGCTTGCTCTTGAGTTGTTTCTTCTTTTGGAATCAACAACGTCTTGTTGGAACTGAACTGTTTTTCATCCAATTTCACTCATCTGCTTTATGCGGGAGTTTTTGCTTTCTCTTCCACACATCTTTCTCATTCTTTTTCTGTTTCAGTAAAGTATAGTACGTTTTAGCATATTTTCTACTCCTAGTTGTTTCTATTTCTCTTTTAATTCTCAACGTCCTATTATTTTCATGTCATTCTTTTCGTTGGAACTCCTGGTTCCCTTTTCACGACTTTCACAGCTTTCTTCGTTCCTAATCCTGTTACTCTCATTCGAAAAACTCTTCTCTCGTTTTCATAATATGCCTTAGCTTCACTCATCTTCTTCCTGTTGGAATTCTTGCCTCCCCTTTTTCAGAAAAAAAAATTTATGGGCTAATCCCATTTGTCTAACTTCGATTTTGACTTTCTGCTGTCATCTCTGCCCCCACTTGCTTTTGATTTGTCAATTTCTTTTTTCTTTGTGATTACTTCAAATAATAACATATGTCCAAATAAATTTCTGATAAAGGTAGGTCATGGAAGATAAATTATTACATTATTTACACTAAAATATTGTCCAGTTCTTGAGTAGTTAAGTAAAATTGAAGTTTAACTGGCCATATCTTACAGCTTGACATGTCACTAACTTCAAAAACTGCTTGGTATTGAAGATTTTTACACTCCATGACCTACCTTTATCAGAAATTTATTTGGACATATGGCATAACATATGCATGTCGCGAACGTCGGAGTAACGTGCCTTCATAAATGTAGCTCAACTGTGGGACAGATATGCGTGATGTCTGATTTTACAAATACAGGGAAGAAATGAGTGGTGGACTGGAAATGGACTGGAAGTGTAAAAAAGAAAATAAACGGATAGCTCTAAGCCAGAGGTGAAGGAGAAGAATACGTAAAGAAAAAAGTTAGGAATGGACAAGTGTGAACAGGTGAAAAATGGAAAAATTTTAGCTGAAAATGACGAGCAAGCGAATCAAATGGTACGATTACATGGAAAAAACAGAAGTGATAAAAATGAAACTGAATGGGACAGCATGAATTTGAATAAGTCAACTGATCATATCGAACTCGGAAGAGAAAAACCATGAGGCATCAACCAGGGTCTTATGTGCAACCATGAATTGCTGTAGAATAAAATATTGATCAAAAGGTATTCATAAGTCAACGGTTAAATAAATTAATTCTGACATACGTGACAATGGGACAGCAGTCTGTAAGAAGTGGAAAGAAAGATTAATGTGAAAGAAGCTGGGCCTAATCAAAACGACCATCGAAAGATGAGATTATAGGTCATGTAGGCCCAGAATCTAAACCAATTCTGACTTACGTGTCAACGACACAGTGGTCTGATAGAAGTGGAGATAAGGTAAAAGAAAACGAAAATCGAAAAATAGAATTTATAAATGGCTGGGTCGTGTGTGAAGAGCAGGCCCATACACGCCATGAAGAACGAGGTAGGTTTAGAGAAGGAACAAAATCGAGATGCATTGAAGAAATAAAAGAAAACCCAAAAAAAAATACAATTTAAAAAAGGAAGATAAAGCTGAGAATACGAAGAAGAATGGCAACGTAGGTACACTAGTAAAACAAGTAAGAGTGAGAGAGGCACAGAAGGCATGTAATGAGTACCCTACCCAGAAACTGTTATAAGAGAGAAAAGCTTCATATTATGTAGTTATACCTACATACATACCTGTATGTGAACTACAAGAAACAAAATAGAAAAAAAAATACTGGGAAGGATAATTTGAGGTTTTGCTTTACTTAAAATTGTTGTCCACCAAAATTAACCAAGTCATCATTTCGAAATTTTCTGGTATTCCATGGTATACAATGGATGAAGGGGTTAACCCCCTTATTCTGTATCTCACAACGACATCGTTAAATAACGATAATCGTTAAGTGACATATTTCAACCAATCAGGCCTTACACACAACGCTTGGTGAAAATACCTCACTTAACGACTATGGTAAACAGCGTTCACAATGTCTTAACGTAACAAAATTAATCTCTAAATACAGGTTTGAAGCGTTTTGTTTTAATGTAAATACTTAAAATTCTAAACTGAAACTAATTAATGTGTTTAATTTTATGAACAGTAAATCATTTAAATTTAGAATTACTTCGTTTACATTAACAAACAGTGCATTTAAATTATTAATTTACGTTACGTTAAGTGATTGTGAACGCTACATTATGAGTCACAGAATAAGGGGGTAAGTCAGTCATGGTCCCCATTTCTACAATTTGTTTTGAAAATAGCTTTCTGACTTTATCTAAGTCATGTCTTTTTAAAATTTCTTTTTACATAAACACTAACACTACCAACTGTATTGGTAGGTACAGATTAGTACATAATATATTAACAAACATCAGCTGACGACGCGACGTCTGTATACAATTATAGGTACTGTATCGATGACTTAATAAATGATGATGATGGTGAAGTAATACAGGAAACTGAAGAAAGCATAAGGCACATCAGAATTAAACAATGAATGGTAAAACGATTAAAATATAAAAATATCTAGCAGTTACAATACGACAGAAATAAACAAGAGAATAATATCAGCAAAGCAGGTGATTAAAAAAATAAAACTAGTATTATTTAATTCTAGAACCTTTTCCATTCTTGCAGGTATATGAAAGGAGCTGAACTTCCTAAGCTATCTTTTTGTATCTTGCGTTCGATGTCTTATTTCATATTAATTTATCTCTTTTCGAGGCTTTATTTTTATATCATCGACAAAAATACAAAGCATATCTCGACGTACGATATGAAATTTTTTGAAAATTCTATCAAATTTCTGCAATTTTTTTGGTTTTTTTACATTGTCTTCTGTTGAGATTTTCATTGTTTTCAATTCAATTCAATTTCTCATTTTGCATCTGCTTCTTTCCAATGTGGTTTTGAATTTTCATTTTGCATATTTTTTGCTCGCGAACGATTGTTTCTCTTCTTGCAATTGTTAATTACTGTAAGCTCCTCAATATTCCCTCGTTTATTTGAAACATTGCTTTCCGACGATGTTTTTCTCAGCCCGTCCCTCGATCGTATCCACGACTGTAAAAGTCTCATACACTATCGAATTTTTATTTTGTTTAATCTTGTCTTCGCTTTGCAAGTATTACAATTTCTGCTGACAGTATCCTACTTCTATGGTTTTCTATAAAATTATAATATTATAGATTATAGCAAAAAAAAAACATTAAGTCTGATATGTAAAGTTCGGATTTTTATGCACAAGAAATGTTAAAAATATGCGCATAAATACGTCACGTTTTTCCAAAAAATATGTCAAAAATATGCTCTCGTACATAAATTTAAGCCCTTTTATGCATGTTGTTTCTGATGAAATAAAACAAGTAATCAAAACATGTCTACATTTAAGCACAAAAACTATAATAACTTTAGAGAACATATTTCATTATCTATGATAATAACTACATTAAATAAAAATAATAATAATTCTATTTATTAAATATGATCTAAGCAACATAATGCTTAGTTGCCAGTTGACAATTAAATGTTTTTCTAAGTTTTCCACATTGAATTTTTGCCATATATCTGACAATATATTTTTATATGTCAAAAATGTTCTTTTGACATCCACCGACGTGAAGGGTGCATACTTAAATGCTGCAACATGGTGAGGATCTAAATCCAAATCAAATCAAATGTTTAATACCAACCTTATTGGTTGTTACGCTATTAAATTTCGTAAGTATTGTTTTTCCAATTTTGCTGGAGCCATTTTTAACAAATTTTCGAAATCTGATACAATTGCAATTGATTTTATTAAACTCACTTGCTCGTCTCTAATTTTTTACTAAAGCTACTTAAGTTACTATAATGAGCTTTAATATAGATTAACTGATCACGTTTTTCGTATAGATTTTTACATTTTGCAATAGATTCAACTGAATCAGTGAAATCTAACACAATGTTTTTTATACTAGAAAAGTTATTCGCGTGGAATATGCCTGCGTCTAACCACGTTCTCCACCGGGTAACAGCGGGTTCGGGAGGTAAAGGCACGTTCGGTAATTTTTCTTTATACACTTGCACACGATTTCAGATAATCCGACACATCTGCAAGCTCCATTCTTACGAATGGGAAATTACCAGAGGAGACCGTAATAAAGTAATATAGTAACGGTCGCCCGGCGAGTACGACAGTAAACATTTCAGTGAACTGCAAAAGTAAGAGCGGCGACTTTTGTTTATTCTTGCTTACCTAATTTTATGATAAAAATTAATTATTGATTTTTTTAAAATATGTCAATTTTATGTTCGAAATGTAGAAAATATGCATTTTAGGCACGAGAACCGAAAATGTGCACTAAACCATCAGTTTATGCAAAATATGTAATTTTTTTATACCGCCATTCTAATTATTTTAGTGAAATTTGGATATATCCTAAATTTTACATTGATATTCCTAATAATAATGATGCTTTTTACATAAAATCCGAACTTTACTGATATGACAATCGAATATTTGAGTTAGATCATTAAAAAAAAAATAACAAATATCAAAGGCCTAGTACAGACTCCTGCGGCCTTCCAGAATCAATTTTTTTTTACGTTAATAGTATTACTGAAGTGTGATGTAGGTACGATTTTATTAATTTGCCAGGAACATCCGGAATCCCATGATGTTTCAGCTTGTAAGACAATTTGCTAATTCGTTTCAGTTCATTTCAGTAACCTTAAATCCAAATGAATTACTTGTGTACCATTGGACAGTTAAAAGGGAATGAAAAGCAAAATAAAGACGCAAAACTCAACCTTATTTCTATTTTGCATTTGTACGCAAGTGTACACGACTGTACAAGTTTCAAACACCGTCGATTTGTTTTATATTATTTTCCCTTCAATTTTTCACAATGACTGACTTAATACAACAAAAATTGGGTGTACGCGATTTTTCTGCATGCCACTATGTACTTCAACTCTGCTGACAGTATCTTATTTTTATGGTTTTCTATAGAATTGTAGTATACATTACAGATTATAGCAAAAAAAAGCATAAAGTCTGAGTTAGATTATTATTATTAAAAAAATAATAAATATCAAAGGCCTTAATACAGATTCCTGCGGAGTTCCAGAATTGATGTTTTTTTACATTATAGGAAGTATGACGTACGAATCCCATGATGTTTCAGCTTGTAAGACAATTTGCCGATTTATTTCATTTCACTTCAATGACTTTCTCAGCACAAATAGATCGCCTTTTTTGTAACTGATCACTTGATCAGCCATTTAACTCGCGATTCATAAAATGTTGGAGCTTTACTTGTGCTTTATATTTCTAATGGTTTTCAAGAATTAATTTTATATCATTTAATATTGCTAATAATTACGAATTACACTCGTTGATAAATTATAACGCGTGATTTTTAAAATTTTTTATCAACTCTTGCCATGGAATTGGACGGCATGTCGTAGCTTTACTGTAAAATAGCAAAAAGGAGTGCAATGACGGACTTTTCACTTAAGCTAAGACATGCCATCCAGATCTCATGGCAAGAGTTGATAAAAAATTTAAAAAATCACTCGGTATAATAATAATCCTAAGGCGATCCATTGAAGATGGCTTCCATTTCTCAAAAGATTCCTTTTTTCAAAGGGCGTGTTAAAAAATCGATTCACGTATAAATCGAACAAGAAATCAATCTACTGAAGGCTGATTCTAATTTTCGAAAGGTGTTCTATTTGAAGGGATGTTTTAAAAGCAAAAATCGAGGCAAGAAATCGATCAACAATTGAAGATTGTTTTTAAATTTTAAAAAGTTTTGGGATTTGTTAAGACAGCGGTTCTATATCTCAACAGGTTCTATATTTCTAAAGGTGTTATAGGATGTGTTAAAAAGACGAACAAATCGATCTATTGAAGGTCGATTCTATTTCTCACAAGATGTAGGATGTGCTAAAAATAGATTCAAGTTTAAAATCCAAGAAGAAATCGATCCAGTGAAGATTCATTCTATTTTTTAGAAAGTGTAGGATGAGTAAAAGTCGATTCAAGTAAAAATCGAATAAAAAATCGATCCATTAAGGATCGATTCTATTTCTCGAAAGATGTTATAGGATATCTTAAAAATCGATTCAAGTAAAAATCTAACAAGAAATCGTATTGTATATCGATTCTATTTCTCAAAAGGTGTAGTAAATTCATTCAAGTAAAAATCGAACAAAAAATAGATCTATAGAATATCGATTCTATTAAAGCAAAAATCGATCTATTAAAGTTCGATTCTATTTGTCAAAAGGTGAAGGATGTGTTAAAAGTCGATTCAAGTAAAAGTAGAGCATAAAATAGATATATTGAAGATTGTTTACATACATATTTTAAGAGGTATAAGTAGTGTTAAAAAATGGAACAAAAAGTCATTCTATTGAAAATCGAATTCTATTTCTCAAACGATGTAGAATGTGTTAAAAATCGAACAAAAAATCGATCTAATGAAGATCCATTCTATTTTTAAAAAAGTGTAGGATGAGTTGATTGATTCAAGTCAAAGTCAAGCAAAAAATAAGATCTACTTAATATCGATTCTATTTCTCGAAAGGTGTAGGATGTGTTAAAAATCGATTTAAGTAAAAATCAAACAAAAAATCAATCTAGTGAACATACATTCTATTTAAAAAAAAAGTGTTGGATGAGTTAAAAGTCGACTCAAATAAAAATCGCATAAAAATCGATCTATTGAAGATCGACTCTATTTCTCAAAAGGCGTAGGATGTGTTAAAAATCGAGCAAAGAATAGAACTACTGAATATCGATTTTATTTCTCGAAAGGTGTAGGATGTATTAAAAATCGAACAAAAAATCGATCTTTAGTAGATCTTAAAAAGTGTGGGATGTCTTAAAGATCGATTCAAGTAAAAATCGAACGAAAAATATGGAATGCGTTAAAAGTCGATTTAAGTGAAAAGCAGTAAAAAAAGTCGATCTATTGAAGATAGGTTCCATTTCTCGGAAGGTTCTATTTTTCAAAGGATGCATTTTTTTGAAAAAGTGTAGGATTTGTTAAAAGTTCATTCAAGTAAAAATAAGAAGAAAGAAAATCGATTTATTGAAGTTCGATTCCATTTGTCAGAATGTTCAAAGAATTTTTCAAAGGATGTGTTAAAAATCGAACAAAAAAATCGATTTTATGTTTCAGAAAGTGTAGGTCGATCCAAGTAAAAATCGAGCAAGAAATCGAACTATTGAAGATCGATTCTGTATCTCAAAACATTCTATTTTTTGAAGAATCGTTAAAAATCGATTCAAATAAAAATCGGACAAAGAATTGAATCTATTGAAGATCGATTCTAATTTTCAGAAGGACGCGTCCGGACGTGTTAAAAATCGAGCAAAGAAAAAGTCGATCTATTTATTATATTTATTTCAATAAAATTTTGAAACTAAAAAAAAATAAAAATAATTTTCTCCAGAAATTGCGTTACTCCATGTTTTCGTAAACATGAAAAATAAGGCGTTGCGTTTTCGATTCGATTTCGTGAAAGATAAAATTGATTTAAATCAAGCATATTATTGACAAAACAATTTACTTGTTTTTAATTTAAAATTAAAATGTTTTTGTTGCTCAGATGTCAGAGGAATGAACCAGTCGAAATTAAGAAAACAAAAAATTTAAATTTTTCTAATTTTTTATAATAGAAAATTCGAAAATAGTTACTTTAATGTCGGAGTCAATAGAATTAGATATAGGGTTCAGGTCTAATAAATTTTCCCCACATAGTTTTGTGTAGACGTTCTGAATGTGTATATATAGTTGCCTACCTATGGTGGTCATCGAAGAGGAGGAGTGACGCGCGTGCACGAAATTCAAAAAAACAGTTTATAATGAAACAAACAGTTAAACAACAGCTAGTAAGTTTAATTGAAATAACAGGTAACAGCGTTTTCACATATTTGTTGTTTATAAGCAGCTATCTGTTTTGAATTTCGCGCGTCCTTCGTTCGCCTGCGTGCTACTTAATTAGGCAACCACACCTACACGTTTAGAATGTCCATACAAATCTACTCGTATAAGGAGAAATTGGCCCTGAACCCCCTAGCTTATTATATTCGCATTAAAAATCCGTTGCTACAGGATAAGATTTATATAGCCCACGCTGTATCTGTATCTATATTTAAATTTAAGCCGGGTTTTACGATAATCCAATCAAATATTGAAAGCGTTTCGTTTCCCATTAAACTGTTGCCGGATTTACAAAAGCGATTAGCTTTGCTATTCTTCATTTCGGGAGCTTGCGATTTATTTTCAGAACAAATCAGAGCTTGATTTCAGGTCAAAAAGCGATCGCAGGATGTCGCTAATTTTTGAATAATAATATGGTCTTTATTGTGTCCTTGAAAACACATTTTAATATTTAAAAACTGAATTAAATTTGCCTGCAAAACAAGCACAAAGTCTCAAAGATTTTCTCTGTATTGTATCAACTGGATATTTTAAGTTGTCGTATCAAAAGCAAGATGTTGTAAATCCAATTCTGTGTCGTTTTCTTGAAGTTAAAACTAAACCTGTACTTCAGTAGAAACTAAAGTTACAGTAAATACAGAAATATCAATGTATTTCATGGCCTCGCATACCTGCATCACAGTAATACTTTTCCGCTTGAGTAATCGCCGCAATTATGCAAAATGTAAATTAAAGTCGGGGGGTTTAAAGATAACTTTCGCGTTAAAAAGAAAATGACACAAATTAAGGCGCACCGAACACTGTCACATTCAAATATTGTAACTTTTTAAATTTCCAAATTACTAACGTATCTACATACAAAAACAGACTTAATACATACGTGATTTGTTCGACAAGCGACAGCTGTATTTATTACCTGCAACAGAAAAAGAATGCCGTAATAAATCATGAAATGGCCTTTGTATTTTAAATTAGAAAAAAAAGATTTCTCGCCTTTGCTTATGTATCATAAAATTTTTATGTTTGAGTAAGTTTTGCGAAATAACAAATTTTTATTACCTACTAATAATAAAAAATTACTCAATTCTAAACGGCTGAAATTTTTTTTTGTCTTGAGAAATACGTGGCTTATCGATACGATTTATCTCGTAAGGCCCATCTAAACTTTTCCTTCTTCCATTCTATAGGCTTTAAAGTTTCTGTGAAAATCGCCGTCATTAAAAGTAATTACACCATGTAGGTAAGTGGTCTGTAATGAGGGGAGCCTCATCTTCCACGAAACACTAAATTATTACATACTAACGACGGGACCTGCTTTAGGGGCCCACCTCCTTTGTTGTTGGTTATAATAAAAAGACCACACGAAAATTTTGACTTTAGCAAAATACGTTTAATGAGCGAACAACAGAAAATAAAAATATAATACACACTACATTAACACGTAATAAAAGAAGTAAGAGATAAGAGAGTTTTCGGATAAGCTAACAGTCAGACATCATATACAGGGTGTTTAAAAAACATGTTCGGATATTTAATCTGCGTATAGATCTCATCAATACAAACACAAAAGTCTTAATGAACATAGATCCGAAAATCAACCGTTCCCGAGGTACAGTGGATTCTGTAAGAAATACATTTTGCTTGTTAAATCCTCAGTAACTTTTCAATTTGCACTAATAATGGTTCATTATAGTAGTGCAACTGCCGTGATTGAATGTAACCGATGAGATATTTGAAGCTCGTGATCGTGGTAAAGCTTCAGCACTTATATTTCTTGATTGAAGTAAAGCTTTCGACCGTGTTAATCATCGATTACTTAAGTATTACGGATTCGACAGTAATCCTGTTTCATTTTTTCAAAATTATTTGCAGGCACGCGAACAAGAAAGTAGTATTGAACGAAAGTAGTATTGAACAGCTTATCCTAATTAAAATCGGGTGTACCGCAAGGCTCGGTTTTAGGGCCTCTGCTTTAGACATCGGATTTCAGGAACTTTCTAAAAGATTATACTTTTCAGTTTTATGCAGATGATACACAGCTTGAGCTTAGTTCTTCCGCTGATGCTGTGCAGTCAACTTCGGTTGCAATTAACTAAGACTTGACTTGACTTGACTTTTTATTTCAGTCGGATTTTTTTTTTTAGTAAATTCATTAAAATCTAGAGTAAATACGCACATACAAAAAGCGGGGCCGCGTCGCCTGAATACATTGTAGGCATTAAATTGACAATTTAATAAGATGATGCAGCTTTTGCATTTCTCTATTTGCTAACTCGTGCAAGTCACAACAGCTTACTTCGGGAGATCGTAAAATCATTCACCTGCGCGTTCGTTCCTTTGCGTAAAATAACTGCAACGTTCGTGCCACACTTAGCAAAATAATAACAAAACGTGTGATTATTATCCGGCCCCCGTTCCACTGACTTACTTTTACATTCGGGCGGCAATTATTTTTGCAATATAAAAGTGATTGTGACGGTCAGTTACTTCACTAAATAATCACAATGATCATAATAACGGCGTGCCGAATAATTACCCCCCTGTCAGTCAACGAGAGCTTCGCGAAGCGCGAGCGTTTTTCCTCTTTACTTTCGTTCTTGCACGTAGTCGATCTTCATGACCGGTTCGGTATGCGAGGCTTCGCTCTTTTTATTATTTATAACTTCGCGTTAATTATTCTTCACAAGATTGATGGGTACGTACAGTACAGGGTGTGTTAAAATTACCGGGCCGGTTTGCTCTCGAAAAAAAAAAGAAAAGAAAATCGTTGCAAGTAACCACCACCAGAATCATTAACTTTATTTTATTTTAACTTGAATATCTCTGATGAATGGCTGGAAAGTTACGACAATAATAACAAATTACGAATTATTACTACTTGAGTGTTTGTTTTAGATTTTATTTTTTCGTCTCTTGCTAAATTTTCTATTTCTATTCTATTTGCAGTTTTCGAGCTTACATTTGCAATTAATGAGAGCAACGCTAATTCTATGTATACAGGGGAGCACAAACCCCTTTTGACTAAACCAAACACCCTTCTACCACGTTAATCAGCAGATCAACGCTAAACCGATGATCATTATTATTTTATTATTATTTCAGTTTTCAAAAAAAGTAATTAACAGGAGCCAATTAGCTGAACCAATTATAACGTGTTCTGTCCGATATATTTTAAGAATTAACTTATTTTTGAAAACCGAGTTATGTAGGTCAGAACCTTGACCTGCGACCGGAATAGGAACCCGTCCGTTTCATCGTTTCTTTAATTCGATCGTGATTCTCAGAAGTCTTCATGGAAGTTGTCAGCCTGACAGATCGAACCGCAACAACGCGTTATTCACGCATGTCAAACACGAAGCGGACCGTAAAACCCGACGTTCCCCCTCGTTTTCAATTTTATTACATCTCGCGTCCGTTAATTAAACTAATCTCTAAATAATCGTCGAATCAGAGTTAAGGAATTGTAACGCGTCGAGTTTAACTACAACTCGGGACCTCATCGTATTTTTATTGCTTCAACTTCATTGATTGCATCGATTGGTTTTCTCTTTTTGCAATTTGCAGCAGATAATTGCATCCAACTTTAAATCGAATTAAAAACTATCATCTGAAGAAATACCTATATAGAACGTGTTCTATATCTGCAGCCCAAATTCGAGCGTTACCTCGAACATATCCGCGCGTTTGGAACGGCCTGTTCCGAACACTTCCTGCAATTATAGCAATTTCAGACATTTGATTTCTAAAACGTGATATTTTTATCTCCACCAGGATGTCCCGCATCAGCTCAGTGTTTCCCAGGCGGTAAACCTCGACTTAATTAATTTATAATTCGAGTTTTTTTTGCGTTTTACGACCGACCACTAATTACCGTGTTTGCCTTATTTATTGCGGCGTATAATTTACGTTTCTCGTCGCATCTCGCCGTTATGGAAGGAGACGGGAAGTTCGCTTTAGAAAAGCGCGAATTACTGAAATGTTTCGCGTTCGCGGCACGTGAATGGAAATCTCGATTCTGAGAAATTTCGACTTTCATCTGCGCCGTAAGAAAATGATCCAGAACAGTGGCATAACAGGAGTCCGCAATGTGGAAGGCTTTGGACAAGTAAATTGACAAAATATCAACAACACAGTCTAGATAAAAAAAAGGAAAGATTTTATTGCGGTTTTTTGACCACAACAAACACCTTTATAAAGTAAATTGCTTTTTCTCTTATACAGTGTGTCCCCGGATTGAGTTCACTATACGTATAATGAACCAAAAATTCAGATTTCATGTTCTGCATTGAAGGCATGAAATGAATTTGTGCCAAATTTGACGCCGAAAGTCTTCAAGGTGGCGGAATTTACACAAGAAGACGTAATTGATTTTAGGAGAAAAATTTAGTAAGATTAAATGATTCTCATTCAAACGTTGGAATTCGGTATATCTCCCTAATTTGAAATGAGAATCATCAATCAACAACAAGGGAAAGGGGCCCTCCGACTATGCTTATGTGTATCTGTAAATTTAATCAATTTGTTTAGAAGTGTTTTACCATTTTTAAATTTAATAATGCGACAATTCCTGTGGAACTTCAAAGTAGTCTTTCACGTTAACCTATGACGATGACTGCAATGAGTCTTCGTGATTGTTATTAACTGCGAACGACATTCACACGTCAAACATGACATACGAGCACATCGGCCGGCCGTTAGTTAATAAACCAACAGCAGATGGTGGAATTCCTATCCCAGCGAGTTCTCCATAGGTACAAGAAAAACGAGCGCTCGTAATTTTCTTTGGAAATTGGCTGGGCGCAAAAACGGCGCTCGGAGATTTTTAACGAAACGTCATAAATCTAAAGCCTCATCAAGTTTTTCCGCGGCCGAGGAGATTAACGTTTGAAATTGCCTCGTCGTTTATTTTTTGTCTTTAATTTCACAGGTGGATTTATAAGAATCCTTTGAGTTATGTATGTACCTGTTGTTGCTTAATGAAGTGCGGGCATAACTTAGGATCTCTTTGATTTCTATGAGCTTGTAATTTACCCCCCAAAATCGGGCAGATGGGCATTAATGGGAACGTTTTGTTAGTGAACAAATCCGGATTCAAATAAATTTGACTCTTTTTATTGCATTTTCAAGAAATGAATGCCCAAATCTGATGCAATGAACAAATGCATCGTTTTGTCATCTAACTACTGACTCCTCTATATGCAAACGTACCTCTCCCCCACCCCCCAGTAAAAAAAATTATATCATATCTTCATTTTCAATTCGAAATCGACAAGTATTTGCATACCTATCTCCATCTATTACTTCTTGTTCTAACAACTATTGATGATTACGCGAACGTTTTGAGTTTTTTATTTCAATTTGTTTTGGACGAAGCAATTGTGCAAATTACAAAACTCATCGCCTCATGAATCAATCTGGAAACGGCTTTGTAAGACAATCGAAGAATGCACAGAAAGCTTGCGTGTGCTTCCGGCAATAAATGCACAGAAGGGTTTGGATGTGCTTCCGATAATCGCTGCACTGAAGGCTTTGGGTTGCTCCTGGCAATTGCTGCACGGGAGGCTTTCACGGTGGTGAACGTTCCCGACAATGGCTGCTCAGGACAAACTAGAGCGGTCAGCGCTCTAAGTCAAATTAGTCAGGCTAAACAAGTGTTCAATTTTGACTTGACGATTTTGTGCAGTTTGACCTGATCATTCACTTAGCTCTGTCATTGTCTGACGTTTGTCTTTTCTAACATCTGTCACTTTGACGTTTGCTGTTAATTGTCATCGTGACATGTTTCGTTGGTCGCTAAGCAACGTGCCTGTTCGTAATGAAATAGACACAAGCATTTGACAAAATTAATTTTAAAAATAACTCGTGCCTAAATAAAAACCTGGTCAAGTAGGCTACATTTAGTAATTCTGCTATGTAAATGCAATGGATAAATTCTCGATCACAACCCACTTGACCAGGTTTTTATTTAGACACTCGTTACTTATTAACGAAATGCGGTGGTCACGTAGAAAGGATTGTGAAAAAAAAACAACGAAGAGTAAAGTGTATACTTTGCACAAAAGAGACAGCAGAGATTCTCTGCGGAGTGACAAAATTGAACATCCAAAAGAAACGTGAAACCTTGGAAAGGACAGAAAGAGTTGGAAGAAATTCCTGTCCCTGTGACCCATGTGCGTTGGCAAATTATTACCAAACAATCGATATAAAATTATTTTGAATTTGTTTTGCAATGTTATTTGGTAATCTCAGAGTTTTTCAAATTATTCTATTCTTTAATCTTATTTTTGTTTTTCGTTTAAATGTTATTTATTTTGTTTAACATTTAAAATGTTATTTTGTTGATGTCGGTGACGACCCCTGCTCCTCTCCTGATGTATTTTGCAGTGTATCTCGTAGGCTGGATTCTTCTTCATGCAGTGTATTTGTTATGTGATGAATTTTGGATGTAGATGGCACTCGCAAACCTTCACATTCAAAATTATCTGCGTAAGTGTACGTGTCGTGTATGCGCGCGTGTGTGTGTGTGTAAATCAAGAAAAATGCTCGTAGAAGGTGATAGAAACAATGGTTTATTAAATCAATTTTCAGGAAGAGTCGTGCAAGCAAATATCTATCATAAAAGAGTTCAGAGGGTCGAAGTTATTATTTGTTCGCGTGGTTTTTCACAAAACCTGCGATTACTTACGTTAGATCCGAATTGGTATGTGATCCTAACTTGAATGCACGTAAACCGATTGCAAGGTGTAATGATACTTGTGTGTAGTTCACGCGGCGCCCTCATTGATTCACTTGCCGAACTCCCTACTGCCGCTTACAGTTTGCAAGAAACGTCCGGTCGTCACTACAATATGGTGTCCACTGACTGAGGAAGATCTGCAGAAGTTGATAGGCGAGGGGAAAGGGAGCAAAAGATAATAAAACGAAAACGTAGAGTTGCCGAGGAAAGAAGACAATGAAATATACAAGGAATCTTCAAAGGAATTTGGACATACATTTCATTGCGAGTTTTCGAAAATTCAAAGGAAAATCTGACATGATTTTTCGTTCAAATTAAAAAAAGCTTTCTTTATCTAAAGCAAATAATATTAATAATAACAAGACACGACCGGTATATAACAAAGGTTTTTTGTTTGTGCAAATAAAAAAATTTATCAGAAAAAGAGACAGCAAGAAGAAAAACGGAACGCCCCTCGAATTATGTTTTATTTTCTCGTTAAAAAAAATTAATAATCTCCTGATTTTTTAGGAACAAATAAATTAATTACTTGAGAACCGCAATGTGAAATCTAAAAAAAAAAAAATCTAGGATTTTTCATTTAATTTTCCGAGTACATATTCGAAAATGAATCTGACGAGAACACAAATTTATTTATTTTTCGTTCGAATAAACCACGTTTCTTTTTAACCTGACAAAAAATCGCCCAGATAATCCTCCTTATCCACTCGAGTAGAACCCTCCCTAATCGTTCAATTCACACAAGAGGAACGTGTGAACCGCAAAGAACTAAACTTTTGGATTCATTAGGGTCAAGTGTTTCTGGGAAGGCACTTTCGATTAAGTGGATGGCACTTCACTTTAATGTACAACTTACAATTTTCAAAATAAAATTAAAAAATTTTATGTACTTACATAACGCACATGTATGTTTCGAATTTTAAGGAAAACTTTGTTTATAATTACTAAACAATTGGCAGTTTGTTGCATTATTATTGATTGGCCTTGTATTTAATGAAGTTTGTTGTTACACCTCAACGTTGCCTGCGTTGAAAGAGTTTATTTATTGGAATGATTCTCAAGTTTATTTTAATTAAACCACAAAAGCCTGTTTGTTGTGTTCATCACCAAACAAAACCAAGAATATTATCACGTCCCGTGGAATATGATTCAACAGCCATTCATTAAGTTAGTAAAAAAAAGTGTATGTACGAGGGTAATTCCGATAATTTCGGTTTTTTTTAATTCCAAAAAAAAAATTGTTTGGTACTAAAATCAACTTAGGTTGTCAACTTTATATTTACAACTTCAAATCTGCATATGCATACAATTATTTAATCTGGAAAGACCGGCTTTATCAGATCTTGCCGGTGGTGTCCAGTCTTGATGTCATCACTCACTCAACCTTCATTGGCAATCGCGCGGGGACACTATCAAAGTTGCAGATTGCTTGTAACTGAAAGAAAAAAATGCTACGAAATCTGCATAAACATTCGCGATGCCGGCGTTAGATATGAGGATATGGCACTGTCAAGACTCACATAACTTGCAAAACATATCTGCTACGGCCGATAGGTTTATTATCGAATGAATTCGTTTGGAATGCCTCGACTTCCTGGATATCTCCTCAATGAGACCTCTCGGAATTCCGCTGTAAATCGCCGGGTAATCTTGGAGGAATTATTGAGTCTATTTTGTATTATATTAGCATAAATTCATTTGGTGTTATCTGGGGGGTTCACCTAAGTACACGAGCATTAATCGTTTTACATTCGCTTTTAGTTATGCTTCTAAGTAACAAATTGCGCAATTAATTCGGTCGGAGAAGTAAATTGAGATGCTTACGAGCCTTGCTCGTTTAATGCAATCAATTTGCGTCCTTACAGATACATAAATAAAACGAAATTGAAAGACAAATAAAACAAAACGATAAAATAGCAAATTATAAAGAGTGCGCGTAGATCGGCACGTGTGAACGCAGCCTTAAGTGCTTATTTTTCTTAGATTTCTATTCATTTTAGAACTTGACTAAAGTAACTTAATAATTTAATTTAAAAAAAAAGTTCGGTGTATTAATTAAACACGACTTATTGAGGTGGAATAGTATTCATCTTTGCTTAGGCCTGCCGCGCACACAAGTATGTAAAGATTTTCTTGCGCAATGAAATTGTATTCAGTTGCTTCACGTCAATCGTTTAGAGGCGCGGGTTTCACAATTTTTACGAATTCAGAAAAGTCCGTAAGGCAATGCCGCCCGATATGTAAATCAAACAATCGGTCATTAATAATTCACATTTACAAATTTACAGCTGGTAAATATTCATAACTCCGACGACCTACATTTTTTTGCGCGAAAACACCCAAACACGGGCGTAGGAATCTCACGTACGCGAAAAGTACACAAATTAACATACAGGGCGTGAGCTTGGCAAAAGGAAGTTGTCGGCGATAAAGAGACGGGTCGTCATCGGACGTAAAATGTGCGCGCGGCCTTTAACTGTTTTATTTGCGGAGAACTGAGTAAACGTGAGCCAGCACAAATATTTTTATGGACATGTTTTGAAGATAAAGTACGCGAATGTGTGCGCTAGCATGTGGATGTTCTTAAAATAAAAATTGCCCGTCCATGTCGTAATGCGCAATTTTTTTTCTTCGTCGTACGATAGTATTTCGTGCACGTTTACACCGTGTACAGTCACGTTTACTACAATTAAAAGATATGCGAATTTACAGTACTTTATAAGAATAAGATATTAACAAAAACAGTTCACACAAACCGTGAGAAATTAAAAATAGAAAATGCAATATACAGGTTGGGCTAAAGCAGGCGCTTACCAATTACAATTGCCAGTAGTCTTCTTCTTCATTTTACGTGTCTGTTAATGAAGAAAAAATGCATTTTTTTAAATGACTAAAACTTTCAAGATCTTGCTGCCCAAAACAAATTTAAACAAGTTTTAAATTGCTAATGAAAATCGAACGCAAGTAAGGTAAACCAAGACACTATGTATGTATTATGTTTGATTAGCTTTGTAGATAAACCCGAACATATACGCCGTAAAGCAATAGCGCAAAAATAGCAAATGACAAACAACCTTGCTTCGCCGAGTGCAACGCAAACCTGACTGAAATTCTTTACATACTTCGACACAATAATATATTGATTGATTGTTGAAACACGGCACGTCGACTTACTTTCTAAAGATCTCCTCGCGTGCATTCGTGCTGTTTCCAACCGCAAGCAAGCGAGCAAGCAAAACAAAAAAAAATTTGGGTTTTGGTTTTTCGTGCACCTGACACGAAGGCCGTCCCGTGTTTACAGTACAATTTGCATTCTTATTTGCGCCAGCGCTAAATGAAATTTATTTATTGTTATTACACACGTCACCGTGCGAATGTTTACGTGAAGGTTGCCGCCATTAGGAAATATTTCAGCGCTTATTTACTGAACGCGTGATGGATGAATCGTCGTTTATCTGAAATTAACATCTGGTCGTCATGGTCGTCTCTTCTTAATACGCATTCTCAACAGGTAGTCGGAGATCTCAAGTTGGGGAGCGACTTTAATAATTTCCTTATTGCCTTGGTCATTTATCAGATTCAGGCGGATTGAGTTGGAGGCCTTTGAAATTGAAAAAGAAAAGTAACCATTGTGAGGAGAACGGCTTTTGTGATTTGGCGAAAGCTCTTACATAATATACAGGGTTATTCCGAAAGATTTTAGATACATTTCTTTTCTCCTCCTGGATGCAGACACTCTTCAAGTTTCATGTAGACACCGTTGTCTATGAAACCCCAAAATCTTATGCACTGCGATTTTTTCTTGTGGGGGTTAAAAATAAAATATGATAATGTCATGATGTCATTTTCTGGGAAAATAAGTAAATTTAATGGAGGATCAGCACCCATTGACGTTTAGTAGATCAAGCCGCGTTACACATGCTCGCATTCCACTTACGTACAAATGCAAGCTCTGCGGGATATAAGCGTGTTGTTTACATGTGCTAATTAAGATCGAGGCAATTAGAACGTTTTAAGAAAACAAATTTGGCAAGGGTTAATTGATGCTGACACCTTTAGAACTTTGTACTTTGGATCGAACCCCCAGCCACCAGAGCGAAGGTACCAATTGTGACGTAGATTTAAGAAATGTATAAAAGATCGACCCGCAGGTAGACAGGCATTATTAAGTAGTAGATAAGAGTCAGTCAGATATTAAATAGTCAGAGATAGTCAAGTGATTAAGAACAGTCATGTGGGTAGCAGTGTAAGAGTAGTAATTCAGTAGTCGCGAAGTAATTAGTGTGAAACCAAGTGGGCGTAAACAAAGCCAAGCGAGTGGACTCTACGAGCCAGGGCTGGCCGGTCGGGCCAGGCCCTCCCCCTAAGTTAAAGTAATGTAGAGTTAAATCAAAGTTAAAATTAAGGTTAGATTAAATAAGTTTATTAAATAATAAGTGATTAAAGTTAAGATTAAATTAAAATAATTTAAAGGTAATTTTAATTATTAATTCACGTAATCATAATTCTTCTATTTCCTTTTTTTAACGAGACAATAAAGTCATCTATTGTATTAAATTAAAATGAGATGAGAATACTCGGAGTAAGTTGACCAGGAGCCAGCCGTATGGTGAGGTTTTGATTTCAGGCCCAGTCTTCCAAAAAGGAAACCAAGAAGAAGCAACGGGGTTTCCGCTTGTTTGGAAAGGAGAAAGACGAGGACGACGTCGGTGGTTTTACGTGTTCCCTGGCGAGTTTATTTAAGTGCATGTGTTGCACCCATAAAGATAATCATAAGGAGGAAACCCAACTGCAACAGATCAACAGTAGAATTGAAAGCATCATGAAAAAACTGGAGGATTTGGATAGAGATGAGGATGAGCCTAGGAGAAGCCAAATGCCGCGGACGAGTCAAATGCCCAGAGCAAGCCAGATGCCTAGGGCAAGTCATAGACCAACTACGACTCTACTGACCGGCCTGGCCATGCAGCCTACTTCTGAAGTGACGAGCGAAAGTGACACGCAGAGCACGACAAATTCCGTCGTTTCTGAGGAAATTCTCGGGAACACGTGGTTGGACGATCCGATTTTGCAAAAGGGTGGGGTCGATTTCATCAGCCGTGATGAGGTAGAATTTTTCGAAGGACTAATAGAGAAGTATTTAGAACCCATCGATGACAAAGAGAATAAGGTAAGGAGAGAGCATTTAGCTTTTAACAGAGAACACGCGGAAAGTTGGCTTCCGAGTGTATCCGAATCCAAGTTGAGTTGGTCTTGATCCAAGTCCATCTTGATCAATTGGATTGGCTCGAACCTTACTTTCAGGTTAAAATTGAAAGAAATCTGAAAGACCTAAGAGACAAGGTGGTTTTGGCCTTCTTCATGTTGAACGCCTTACTCGTAGTCGTCCTCTTCCTGCTGACTTTATCGAGAGATCAGATAAACTTCACCTTCATCGATGATTTACAAGAGGTAAATCACCTTCATTCCAAAACTGATTGTTTTAGTTAACGATTTACTCATAATAGGTGGTCATATACAAAGAGCACCTTCAACTGGAACCTCTTGGCATAGTCTTCTTGGTCGGCTTCGCGGTGATACTCGTCCTCCAATTCCTCGCGATGCTCAAACATCGCCTGCGAACGTTTTCCCAAATAATGGCGAACACGTCCGTCAATTTCTTTCGCTTTAATTCCTCGGTAAGTACCAGGATGCTTTTTAGACGCCCACTGTAGACTTAATTCCAGACGCGAAATTTAACTGAGGAGATCCTGGAGAGGGATCCGGTGAAAGTGATTCGATACCTCCAGAAACTGAAGGGATTGGAAAATGACGATGATGACCCCATAAAGGGTCGACCCGGGCGGTGTTTCACCTGGAGAAAACCGGAATGAGGAACGTCGAGAAGGTCACCAACTTGGAGAGCGCGTTCAAGAGGTGTCGGGGACAAATCATAACCAACGGCCCGAATGGTACACACTGTAAATGATGGGTTTAAATCCAAAGTTAACTTTTGGATTTAAAATTTTAGGTTACAAAGGACCAATTCGGAGGGAAACTATTGCGGCTCTTCTGAACAGGATGAACCAATTAAGAAATCCGCGGACGGTCTACCTCAGACGTTCCACAGTCGGAGCTCATATGAACCCCGCTTATGAGGAGGACGCGTAGATTTGTTATTATTACACATTACTGTATTTTAAATAAATTATATTTATTGCAACGAAATTTGCCTAATTTCATTTCGTTGCACACTGATGTAAGAAACGGCTGAAAATCGTAAACTATAAATTATGCCTCAGAGCAATGAATCGAAAATGTTATACTTAAGTACCTAAATGTCAGTTTGCAAGGACAACTACAGTTTCTTAAAACGCTGATGAAAAGGCACTGAGATGAGGACCTGTCACCTCCAGACATCTGCGGACAATGCGCAAGCGCGAGTGTCGGCGGTTCGTTAAAATATCAGTGTTCACTTAAAAACAAAAATACAAAAGAAGTAAGACAGTATCGAATGCCTTACTCAAATCACAAAAAGATAATTCACATAATTTTTTATTGTCATAGGCGATTAGTATTTTTTCTATTGTTTTCAATATGGCAGTAATTGTTGATCTATTTATACGGTATCCATGCTGTTCATCCATAAAAATATTGCATTTTTCCAAAAAACTTATGTCTATTTTTAATTGCTATCTCAAAAATCTTGAAGAACACTGGCAATATTGATATCGGCCTAAAATTACTACAGTCTTCAAGGTCATCTTTTTTATATATAGGGATAACTTTTGCTATTTTCAATTCGTTCGGTATAAAACCTTCTGAAAAACATTGATATATAATATATTGATATATAATAGGTTGTGCCTAACACTTCAGTGTTGGGGATAAAATTCGATACTGCTTTATGTTACATTTCAATTTGACATTCGTAACCTTGGGGGCTTGCGACAAATAAGTTACCATATTTGAACAATTAATTGTAGACGTGATTTAATTAGCGCCGCGCATGATGTTTCACGATTTCTCATATAACGAAAAGGGTCTGTTCAGAGCAAATTGAAAGTAGTCTTTGATTTTGATGTAATTGTATTCTAGAGCGCCATCTCTTGTTCGGTAATGACAGTTCAATTTAAGTCAATTAAAAACAAAACTTACAAAATTCTACAAAAATGAAAAAATTAAAAAATATTTTAAGAATACTTGATTGTGTTGAAGTTAATTATGTAGGAGCAATTTGAAGAGTATTTTTTTAAATAGATTGAATTTTTTACAGCGCTATCTTTTGCCCGGCGCTGAAAGTTTCCAATTCTTCTTTCTACATTTGCCTTTTCGTGTTCTCTTATTATCTATTCTGTGTATGATGGATTCCTCATTGTAACCTGATTTCGGAGCAAATTGAAAACGGTTTCATTTGGATAAAGTCGTCTTCTAGAGCGCCATCTCTTGTCCGGTACCGACCGGTACCTCAGTACAATTCTATTTATGACAGAAAGATTCACGTTCAATTTGAGCTAATTAAAAATAAAACTTCTATCTACTAAAATAAAATAAAATAAAAATAAAAGTAAAATAAATAAAAATAAAAAAAGACTATGTTAGTACTTTGTGTTGAGTTATTTAAGAGCAATTTCAAGCGAACTTTTTAGGGCGTCATCTTTTAGTCGTCGCTGGAAGTTTCATCTTCTCAACCCTAATTTAAAACAAATTGAAAGTAATTTTTGATTTTGATGTAACTGTCTTCTAGAGCACCATCTCTTGTTATATATATTGACAGTTCAATTTGAGCCAATTAAAAACAAAACTTCTACAGAAGTCAAATAAATTTTTTAAAAAATTTTAAAAATACGTTGACAATTTATGTTGAAGTTAAGTTGTGATTACATGGGAGCAATTTGAAGTTTTTTTTTTTTAATAATGTAGATTGAATTTTCTAGAGTGCCATCTTTTGCCCGGCCCTGAATGTTTTCAATCTTTCTTTCTATATTTGCCTTTTTGTATTTACTTACTTTCTTCTCTCATTGCAACCTGATTTCGGAGCAAACTGAAAACCGTTTGATTTGGGAAAAATCGTCTTCTATCTTGTCCGCTAACGACAATTCCATTTCTGACAGAAAGATTTGAGTCAATTAAAAACCAAACTTTGTGAAAAGGACTTCATCTGACGCATATAATATTACATATTATTTTTATACGGCAATACTAACCTGTGATTCAAAAAAAACTTTCATCCAAGTGTGCCACGAGCCATGATAAATAAAGATAGATACAACGCGCATGTCTGAGATACCACAATTGGTGACATTTCAAAATTACATTTGTCAGTTCTGTCAGATTTAAGTTTTTATTATTCTCTCACATTTCAACGTTATGGCTTTCACCGATCACCAAAAACGCTGTATGTTAGAAATACATTTTAGAAACAATGAAATAATTGATGGTTTGTGAATTTACAGTGTTTTTCTTTTGCTTTTCCCCTTTTGTCAATTACGTTTCCGAATTTGTGAAATGACTTTCCAATCCGCAGGCCTACTATACTTTGAGCGGATTGGAAAATCATTTGACAAATTAGGAAACACATTTGACAAGAGAGGAAAAGCAATAGAAAAAGACTGTATTTAACATGTAACGCAATTGAAGATTTGGTACAGTACCAACATTCAAACTTTATATTATATATATTTAATTTCAGATTATTGGCAGTAAACCGTTCTTCTAAGATACTAAGCGACTGGTTTATATTTTGTTGAAGTAACATCATGTTAGAAGATTTAATAATAATCGAAGTATCATCAGCAAAGAGGGCAGTATAATTGTTTGGAAAATGGTTCACAAATATCAAGAAAAGAAGGGGACCCAATATGGAACCTTCTGGGGCACCTTTATTTATGTATCCCCAGGATGGTAGTAGAGTTCGTCCATTACTCTTCGCGGCAACACACTGTTTTCTTGTTTGAAGGTAGGATTTTAAAAGCTGCAATGCTGTCCCTTTAAAAACCATTCTTTCTGGCTTCAGTGTCAAAATCTGTCGAATCTACACTGTCGAATGCCCCAGATAAGTCCATAAACATTCCCACTACAAGGGCACCATCATTCATTGCTTCTAGTCCTTCGGAAAGAATTTCATATATCGTTGTTTAAGCAGAACGGCCTTTCTGATACCCACTTTGTTGACAGTTTAATACTGTATTTGTATTTAAGAAATTTTCCGGCCTAGCATATATTATTTTCTCGAATATTTTCGATATATTATAAAGAGCAATGCTATTGGTCTGCAGTTTGTAATTTTAGATTTATCACCTTTTTTATAAACTGGTTTTATGATTGCTTCTTTTAACTTTTCTAGAAATATTCCATACTTGAATGACATATGTATAATGTGTACCAAAGGTTCTGCTATAAATTCTGTTGTTTCTTTGTATTTCATTATTTTTTCTTGTTTCAGTTTTTATTCTTCTTCGAACTAAGATTTCTTCTCTTGTTTTCTTGTCAGTCTTGATTTTCGAACAAGCAATTTTTTGTTTCTTGTTTAACTTTTTTTTTTCATACTTCGTCATTCATTATTCGAGCTCAACATTCGAGTTTTCTTTGGTTTTTTATAATCCGAATTCATTCGACACCACACGAACACTAAATATTCTTTCGTCTTCTCGTTTTCTTCTATAAGCATTTGATTATCTCTACGTCACCAGAGAATTGTCGATCTTCTTTTGTTTTCGAATTTTAAAATAACCGCTGGGCTGTGTTCATGAAAGACACTCTAGAATTACTCTTGGCTAATATTGCAGTCTCTCTCGTATAAATGAATTTATGTATTTTGTTTCTCATCTATGAATCATAAAAAACTAAACCAGGCGTGGTTTCCATAGCAACAAGCACATTTTCTACACCCTACTTAAAGGTGCGGCGTAAAAAGTGCGCCCGTTGTCATGGTAATAATATAAACACAAGACTCCTTGAAACAGATAAACGAGACGTAAAATAAGCAAATAATCATGATTAAAACAGATACGATTACACGCCCAAGGTGCAATCGAAAGTATATTTTATGAACACAACCCTGTGGTGACATTTAGCGTCTGCGCAGTGCTCACAGCCTTCAGGGGAGTTATTCTCGAACTGGAGCGAATTGATTGCTCCCGAAAATGACGTCAAAACGACGCATTTCTCATAATTTTATATGAGAGTCTACATCATTTTGACGTCACTCCCGCAAAACGAACCCTCTCCCTCGTTTCGAGAATAAGGCCCCTGGAGGTTTCAACCGTTCGTTCCAGACACCACCAGACACGGTTAAAAAATGTAATAAAAAGGTTTTTTTTTCTGCTCGTTGCATCAATTACCTAGGTTATAAACGTTTTGCAATTTTGACCAATATTTGGAATAAATCTGCAAATCTCCCGTGTTCCTTTATGAGACAGTGATTTTTTTTTAATTCAATGTGAATGAAGTAATCCAAATTGGTTGCATCGCAAAGTCCTGCCCTGCAATTTTTGAGCATCCGGTCGCACCTTGCAAGCCTCCAAAAAAATGAACGAATACATCCTAACAACTTGAATCAATACTGACACAATATTTGCGCACGCTTTACCACCTTAAGTCCTAATCCTCGATCCGTGTTTTTTCGAGATTCTCCGAAGACGTAAAATTTCGCATTCAAGGCGAACCGCATTTCTATCGGTCCGGTCCGGCCGAAACGCAGAAGCTCCTCTACGTATCATAATTGACTCACCTCCGTCTTTCCTCCTAGCGATTTTCGTTTGCCTAAATAAACCGGCGCACGATGGGAAATACAAATTGCCCGCTAATTTGTCATCGCCCCAAATACGGACGGTTTTATATGCCCGGCACAATGTGAATTGAATTATGTTGATTAGTAACCGTCTTTGGTCCGTCCGTTATGTTTGTCGTTGTCTTTAGTGAGCAGCGGCTTGAGGTTGTAGGTACAGTTTGGTGGTGATTAATATCTTCCAGTAAGGAAAAAGGTTAAAGATACATATTTTATTGCTTCCAGGATAATTTTCGAGTGGTCTTCCGAATTTCGCCCTTAGAGTCACTTTCATGGATATGAATAGATTCGTATGAACTCTTTTGCAAGTCGCTTATCCGCAGAACTTTGAATTAACGAACGCCGAAGCGATTTTCTCGGGGAGATCTCAACGCCGGATGAAGCGAGGAACCCTCCACCATTAAGTCGCCCGCACGTTTCCACTTATAAGCAAGCGTATATGCAAATTGTGGGAATGTCTTCCATCGATGGTATCTGATTCCCCATCGCACGATATTGATCGCCACCTGAATGGCGTGAGTGTTGCAACTTCGAGAAAAATGCAGATTTAACAAACAAACAACGGGAATTTAGCCTGAGTGACACCGTTAAGCGCTGAATGAAAATGTAAGCAATGTCGTTTGCTTTTTTAAGTAGAAACGCCTAAGAAAAAATTGCAAGTATTTTCAAATTATTTCGGCTGCTACGGACTCGAGTAATTTAAACGCAACCTCTCGTAAAAGTTTACCTTTTTTGTTATGCTCTAAATGTTTATTGCGTCACTTCTAAGTACACACCGACAGACAGGTAAAAATAAACACGTATATCAGCGATTAGAGCTCGGCAAACACGGAGCAACAACACAACACGTTAACAAGAGTTTGTGCGCTCCAATTATGAAATAAGGATATTTAGTACAAGGTGTACCGGCCTGGTAATGATAATTACTCGGTAAACAAAGAAAAGCTTTTTTTCCGACTGCGTTTCCAATCGGGGCTCTCACAATCGGGAGCGCGAACAGAAACAGAAACCGAGATGTGGAACGCCGGACAGAAATTCCGAAACACGCCTAACCACAATATAAAATGTTGTAACGCTTAATTATACTTGTATTGGCCGTGTAAAAATGTCGGCGTTTTATGATATAGTCTGCGCGGCCAATAAATGTCAAGTGTGACGATGTTTCACCTTGCGATATATAAACATTAGGTAGATTAATTTAAAGAAACACAAAAAAAAAGGAAAATAGAAAATTCTTGCCCTTTGCAGTTGCAAATGAATTATAAACTATCTGGAAAAATAGAACACGTTCTATTTCTAAACCGTACCTGTTGCAAATGAATTATAAACTATCTGGAAAAATAGAACACGTTCTATTTCTAAACCGTATCTGTCAAGCCACCCAGAAAATTTTTGTTTTAAATTCTTATAGTAGGTACAATAAATAAATAAATACCTTTTCTGTATTTTCCATATCGCTTCCATCCAAAGTATGCAACTCCGGCGATCACCAAAACAATCAGGGCGGTTATGACCACAGCAGCCGCGATAGACCCCCCCGAGTAACACGCGGATTCTTCCTGTGCGTTCACTAGTCCGGCACTGCACCCCAACAACAACAACGCCGGAAATACCCCGAAACGACGGAAACTACGCGCGGCCATTACTGAAAGAATTAGATCAACTTCTTCCGCGCTCGGTCATTTTCTGCTGCTCGCTCCTAACACAACGTCGGCTTCCAATGCTTAAGAACCTGCAAGCAATAAGAACAAATTATAAATAAATCATACTCAATGTGCCAGTAAACCAAAGATAACAACAACAACAGAAATTATAAATTCATCAACCGCGTAACCCGTTCTTAGAAGCGTCTACAACAAAAGACAACGCAACAATATTAAATGTAATAATAAAGTTATGCAATTGTTATTGTCCACAAGATCGAAATCGTTGTGTCATATTAACTATTGCTTGTCCTGAAATTACAATTCGTTGATTTAATATTCTACTAATGTTCACTTTCGTGTCTGCGATGAACGAGCGAGGGGGTTTTTAAATTCCATTCACGTTTTCCGTATTTCTTTGATGCCTCCTTTAAGACATCGTCTTCATAAAATAAAACGAAGCTGTTAGTATAAAATTAAAAATATTTACTGTCTATATCACTCACTCGATAAATTTAACGCGCAACACACGAACTGACATAAAAAGATGACCCAATGGTGACGGCAACTAAATCAGGCCGAGGTCCACTTTGGAGGAAAAAATAAAAAAGAGAAAAACTAGGCAAACTTTTCTTGTCATCATTCGCACCTTCATGATAATCTGAGGTGTAACAAATCCAGAAATTGCGATGTATCTGAAAAGAGCTCCTAACGGAAAAGTGCAAGGCACCAAACTGGAAGGAGAGACAGAAAGGGATGCGCAGTTGACTCATATGGAAAGGAGCGGCAGAAGACTGTAACTCAACAAGAAGAAAAAGGAAGCAAAGGGCAATTGAAGACACAGAAGAGGAGGACAAAATTAAGGCCCATTTAAACTGTTTCTCTCACTTGGACGGAGATTTTCAGAGATTGCTTCGGCCTAGACATGTAATCAGTGTGGCTAACAAAAAAGAGCGAGGAGCAAAATCAAGTCGACCAAATCGAGGCAAGATTATGCAGGGAACAAGGGCAAGAGAAAGTCGAAACCCCTGCAGTTCCATGGGGGAAGAAAAAAGAAGACTCTTGTGGTTTTGTTTTCATCTGGAAACTTTCAAAACATGTTTGAATTGGCTTTCGGTTGGAACCGCTTCACGTAGACTTCTTCTACTGCCGACGTTTCGTTCTCCATTGCAGAAGAACTTCCTCAGAGCTGCTGTTGTGGTGGTAGTGTTGCTGGTGCTTCTCGTTAGTCGTTGAGACTGAGTAAGTATGTCTGTTATCGTGGTATTTATAGCGGTCGGTGGGGGTAGTTGGCCTGAACGGTGAGCGGCCGTGATTGGTCTGTCGGTGCGTGACTGATCGTTAATGAGATGTTTCCAGGTATTGGGGAGGTTAAAGCCAGTATCATGGTTCAGGTTATTGGGGTGTTTGATGCTTTATATGTATAAAAATCCTCAGGTTATTGGGGTGTTAGACAACAACAGACATACCTACTCAGTTTCAACGACTAACGAGAAATAGGAGCAACACCACTAGCAGTAGCAGCAAGCCTGAGGAAGTTATTCTGCAATAGAGAACGAAATGTCGGCAGTAGAAGAAGTCAACGTGACGCGGTTAGACATGGACGACGGCCGCGGAAGCAGTCAAGTTAAACCTTCAAAACATGGAAGAGACGATCATCAAAGATATGTCAGGATCCACAACCCTTAACAGAATCTAACAAGTTTTAAAGATTGTGATGAATCGAGCACGTTGTCCAAATGACTAGCCACCGTTAACGATAAATCATTCTAGACGAGGTAGACGCGATCACCAAAGACATGTCGAAATCCACAACCCTTAACAAAATCTAACAGGTTTTAAAGATCGTGATGAACCGAGCACGTTGTCAAAATGACTAACCACTATTAACGATAAATCATTCAAGACGAGGTAGAGACGATCACCAAAGACATGTCGGAATCCACAACCCTTAACAGAATCTAACAGGTTTTAAAGATCATGATGAACCGAGCACGTTGTCACAATGACTAACGATAAATCATTCAAGACAAGGTAAAGACGACATGTTAGAATCCACAACCCTTTACGGTATCTGAAAAGTTTTAAAAATTGTGATGAACCTAAATGATTAATCATCATTAACGACAAGGCTGGTAGAATGAGTAAGAAAAAAATTAGTAAAACGCCTGTACAGCCCAAGAATGTGCAAGACAACGATAGAAACGATGGAATAGACGAGAAAGCAGGAGCCAAAGTAATCCAAGATCCCATTTGGAATTGGAAAGAACAAGACAGCAGTAAGCCAAGGTAAACCAATTTGGATTTAATTCTATTGATAAAAGAGGAAGAGAGACGTAATTTCCAATCTTTTTCCCGTTCTCGCTCTCGCTTGCTGGTCTCAGACCAAAAAAGAAGGCGATCGTCAGAGGTACGACCCCTATCACACCCTATTAAATCGCATGGGCCAGGCACGTCGTCAGAATGAGGGAAAATAATCCATCCAAGAGGGCGTTTAATGCCAAAAATGCAAGGAAAGATGAAGGATCCAAGAGTTCGCACATAAAGAGGCAGAGACAATGAAGGATGGAGGCAAAAACTAAGCCGGAGAGGCAGAACACTAGTCATTTCAAACGACTTCGGGACAAAGACCAGACGTCACACTCAAAAGCATGTCAGGAAGTTCAAGTTTTCTGGAACTGCATCAAGCCAAAGAATATGGTCAATCAGATAAGTACAAGCAAAATAATCTTGTCCCTTTCGTCACACAGAAGCTCAAGCATTGGAGATAGATTGATAGCGAAAGATGCCTTCAGAACAAAGTCAATTACCCAAAAAAAGAAAAGTCCATTGGAAGCTTTTCAAGCCTAAAAATGAAGTCACTCATATAGGTAGTCTTTCATAATGCAAAAACTCAAGCGTTGGAAACAAATTGATGCGTTCAGCACAAAGTCAAACATTATCTCAAAATGGCTATCAACTGTACTTGATTTAAAATATTTATTTTATTGAATCAAGTTTCTTTAATTCTTAGACTAATTTTGTTTTCTTGTAATTTGATTGTAAATATACAAAAAACTAAGGAACTCGGCAATTACCGTTTCGCGTTCGATGGTCATTCTACTTCCTCTCCTGAGGTAAACAACGGACGATTAAATAAAAGACAAGTCATCGTCGCAGGTCCTCAAGGCTGAAGCTCTTTCGACAGCCCATTGAGCAATCCACACATTTCATCGGCGATGGTAACGACGTAATAGCGAATTAAGGTCAGCAGTAATGAAGAACGCCAGAAATTACAAACCCGTTGATTTCTTCATCCCGACAAGGACCGAATTACCTACGCCAAGAATTTTGACAATGAAGATCTACAATCACGTCATTCGAAACGACTAATTGCATACTTACAGATTTTAGTTGAAAAAAAAAAACACTGAAGTTCGTTTTTTATTGTATGAACTACGAGGGTCGATCAGAAAATTAGTACGTATACGAAGGTCGACCAAAAAATTACGCATTCTTTTCTTGAAACATTAATTCCTCTTATAAAACTTAAGTGTACTTTTAAACCTAAAAATTTCGACATCCTTTGTGTACTAATGGCTTCCGACTTCTTCGCAAATACAGTCTGGTCTAAAATTCGGTTTGTTTTCGCTGTTTTTAAAGGATTGTATTGCGTAAGAATTTGGCATTGAATATTTTTAATTTACATAACCATTTTAATTGCGTTGTGAGAACGCCGACCATTGTTAAGTAAATCGCTTCGGTATTTCCCGACTCGGATGATTACGTTCGCAATTTAGCAATGAAATTATTCCGACCGCAATTAGATCAGCAATCACCCGGTATGAGTTGAAACGTTTGCGAGGTAATTGATATTTATTTGTCGCCGTGTGTTTAGTTTCCTGCGCGACTGTAATTATTTCGCGTGTTTAACGCAATCGAGATGATAAACTGATCATTAAGTGGTTAATCCGACTCGGACTTTTTTCCCTTGATTGATTTACTTTGTATTATGTTTCTTTTGTTCTGAATCTAGATATTCAGGTGTTCAATTGTAAAGGTCATCAAGTAGCTTTTGAATTTATCATAACATCGCATCGCGAAGCAGGTCTTAGGAATTAGGTCAACGTGAAATGTCACTTTGGGTTAAGTCACGTTTGGTTATAAACAAAACATGACAACTGTCTGTCATTCATTCAAACGTCAATCCCCTTTTTCGAACTGTCTTCGTCTTTCATTAAACAATCGAACCCAACTTCATGAATATTTCAATTCAAGACATTACTTTTTGGTCACAAGTTTGGTAGAAAGTTCCAAATTATTCCGAAAAAGAAACAGAGTTTGAGAATGCAAATTTTTTTCTGCCTACCAGAGGACTTAACAAACCACTAAGGTCATCTAAAGGAATTTAAAAAGGAACGTAACGTTTAGAAGTGACAATATAATGCCAAAACTTGCAGGCTCTTGAGAAAAGCCTTCGAAGTGAAACAGGCGGAAAGAAGGATCACTCAAGAAATTCCTGACTTCTTCGTTGACCCAAATATGACAGGAATGGTGAAAGCACAGTTTCAGGTAGAAAGGATGTGTAAGGAAGATGAAGAGAACAGAATGCCAAAATGGTTTTGACCACTGGGTCTGTAGGATTCAGGAAGACCAAAAGTTATTTTCTTATGGCCAAATTTTCCAACACACACACACACACAAACATGTGGGTCAACCAAAGGCATTACCTCTTTTTCGCGTCCGAACTCGTCCATTATTTATGAAAGCGCGCACATAAATTACCGGCGATATTTAGCATGTACGCGTCTTCAATAATGGAAACGCGTTTGCCGCGAATATGGCAGAATCGGAATCGGTTACAACCCGACTGAAAACATTCCTCGCCATCTAGGGCATCCACTCAATCATTGCCTCGCGACGGATTCGAAATCGCCCCGGGCAGGCGATTTGAATTTTGAATGCAACTTGTGCCGCGCACCGGCGATAAAATCAATTTGTTCGTCTGCCGGAGAACTTCTGAGAATTTTTTCGTATTGATGAGGTGGTGTTTGAAGGTCAATGCACTTCCTCAGGAGATTTTTCTTCCTTATTATTTTCTAAAAAAAAAGGCCTTCTGGTAGTAAGTTCGAAGTTTCGAAATTTGCTCTAATTTCAATAAATATTTTCGTACTAAAATGCGGTTTAATATATTGCTTTCCATAGAAAATACATCACCTAGAAGGAATGGAAATATTTCAACGAAACTTAATGAATATATTTGTCTTGAATAAAGTATTAGATTGATTAATTGCATCACTGTGCAAAGGTGCATTGGCTCTTCAGACTTTTTGTTACTATCGCATCGGGACAAATAATTTCGATTTCCTGCCTTGGCACATTGAATTGCTGTCAAATTTATTGTTGTTAAGAATTTAGGGAATGCCTCCACCAACTGACTGAATTTGAAAGGAGCAGAATAGTGAGCTTACACGAAGCTAGAATTTCCTTTAGGGAAATTGCAATAAGGACTAATCGCAATATTACCACGGTCATCAGATGCAATCGTGCTTGGGTAGAGGAAGACCGTCGTAAGCGTCGCCATGGTACTGGAGCTCAGAGGACTACGGAGCTTTAGGGACCGATTCTCTTCAGCAACACGGATTGCCGATGCCTAGTATGATGTAGTAGGAAAGCCGATCTCTATGTCATCAGTATATCGCAAAATTAGGGTATTTGGCCTGCATTCGTATCGGCCTCAGTTGGCACTACCTTTGACTCGAAATCACCGAAGACAACATCTCCAATGGTACCGTGACCGAAATCACTGGAACCATGAATAGGATTTAGTTATCTTTAGTGACGAGTCCCGGTTTTATTTGAAAACTCACGATGGACGACAATGGGTTAGAAGACGTCAAAGTGAACGACGTAATTTACAACACACTGTAGAACGACATGTAGATCGCACCCACGGTGAATTGAATACTATTAGTACTCAATTCACCGTGGATCGCACCATGAAACTAATGGTATCTTAGTATCAGCGCAGGTTTCCTTTAGTAATTGTCCATCATATTCTGACAGCGAAACGCTACATTCGGGATGTTCTACAAGAAGTGGCTCTCCCTTATGTTAGAGGCATACCAGGTGCCCTTTTCCCGTAGGACAATGCTCGGTCTCATGTTGCGCATTGAACAATGCACTTCCTGCAGTAATCAGGAATAGGCATCCTTCCGTGGTTCGCAAGTAGTCCTGATCTTTCTCCCAGTGAACATGTATGGGATATGATGGGAAGAACAAACAATTAACAATTTGCGTCGCCCTGTTCTGACTTTGGCAGCTTTGTGGCATGAGACAAAAGTGGCTTGGGACTCCTTACCTCAAGAAGAAATTGATCACTTAATTTAGGCGAGTTCAAGAGTGCTTAAGACAAGACGGTGGTTCTAGACATTATTAGTTTTTTCTTCTTTTGTTTTAATTGTATCGCTTTGCAAATAATGTAATCATTTCATACTTTACTCAAGACAAACATATCCACCAAGTTTCGTTGAACAATTTCCATTCCTTCTAGGCGATGCATCTTCTACGGAAAGCAGTATATTTTGCAGAAAAAAGATCAATGAGAAAATGATGCAGCATCCAGAAATCACAAAACCAAAAATGTAAAAGAAAGGAAAAAGTAATTCGATGAAAATTCTTCGAAATGTCAGGAAAGAAACGTTTGGAAGTGATGTGAAAGGAGATGGAAGAGGCAAAAAGAAAATGCAGTGAAGAAAAGAGGGATTGCAAACAACTGAACAAAGAGAAGGAAACAAGATCATTCAAAAAATGAAGAACGTTTTGAAATGTTATGCAAATAAAAGTCTCTGCAGAGAGACGTAAACGAAGACGAATTGTATTCTCAGGAGATGAAAATGCAAAAAGGACAACAGTCAGGATTTGGATCGAAATTATTAAATCTAGAAATAGATGAGAAGGATCCAAGTGAGTATGAACAAGAACAATTGTGAAGTGAAAAGCAAAAGGCCAGGATCTATTTCAATTCGAAAAAATATATAAAAAGAGAACTGGGATAAACACCGGTATTTTGAGAATGTAAAACAAAAGAAGATCAGCGATTTTACTCTGGCGAAGGGTGTTTGAAATAAATATTAAATATAAAACAATAAATACAACATAAAACAAACAGTAAAACGCGAAGATAAGCAAAAAATAACAGAAGACCGACACTTCTCCAAGAAAAATTTAAAAAAATTATCAAAAAACAAAAGAAGACTACCAGAAACGCCAATGCAACTTGAGAATCAGTTCGAAAAGAAGAAGCAAAAGAGAACTGATACAAATGACTATTTAATAAGGAATAAAATAAGCAGAATCAAAAGAAGATTTTTTTCTGACGTAGATTGGATAGAAATATTTTAATAAACAAGAAAGTTAATGAAATAAATACGAAAAATTAATTCGATGAAAAAGAGACAAACGACACAAATAGTGACAACGCTAATTAAGTTAAGTGGTATATGTAGGGGCCGTTTTGCGGTTCGAAACGTATGAAAAGTCTGCCGTTTACCGCAGTGTCCAGGAATAAGGGGTTCCAGAAAAAGCCCGAACACTTATCACCACTTTATTGGACACAACCCACCGGGTCTTCCGGGAACGCACCTTCCTGAGTCGTCCTTGCCCAGCCAAATCCAGGAACCCTCTGCTCGATCGAAGAAGGATCGAGCGGTTTTCAATACTGACGACTCAGCAAAGTTTTTCTACCGTACCGCAATATTCGATATATAATATAATACAGGGCGTTTAACGAAACAAAAGTAACCTTCGTGACAATATAAATAGGTAACAAAAGAAGATCGATAAAAGGTTCCCTTTTATTATTTCTTTCTGCCAGGCTTAAATTTTCAAAAGCTTTCCACCGGATTTGTTTGTCAGTTTCCTTTTGTTTGTTTTATCAAATTTTCGTACAATTTCTTCTTTTACTCTTACATCTTATTCTTCATATTTCCATGTTCAATTTTTTCGTTGCTCTTCTGCTTCACTATTTTCTCGCATCTCATTGACCATTTTTACAATTTCTATTTTTTTAATCAGTCATTTGATGATTTCAAATAGTTCGTGGGAGAATCATCGGTCGTACATTTTTAAGTAATTTTTTTCTTTTTATTTGAGTGATCTTTCTTCTTCTTCTTTTGGCTTCCGGAGTGTCGCATCACAATCTCTTCTTTCTGCCGACATTTCGTCTTTTTCTGAAAAATACTTCGTCGCGACTGCTGCTACAGCAGTTTCCACGAAGCAACGACAGCGGAAAGGAACATCAGAATCAACGGCACTGGAAATTTCTTTTTGTCGACGGCACGGGCGACGTTTCGTCTCTTTTTGCAAAATACTTCCTATGGGCTGCTGCTGCAACAGTTCCCACCAAGCAACAACAGCGGAAAGGAACGTCAGAAGCAGCGGCACTGGGGAAGTCTTTCCCAAAAAAAAAGTACTAAACGGCGTGGTGGCAGAAATAAGAGATTGTGATGCAGAATGGTCGCAGAAGCCTTCAAGATTCTCTTTCTCCTTATTGCCGAATTAGTTTATTAATTTGATTCATACAGAAGAAACACTAGGGGAAATTGACTAATTATAAGATGGATAGCAGGAAAAACGAAATGAGGCAGGATAAGAAAGGAAAAAAACAGTTGAACTAATTTGGAATACAACAACTTGACGAAAAGACTAATAGAGTCCGGAAGAGTGGGAAAGAAAAGGAATAACAGAGATAGGAAGAAGAAAAGAAAAGTAAAAGTAGAAATGAAAATATTAACAAAAGACAGGCAGGCGTCGGAAGAATGGGTAAAGCTATGAGGAAAGAAATTAGAATCCGATATCTACTGAGGGGTGCAAGAAGAAGAGGATTTTTAACATTCCTCGTTTTTTATTTCCTTCATTCATTTTTTGTGTTCAATTGATTCTTTTTACAGTTTCTTCTTTTGTTATTTGTCAGTCATCATCAACTGGGACGATAGAACATCGGAGATAGGAAAAAGAAGGGAAAAGCAAGGCAGAAATGAAAATAGCAAAAGACAGGCAGGCATGGGAAGGGGAGAAAGGGTATGATGAAAGAAATTAGAAACCAACAACTATATCCCTTCTCTTTTATTTCCTTTTTTTTTGTATATCATTCTGTTGTTATTTGTCCGTCCTTTGATTTTCATATAGTCCGCCGGAGGGCCCCGCATTTTGCTTTTGGTTCATCTTTTCTTTTCTTCGAGTTCTCTTTGGCTCCTTTGCTCCTTGTTACCGAATTAATAATTTGATCGATTTGATTTTTGACATTCCATCGCCGATCTTCTTTTATTTTTCGTTCATAAGCTTCGTGCATTCGATCTAAACATTCGATAAGAGATAATGATCCCGAATAATCAAAAAGCTTTTTCTTAGACTCAGTTGTACAAGTGAGTTTAAATTTAAGCTAAATCTCAAACCCTTAACGACGGTTATTTCAATAATTATATCGTTGTTAAGGGTTTAAGGTGTGGCTTAAAGTTAAACTGGAATTGTACAACTGGGCCTTGTGACATTGTGAATCCAACAGAGGGGGATTAACCCGAAATTCGCAAGCAAAAGTTTCGAGAAGTTTGTATACGAGGTATATCCTAAAAGTATCAGAACTTTGATCGCAGTAATAAAGTAATAAAGAGCGCCCCTATTTAATCGACTTTCTTACTTAATATAATTATGAACGCTGTAGTGAGGATCTCAAAATCGACAACATGGGGCGCGTTCACAATAAACGTCGGGCGTGCAACTTTTTACCCCTCGCGTTCATAATAACCTCAAGGTAAAAAGTTATTTCGTTCATAATAAACGCACCATTTCGTCCGGTAAACAAATTTTTGCCTATAATACTAATACAATACATATAATACTAACAACGTAATCCATTGTTCTGGTTTCAGGACGCTTTCAGTATTTCAATCTTCACTATTTGACCGTTTTGACAGCTCGTTTCAAAGCGTTCATAGGGTGCGTTCAACATCATGCTCGGGGCACGCTCTGAGCAGAAGTGTGAGGGAGAGCTACTGCGTTTCAGTGCATGTAAGAGATAGATAAAGGAACACTCCGAGCGCTCCGAACGTTATGTCGAATGCACCTATAATAGCCTGTTGTCCGGGAAATCGTCCTGCCAGGGTAAACAAACTTTGTCGGGCGTTCATTCTGAACGCACCCCTGTAGGCATATCTCTAATGGCGGGATTTTCAAAATTAGTCTCGCGTTTAACAACTTTTACCTTCACAAGTAAATAGACTCGCGCTATTAATTCTATTCGCTCTAGAAAGTAATGCCAGCGCGTAACCATTAATTCCACGGCGATATTATATAAATTTCAGGTATTTTATGCAATTGCCTACCTGAACTCGTTACATACTTCCAGAGAACTCGTTCCACGTTCGCCGGTAAACAACAACGTCGTCGTACGTAACCTTGGCGCGAGTCACCGATAATCTCATTGTTTTCTTCAAGTTCCATTCCGGCCGCACCGGGTTCGTTACTTTTCAAGAGAAGACGTGGGTGCAACCCACCTTGCCCGAAACGTCATTACGATTAAAATACAATGGGGGACCACCACCTCCGGCGTTAATTGGAAAACGGCAGCGTCCTTTGCGGGAAAAAGAGGAATTCGGGTGTGTGTATGTGTGAAGAGTGAGTTTATTTAGCACATACATGGTATATCCGGAAAGCACTTGAATACGTGGTGTATCCATAAAATAATCGATCTAGTAAAAGGTGCTTTAATATATCTATTAAATAAACTCTGACTTATCTATTTTCGATTTTTAGTTTAGTAAGGGATTTTTTTTTGTTATAAATAATTGCAATGGTCCCTTCCGCAAGCATGGTCGGAGCCCCTCCCCTCCTCTTATTGGATTTTTTAATTGCTATTTATTTAATTTTTGAGTAGTCGCAATAATTATTAATAAATATGGGTTTATTGTGGTACTTTTTACACTTGCATTTTTATGTACTGGTTTCCATACGTTTTAGGTTAAGTATAAGACTAGATTTCGCTCATTAACGATTAAAAAAATCTTGTTTAAAATCTATTACTATTGTCTCTATAAAAGTGAAACCAATTGTGGTTAAAACCGCTCTCACAACACAAAAATTCAACGCCTTCTGCGAGTACATAAGTTTCATTCCAAAAACTGAAAAAATCTCGAGAACGGTTGATTTGCGGGCATACGTTTATTAAGACTTTTGTGTTTGTATTGATGAGATCTATAAGTAGGCAAAATATCCGAATATGTTTTTTAAACACCCTGTATACAAGAAAGGAGGCAATTTACGTTATAAATCTTTCCTTTTTCTATCTAGACTGTGTTGTTGATATTATGTACTTTTTCTCAATTTAGTTGTCCAAAGCCAAGGCCCCCACACTCGTGGGCCCTTCCGCATTGCAGACCCTTGCTACGCCACTGAGTATAGTGTTGTCATAACCGATGGTATAACTAAATGAAATCCTCACCCTCCCCATAATAACTCCACAAAAAATATTTGTAAACTTATAAAAACCATTAGGAGTAATTACGACCTAAATAGGAATTAAAATCTAGAAACAAAAGTTGAGGAGTGGTTGAATCTAATGAAAATCTCAGATAAAATTAAATGTAATAATAGCAAACAATAAAATGGATCCGCGCGAAACTGGCGGAAATATTTGATGAATCGAAAACCTGTCGGCGCACCTTTTCAATAATTCAAATAGCATCGATTATGGTTTCTTTCTATTGATACACACCTGAGTTGTTTATCGCAAACACTCTCCAGCATAACAATATGTATATAACATACACGGGGGGCGCGCACAGGTAAATTCGTTCTTATTTCTTAAAATCCGCGCGTGTTTCTTCACTTTTCACTCGCGTTTATCACTGTGCGAATTATTGAATCGCATGGTCGTTTTGCGCAGTTTCTCCTTCGCCGCGCGAACTCACACACAGGTGTCTCGCCTGCCCCTCACAGGTGAACACTGATCTGAAAGCAGGTGTTCCAATTGCTGGCTGAACTTACTACTACCGCCGATGACCGACTGGGACTGCAACCTGCCTTCTTCGCGCCGCAATCTAAGATCGAATGTCTTCGACTGAAATCGAATAGATTTCCTGCTGCCGCTGCTGCTGGTGGTGATGGTCGTCGTTCTTTATACGATAATTTTTCCAGCCGCGTTCTCAGCGCGAGCGAAATACTTTTGTTATCTGGAAAGATCTCGCCTGAATGTTATCTTTTAATTACTTACTTAATACCATAACTGTTTACTTGTACGAGTATCCAAATTTGCGACCTTCAAAATAGCTGGTCTAGAAGAATTCCAAACGTAACTAACTAAACTAGAAAAGTTACGCGCAAAATTTATGGGGGGGGATATAACTTTGCGAACGGAAAATTGCATTTTCTGCGATTCATAAATGTTTTATTTTATAGAAAAGCAATTTCACTATGAGATATCAGACCTAATTCTTTCTTGCCTCCTAAAATAAATAAATATCTTTTTTTTATTTTGATCTTTTAATATGAATATAGGTATATATTACTGAAAGTTAATTTCCAAACCCTGAAAGAAAACTTTTTGTTACAAAAAGTTTTCTTTCAGGGTTTGTTTTTGGGATTTTGGAAATTCAAAAATATGTAAGTTTATAATTTTAATTATTATCCTTTCAAAAAGTAATTTTTTAGTACATATCTCTGACGAGGCTCAATAAGGCCGAAATAATTCACGTGATTTATAAGATATTCTAATTCTCTAATACTGCCAATTAAACAAATCGATTTAATTTGCAATTTTCATTTGGCAAGAACTGCAACTTTCATTAATTTCACTCAATGTTTCCATGGTTACTTACGTTATTTAGTTTACTGTCACATTTTGCCGTTTTGACTGATGAAACATATCACGTTTCCTTTATTTTTGCAAAGTATTAGACAGTTTTCAAAAAGTTTTCTTTCAGGGTTTGTTTTTGGGATTTTGGAAATTCAAAAATATGTAAGTTTATAATTTTAATTATTATCCTTTCAAAAAGTAATTTTTTAGTACATATCTCTGACGAGGCCCAATAAGGCCGAAATAATTCACGTGATTTATAAGATATTCTAATTCTCTAATATTGCCAATTAAACAAATCGATTTAATTTGTATATATTACTGTGTACATGTCTTCTAAATACAGTAACCGTAGTCATAGGAGCACACGAGCGTTTTACAAAATTCTGGAACGTTCACAAACCAACAGTTCATCATTGTTTATAACACACTTATAACTGAATTTAAAAAAAAACTAGAAATGAAATTTTTCCAATTGCAAATTTGGTTGCATTTGTCAATTAATTGTCTACTTGGCAACAGGGACTTGACCCACCTTGCCTGCCTCACTCGCACACTGACTTCTCGCGTTCCTGTGCCGGCACCGAAGCGATTGTCAGAGCAACTCTATATCTACCACCGTGGGCTATGTATAATAAATGTTTTAAGAAGGTTTCACTATTTGTCAAGGGATGGCATTCAGTTATAAATTAAGCAGTTTTTTCTTCGTATTTAAAAATTCATGCCGTATGTTTCAATCTATATAGTGCTTTTTTTAAATTTGTCATCTAAGTTGACCATGAAAAATTAATTGTGAACCATCACCAAAATGACAGTTGTTAATGTCAAAACTGCATCCGGAAATTGTTGAAACTTTGAATTGAATATTTTGGCTATTCACCATTCTATTGGCCGGATTTTATTCGAAAAAAAGAGAAAAAAACTTAATTTTAACACAAAGAAATTGACAGATAAGAGATGTCTCAAAAATTGTGGTGCATTCACAATAACCACCTTGTCAGCGCCGATTTAGACGTTTAAAAAAATACTCCTCAGTAATTTGCAAAATTGTAAAACGTTCAAGGTTAACAAATTTGCAGATGTATGAATTTCGAATTCAGAGATGGCGCTGCTTTCCACATCTAGAACTGACATAAGCAACATAATTTTTCAGTTGCGAAGAAAAGCGTTTCAAATGCCCGTTTTAGACGGTCATATTTTTGTATCAAATTTATTACGAAGTGAGTGAGAAGTGCCAGTTCAACCAATCAACATTCACTGTGGTAGCTTATCTCTCTCACTTCGTAATAAATTTGATACAAAAATATGACCGTCTAGAACAGGCATAATACTAAAACTTTTGCAAAAATGTAATGGGCATTATGCTATTGTATGACAATTGTTTAGGAAGTTTTCATTGTTTGACAACAGATGGCGCTACGTCTCATTCATTCGTTAATTTAAATTAGGTGATATTTTTTCTTGATATTGAAAGTATTTGCTATAGATCTTTCATAGATCTTTCATATGATAATTTGTAAAACATTGGTTGAAATATGAATTTTTTTCTGTGCGATAAATACTGGGTGATTTTCAGAAATTTTTATCAACTCTTGCCATGAAATCTGGACTACACGTCTTAGCATCAGTGAAAAGTTTGTCGTTGCATTCCTTAATGCTGTTTTACAGTAAAGCTGTAGCTAAGACATGCCGTCCAAATTCCATGGATAAAAAATTTTGAACGATCACCCGGTAGAATTTAAAGAAATGTTTCCAGTGTTTACCGAGAGGTGACGCTGAGTATTATTTTTATTATTAAAGAAAAATTGTGATAGAAATCTTACATTCCAGCGTTTTGTCTGATTCGCACTTTAGTCAAAACAACCTTGTTAAGAGGTGATTTTATTTCGTTAATCTTTATGAAACTCATATGGGCTTCATAAAACAGCTCTTTAAAGCACTCACAATCAGTGACCGACAGAAAAATGAACACATATGAAAAACTTTTTTATTATTGATTTCTCAGAAAAGTTTATTCTTCATGAAAGCTCCTGCGTTGCCCCAAACTTAAAACGCAAATTTGAATGCCTCGTCATTTACCAAGGAAATTGAAATACACATCTGAAATCGACGTAAGAGTAAAGTACCTTTATTTTTCAAGATACGTGGAAATATTATTTGGGATTGCAATGGGATCCCAAATATGAAATCATGACTTTCTACAGGGTCATTCAACCAACCCGTCCATTAAAAGTTTACGGACTTCCCATTTAAATTGCTTTTTCATATTTTGGATTTATAGATTACCGATAACGACCTATTTAACTGTAATATTTTCAACTTTCGGACACTTCCGGTTATAACTGAAGTTGCTGTCAACTTTGTTATTTTAAATGGAACACCCCATTTTTTATTGCTTTTTTGAATTCCTCACAGAATTCTAAACCAATTTTATAAGATACAAGAAAAATTAACTGTTTCCGAGTTATTTCAATTTTTTATTAAAAAATTCAATTTGCAGTACCTTGTCTATGATATTGCCATTTTTATAAAACAAAATCCATGATGTTAACTTTTGGCCTACAGTAGGCCACATTAATAGGCTTCCAGATTATATTCAATTTTATACTTAATTATTTACAGGATAGTTAAAAAGTCACTCCAATTCGGACCAAGTTCAACTGTCCAAAAGCAATTTTTTTTTCAATGGAACATTTTTATGCCATGTGATTTAGAATTAAGTGTTCTTTCGTTCTCTTACCGTTTACTTGCTATTGATGATCTTATCTTTGACATATCGATTTTTTTCACTTTTCAGTATTATTCCTCAATAGTGTGCTATGAAAATAAAAAAAAAGAAGTGTTTTTCTTAATTAATTTCTAGCTTAAGTTTCAAGTAAGCTATGTTCACTCCAAATCCAAGAAAAATATTTAAACATAAATTTATTAAGTGTACCACACTGTATCAAGTGTATTTTTGTTTACATTTGATGCATGTATCATAATTTTTAGACAAATACAATCGAATATTTAACAAATTCCAAGTTAAAACATGACTAAATCAATAACGAATTATAATACCGACTCATTTGGTCTCATTTATGATGGCCGTTTTACACTATAACATTTTCTAACTAAAATCTGTTACTAAGTGAGTGAGAAGTACCAGTTCAACCAATCAGAGTTCACTGTGGTAGCTTATCTCTTTTTGTACCAAAAAATGTTATAATGTAAAACAGCCTTTAGATTTGTTCTATGTGACCTCCGTTATTATCTAAACAAAATAAAATTCTTTTATTAACTTCTTCGGTTGTGTTCATAATTGTCATTTAAAGTCACAAAGCAGAGATCAGGATTGTATTCTCTTCTCCATCTGCTTTACTCTTATGTCGATTTCAAATGTTTCGATCTCCTCGGTATATGATAAGAGACGTTCAAATTTTGATATGTGTGTTTTGAATTCGGGAAAATGCAGGAGCTTTCATACCAGTTACTGTAGGTATGTACCTACAATGCGATCGAAAATGACTGAGCATCCTTCAGAAATATGTACTAATTTCGACATAAAAAACTCATAGAACACACAAATAATAAACAAACAACGTAGATACATACGAACGCTTTTGATGGTCACCTGATCATGAGTATTCAAAAACGCAGGCGAAAGGTAGTTTTGATCACCTTTCCTCAATCATTTTTGATCGCACTGTATGTACTCTAGAAATTTGGCAACTTGAGAAGAACCTGTCACGTGACCTTTCCTATATATACGCAGTATAAGCAGGTAAGCTCCGCCCACAGGTTCTTCTCACTCATTTGTTGACATCTCAAGTTACGAAATTAACCTCCAAATTGACGTTTCTTCAAAATTACCCATCTGAAATTATACGTATATTAAATTACAAGATGACGCAGTCTTTTTTACGTCTAAGAACCAAATTAGAAAAAAATGTGCGTAGCGCTCATAAAAGCGTTTGAATTTAGCACGAAGTTGTATATTAGTAAATTTCGTTTTACAATGTTGGTACTTCTGGCCGAGCATGAACGCTTCGTCCAAAATTTTACCAGTGGGGGGGCACTGTTTACATTACAATGTGATTGTTTTGGTTTAAATTAATTATAAAATTAATTATAAAAAAAGACTTTTTAAAATAAAATGCTATTGTGGAGCCAAAATCAATGAAACAGTTGGTAACACTGATTTTAGCGGTAAAGTCGTGAAGTGAATAACATCGAAGATACAAAAATTATTAGAATGCCTCTGACAACTTGCAAATAATTTATTAATTGTTAATGCTTGGTGCATGTCATTTTAACCTACATAAACCACAAAATAAAAGTGCTGCCAACTATTTCAGTCTTTTTGACTCGCAATGTATTAATCTGTGGATAGGTTAATAAGAACGTGTTCACAAATTAAATGCAATTACAGAAGCTCTCAAAAGCAGTTAATGTTGGCAATAGGCTTTCGCAAGAAGTCTAAACATTCAATTTAAATAATCACTAAAATGTCACCAAAAGTAGACAGCAATTCACTAAAAACAAATGCCAAAAAATAGAATATAATAAATATTTTAATATTCTACTTAAATATATTAGGTTTAGCAACAGTATTAAAAGACCGTTCAAATTACAATAGAAAAAACGAGAGTTGATGGTTCTTGTCAAAAACATAAACAAACGACGGTCGATTGTTTAACAAATGCAAGAAACAAAAAAAAAACGGTGGACGATTTGCTTCCCCGAAAGACACAAAAAAGTAAAAAAAAATGCGATGGTAAAAAGGAAATTTTTTTTTTCTGTTTAAAAAGAGAGGCAGAACTAGGTTGTTTTTATTAGGCGACAACATTTATTGACACTTCAGACTAACCTCTATACTGATAAATATAACCTCCCAATCGACGTTTCTTTGAATTTATTTTAAGAGCCAATCAATGTCACCAACCGCCAAAAAACAAAACAGAATATTCCTATATTTGAATCAAAATTATGTTTCATGACATTTGTTCTTTAATATACTATTAATAGTTTTTCATGGAATGTTTTATCAGCACCTGATTCATTAAATTGTAAATTTCTCCAGCGTTGTTCCAACCAAGAACTTTCTATGTACCAGGTTGGCAGTTCCAAGAGTACCAAATTTAAATATTCAGTACCAAAAAATCTTCAGCAACTTTTAATTTAAAAACTACCGGTCAAAATACAATAAAAAACGAAGTAACCACATAAACAATAACCACAAATACCACAAAAAACAAAAGGAAAGTAAAAAACAGAACTCACTAGATTGGTAGCAAGGCGCAAGCGCTTCTAGTCAGGACCACCAGCTTAGTAAATTGTTACGGTTGAAAAATTCATTTGAGTTATTCATAATAATTGGCAATCGCCTTGTATTTGTGCGGGAGGCCAAACTTCAGTATGCGTACGTGACTCTTGCCATACTTCTCAATATTACGCCACTAGACCATACGCTGTTATTTAGTTCTACTGTATCTCTGTCGCCCGGCTAAAACTGATTTCATTCGTAACGACCCCCCGTCTCAGCGCATAGTTGGAGAGCACGCCGCGCTCGGCTTCGTGCTCATTCTTTCGATAGCTTTCGTGGCGTGCTGACCTTTTGTTTGTGTTGATGATTAAAATCTTTGTGGATTTTATGATTGAAACCTGAAACGGAATCTTCTCCGAGATTTATTAAAAGCACGCCGAGCGAATTCAAGCTCACTTCTAAGCTTTTCTGAAGCCTGCTTCTGGGATAAGGAACAGGTATGTCTTGTTGGCAATTTTATGCGTATGTTCTGTGGGTAACGCGTACCTCTCTCTTCTATTGGCCTTTTAGTGGTGGTTTTACCTTCGTGAGTTATTCGACATACCGTTGGGTGAAAGAAAAGGCCGGAATCGGGTTGTGATGTGAAACAAATAAGTTCCCCGGCATCACGGCCTCCCTCTCGCCCGTGAAAGTGGACCTGACCTGCCAACACGACGCCACCTGGTGACGCAACACCCTAGCCGAATTACGTCATTGGCAAACCTGACCGCCGTTGAAGAGCGCTCCGTCACCATTGACAGCTGGTTGTCTTTACGCCGGATTTTGGTCACATGGTCGGAAATATTATTAATTACTTTCAATTACTTTTTTGATCGGCTCATTTTAACACGGCGTTGTTATTTATTTTATTTTGCTTGTTAACTAAGTGCCCTTCTTGATTTATTTTAAGGAATAGTGTAAACGAGGAGCAGATCTGCTTATCGGATAAATACTAACCTGATTGTTTGCCTGACAACAGGCAACTTTTAAAATAAGTTACTAAGCGGGAAATTCAAACGCCTTTCGATCTCTTATGAACGCTCTGTATAAAATACGCGTTTCATATAGCGTTACCAGGTGTACTTTGGTAAATTGCGGGATTTAGGCGCAGCCGTTTTGACTCGGGACATCATAAAAATGCAAAGTGTTTGAATTACGCTAACGTTTTTCAATAATAGTTAAAACTATCAAAAGAAAACTAATAAAAAAAAAAAACTATTTGATTAACACGAGCGTTCTATTAAAATGAGGAAGCAGATAACGTTTTGCAATAAAAATACTGTGCCTAGGCATTAAAAGAGAGGAAAATCGTGTCGTAAACTTCACTCGCTGTGCAAACATGCAGTTTAAAAGCTGCAAGGTTTACGTCCCGGAATGAAACGTTTATTACACATTTATTACTTCATATTAACTTGCGCTCGCAAGAATGATGTGATCACCTGCTCGGGAATACTTGCAACGAGACCACAATTTACGACGGAACAGGGAATGCAAAAAGAGTTCAGAATCAATTAGTTTGCAAAAAAAAGGGATTTATGTATGGCATAAACTACATAAAATTTGTAAAGCGAAGTCAAATTTTATAGATAGCGCTAATACATAATTAATTAATGACGTTTTATTTCTTTTATCTTTATCTTATTAATACTTTTATTGCTAAATTCTCAGTATCAGGTTTTTTAGTTATACGTTTTTGTTGCGTGGCTCAATGGTCTAGGGGTATGATTCTCGCTTTGGGTGCGAGAGGTCCCGGGTTCAAATCCCGGTTGAGCCCTTCTTTTTGAAAGGACCTCCTCGAAACTCGTCACAGATTTGAAATTTGTCATATTTTATTTGCATTACCTAATTAGTTTGTTATTAAATGCAATTGTCTTCTTTTGACAATAAAAAACGATCGAACGTCGTGAAAGCCATGGAAAAGAAAACGTACGGCGCAACCTATCAACAATATGCAATCGAGGTTAAGGAATTTCGTTCTTATTTAATTAAATGTTAATTGCCCAATCAGTTTTTTTAACTGCACCGTAGAAGTAAATTTCACGGAGAAATCCTTTGTTGAGGAACGATAATTTAACAATAGGTTAGTCAGTCAAACTGACGCGTCATTTAATTGCTGCAATCTCAGACGAACGTTTTGCTTTCCAAGACCTACCTTTATAAAAAATTCACTTGGATAAGAAGTAACAAAATTTAGGCTTTTTTCTTTGCATTTTCAAGAATGTTCGCTCTTTAGTTGATTTATTTATATTTCTTTCAGTTTTGAACAAGGATAATCCAGTACATTTTTATATATTTAACAATATATTTAAAAATAAATGTGCATGAATTCTTGACTTTCCCTCGTACGTTCTCAACGATTATTAAAAAACAATTGTAAGTATCGCGGCTCAATGGTCTAGGGGTATGATTTTCGCTTAGGGTGCGAGAGGTCCCGGGTTCAAATCCCGGTTGAGCCCTCTTTTTCATCGCCCTGTTGAAACACATTTATTACAAAAATGAGAGTTAAGGACAATTCAAGAACTACGTACTGCTTATTCAACTCTTTTTAACTAACAATTTTAGTCCAATAATTTCTGACCTTCCCTCGTATGTTACTGAGGGATTATTAAAAATATATATACAGGGTGCGCCAACACTGTTCGGTATTTTTATTGGGAAGTCATAAAAGAAAATTGTGTTTCATTCTTTTTCTAGTCAAATTTGCTAGCGTATTTAATTTATTTTTTTTTAATTTGTCTAATTCACATTCATCGGGTAGACTTAAAAAAATACTTTTTGATTCTAAGAAAACATCGTTTCGGAGTTTTTAATATGCAGCAATCATTTGGTATACAGAACGTTCATAAATGATTGAGAGGCGTTTGAATTTAGCGCCAGGCATATTCGCCATTTTCTTCTTACAATGACCGTGTTCACCGGAAACAAGCTGCTTGCGTTTATCTGTTTCAGCGTTTACTTTGTAAGCGGTAATCTGGTGGACGCGTAATAGATCAATGGTTCATTCCACCATTCTTAAACATGTTTATAAAGATTGTTTTTTTTTTAATCTGTCTCGAAGTTGGCCATGAAAATTTCATTGAGAACCATCATCGTCATAACAGTTGTTAATTTGACGTTTGAACTTGCACTTCCTAAGCTTGCTTTCGAGGTTTCGAAACCAACACTACGATAGGACAACATAAGAATGTAATCTATTGTAATAAACTAAAAATAACAATAAGAATGAGATCTGTTGTAAGAATGAAAACAGACAATAAGAAAATAACAATTGAAACCTTTCGGATTAATTCTTGAAACTAACCGGCGCCATCTATCTATCTTCGTTGGCGCCAAACATATAAAACGTTGGTGTTTTTATTTACTTTGAAAATGAGCCTTCCTTCAAGAAAATGGAATGGAAACAATCACAGTATTTTTTAATGGTTTTTGTCTCAAAAAGAAAACAAATGGCAGTCGACATGTTATGTAACTAGAAGACTTCTGTGCACAAAATGTTTCGACGTTTCTGTTAATGAACAATAAAGAAAGAAATGCTCTTAAAGTTCACAGAAATTTTTGAAATCGTCTGTATTCCACAGCGCCATCTATCTTTGTAGCATCGTACACATACAATTTACGCATTTCACATGTTTTAATTGAGAATTGCCCCCTCTGAGGGAGTGAATTAAAAACATTCGAACATTTCATGATTTTTGTTTCAGTAAGCAAACAAAAGACACTCGCTAATACAGTGATGCGCTGAAACAATGACAGAAGAATCATAAAATGTTTGCATATTTGAATGAAAATAATTCTTCAAAAAAAAAAACTTGATAATTTCTATAACTTTTAATACATGGCGCTCCGCATCGCCTATTTTGACAAAAATAAATCTTAAAAAAACTTGGTAACTTAAAAAAACAAAAATGGCAACTGCTTCAACAGATGGCGCCACATCACCGCTTGGAAAAGCCTCTTGCTTGTGTATTTTTTTTTTAATAATGTTCAAAGGACAATCAATATGACAGTGATTCCTCATTGATAACTGCTAAAACCTTCAATAGATGGTGCCTTATAGATGGTGGGCAAAAGATAGGAGATCTGTTCATTTGGTCTGCGCTTTTATAAATTATATCTTTCGTGAAGCAATACCAAGTGTTTTTCTCATTAAAAGTGAATTTTCTACACTTTTTGCACCAACCGCTCCTGAGAGAGTGAGATGTACAGTGAGTTACAGCTAATATTAATTGATTTCAATTGTATTGTTATATTGTAAAAATAATTTAGCTTATTTATTTGAAACAGCCGGTACATTATGATTTGTCATTATAATTTCTTGGTCGCTATCAATAAATTCCGATTCTGATCTTGTAGTGTTGGTTTCGTCGAAATCGAAGGGGCAGCGTGTACGTAACAGTAAAAGCGGAGAAGAAACGAATTAATTTCACCTCGGAACACATTGAGGAATCCGCAACCAAGTTAAAACGCTGTATATACACCTCACACGCATACCATTTTCGAAACCAGTTTTTAAAAATCCTGTTTACGTGGAGAAGCGGCGAGCCTTTCTCGGGCCCGGCCACAAAGTATCACAATACGTTTTTAATTAGGCCGATATTTAGCGCTAATTACAGCCTTTCGAACGTAAAACGTTTCCGTTCAAAAGCAAATACCTTTTCGCCTAATTGATTGGTTCAGCGCCACGACGATTTACGATTATTGTGACGGTAGGAGTGTTCTAGTTTAAAATGTGATCCAAAAAAATAATAATCGCGCAACGTTGAATAATTGATTTCTGTATACAGGTGTCCTAGATAAATTATTCTTAAATAAATTAATGAAGAAATACAACTTAAAAATGATATTAAACAAGGTGGCTATTTATACTACTAGCAATGAAAAATGACAATGAATGAATTCTCGATCGACTATCGTTCTACAGATGTAAGAAGGATCTAGGATGAAAGTTGAAGACTTTCCGCGTTTTTAACCCTTCTTACTTTGGTAGCATAATTTTAGCAAGAAATTTAACTAAGCAAAATAAGACCGAAAAATTAGAGGAAAAAATAAAACTAAAGTAGCGGAGTTCGCTGCCACCACCGGAGTTTAAGGGAATTCCGGACCCTATATCTATTCTATTGTAAATAAAAGTCGTGCACTAGCTTAAAGCTGGGTATACTAAAGAAATCTTGAATTACCCTGGAGGGCGATATTACAGGATATGCACAATAAAATAGATAAAATAAAAAAATTCACCTACCGGATAGGGGGTTCGAGGTAGATCTCAGCAGCAGAGAGGCCTCTTATTTATTTATCCCTTTTCTGGAATGGAGGCTCGCTGTAACCCTTTTGAGGAAGATTCTGGATGGTGGAGTTCTTGCTCCTTGCACCCACACTTTCATCAACCACACCTGGTTTAGATTTAAACCGCACCCGGCCGAGGGTTACAAATTAAATTTAGATTAAGTTAATAAACAAAGTCAAAAACCTTCCGTTCTAAATTTCTGAGAAGAGAACGTTCGTTTGAGACGACGGTTAGGCGAACATTCGATTCGTACCGAGGCAGGGCGAACTTTAATTAATTTTTTGAAACTCCTCTCCGCTGAGCCATTGTTTACAAATTCAAAATCTTGCTCCCCTTTAACATTTCTCTAGAGAGATGCTGCGTTCTCGTGGCTAGTCGTTCAACTTTTGCCGGCTTATAGGCTTTTAAGTCACCGGAGGGTTTTAAATTGCCTAACTTTAAGGCGTTTTCCGGTCTACTTTGACCAGCACTTATCGGCGCGGCGCACGTGGGTTTCAACTCCGGTCTCACGCCCTATCGTCAATTTATTTATCTTACGGTGATCTAATGCCCGGTTGTACCAACTTTTTAAGCAGAGCTTAAATTTAAGTCATGTTTAGAATGTACGTATAGCCAGTATGATGTCAAATACATTCTGATTGACATTTAAACTTCAACTTAAGTATCAATTAGAATGTGACTAACTTTTTGTTAAATCTGTAAATAATGACACAGTCTAAATTTAAGCTCTGCTTAAAAAGTTGGTACAACCGGGCATAAATGACGCTTATCTGAAAGTGGTCTCTTATGTTGAGACTGATTCACTTCCAGGGCCTGAGAAAGTTTATATTAAGATTAATTTTGAAATTCCTTTGCGGATATGAATTTAGATTTCCGGCCGTTTACTTAGACACCCGGTATATGTTGATGACCACATGACGAAAATAGACACAAAGATGAAAAAAGCCAATACCTAAATATGGAAAGAAAGAAAACAGTAGATTTAGGAACGGAAATATATAAATATAAAGTGATCATTAACATGGTAGTCCAGTACGCCTAAAATAAGTTAAAAATCATACCTAATTCATTTCCAATTCAGCTCTATTTTATTGTCACGTGGGAACAGTGTTGCCAACACTGCGATGGACTTTCCCCCTAGATGTTAGGTGAAAACCCCCTAACTTGGTACTAAATATCCCTATTTTCATTTCTAAACTATTTTAGAAATCAACTTCAAAACTTACGATCGACTGTAAAGATCAAAAGAGAAATACATTTATACAAAAAAAGTATATTGTAATAAAATATAAATAAGAATCAGTGAATACGTTTGTAATTGCAATTATTTTAAGTTAGTTCATAGTTTTGTAAAAAAAATTTCTTAGTATACATTTATATCATGGTGTGATGGAAACAAATCCTCTTTGAAGTAATAACAGTCAACTGTCTTATAATTAGTCACGACACTGCCGTCAACTGTCAGCTCATCAACTGTAAGGTAGCACATTTCTCAAAAAATGTTACATTTAAATATTTTTATTAGAAGAAAAATTATATCATACACAGGATTATATTAATTTTTAATTTCGATTTCTCTTTCCCCATAAAAAAACACCTTTCATAAACAGTAGTAGTACATAATACTTGAGCTTCCTGGTATTAAAATACATTACAATATTCAAGTTCAAATGTACACTAATAATTTGAAACAACTCGCATTTTCCTACCACTAATGCAGAATATGGTCATTGGTGGCGCTGGCTTCGCATGTGCATGGTCCCTATACCGACCACAAACTTGATTATACGAATAAATATATTTATCATTTCTGAATTTCAAATAAGGTCAAACATCAAATTTGAGTATGAGTGAGGTTTCTGAATTCGGCCCTAAGTGTGAAGTAAGTTAAATAGTCTTCTATTTCTGTCTTCAGTTAAAGAAAATCACGTAGTGGCTGACACCTAGCGGAAGTTTTGTGAAGGGTCCTATAATAAGGAAAACGTTGGTTAACTCATGAAAAATATTAAATTGACTAATTTGTATGTGACGCTTCCACATGAATAAGTATTCTTTTAGTACGTATTGTGTGATTAGTGTGCCTGTTCATCTAACTTAATAATAATAGCTTTGTTCCTACACAGTTCTAAATCAGTTCGGAACTGTACTGCTCATGCGCTCTTGCTAAATATACAGCATTTTTAGTAAGAACGCATGACCTGTAGCAAGAGCGCATGAGCAGTACAGTTCCGAACTGATTTAGAACTGTGAAGGTGTAGGAACAAAGCTAATAATGCATGGCGGGAGTTGGTGGTCCAAGCAAATTAATAGCTGTTTTCTTTCGTTTGATCCAAACGCAACATAACGCCTTTAGATTCAAAGATGGATGCTCTCTTGCGAATGGATCTTCGTGAAATTTAAATCCCGATCGGTAATCCCATTTCCCCTTTCTATCTTCCAATTTTCCGATCCGTTTGGATTGAAATGCATTCAGATCCAGAGCGGGTAACGAAAAATTATTCGAATCACGATTCAAACTTTTCAGCGAAAGAAAGCAGCTTTTATTACTTACGTTTATAAAAGTGAGATTAGATCTGAGATTTGAACTTTCAAACAGTTCCACCATCTGAAACGAATGATGGATCTGTGATGCCATCTGATTACAACTAACTGGAATAAAAGAACGACTGTTGATGAATCTGAGTGATCCATCAAACAATAAAAGAACGGACTTGATGGAACTGATCAGCTTGAAGCGGGCTTATTGATGAAATAAAGAACACGCCCCTTTTGCGTGGCCAAAATGACAAAGGCAGTCGGTTTCAATTACCGGTTAAAACAAGTAATGGCGAAAATTCACCTAATATTAATGGCGTTTTCGAATGGCCGCACTCAGAATATCTTTATCTCGTGTTATTACACGAGGTTAAAAGAAGATGCAAATACACTGAGTGCAATCGGTGCATGTGAATCGAAAACGTTATAAATGGCAAACAAGTTAAAGTATTATGCCCGAACTCTATTATGCCCTCATGTTATTTCGCGTCATATAATGCTCGCGTCCTTCTTTATCGATGGCGGGAATAATTTATTTGAATCGTCAATAGACCATTTCACCTTACATGTCTTAAAAAACGTGCTAAATAAAAAAAAGGCAACACATAATTTATTTTGTATAAATCATACATATAAAGAGCGTTTTAGAAGTAATACATCTTGAATTAATTTCGGCACTGTTAAAGATCTAATAGCATCGTAAACTTCATACATGCAATTTTGTCTCCTACTGGAAATTATAGTTTTTCTAATTGAATTTCTACAAATTTCCCTTAAACTAGGAACATCTCGGTCATCTAAAAAACGAATAAATACTTCGTATCGTGGCCTGACTATCATGTTAAAGGAATGGCTTCCTCTGATATTGCTGATTGTGAAAAACTTTAAGTAATCCCTTATTATACGTTGACAATCCCATTTTGTTATCTCAGAAACTTGCACAAAATCAACAGCTTGGTAATTGTAAAATATAATAGAGGCCATATTAAGATTAAAAATATGAGGTAAGGGTAACGTTTCTTGTATGTTTGGGCGTGTTTGAAAAATTGCTTCCAATTCCTCGTTAAATCCAAAATAAAAACGTGTAAATATCATAAAATTCTTCATAAGTAATATACTTATTCAAAGCAAGCATTGAATATATGCAGCTCATCCTGTCACTTTGGCCCATTTTATAATTTAAACACTTAAATGAGCATTTCTGGACCAGTTTCTCAGCACAATTCAGGCTCAAAACCAAATAAAAACATTCCATAAAGACTTCTGCACTTTGATAACTTGCACACATTACTTCATTTAAAATTATGTCGAATTCCTGAACAAGCTTGTCTTGGTTTATACGTGGAATTGCATATTTAAATAATTCAAGGCTTTGCTTGGATATTCTAGAATGGCTTAGTAATCTTTTCAAACACTCAAGAATATCTTCTATACTGTCATCATCTTCATATTGTGCTAGAATTTTTGGAATGGCTGAACTGCTTCTAGATACAACAAAATATAAAATACTTCTTCCCAACTTATCTACAGCTTGAAAGTCTGTGTAGTCAAACAACAGATCTGTGAATTCACTCCAGCCATATTCTAAAGCATTCATAAAGGGAGTTCTTCCACCTATATCAGGTGCGTTTACTGATGCACCATAATAAAGAAGCATGCACGCAATTTCATATTTGTTCAATATATTTTGTTCAATATATTTTGTTCAGTTTCATGCTTGTTCTTACAAACAGCCTTGTGCAATGGTGTCTCACCGAATCGATCTATGGCATCAACGTCAGCTCCTTTTTGTATTAACAAACGTGCCAAATTTAAATCACCTGCCATCACACAACGATGTAGTGGTGTTCGACGATATCCATCGGTATTCTCAACTTCGTCAAAATAAGCATCATCAAAAGTTGATGCTATCCTCATTTCTGCACCCAAGTCATCTAAACTACAACATAATTAATTAGTAGGTAAGTATTTTCTTCTAATATTAATGTGACAAAGTTAAAAAATTGTTGATAACAAAAACATTTTCCATAATGGAATCATGCAACATGAATTACCACTAATTTAACTTTAATTTAAGAACATAACCTATAAACCGCAATGTTTTGCAGCAATTTCTGTATATTTTCCACCTTGGTATTTTTTCTACTTTCAGGGTGCGTTTCATTTGCGCGCTCACAAGCTTTAAGCGTTCATAAGCATTGCTTAAATCGTTCCCTTTGGCTTTGCAAACGTTCACAAAGCGCCGGCTGACGAAAGAGTAACGTCATTATAACGTCATAGTCTTCGCTCACAATCGCTTATTCCATCGAGGTAGAGCAGCAAAAGCGTAAGCGCTTATGTTTCAAATGGGACGTGTGAGATGCGTATAAGGAGATCAGCTAATCATAATCAGGTTATAAACAAACATTACACTTTAGAAATAGCTACAGCAGCTATGATTGAATCAATTTCACTATTGAAGTTATATTTTTGAGGTTATGAATTCGTTGTGTAAACAAAAGTCAAAAGAAACACCTTTGCGTATAACGGCTTAAGCGCTTAAAGTGTGTAAGCGCGCAAACGAAACGCACCCTTAATAACACGTATAAAGTGTAAAAATATAAAAGTGGAAAATATTATACAGAAATTGCTGCACAACATTTTACATTTGCGGTTTACAGGTTATGGTCTTAAATTAAAGTTAAATTAGCGGTAATTGATGTTGCATGAACCCAGCATCATAAAAGGCATGTTCTTTTTGCTTCTGATTTCAGATAATCTCAGATCACGGTAATCCTGTACTTTACTGCACCCAAAGTGCGCATGCGCTAAATGTGCGTTGCGATTCGCTGAGAACTGACCGATAATGCTGACCGCCAATTCAAATTTATTTTCATTGTTGGCAAGTTATTTCATTAATGACGAGTACAAAATTACAACCTATTACTTACTGGCCTTGTAATATTACATACTTCTAAAACTAAACATTAGTTCTCTGTAATATTACAACGCCGTCTTTTATATCTGCAAGAAGTAACAGAAAACTCTAAAATGGAAAGAAATTTGAATTGGCGATGGCGGTCAATTTTCAGCGTATCGCAATGCACGTTTAACGCATGCGCAGTGCATGCTCATTTTGGGTGCACTAAAGTGCAGGATTACCCAGATCACTTTTAAGTGACTCAATTTGAAGCGTATTCGTTTTACAAAATTCATAGATAGACATAGATTCAGTTTGTAAGAAATGTATTCAGTTTAGTTAGGTTATGTCTGTTGTAGACACTAATAAGGCCTTTTCGGAAACTCGTTGGGGTTAACCCGGTTAATTTATTTTCTCACTCTTACATGCACGGGAAACAGAGTCGTTGTTTCTCATTTTTCTCCTGGGTTGTGCTCCGAGCGAGTTTCCGAAAAGGCCTATAGTGTTTTCGATTCACCGGTTGCACTCAGTGTATTTGCATCTTCTTTTAACCTCATGCAATAACATGAGATGAAGATACTCTGAGTGCGCACTAGTGCGATCAATCGAAAACGCTATTACACTGATCTAAGGTCTGTTCGTTTGTTCTGCACTTTTCGCACCAGCAGCTCTTGAGAGAGTGAGATGTATATAATATAATGTAAGTAGAAGTGAGAAAACTAGTGTAGAAGCGTTAAAAGTGTAGAAAGTGCGGAACAAACGAACAGACTAAAATGATACACACTACACTGATTTTGAGGTTACATTGGTACATAATCAAGTTCTGTGATTTTTCCAATCACGTCGTTATTCATTAATATAGGATCGCTAAAAAAAAAATTAATAAAATAATGTACCATTTAGCGTTCGAGGTTATGTTCTGATCGGATTTCCTCTCAACTCTTTTTTTTACCCAGTTAAATGGAATTATTTTAATGTGAGATGATATAAGCCGTCCTCCATTTACATTCACTTCACCCAAAATCAAATCAATTTGATTTTTTCTTAAAGGAATGATGTTTTGGAACTAAAATTAACATCAAAATACGTATGAAATCACATGAAACGGATAACTGATTTGGAAAACCAGCTGATCAGTACGAAGTGCGGGAGGAAAACTCAATCACTTCCTCATCACTGATCACCAAATGAATAACTGCAAATGGAATGCAATCAGTGATTTTTAAGTGAATTTGAATCGATTCGCGTTCAAATAAGTTGTAAATGGAGGACGGCTATACTCAGATCAGATATGAGTGTCTAACAGCGTTTTCCACTGGCTGCACTAGTGTGCACTGAGTGTACTTTCATCTCGGTTCAGCTTTATGTAATAAAACGAGATAGAGATATCCTGAGTGTACACTGCTGCAGTCAGTGGAAAACCATGGCCGACTCCATTAATAAGCTAACGCTTATATGGCCGTTTCAATTGGCGATTTTTCATTGTTGAAATTGTTCCAGAAAATTTACAGATTCATACGGTGACTAGTGACCTCTGTGGCGAAAATTGTTAGTTCAGTGAGCTGTCAAATGTAACAGTTTCAGAATTTTTCTGCTTGTAAGTTTAAATTCGAACGTTTCTTCAAAAAATCTGTTTTCTCTTTATTTATATTATCGAGAACAGGTTTCTCTACTGTCTTTTGTGATTGTCACAAGCAAAAATTGTATTTTGTTGGAGTACAGGACATAGAATTTCAAATAGTTGTGCACAGGTTTTTGTATTTTCCAAGAGAGGTAACATTTCAGGAATATTATCTGTTAATTGCTTAATAATTCCGACAAATTTATTACTAGGATAGTTTAAACTTCCTCTGTCCTGAATCATAATAAGTTTCATCAAGGAATCAGATAAGAAAGAAGAGGTTCTAAGCAAGTATTGCAGTGAAATTTGTCGTCTCTATTTTTAATTATGTAACCAGTTAAGAATGCCACAGAAGCAAAGTAAATACTGTCGTCCGGTAATATTTTTAAAGATACGTTTTGAACTTGAAGTTTTAAAATATGAAATAACTCTTTCTTAACTTTTTGTTCTTCTGTAGGTACTGGTTTGAAATTTGCCTGACTCGTGTAATCTATATTATCAGCAATATTAGCAGATGTCAAAGCTTTGACGAATCCACAACGTAAAATTTGCTGAAGTGCATATTCTGCCGCTCTGACTTCAGTCATGTCATTTGAACCACTTCTAAGACGAACCTGAGAAAATATGGATTCCACTGCAAATGAACTATGAATTACTATGTCATTACATAATAAAATCTGATGTATTGCAAAAGAAATTTAATACAGAGGTTGTAAATTGTAAACCAAGGGCCGTTTCTGTAGACAGTCCTTGAATATCTGCATTTGCTGAACTTTTTTTGGATATCATCAATGTAATGTTGCAATGCGTCTTCTAACCAATATAATGTTTCGTCTGTATCGTCAACTTATGGTGCAACACTGCTGTTCAAAGAATGAATACATATATTGTTTTCGGTTTGAAATATTAGGTTTGTTCGTGCAACAGATTCTGACTAGTCCAAAACTGTCAGAAGCATGCGCCAAATATATTTGACAGTTTCAAACTAGTCAGAAATGCTGTACGGACAGACCTATTGTGTACTTGAAAGAAGTGGTACATATTCTCCATATAATGAACAAAATTTAATTTATAGATTGTTTATTCAATTGTTCCTTTAATTCTTTAACCTTATTAAAATTTTCTGAACACTTCTCATTAAGTCTTTTTAATTTTGAAGAAATTTATTAGGAGAAATTATGCTTATTAATAGGTTGATTTCTTGAAGATTTTTTTGTATCTTTAATTTCCTTTTTTAGAGCGGGTTATAGATTGTGTAGACATTGTTTTGATATTGCAAATCTGAAATTTGCTGTGTGGATATGGAATCTACCTGGATCTCCTTATAATTGTTTTCTGCTAAATATTCTTAATCATTAACTCCAGAATTTAAACTAAACATAAAATGATACAGTGAAGTAAAATTTAGAAAAAAATTCTTACAAATAGAGGTACAGCTTCTTTAGTAAATCCAGTCTTGTTTTTATAATTTTTAAAGATGATTCGTGAAAACGATTTCTGCAAATTACAGAAGAAATGAATAAAGTACACTAGAATTGTTATTTCCAATTCTGTACCTCAGAGGTAAAGAATTGTATCTCCATTATGATAGATTTAGAGAAAACGAAGTTTAAAGTTTTAAAATGCAGTATTTTTTTACAATAATGAAATAAAATAGCAATGTAACTTCTGGATTATTTTATTAAGTAATTTAACTAACATGTTTTACATTACAACTAGCAGTATATAACATGCTCTACCGGATAAGAAATATGTAAAGGCATTTAACCAAAAACTGGAGATACGATTCTTTACCTCTAAGATACAGAATTTGGTACCGTAAAATGTTTCCATGGCTTCAAGCCACTTAGTTCGAAGCGGAATTGTATTAAGAAATTCAAAGTGACATATTTTCGTTGCCACAAGCAATAAATTTTCTAATCATTATGTAACTGTTATTAAATTTAAATTCTGATCCCAAGTTAGACAATTCAAAACTAATTTTAGCAATATGAGATGGTTTTAGTATTCTCACAATTGATGCAGTATTAAATTTTTAAAATTGGCCATTTAAAAATGTTACTTCAGCGGGTTCGTGATCTTAGGTCTGTTACACTTGAGAGAATTTCAAATTCTGAACCGTTCGAGTCATGCGCAGTATGAAATTTATAACCAATTTTGTGCACTGCTCATGCTCAGTACGATTTTGAACGGTTCAAAACTCGAAATCCTGACGAATGGAACAGACCTCTTATCACGAGACCGCTGATTTTAAACTGTCTCGTGAAATAACACAAAAATACAATATATGATTTCGTATTGACACATCATCAAAAAATTTAGGCCATTAAAAAAAAGTCTGAACCAGTGCACTGAACACACAGACTTATTGCTTTTCCTTAATACATAGAAATTTGCAACGATCTTGTGAGTTTAAGTTCAAAGTGACTTTCATAGATGACTTGGGCTCGTATTCATAAACAAAACTTACGCTATGTGCTCGATAATAATTCGCTAATAATTCATCAAATGTACACATTTCACGTGTAATGGACGCACAACCAACAAGGATTTCACATCAGTTTATGAATTACATTTCGTAAAAGACATCTTTGCAGCCCATAAATACATATTCGCAATGTTTTGGTGAACGCATAGCATAAGTTTTGTTTATGAATACGGACCTTGGTCTCTTGGTCACCCTATATCATCCGTATATATATATGTATCTATCCTTTTTCTTCTTTAGCATTTCATCGCTTCCTTTTTAATTTGGGGGACGAAGCCGCGGAAATGAATGGCGGTACCTTCTAAAAACAGTAACCTTATATATCATGGCATGCTTTGAAACGGCCATATAAGCGTTAGCTTATTAATGTAGTCGGCCATGGGAAAACGCTACAAGTTCATTTTGAAAAAGAACACAGCTAAAGACAAACTGTAAGGAAGTTAATACATACTTTTCAACTTGCATTGTATCTCCAGGTAAATTTAAAGCCTCTCTGTTTCTTGTTGACTCAGTTTTTGCGCCTATTGAGGTTGGCCAACTGTTGGCAATTTTTCTGATGAACGGGTGTATGAGGATACGCTATTTCTCACACAAGCATAACCTTAAAATGGCCGCATTCCTCAGATCCAAGCGCCATGCAAGCGCTCACGCAGCATTCGTCTGTGATTGGCTTATTTCAAAAAAATTCAAAAAATCCACTAATCACAGATGAATGCTACTTGAAAATTTTTTTCTTGCAGATACTCAAGCTTATTTTATTTATATGTATGTATACTGTATGTATATTAAGCTGGGTTTTCAATCACATTAAGGCTCGATTTAATAGGTGGTGCCACTGTATATAGTCATTTCAAGAAAACTGTAAAATGATTGTTCTTTATTATATATTATTTAAACCTTATTAAACAAAGTTTGAAGTCTTAAAACATGATTCTGAAATGAACATGAATTATGTAAAATTCACCATCGTTTGCCCTCGTTAATATAGCATAGACTTTGAAGTGTATTACAAACATCAGTTGACATGTTAAAATCTTGTGGAATAAAAATATTATCAAACACAGCGTCATTCTTATGAAGCTGGGCCCACCTTTGCGATACTCTGCAGTCCAAACACTTTCTAAACGCCATGCAGTGAATATAAGGCAGTTTCACATACTTCACCCTTGAAAATCCTTCTTGAGCCAGCACGTACCTCCACGATTTCATGTACTTTGCATTAGCACCGACGTGTTTCGAATCCGGAGTGACTATTAACAATAGACCTTCAGGTTTAAGCAGAGTGTATGCCTTTTTACAGCTGAGAAATCTTTGGTCAGGACTCGGCAGATATTCCAAGAATAAACTGAACACCACGACGTCAAAAAACGATTCTTCTAAATTACAGACACTATCCCCTTTAATTTCACAACGCGAACTTGTGACTGGCACGCTTAGAAAATCACATTTATATACGGTTTTAGTAGCGGGTGCTAAATCAATTGGAAAAACGTCGAAACACCGAAATATCCCGAAAGGATTGTAACAACTACCCACATCTAACAGCTTTAATTTTACTTCCGGATCAAAGTCTTGCTGGTCAGTGGTATTTAAGGGTATGTCATTCTTTAGGGCAATGTCCAATTCCTTCTGCCTGCGTAACAGAATTTCTCCTTCCTTGAAGTAACTTTCGCATTCACTGTAAATCCATGTAATACGAGATACAGCTTTCGAACCTCCGTTTTCCATGTTTAAGTCCCAGAATTCGGTCGCCAGTTTCTGCATGGCTTCAGCGTAACTTTGAAGTTGTTCATGGTTTTCGCAATGTCTTCTCCAAGCTTCTCTCTCACCGAATAACCGAGTTTCTCTTCTTAGATTTCGATGCACGGTTTTAATGTATTCTGATAAGCTTATTTGCTGCTGCACGTCTACCATTTTTGAACATATTGCTGATGGTGAAGTCAGGTCGTGAAAACAAGACTAAAGTTTTTTTATTAGTTATTTTTTTTGTATGTATTAAATTTTTGAGGTTAGGTTACTTACTTTTTAGAACTTAGGTTGTCCGGTAGCTTAGTGTTTTTAATAAAATTGTGACATTTCGCTTGTATAATAAAAAAACATAGATTATTTCATTTTGAAAATATTAAAACATTCGCATCGCCACTTTTTTAGTTTTTTAGGTTAAATCCATTGTTGCCAACAGATGTTAACCACAACCAGTGTTGCCAGACGATCAAAATTTAAATCGCCAGTTACCAACCGAAAAACACCAGTTTAAATTTTCGTGCTCATTGGTTCCTCCATGGCTCATATTGTGATTTATTTACATTTTTAACATTATTATTGAAGCTTCAAAAGTTTTGTGAAATATTTAGCTGCAAATTTAAATTTACAGTACAATTTAATAGATTAATAAATTTTAAAAAATTGAAAAGAATTGTTTTGACAAAACAAAGAAAACAAAATAATAAAAATTGAAAAATAATCAAATTAAAAAAAAATAAAAACATAAGACAATAAATTTTACAACACAATTTAAAATATACAGGGTGCCCGGATTTCGTAGGGACAACATGGGTAACTTTTGTATTTGAAGAGATAGAGAGATGGTTAAATAAGCAAAAAGGTGCAGGTTCGATAGCTCATTAAGAATCCATTTTCAAATTGTACTTGTCATGGCCATCTTGGTTAAAATTTAAAAAAAAATCTCATAATTTTTTTTATTTGCCGTAACTTTTTTTTACTTAAGATATTTAGGTGCGGTTTGAACTAATTTGCAATACTTGAGACATTTAACAATATTAATGGCAATACTATCCGTAAAGTCATTAATAGTGTTCAGAAACGGCGCCAACTTTGCATTGCAAACAATGGTGACTTATTTGAGTGATTTAATATTTTTGATTATTATTTTTGTAATTGAGTTTGGTTTTGTTTTGCAAATAAAAATATTTAAATTACCATACAAATTAATTCAAACCGCATCTCAATATCCTAAGTAACAAGAAAGTTACGGCAAATACAAGAAATTATGAAATTTGTTTTTTAATTTTAACCAAGTTGGCCATGCCAAGTAAAATTTGAAAATGTATTCTCAATGAGCTCTTGAACCCGCACCTTTTCACTAATTTAACTATCTCTCTATCTCTTCGAATAAAAAAGTTAATAATTTTTTTAGATATGGGGAGGCTATGAAAAACAAAATCAGAGTCGAAACTTTTATTCTGACATTTGCTTCCTGACCCCTGTCAAATCTGTTAGTTGTTTAAACGCTCTTGAACACTATAGATGCACTATAGTCATGGGTCAGCAAGCAATTCAACGGCATTTGAAATTAGTCGTTATCGTGTAAAGAGTTTTAACAAAGCCTTATTATGTATTCAACTGGAAGATTTTTTCTACTATCGTCAAATGTATCTTGACATTTCAATTTTGACATAAGTTAATTTCATTTAAGCTACGACTTAGGTTTTACTTTTCATAGACTCCTCTAATCTAAAAAATATATTAACGCATTGTACAGGAAAAGGAAAGGGAAAACGGTCGTTTCAGGGTTGGCAACAATGCTATCAGCTGACTGTCAGTCCTATCACTGGAGTTACGAGGACGATCTTTACCTTCCATACTTTAAAACAAATCAAGAAAATACTAGCAAACACATTCAAATCTTCTTCGAAATAATATAAATGGATATAACGGTTTCAAGTCGTGCCCTACAATTTTTGTCGCAACCTCCACCAGGCGGCGCCACCAGGTAGCTTGCTAGGGGCCTATTGGAGTTTGCAGCTAAGCGTTCGCCACCTGGTGTCAACTAAACAAACCCTTGTATGCTACACAACAAATCGTGTTTTGGCGTCGATCCTAAGTGTATGATGTATGATTGTGTTATATGTGACATTCACATTAAATCAACTTGTGTATTTGTATTAGTAGGCACTTAAACACGTGCATTACAAAAATTCCGTGTAGCTTACAGAGGTTCAGATTTATCCACGGTAGCGCTGTGATCTTAAAGTCAAACGCCTATAAGACATAAACCGATCGTGCTGTAAAATGTAGACTGCTTTTTACAAGAAAATAAAATAGTGGTTGAAATCAGTGTGAAATAAATACATAAACAATAGCTGCATTCGATTCACCGATTTGAATCGATCTAAATCGATCCAAACAGCTTTTCTGCGTTCGTTTCCTGCCAGATCAGTTAACCCCCACCATAATTTCAAGTGATCCAAATCACTTCAAAGTGATCCTGCTTATTTAAAGAATCGTTTAGATCATTAGATCGATAAACTAAGTTTATGTGTCGGTTATGTGGCGACAACAGATAAACAAAACAGTTCAGATAAACTTGTTCGTTTCGCTATCAAGGATCACATTAATTTCACGATTGTGAACTGATCCAAACTGATCTAAACGAATTGATTCGACGTGTGAATCGAATGCAGCTAATGCCGCTCAATTTTGATAAAAATTCTGTGCAATTATAATTTCACTTTGCGAACAACATCCCGATTTGTACAATGTTTCATCGTGTTTGTTTTGTATAAAATTAATTCTTTTCATTGTTAGACCAACGCGCGACGTAAGCCAAACAGTATGCAGACACAATGTCTAGGTTGGTAGCACATTAACATAATCAAATGCCCTAGAAATTACTAGAAAATTGGCGGAGAAATTGGGAGAAATAGAACATGTTCTGAGTTCAGCTTATTAAGCCGCTTTCTAAGCGCTTAAAATTGGTGTTAATTTTGACAAGTCGACAAGTGTAATACAACAATTTTAAGTTCTTGCTCAAGAACTTGGTTAAGAACTTAAAATTGACAGAAAAATTGGTAGGTGTAAAACCGGCAAAAGCAATAAGTCCGTTCCATGCGTCAAGATCTCGAGTTCTGAAATCGTACTGAATACAATTGAAATTACTATCAATATTGATACCTATCATTAGATATTATTATAGTAGTTTATGTATCAAGTACCTACACAAAATGAGGTTTTAGGGGACGAATCGTAATTAAGGACGAAGGCGACGAAGGAGCCGAGTCCTTAATGAGATGAGTCCCTTAAAACCATTTTGCGTACGTGGTACATACAATATTTTTTGGTACACGCTCGCCAAATCACCAACATTAATGTTAAATTATTAAAATTTCGAATTAGCAAGTCTAAATTGTCCCTCTCATCAGCAGATAACGATCGGAATGGAATTCAATGTCGTTCGCATGAGCGGCACGCACTGCGCGGCAACTGGTCGTCTTAATATCCCGAGCGTAAAATTTGGTGTTCGCATCACTACAGTTTAAATTCTAAATAAATATAGTAATCCTTTCAAAATAAGAAATTATAATTTACGGATTATAACTTTATGTTTATTATAGCATATTAATCACTTTTTTTAAAGTAATATATTAATATATTGACCCGGCTTCTGCCCGACGCTCATGGACTTGCTACTTTACGTGCGCGTTGAGTCCTCGAGGCGAAGTGACCGTGAACAGTCATACAAATGTCCGTCCTTTGCTCATCAGACATGGCAATGATCGGTAATCATAGCAACGACTTGAATTTTATACTTAGTTACTTGATTTACTTCATTGAAACTTGCTCAAAAAAAGTCCGCTAAAGTGTTGCCATGGCACCTTTAAGTACTAGCACAGTACTAGGTCGCTAAAAATTTTTAGCGGACTTACGCTGGATTTCACAAACGTCACTTAACTTTAATCATCGATTAAGAATAATCATTCCTATACCTTCAACACATGTAACTAGTGATGTAAAATAGCCAGCTATTTATATAAATAGCAAAAATAGCCGGATATTTTGCATTTGAAAATATCCTGCTAAATATCAGGATAGATATCCGATATGTATCAGGATAGATATCCGACATTTATTTGGTTGAAAAGAAAAACAAAAGTAGAAGATAAATCATATAATCGGTTCTTTATTGACTTTTTATTCAATTTCGAGTAAATTTATAACAGAGAAACCGATTTTATTTGTTAATATTTTTCTTTCTTTACAATAACACTAAAATAAAATTAGTTATGTGGTAGAAGCAAGTAAATTGTTTTTTTTAATTAAATTTCTTTCTCTTTAGATTTAAAAAACCACATAGCAATGTTACGTTTAATTGCCAATAACTTTTGCAACTACTGGTACTGGCCACAAAAAACTAACCTTAAATGAATTATTTGGCGGCAAATTTGAAATAATTAGCCACTCGGCTATTAATATTTATAGCCATGGATATATATCCGGATATTATAGTGGATATTTTCTTACTCACAACACTACTCCGGTAAATAATGAACATCAATGTTACGTACGCTTTCAGGTACAAATCTTTAGATTTTTCAGGCAATAGATTGTTTGCCACTTGTCCGGCAATTTCCCGCATTTCAGGCGGCGTACAATTTAAATCGCCGTACATCGTTTACCGTACTTACTTTATTTAATTGACGATTTGGCAAAAAGATCGACGTAATGTTTGTGACAAATTAAAATATTTAAATTGTGATTTAAATCAACTGTCATATCGGTAATACAGATAACTGTAAACCTTTCGTAATTTGAAATAAATATTAAATTTGTTCAAATTAAAATTATCATTTACACTAGTAGTGGAAAAAATAGTATATACACCACGGTAGAGAACCCTCGGTCCTTTACATCCCTAAGGGCCTCGGGATGTAATCATACCCTCGGGTTATAACACTAGACTTCTCTACATCGGTGTATAATATAACCTGTGAGCAAATAAAAATCAGATTAGGGTAGGCGGTGCAAAGAAAATGTATGTCTGTGCTTAAATAAAACGTCAATAAGTTTGACAGCCCATGAATGTATTACATTACTTAATTCAGTTAATCACAGACATACATTTTCTTTGCACCGCCTACCCTAATCTGATTTTTATTTGCTCACTTTTTACTATTAAAGCTACAAATACATAATGAGTATTTGTTGTATTGTGTGTTGCCTATCTTATGGTAATATTTTTTAAAATTAATCCAATAATAATTTGCTCATAGCTCAATAGATGTCAGGAGTTACGTAATGCCTTAATACGATTAATCGCTTGATAAAATAAATTTATCTTAATTCTTTCACATTTTTGCCGTAAAATCTGCACAATTAGTTATTAATTTATTCATTTTATTGTCTAGTAATATCAACAATGACACTTTTTGAAATTTTAACTTGAAAACCACCGGCTTCGAAAACCGGCAACACTGCCTTAAGAAGTTTGACAGTAAGTCCCCATTTAAATTTGAAATATGTTTGTTGTTATTGTTACGTGACCTCGCCTTTTATTAGTGATATTGTTAACTACAATTGCGCAAAAGAGGCAAACAAAGATGCTTTATTTATGCTTGCACTTCTTCCGTTTGTATATTTACGTATACTGTTGGTCAAGAATTGTATTTATTTATTATGGGGCCCTCGTTGAAGAGAAAGTAAATCACAACAACCAGAAAGGGACTTTGCACACGGAAAAGTGAAGGACACCGCGCTATCGGTATACCGAATGATTAATAATTATCCCCACCACAGCAACATTACTCACGCTTGCATCCAACGGTTTTTTTTATTTTATTAACATCGGAGCGAGTTTTATCCGAGCGAGAAAGAATGTGAGCACCGACGTGTACAAAAATACGAGGGGGCATTAATCGTTGTTCCTATTGTTGCGGATCGAGCGAAAGAGTAAACAACAAAGCACCATAGAGAATGTAGCTTTTTTTAAAAGATAAATTCACACTAAAGATAAGTGATAAGCAGCTGCGATAACTCGGTAGTTTTGTGTAACGCCAACGTGGATTGTATTACAGGTACTTCGGTGTTAAATAATTATATTTTGAAAATGTGATCGGTGTGACTCACAACGTCTGGTGGTGTTTATTCTTTTGTGTCCAGTGAACATAACCTAAAAATGAGTACTCCAGTTCCAGCTCCGAGAAATCTAAACACGATTAACAACGGCAAGAGACCTATTCCCGCGCCCAGGCAGTTAATACCGATTAGGCCTGTCAGAAAACACGAAATTACCGAGACTGATGCAGAAGACAACAATAAAACTGACTCGCCTGATGCAACCACCACAAACACTGGATCGGTTAAGTCTGATGTTAATAGCAACACCTTCACTCGTCGTGTGAGGACTTTAAGTAATGCCTCGAAACAAATTGCCGAAGACATCGGGGGAAAAGTGCAGGAAAGCAGCAAGGCAGTGTTCGAAAGCACCAGGTCCAGTGTAAGGAAAATAACAAGGCGGTTTCAATCCACGACAAGCGAACAGGCGGAGGGGCAAGGCAGTACAGGAACCAAAAGGGAACCTGAGGTACCCGCAGATATTTTCAGTTCGATTCGTTTCAATTCACCCATCAATGTAGAGCCCGATAAAATCTACATTAACGTTAATCACGAATCAAATACCGTCGAGGATGACTATAACACCCCACCACCGCCTTACCCTCCTCCACCATTGAGGGAGGAAAGTTTGTATGATGAGCCCCAATCCATCACGTCGGGTAGCACTAATAGTTCAGGCAGTGGGAACGCAGTTCGGAACCCTTATGATTATGAGAGCGTTTTCCCATCATACCCCTATAACAGTGATAGTGAAAGTTGTGTTGATATGACTTCAGGTACCATAGACAGAAGTGTGCGGCTTAATAGGTCTGAATCGTGGAAGTTTTACGATCAGGTAATTATGTTTTAAAATGTGGTTAAATAGGTCTTGCTACCTGACGAAAGATGGCACTTCTATTTTGTATCAAATATGCTTATAAATTATTGTTGGGAGAATGAATTGGTAACAGTAAAGTTGGTTACTTTTTAATGATAAGAAATTAATAATAATTCAATACAATGTTAAATAGTTAAAAAGTTATTGATCAAAAGATTGCATTTCTCTTATCAAAAACTACATTTGATTAAGAAGTAGAAAATGTAAATCTCTAGAAGTCGTAAAAACTCATTGTGCTTCTTCTTCTCCTTTGATTTATTTGGCCTAGAGGCGTAGGCCTTCCGCAAGAATGGTCGGAAGGCCTCCTTCCTTTGTTGTTGATTATAACAAAAAATACAGAAATTTTTACTCGCAAAATACGTTTAATAAGTGAACAACAGAAAATAAAAATATAATACACACTACATTAACACGTAATAAAAGAAGTAAGAGAAAATACAGATCATAATACAGTAGAACCTCGATATAACACGGACTAATTGGCGGGAAGGAGTTTTCGATTAAACTAAAAATTGTATATCTTATACAGGGTGTTTAAAAATATGTTCGGATATTTTACCCACTTATAGATCTCCTCAATACAAACACAAAAGTCTTAATAAATATAGGTCCGAAAATCGACCGTTCCCGAGATGCCGTGGATTATGTAAAAAATACATTTTGCTTGTTAGACCTTCAGTAACTTTTCAATTTAAGCTAATAGTGGTTCATTATAATAAATAAATAAAATTAATAAATATTTCAATGGTTGCTTAGTGTTTGTTTAACGTTAATTTTAAAGCCTCTGTTAGGCGGACACCTCTATTAGGCGGACAGTCTGGCAGTCACGATGGGTGTCCGCCTAAGAGAGGTTATACTGTATTTGCCAAACAATTTAGTTATAAATTAGAAAAACGTATTAAGTGAACAGAGACGGACAGTTATTTATTTCATTTAACTTAAAGTTGCATTTGATAATTGCTATTTATTTAATTTTTGAGTAGTCGCAATAATTATTAATAAATTTGGGTTTATTTTGGTACTTTTTACATTTGCATTTTTGTGTACTAGTTTCCATACTTTTTAGCTTAAGCATAGGACAAACAATTTTGCTAAACTTCGCATGATTAAAATCAATTAGGGGAAACCCGGGCAAAGTGAATACCTTAATATTTAGATGGTTACTCCAGGAAAAATAGTAAAGGTAAAAATGCAACAAATATTATAAATCGGTCTTCATTTACTAAAGTTTGAATTGGAATTAACAAGTTACCTTACTTTTAAAGCCTCTTGCCTCTATAAATAAAAAATTTAAAAATAAAAAAATATCCACTTTGCCCTAAGTTTTGCCTAAGTACTCGGGTAAAGTGGATATACTTTTTCGGGCAAACTGATTATCAAATAATAAAAGACTATAATCGTGAACAAAATGTAATTATGAACTGAGGAGCAGAAGTTAACATAATCTTAGGCCCGTACATTGCTCATGACTCCACTGATGACATCCATTACATTGAATCCAGTCGTCAATGGGATGCCAGTTGATCAATATATTGCTCTCTATAAAAATAGCAAGTTGTCATTTTCTTTATTTGTACGTTTCTTTTTCTTAGTCTCGTTGGCAGTCTTCTTAGGTACTGACTTTGAATTCACATCCAGATTCTTAGTTACACTTTTCAATTCTGAAATGTTTGCTTCCGCTCTTCTTTTATAGGAATACTAGTTAATATTTCCGACTTCTGGAGTTTTCGTCTTCGTGTAGTAACAGGTTTGACAGGGTTTGTTTCAAAAGGGCTAAAATATATTGTGGAACACTCAGTGTTAGAATTAATTATATTAATTTCACTGTTATTGGGAGTAATTGGTGAGGTATTTGCACATTTATCGAACCGAGGTTCTTCAAGTGTAGAGTTGGTAGGTTCTTCGAGTGGTAGACTCAAGTACTACATTGACTCTCCTTGAAACATCATTCGACTTATCCTGTCGAATACCAGTTGTTGACGCACTCTCTGATACTCCAACACTTCTCATGCTCAATTCTGGTGTGCCAGAAATGATTGCTGATGGCGCGAAATCTTCATCACTAAATGCATGTTTATTCACTGGCCAAATACCAGGGCATTTAAATCCTTTGACAGCATTGATAGCCACTGCGCTTTTGAGATATGCTGATGCAAGGAGTCTTGCTACGTCATACTGGTTTAAGATTCGGCCAGGATGAGATTTTTGGAAAAGGTTCACTGCCTGTTCGAAGTAGGTCTTCAAAGGGCCAATACAAGGGCTGCATTTTATGAGTAGTGTGTGGGGCTAAAAATACTATAATTATATGATTCTTGATTGCATATCCAAGGGCGGGATAATATTTATGACTTTCATGGTTGTCTAACAAAAGCAAGATCTTCTTTTCAGCGGTAGGTCGCACTTGTTCCACGAGGAATTGCATCCAAGGTAGAAAAACTTCACCCGATATCCAACCGTTTGGAATGCAAGTACCTTGTATACCTCGTGGTGCGCCATCGAGAAGTCTTGGCTGCATCTTCTTCCGTGTAAAAATCATAAATGGTGGGAGAAAGGAGCCCGTAGCATTGCAACAACCCAACCGATGACTGTTGTTAATTGGCCCCGTTCAGTGCTGGCAAATATGCCCACTTGCTTTTTCCCTTTTACTGATAGAATTTTTGGTGGTTCATTTGTAGTTGTTGATATGCCAGTTTCATCCATATTGTACAACAAATATTATGTTTATCAACTTGAGATTCTAGATCTAGATTATCGTAAAAACGTTCTATTTCAGCCCGGTTAAAACCCTTTGTCCTGGCAACCGACGTTGGTTCTTCTTTATAACGAGACAAGAAACCTGCAAGCCAATCATCTCCAGTTTTTTTTAATGTTTATCCCAACTTGGTGGGATTCGTTTTTCTTTGCATAATCAAAAGCCAAAGCTTTAAACTCCTCTCTAGTCTCATTTTCTTGATCATTATTGAATTGTGGTTAAAACCGCTCTCATAGCACAAAATGCAATGCCTTCTGCGCGTACTTAAATTTCAGTCCAAAAACTCAAAAAAATCTCGAAAACGAATGATTTATGGACATACATTTATTAAGACTTTTGTGTTTGTATTGATGAGGTCTATAAGTGGGTAAAATATCCGAACATGTTTTTTAAAAACCCTGTATATAAGAAAAAAGGCAATTTGATTTATGAAGGTGTTTGTCGTGGTCAAAAAACCACAATAACATTTCTCCCTTTTCTATCTAGACCGTGTTGTTGATATGATGTACTTTTTCTCTGCTTACTGTTCAAAATCAGGGCCTCCATACTCGTGGACCCTTCCACATTGCAGACCCTTGCTATGTAGTCGCTACGCCACTGATTTGCCCGAGCAATTTATCTGCTCATTTATCAGTTACTAAGTATTCACAAGATCTGAATTGACAAACAAATAAACAACACACACTTTTAAGTTTGCGTAACTTTGAAATATATAGTTTTGTTTGTTTGCATTAGATTTGCAATAACTTATTGTTCGCTTGCAAGTACGAATTATTTTCTATTTTTTAATAATAGAATAAGAATTAATTTAAATATAATTAATTTAAATCTTTGCATTTCTTCAGGTCCCCAAAACCGAACAAATTTACAACAATGTCGATAACACCCCCTCACTAAATCCTACGTCATCTGAAACCATGGACAGTGGCAAGTCACTCGGCAAAGAGAACTCGCTGTACGAAAATCATGAAGTTGAAACGCGTCTCAAGGAAAAGAGGGTGGCGAAAAAGCCGACCGAAAGCCTAATATTGCAATTTGACCCGTTAATTCAACCCCAAAGTTCATCGCCAAAACCAGACAACTTAAACACACACTCGGGCTTGCAAAAACTGGCAGAACTGGAGCAGTTCCTTCAAGGCGACTTATATTCTAATATTTCCCAGTTGTCGATGCCCGATAATTGGAGTATCTCTAATGAATCTGACACTGAAGAGTATATTAACCCCCCGGCACCCCCGGCCCGCTTCGATTCTCTCCCAGAAGATTCATCACCACCTGCATCTCTACCTCCACCCTCACCTTCGATCACCACCGAAGTTAGAGAGTCCAGAACTAGTTGGTACACGAACATTAACAACAATAACAATCAAACTGTTAGCACCAACGTGAAACCTAGCACTAGTGCACCGAAAAGTTTGAGCATTTTCAAGCAGGTGAATGAAGTGTTTAAGAAGGCTCGCCATCCTCGGAGCAAAGAAATGCTGCCTAGGCCCGCGCTCATGTCCAAGGGGATCAATCAGCACAAGGGTATGTTGTACAAGGTGACGAACGGGCCGGTTGAGGATTTGTTCGGTGAGTTCAACGCGAGGTGGTGCATTTTGGAGGGCAAGGGCTTCCTCTGTTACCAAGATAATACGTGCAACACGGTCAAGGAGAATTTCCCGCTCGATTCTATCTTAAGTATTCAGATATTGCAAGATCAGAAGTATAAATACAGGTAAATATTTTATGTTTTAAGAATTTTTCTAGCCTTTTTCGTGAAACCTATTCAGTCCAGTCAAAGGGCTAGTTCATTATAAACCCTCAGCAGCAAGCAGGCCCACCCCTTGATTATTAAGTCATTTTAGGAAGTAATCAATTTAAAAAAAAAATTTCTCTGTGTAGAAAATTTTGTTTTATTTCCTGTATTTTTTTTTGTATTTCTAGAATGAAACATTGTGAAACTAGTCAGGGATTTACCGGTCCATCTAACAGGAGAATCTCTTCCTTAAAAATACTGAAAAATATTGCAAACTCGTATGTTATAATTTTTTCTAAAGAGTGCCTTTATTTTGCTTGCTCATAGTAATAAATCGTGGATGATTCACGATGTGAAAAAAGGACGCCAACATCGATTTATTAATGAAATATTAGATAGAATAAGAGACATTCAACACATACATTTTATCTGTGTTGGTAGAGATTATCTTATCTGGTGCTAGGAGTTTCAACAAACTTGCATTTGGTGATGATGATGATGATGTGATAAATGTTCTAAAATATACTTGACTTTAGACAACAACGTAATTCCAAAAAGAAATAATTCCGATTTGAACGCCGCAATTTTTACGTCCTTTTGATCGCCATTGTTTTCATTTCATGCACAATTAAATCGACTGTAAAATTCCTGAAATAACTTTGCTTTTTGCGTTGAAAATAACAGCCAGCCCCTTCCTTATTGAAAGGAATTTTCGACAGTGAATAATTGTTGGCATTAGCATATTGTCAAATATTACAAGCAAACAAGAGGCTCGGGTTAGACGAGAGATCAGTCACGAGTACTTTTTTTTTAACGTGGTGTGTTTTATAAAACGTATTCATGTAAGTACTTATTTCGGCGGATTAAATTTAATTAAATTCAATACTTTTTATATTTCGTTAAATCAAAGCAATTAAATCGAAGCATTTACGACTTAAGAATGCGATTGAGCATGCAGGTTCAAAGTCCACGTTTGCCATTTACTTAATCATCTCTTAATTGTTTTATATTGACCGAAATTATGGTTTTCATTGTTCGCCTTTTAACGTCGCCTTCTTCAACAACCGTTAAACGATTGGTTTCGTACACCGCCCCATTGGAAATTTTGTTTAAATATTTGCCTGCCCACGAAGTTATGTGTACGTGGCTATCTTAATGTCTACTGTTAATGATGCCCTGTTATCAATATCCGCCTGTCAGTGGGTAAAAAATTCTTCAAGTCCCACTGTGTTCAGTATCACCATTGCATATGAAGGAAGGCTTGAATCATCGATAAAGTCTTATCGTAAATAATATACAACGTATGTAATGGTTGCTGACTTTACGTTGACGCTAGTGTAATATGATTTCGTTGTCCTGTTTCATGTAAGACTAATCTTCTCAGTTCTGCGTACACAGATATCTGGAGAAATGAGTTTTATTTTTCAGGATTGTAAAACACAAAGCAAAATTGTGGAGTCTCTTTGAAAGCGATAACTTTCGCGTGTTTATCGTGTTGCAAAAAATTGTTTGTGTAAAAAATCAATTGCTTAATAAGCTATACTAATCGATTGCGTTACATTTTATCTGTGTAGATATGCAAATAATTTTTCACTAATAAAATTAATCTATTTGCTACAACCAGAGAGATATCCAAAACGGTAGAAAATGAAATCTTTGTGAAAAGAAATTATTTCCTTTTAATGTTTATGTATTTGAAATACTTTGTGACAAACCTATTTTTATTTAAGGGATTTCCTTGTATAAAATTTGTTAATTCAAATTATTTTTTTTGGTTAAATGTATTTTTGTACTGAATAATACAGGTAGGCCGCGAATAACAGCCCGTATGGTTGATTTGGAGGAAGCTGTTAAAAGCGGTGTTGCCAATAGTCTTTCACAAATACTTTGAATATCTAGCTTAAAGAAATACAGTCGAACCTACAAAAATAACATGTTATTTTTTTGTACAGTATGAATTGTACAGGGTGGATCAATTTCGATGTTTCTTATGGACATCTCTGTAGCCATAGTTGCCAAGTCTCGCTTTTTTTAGAGATTAAAGTTAATGTAAACAAAAATTGGCTATCGTCTTTTATTTTCGAGTTATAAGCAAAAATTGAGATTCTCGACTCAATCACTCATATCTCGTCTATTTTTACAAATACCTGTAACTATTAACATTATAAGGACAATTTTTTTAATATAAATCAGTGGTGTAGTTGGTTTCTTGATATTTAGTTAAATTTCCGAGTTATAACATAGTTATATATAATAATAATAATAATAATAATAATTTATTGACCACAGTTAAGTACAACAAAAAAAAAGGTACATGCACCTCATTAGCAAACTTAAATTAAATTACATTGGTCAATGGGTTCTGAATCAGTGGTCTCGATGAGACACGGACTGGTCTTCCTTCAGCACCCTATATTAAATTAACTAAGATTTATTAATATGGCGTATGGTGTATGCATGCATTTATATAATCTGCAATATATATTTTTTATGGAAATCATAGTAGGCAATGAATGTCACTATGAGATCCTACTTTTTGATTACCAAAAACTGTAATCAACGTTGAAGGTGAAATGTCGTTACTATGTGATTGATGAAAACGGCGCTGTAGCCAAATATTAATAATTTAATGTAAAACCAATAGTATCTATTTAAAACCTTTCATTGAAGTTGTTAGATCCGTCAAAGTGCAGTTGCATATTAATTTTAAAAAATTTAGTTATTTTGACATTTCAATGTAAGTTGTAAGACATAACCTCAGAACTGTCATTTAAACCGGGTATTATCTACAGTGTTGCCAGGCGATCAAAATTTAAGTCACCAGATGAGCTGACAAAAAGTCACCAGTTACCAACCGAAAAGCACCAGTTTAAATTTTTGTGCCCATTGCGATTTATTTTGATTTTTAACATTATTATTGAAGCTTTGAAAATTATGTGAAATGTTTAGGTACAAGTTTAAATTTACAGCACATTTTAATATGTAGATTAATAAATTAAGAAAAAAAAGTTGAAAAGAATGGTGACACAACAAAGAAAACAAAACAAGAAAAATTCCAAAAACATTCCATTTAAAATAAGAAAGTTAATGGCGATTTCCGGTATAACCGGAAGTAATGTAACAGTGAAAATATTTCACGTGGAAATATCACTGTGCCTTTGGGCAGTGTATTAACTTTCAGAATTTTTGTATATTTTCTTCCCTATAATATTTTGGGAGACTAAGAAAACTGGATATTAAAAATCGATCACAATGTTAATTGTTTTTCATGCTCGCCACTGTACCATCAATATTAAAATTAACATATTTTTTTTTACTTAATATTGCCAGTAATCTCAGTTGTAAAAATTATACATCTACAAGAAATCTAGTTTTTTTTTCATTCCTTCTTTTCTGGGTTTATGTTGAGAGTTAGTACATTTATATTCATCTTCATTTTAAAATCTACTTGAAAAAGTATCTGATTTTGCAAGTACTCTTCGCTGTGAAGAGCAGCGCCACCTATTGTATAGTAGAGGAACAATTTCAAAACATGATTTTCTCTATCTGCCCTTTTCATTTCACAATTTTACTCCAGATTAAGTTTTAAGAAAGTGTTTTCGAATTTTTAAAATGCTCTCCTCTTATAGTGAACAGCAGCGCCATCTCTTGTATAGTAGAGGAACACTTTGAGAACTTTATTTTCATGTTACTGCCACTTTCAGTTTCATAATCTTACTCTCAACGTTAAACTTTAAGGAATTGTTTTCGAATTTTCCAAATACTCTCCTGCTATGTTGTAAAGCAGCGCCATCTATTGCACAGTGGACGAACTATTTTATTTCATCACAATCACATTATTTTAATTTCCTGCCATTTTCAACTCTGGATTGAACATTAAGAAAGTGTTTTCGAATTTTGTAAATACTGTTCTGTTACAGTTACACCATCTGTTGTGTAGGGGAGGAACAATTTCGTCACAACCACGTCATTTTAGTTTTGTGTCATTTCTAGTTTTACAATCCTGCTCTCGATTGAACCTTAAGAAAGTGTTTTCAAATTTTGCAAATGATCTCCAGGAACAGTAAAGGCCCCTAGATGGATAAAGAACCGCAGTTACCGCCATTTTAAGTCAAAATAAGCGCGCCAAATTTGAAATCACATTACCTGTTACGTTCATTTTTAAGTTTGCCCGTTTAGTTTGTTTCACAATGGCGGTAATTGCGGTACTTCATTTATCTAAGAACTTTAAGTTGCAGTGAAGAGCAGCGCCACCTATTGTATAACGGAGAAACTATTTCATCAGTCATCACAATCACGTCGTTTTCATTTTCCAGCCATTTCCAGTTTTGCAATTTTGCTCTAGTTTAAACTTTAAGAAAATGTTTTCGAATCTTGCAAATACTCTTTTGTTACGGTGAAGAGCAGCGCCATCTCTTGTTTAGTAGACGAACTATTTCATCACAATCACATTATGTGCCATTTCCAATTTTACAATCTTACTCCCGATTGACCTTTCAGAAAATATTTTATTTTTATTTTGGATTCTGTGTAAAAAAAGAAAAATAGTTTCCTCAGAACATTTTTTGGCTTTTTCGCTCAAAGTTTCGCGTTAAAAGTATTTATTTACATGTTCCTTTCCCTATTTGTGTTATAATTTGTCTTAAAAGTTTCGAATTTTGTTGATTCTCTTTGGTTGTAGCACAGTATAGTAATTTACTTCATGTAGAGTAGTGACAAAGACGTGTTTTATAGTGAAGGTAATTTCTAGGCACTGTACTGTCCACAAAATGGCCACTTTTCGTCAGCTGATGTTTGCTGGTTGTACGACAGCTTTTGATGTTGAATATTTCATTCAGCGTTTGCATTAAACTTTTTTGTAAACTTGGAAATAGATGTTTAATAGGATGGCAATTCTCGTGTGTTTAACTTTGAGGTATTTTTGAGACCTTTTGTTTATAAAATTGCGAAATTTCCCGCTCGCTGTACTATCCGCAAAACGGCGAAAGTCAACCAAAGCAATACGTTCCACATCAAAGACGCCGACACCTAATGTTATTACTGTATAATTGTAAGTTTAAATATCTATACTGTGGTTGCAGTAAAGAATTATCGGCGCCATCTATTGTAGAGTTTGGAAACAATTTTTGCGCGTAATGATGTTATCAAAATTCCTTAAAAGAAAAAGCAGGGGACAGATCAAACGAAAAAGTTGGTATTAAACGGTGGTTGGTCAGAATTTCACGTGAAGTTAGTTGGTTACTGAAAAAAAAGCAAAATACTTTCTTCTTAATTTTGTGCGACATTACTTCAATTTATTATAAGTTTAATTTGCTCGTTACTTTTTTCTTTAAACTTTATTTCATTCATTCATTCATTCAGCAATTCTAGCTAACAAAGTACATTTTCCTCTTTAATTTAACGGACAATCATTGCCTTTGTTTTCCCCGAACGCAATTTAACTTTATTAAGGAAATTAAAACAATTTAGCCTCAACAGTTGGTCTTTAAACATTGCTAACGAAGAAAAGTTTACAAAAATATTCGTTGTTAATTTAATTGGGCTGTTTGGATAATGATTAACGGTGACAAAATCGGATGTCGAATTCGCAATTTCGTGGCGAAAGTGGATATCCGTTGTCAATAATGTTTTATCGGCAAATTAAAATAATACAATGAGGAAATTATCCAAGCGTTCTGTTTCGGTTCACGGGCCCTGTCGACCTTTCAATCGACGCCAATTTTTGGATCCCCAAAGCACTCATCACCTCGCCAAGTTCAAGGACCTCTAAATTTAAAAATGCAACTTTGTCATCATCGTTCATCATCCTATGTGCATAATAAATATGGACAGGGCCGGCCGCGAGCGTCGTGCGTTTCATTGAATGAGCTTGAATGAGACCGAAATGGTTTAATTACTGTGTTTGCGAGGCCGGAAGCTCGGCAATTCTCTTGTGATTTGGCCCGGCATTACTCAGTGCTTTTTTTATTCGAATTCTGCGAAGCAGCTCATTTTGTCATCATCATTAGCCAAAAATTGCTGTGCTCAAATTAAACTGCTTATAAAGTTTGTTTAGAAAGGAAGGATCAAAATTGTGTGGACTGTTGATGTAGTTCATATTAAAAAATTGTTTAAAATTCACTTGGGTCTCTCGAGTTCTAATCATCATTCGATCTCTGGCGCCATTTAAACGATTTTTGGAAGAAAAAGTTCATTCTTTCGTATTTACTTTGCACCCTCTGGTTATGTAAGAAAATATTTCTTACTTCTTCAAGTATTATTTACAATTTGTATTAAAGACCCCAGTTTGGTACTACCCTGTATGTGCAAGTATGTACATAGTTGTTTCTCCCACTTTCATTCTTCCCCCCCCAGCGATTTTTTTTTAAATTTTTTTTAATGTGGTTTAAAAAAAATCGTTGGGGAAATAGGAACAATCCATATACAGGGCGTTACCAAACTTGAACCTTTCATTAAAATGTTAATAATACGTTTTTAGATACGAAAACGACGACATCCACTGCTTCGAACTAAACACCTCCGGTAGAAGTCGAGGGGGCCACGTCTATGGCAGCAGGAGCATGTCCGAAAGGCGAGTGTGGATGCAGAAACTAGCGGACAGTTTGACCTACCGCTTCGGCCCCAAAGTCACGTCCGATTACTCCCGAATGGGCTGGGCCTACGTCAGAGAAGGTTTGGTTTGAAACGAGTCACCCTTACGTTTGCTTTCTCACCTTTTACAATTGTCAGGGGTGAGTGGACAGTGGATCGGGGCGTATCTGATCCTGACCCATCGTTCTTTGAGTTATGCAGTGGATAACTGCCCGGTGAAGAGTGTGGATTTGAGGAAAGTCCGGTGCATTTCGCTGCAGGCCTTAATCGAAAACGATAATTCGCCGACGACGACGGATAAGGGCCCCAATTTGTTGGTGGATTGCCCCAATGGGGCCCTGTACGTGCGCATGTGGACCGGTAGAGAGACTAAGGTGTGTCTTCTCTGTTTTAGAGCTTGGCTGATTCGAGTGCTTTCAGGTTTGGTGTCACATTATTAAGTTGGCTGCACGTAATAATGGAGCAAATTTAGACCAGCAGCAGCTGACGAAGAACGACGTTCCTGTAATCGTGGAGAGATGCATCAATTTCATTTACGTTTACGGTACCTCATACCCCATTGGGGGGATTGAGTTCGTTTATTGAATCGCTTGATTGCAGGGAGTATGTCGGAGGGTATTTACAGGCGTGCTGGGAGTTCACAGAATATAACAGATATTCTATCTCAATTCAGACAGGACGCCTGGTCTGCACAGTTGACGATGGATAAATACAACGAGCACGACGTGGCAACGGCCTTGAAACGTTTCTTCCGGGACTTACCCGAGCCTTTACTTACGAACAACAAACGCCAGTATTTCTATCAGGTTTCATGTGAGTTGCAGCGTCTGTCATCTCATTATTGTTAAACCCAAATTAATTTTTAGTGGTTAAAAACAAGGAAGAGAAGGTGCGCATGTATAAAGCAGCAATCGAGCAATTCCCCAAGATTGTTTATAATACGGTGCGCAAGCTAATTGGCCACTTGCATTTCGTGAAAACCCAAAGTCAAAAGAATCGGATGACCGTTGATAATTTAGCATCGGTTTGGGGGCCTACCTTAATGCACCACGAGGTACCCAAATTAAATTATTACTTGCACGTTGGTGAAAACTCAAGCAAAAAAAAATTGTAGAATCATTCAGACCCCCAGAAAGACAGCATGGTCGTGGCAGATTTGATTTACCTTTACAATTACATATTTCCTGAAAACCAGCGAGAGATCGATCAAGAGCGGGTGATGCTGCAAGTCCTGGAGAAGTACTCGAACCTACCACATGGGCAGATCACTGGCGTGAAAGCCTCCGGTGATCTGCGGGTGTGGGTTTACCTCAATAACAAACAGGGAGAAACGCATAACATTGCGGTACTTTCTGCAACGGGGCAATCACATTCCATTCACTTATTTATTTGTGTTGTAGATCGGCCCACAAAAGACTGCGTACGAGGTTTGCACAGAACTCAGTGCGAAAATGAAGTTGCCCGTCCATAAAATCCTTTTGGAGGAGCTGGTTTTAAACGATCACCTCGTCAGACCCATACATCACACTGAAAAGGTAAAAAGATTAATTTCTTGACGTTCACAAAATGTAACGGGTCATTTAGGTTCTGGACGTTGTCCTAAAATGGGGGTACTGGGATGAATCGGATCGCAAGGAAAATTGTTTAATCCTGTCTCCCATCGCAAAGTACTCCATGTACGTCCTTGATAAACCGATCCCAGTTTCCGGTGACCTCCGTTTCGCAGACAGCAAGACGAAGAACTTCCGTACTTTCATGTTCGAGTTTTCGCAGGCGAAGCTCAACTACTACAAAGACAGAACCGTAAGTCTCTAGTTGCTTCTTTGTTTAAATAAAAATCGACCGGGGTTTTTTAAGTATTCCCAGAAATTGGGCTCTTGGAAAATCGAAGACGTCGTGTGGTACTTGGGGTGTGAACCGAGGAGGAATTCACCCACGAGGCATTCTGTTACGTTCATCACTAGAGATGAGAAGCCTAACCGGACGAAGGCTAGCCCGTGGTTTGGAAACGTGTTGTCTTGGAGCGATGAGGCTTTCAAGGTTACGTGGATTGGCACGATGTGGAAAGCCATGTACCCCCAGAATTTAATGCCCCCACCTCAGCATGTTAATGTCTTGAACGCATAGTTTTTCGGGCCTCGAGTGCAATTACATGAAGCGAATGTAAATTAAGTATGAACACTAGTTTAATTACCTACAAGTTCTCCGGGGGAGGAGCAAAATTAATTTTGCCCCCGGAGTATAATTTTCTTTCTTAACTGACTGTAATTTTAATTTTAATTAGTGATTTTTACTAACTTCTTTCTTAACAGACTGTATTCAGTGTTGTTGCGAGAGCGTGTGATTTTTTTTTTTTTTTGGGAATAGCGACTGATTTACTTGTCAACACTTGGTGCTTAAACATAATGCAGATGTGCCTGTTAAATATGTCTTCCTAAAAATTATTGTACATATACCTATATTTTTCTAGTATTGCTTTCTGAGATAATTGTAGATATTTTTATACGGTAGTCGTCGATTGAGCCAAGCGTAAATAAAATTAAATTCTTAGCGGCATTATACCAAAAAATTGGTTGATTTTTGATGATTTTTTATGCCAGGTTTTATTAAACTTTTTTCAGCTGCTAAGCCATGAATGTGTGTAATTGACACATTTTATAAGTGCATTTATAAGTGCACTAGTGTACAGTTGTAGACACTTAAAAGGGAACGCTTGAAAATTTGCTTGTGTAGCACTAGTGCATAATAGAGTTTGCGCTGAATTTGGCACAATGTTATTGCTGCTTTTTGTACTTGTGCTCTTTTAATTGTCCACGACTATACATCAGCTGAAAAATATCTTAATATACATAATTATATACACCAATTGTTTTGTAACTAAAACAATCTTAGCCATTTTATTTGTAATATATCACTGTATTATTACTATTAATTGATTAGTTATTAGGAATTGCAGAGATTGTGATTGAACTTTTTTATATATATTTTAAAAATATTTTATTAAAAATTGATTTGAATAGCTCACTTTTGAAGTTTTCTTTTTACATCGAACTCGATTAAGTTCTTTTGTATTTTGACATAAAACCGTCATTATGAAGAATAAATAAAGAATAAAGAATGGTTGATTCAAAAAATCTGAACTTACCTGTTTGCTGGCTTACATTTTAATCAATGTGTGGTTGCACATTTGCTGTTTTTGTTCCCTGTTGGATTGGGAACATTGTTATTTTTGAAATGAACTCGCATGCGTTAATCAATAATCCATATTTAATGTATGTCATTAATAGCTTTTTTTTATTTAGTTTTGAAACTGTGTTTCTTAGAATTAAGCTTTGATTAGGTTTTTCATATGGATTAGAAAAAACAGGAGGTCACTGACAAGTCATTTGACGAGTGACCAAACGGTAAAAATTTCAGTTGTCATTCACTAGTTTACAAATGTAATTATTGAGATTATTATTATACTTTGCTGTGTAGGTTAATGAGTAAGGAATTGTAATTTATAATTACAACTGTAGCTGAAAGAATGAATGAATGAATAAATTATTGTAATTATTGAATTATTGAAAATAAGCTGTAGTCCTCAGTAAACAAATAAATACTTAATGGAAAAAGAATGTTCAGATTTGGCCAATTTCTATTTATTGAAAAACAAAAGAAAACCGTCAATTTTTCGGTGGAATGTTAAAAAAATAAAATTAATTGGATAAAGTGTTTAATACAACGAGAAAAATAATGATAAGTCGGACTGTTTGAAGACGGCAATGATACAGGCCAATAACTTGTTTTTCCTCTGGGACGTCAACTAATTTCTTTTTTTAGTGACAACCAGGGTTGGGACGTAGATAATGAGACGTATAAATAACCGTTAATTACGCGTAGATTTTGTAATTATATAGGTACGTCGTAAAAAATGAATTCAGACAATTGGTCAATTCTGAACAATTTTGAGGTTAGAAATGTGACATATCACAAACTACGTCGTGTAAAAATTACATTTAACTACATAAAAATTACGTTTACGCGTAATGTAATGTAGAAAATATTTTTTACACGTACTTTTCCCAACCCTGATGACAACCCTAACTTTCATCTAGATTTTGATCGTCCTTCTTGTATGTTAAATGGTGATATAAAAGATAGTAACGAGCGTCTAAATAAAAACCTGGTCAAGTAGGTTGTGATCGAGACTTTATCCATTGCATTTACATAGCAGAATTACTAAAGCTTACTTGACCAGGTTTTTATTTAGACACTTGTTACCTTACACAAGTTTTTCGAAAAAAAGAACACATTCGAGACCAACGCTGGGCAATCCCCAGTAGAAATGTTATGTAATCAAATAATTCTTTACTTTTAATAATAAAGAAGTGACTGTAATAAAGAAATTAAGTCGCGACATCTTGTGGCCGATTTTTGACCTAAAATTATACGCAACCAATTTCAAAAAATTATAAAATAAATGGAACTACGATGATGCTCTACCTTGAGTTGCCGTTTGGCAGAAATTCGGTTCAGTTTATCTAACTATATACTAACACTAACATGCCCAGTGTTGCCAGTTTGGGCGATAAGTCGCCAAATGGGCGAGTTTAAACTTCAGATTGCGACCAATTTTCAGCTTTGGCAATTGGCGACTAATTTGAGCGAACAGTAATATTTTGTTATTCTTAGATATTTACAATAATTGATTGCCTTGTATTCCTTGTTTTGTGTGTAGATTTTGTTGGTTGGTGACAATGCATGTTGAAGTCGGATCATTGGTCCTCTGGTAAGTCTAGTGAGTGTTCTGTGATTGGTCCATAAATGCATTGGATGCATGTTTTCACAAATTTTACGTTCTCTACTTAAATTTAGGTACCTCTTGATTTTGAACAAACCGAATAGGATGTTAATTTTAGTCGTGCAATGAAATTTGGCGATTTTGGGCGTCCTTTTCCGATGCAATAGGCGATTTTAGGGCGCAAGGGTCACAATTTCAAATACAATCGTTAGATTTCGGGATTCTTACAAAAATCTTCCTAAACTTGCTTGTAGAAATCCTTAAGTGTTCCGCAATAAAAATTGCTCAATTCTTCATTGCTGCAATATTTATTGCCGGCAATGAAAATTGCGAACTGTAAAGCGGCCTTAAATCTAAGGAATAAATCCTTAATTTGGCAACACTGCTCCGTGGCATGAAATTGCCGATCTTCTTTTATTTTGTCTTCATATATTAATTCAGTATTCAATCCTGTTTAGATTTTTCGCTTTTTCTGTTATTTTCATCTCTGTTTCATGCATTATTTGTTTCTTCAAATTGAAATAATTTCTCGTATTACGTTGTTGCTTTTTAAAATTTTAATTTGGCGACAGCTCACCAAATAAATATGTGGTGACAGTAGCAGAGTGGAAAACCAAAACCTGTAAATAACAAGTGTCTAAATAAAAACCTGGTCAAGTAAGCTACATTTAGTAATTCTGTTATGTAAATGCAATGGCTAAATTCTCGATCACAACCTACTTGACCAGGTTTTTATTTAGACGCTCGTTTTAAGTAACATTTAAACAAATTCTAAACTAAGAGGTGTGATGCGAAGTTTAAAAGGATAATTAATGGCATATTATAACCGTACGTCACATTATCGTGTCCTGGCGCTATTTTAAATTTATTTCTCTGTTACTTAAGAGCGACATCTGGCGGTAAATAAGTCAACTGAGCTTCGGAATTGGCTTGTGACGTTCAATTTTCGAATTTGTGCATACTAGTGAGTATTTAACAAACTATATTTAGAGCGTCCATTCGTTCCTATCTCGTTGGCTATCGAGAGATCTATTATCTGTGGTAAATACCAACCTTTCGGCGTTTCAACATAAAATTGTTGTTTATCTTTAGAAATCTAAAGCCAGTACCAACCTTTCATTGTTTCTAACTTAAAATTATGAATGTTGGTTTTCACGACAATTTGCTCTCTGTATATTGACTATTGATCACAAATAGAAGTGTTCGTACTGAATGATGATTTGATGATCATAAGTTGTGCAATTTTCTTTATTTAATTTTTAATTCTAATTTCTTTATTTAAACGTAAATTTAATTGTTTTGCTTTAAAATATCACACTTCTAAGTTAAGCATCAATTAAAGTAACCGCAAAATCAGCAGGTGGTTTTATTTTCTAAGAAAAACGAGAATAGCTCAATATTGAACGAATAACAGGCCTTATTATTATAGCAATAATGTTATAAAATAAACCTAGCAATAATAATAGAAGTAAATACCTACAATCCTAGATTTTGGGATATTATTAAAAATAATCCTACAATTATATTTTTATAAGATAGATTCGATCTCTCTTGCGGTTGGTTGATAGGTGTCACTCTATCGCGATTTATAATGCGCTGAAAATTTTTATGTAAACATTAAACAATACAAACATCGTCGAGTTAGAGCGAGCGCAAATAACGTCATCGGCTTCTCCTTTATTCCCATCGTCGCTCACGTACGCACTCGTTCCCCAAAGTGGTGGAAGCATCTCCACAGGCACCGGCCGAATTTTACACCTACGTGTAAGTGCAATAAATATTTTATTATCGAAAAGATAAGGCATCTCCGATAACTTCAACAAACGCAGATACCTTTTATCGCCCTTTGAAAATTTATTTATTCAAGTAAGTAGTTTGCGCCGCATCGCAATTCAAAACACAGTTCCTTTTCTTCCTCAAAGAAATTCCGTAAGTAATTTTTGTGTTAGTTATTGAATCACCTTGTGTAATTCGACACGGTTCAAAATTGAAAAACCACGCCTTGTATTATTTGACAAATAATAAAAGTGCTGCGGTTTTTCTTTATATAAAAAAATGAGTGCGAGTTTTTAAATTGATTTGTTTTTCTCATCAGCATCAGGCGATGATGTAAGAACTTTCCAAGGCAGGGACGTCGTAAAACGCGTTTATTGCTTTTATATTGATTAGGATGTAATTTCCGGCGTCCGATTAAATGGACGGCCGCGTAGGTGGCTACTTTTAAACGTGGATTTGATGAAAAGACGTTTTGTGAACCGAAATAAATTATTACTCTCTGGCGTCCTCGTTACGCAACTGATTGAGAGAGAAATTTTTTATTATGTACTTAAGCAAGTTGCGCAAGAGAGAAATAAAAATGTTTTTAATTTATTCACGGACGAATTTGTTTGAAGAAGAAGCCTGCTTTTCACCTTTATTTCGTTACATTTTTCGAATCTGATTCACTTTTTTGGATCTCTCAGTATACTTTTCTATTTTACTTCTTCCAGGAATGAGTATAGAATCAGTGAAAAGTTGGCGTTTCGAGGACTACTTACCCTTATCAAAATTAATTTCTTTTAAGCTGATAGGTAATGTTTTAATAATATCCTTTAGGAAGTGAAAACATCTCAGGCTGAGATCTTCTGCTTGTTTACTAATTTTTATTCCATTTGATTTTTTTAATACTGGTGAACCTTTAAGGACCTGAACATCCTTTTGATTTACTCTGCTTGTGTGTTTACTTCTGTGTTATAAAGGATATTTCAGGACAAGCGAAAACTAGTTCCTTTTTAACGACTAGTAATTCCTTCAAATCTGAAAATATTTTTACATCCTGGTGGATAGGCCACCAACAAAACAGAATGACCTATTTATACAATTACATGAGAAATGATTTGAAACCATGTGATCCATTTGAATTAAATTTTGTTTTCTTAGAAGTGGCAACACTGTTTCAAATTGACATCCTCCAACGATTTAACCCAAAGCACTATATTGTTACTTGTTACTAACAGAGTACAATATTTTGCCTATACGGCGGAGTTATGTGGTTCAAAATCTTTTCCGATTCCAACCGAGTACAATGTGTTGCCTATACGGTAGGGTTACCAGATCCAGTACCTGACAAAAGAGTACAATCTTTATATAATGCGAACCGACATACTACGTTACACGTAATATTAGGTTAAATAGCTATCAGGGCCTCGGCAGTTAAATAGGAGGTAAAAATCCGAGTTGCAGTGGCGCCATCAGATGGCCACCCCATAGAAGTTACAGTTACTTACGAGTGGCCGTCAGATGGTAGCATTAAAATTTAATTAAATATGATATTGTTTTCCTTTTCTCTGGTATATAACGTGCGTTCAAAAAAATCCGTTATCAAGGTTTTATTTTATGACGATACGTCATAGCTTAGTGCATATGTTGCAACCTTAAATAACTGCGATCTGTCAACAGCGTCAACAGTCAAAAGGTTTTGTTCGAGGTATTTGTAATAAAATAAATGTTTTATTTCATTAATAGCGTTTTACTATCCATCCATTTCGTAAAAAAATCGTAATTAAATGGATACAAAAAGTTAGGTTATGTTTATAGTTACAACGTATTTCCATTTGATATAAGCCAACCTGATAACGCACTTTATAATATTTTAGGAATTTTTAGGTAGGATGGGTTTGAAGGTTACAATCGTTACAGAAAGTAATTAATGCTAGTAGTTTGCTACTTTTCTGTTAGATGGCGCTTTTGTACCTTTACATTTCACTGTCAAATGTAAAAAGTGAGCAAAAAAAAATCAGATTAGAGTAGGCGGTGCAATGTCTATTGGCGTTTTCGATTCACATGCACCGGTTGCACTCAGTGTATTTTCATCTTCTTCTAGCCTCATGTAATAACACGAGATGAAGATATTCTGAGTGCGCACTAATACGGTCAATCGAAAACGCTGTATGATTATCTGAATTAATTGATGTAATACATTCGTGAACTGTCAAATTTATTGACTTTTTATTTTGATTTTTATTTGCTCACCGTTTATATTATAAATAAAAGTAACCATGACATGTGGAAAACATTTGCACCTCTGACGGAGGTGTGATCATTAATAATAGGTCCGTTCCACTCGTCAGGATTTCGAGTTCTGAACCGTTCAAAATCTTACTGAGCATGAGCAGTGCACAAAATTTGATATAAATTTCATACTGCGCATGATTTGAACGGTTCAAAACTTGAAATTCTGTCAAATGGAACAGACCTAATGATTCCTTTCAGTTAAATGCCATTCTTGTCACACTGGCTTGGAATATTTATAGCGTTGGAATATTTATAGCGTTTTCGATTGACCGCTTTAGTGCGCACTCAGAGTATCTTCATCTCGTGTTATTACATAAGGTTAAAAGAAGATGCAGATACACTGAGTGCAACGGGTGCACGTGAATCTAAAACGCTATTAGTGAAAGAGAAAGAGTACATTTGCGTAGGATTTAAGAAGTAAGTAAGAGTACCTACACAATTTTTGGTATTGAAAAAGAGTACTGTACTTTTTAAAGAGTACAGATGGTAACCCTACTATTCGGCGGTGTCACGTGGCTTGAAACCATTTCTGATGTCCCTGTAGATTCGTTCGTTTTGTTTTAACCACAGCCGCTAACTAATTCGAGATCCTCAAAAGCATACACTGAGTAAAGATTGTGACAGAGTTGTCGAAATTGATTATTACTTCGGTGGGCAACTGGTTCTGAATATTCTAGGGCGCGGTCGGAAACTAGACTTTCGAGTGCATCTTGTTGGGCGTGTAATCGCATCTCTCTCATTCACGTTTTTTTAACTGATTGTTACTGACAGAATATATGTTGCCTAGACGGCGGTGTCACGTGGGTTCAAGCCTTTTCTGATGTCCCTGTAGGTTTGTTCGCTTTGTTCTAACTGTAGCCCAATATCTGAAATCACTCGACAAATGTCGTATGCGACATGACGTCAAAATGACGTAGACTTTCATACAAAACTATACAAATCGTTCGAGAATTGCGTCATTTTGAATGATTCCAAGAATTGGGCCCCAGCTGCTAACTAATTTGAAATCGTCAAAAGCATACACTGGGCAAATATTTAATGATGACAGCGATGTCAAAATTGATCATTACATACTTCCGTGGGCAACTGGTTCTGAATATTCTAGGGTGCGTTCCAAAACTAGACTTTCAAGTGCATCTTATTGGGCGTGTAATCGCATCTCTCTCACTCACGATTTTTAGCTGATTTTGCAGCTCGCTCATCTACGCTTCAAGAAGTCTTGTGTTTACATTATTTCCATGACAATGGGCGAACTTCTCACGTCTTACTTAAAAGTGGTACGGAAATAATGTAAACAGAAGACTTCTTGAAACAGATGAATGAGTTACAAAATGCGATTATACGCCCAAGACGCACTCGAAGGTAGGTATAGTTCTTGAAAGCACCTCTAGATGAAGGTGAAAGCAGACGTGAATGCCAAATTTGAACCGCAGAGGGTCCTAATGAATTCGACTACAAAGTATCAAGGTCATTTAAGAAAAAGATTTCTTTATTTATTTTTATTAAATAATTCAAAATGTAGTAGGCCTAAGTTAGAGATATTTCGAGAATTTGATTGATTTGACAACCCAAATGCGTTACGAAGATAAAACAAAGCTATAGGCTTTTCTAATTTAACCAATCTTGTAGAAAGCAAAAAAAATGTTTATTATTATAACAACTAGTCTTGAACACACTATGTCTTGTCATCTATTTTATTTCGTTTTTATTTGTAATTTTTTCTATTTACCAAGTTTCCCGCTAAATTTTAAATTATCAGCTAAATGCGGTTTTTTGTTTTGATTGGTGCATGAACTGATCCTAGTAAAATCTTCTCGCTAAACTTAGCATTAAACATTTTTCCCGTGTATTACGATCTTTACGAATGGCACTGTATATGTATAGGTATTTTTTTAACTATAAAATAAGAACTTTAGTTTCGTGGCGGCTCGATAGATGGCGCCAGCGTACGGGAGTGTTATTTAATAATTCACAATGTGGTTGGAGATATTTTGAAGATTTGATTAATTTGATATTCCGAAGACGATGCGATGATAAAACTTTGGACTTTTCTAATTTAACCAACCTTGTAGAAAGTCAGATAAAAGACAGTTAATTATTGAAGCCACTTTGCTTTGAAAACCCCGTATTATTGTACTATCAATCACACTATTCCTTGTCGCTTATTTGTTTTTCTCTCCATACGTTCTTCTTTGTAATTTTTTCTAGTTGCTTCAGTCTTGAATATCCTTTTCACTGTTTGTTTTGTTTTGTTTCAAATGCCGAAAGAACTAAAAATTTTATCAACAAATGTTTTTAGAAAACAAGTGATTTTTTTATCTAAAATCATCCTTTCTTTTGCAATGTCATCTTCTTTAATATTCATCCTAATGTTGAACCTCTACGTTTCTACTTTATTTCCTATGTTTTACTTATTTCCACGTATGATCTCCATTGTTTCAATGGCTCTCGAAGGAACCGTACCAATCGTGTCTCCTTTACAGAAGAACATCTTCAGGGTCTTTGCTGCTGTATTTCTCGTTGCTGTCACCGCTGATTTTTGGTCTCTAAGAAACTGTGACGGAACAGTAGCGAGAAGCAGTGACAGAAATAGGAAGAACAACAGCCATGACCTTGAAGAAACTGTAGATCATGAAAATCTTTACATATTGGTTCTACCTATAGTCTTCTTAATTTTTGGATTTTATTGCTTCATTATCGTCTCCGATTTTATGAAATTAAGTAAGTAATTTTATTTAATTTCAGTTTACAAAATGCCTGGCGAAATCGCAGCAGAAAAAGTATTACAAACCGCTCCGTTCGACCAAAGATTCCCCAACGCGAACCAAACACGCTACTGTTTCCAAAGCTACGTGGAATTCCACCGTTGCCAAAAAGTGAAGGGCGAGGATTACGAACCCTGCGAGTACTTCAGGAAGGTCTACACCTCGATCTGCCCGAAATTCTGGCTGGAAAAGTGGGACGCACAACGAGAAGACGGAACCTTCCCAGCTACGATTTAAGCGCTTCGCGACCTTAGTTATGAGGGTAGAATAATTTTTAGAGTGAAATGCAGTTTTAAATAAATCGTATTTATTTAAATTAGTTCCTTAAGACCTAGTATAACACCCGAAAAAAAAAAATTGATCACGTGTTACTGATAACCATGGGGCCGTCCTCTTTCGTCCTCACTTTCGAATACGTGTACATGTACCTGCTGGACCAGTGGAGGTAAATGTACCAGACCGACACTATCCCACCAAGGAAATTAGTCGCGCACGAAAATATTAACAATATTGTCAGTATGTTCTCAACTTCTGGGCAGTTGAGGTCCGCGTAACGGTAGGACTTGATGGGCACCAGCAAGTGGTTGGCTTCCTGGGGGATTTTGCAGATGCAAGATGTGTTGGCCTGGGTTTCGCAGTCCATCGCTGTGAGGGAGAGGAGGTGAATCAAGCTGAAGGCGCAGGCTATGAAGCAGGTTACGCTTGAGATCGCGCTTAGGAAAATACTAAGTACCTGAAAAAAAAAGTATATTATACTTCTGAAGGTTCAAATAGATTGGTAACAGATCAAAAAGTCAAAATAAATGTTCTAACTGATCTTAAGACGTAACAACTCGAACGATCTATTTTACTTATGTGGAGTTCCCAAGGTTCGATTTTAGGACCTCTATTGTTTAACATTTGCATTCAGTTTAAATTCCAATCAATTCATATTGTTTTTCTTAAATAAAAATCTCTCCAAATTATAAAAGGTATTATTATCGTTCTGAAGCCATTCATTGTAAATGCACATGTGATCTCTTCAAATTTAACTTCGCACTTTATCTTCGTGTAACAAGCAACTGGAGAAATATTTTTTTACAAAAATAAAACTATGTAAGTGAAACAATCTATTAAAAGAACTTCGTCGAATGATTCGATAAAGTAAATTGCAAATTAAAAATTAATTAGTTCTTCCGCTTTAAGAAACTAAATTCAATTGGACGTCCAAAGAAAATAGAAGAGAAATGATTGCGGAACGAAAAAACAAATGCGAGAGAGAAGTAAAAAAAATTGAAAGGAAAAAGTGTAGATGAGATCAAACATACGTGAAAAATTGAAAACAAGTAAATGAAAAATAAATAAATTCTGCTAATCCATCGAAAGAAGCATAAAAGAAAGCACAGAGAACGAGCTATTTAGTGACGAGTGAGTAGACAACAGCGCTATCTATTGCAGTGCAATGGAAGTAATTTGATTAAGTAATTATAAGAGATCGGAATACGTGAAAAATTGAAAAAAAAAAGTAAATGAAAAGTGAAAGAAGAAAACTCAAAGAAGCAGTAGAGAGAAAACTCTTGTCGAGGTCTCTGGTGACGAGTGAGTAGCAGCAGTGCCATCTACTGCAGTGTAGCGGAAATAATTTGATTAAGTAAGCAATTGCGAAGTTTGGAATGAAATAAAATATACGTGATAATTTGAAAAATAAAAGAAGAATATTCAAAGAAACGTGGAAGAACGTAGAGGGAAAGCTTTTTCGAGAGCTTTAGTGACAACAGCGCCATCTATTGTAGTGTAGTCGAAGTGATTTGATGAAGCACCTAACTGCAAGAGTTTACTCTTAAACTTTGCTGTCGGAAACCATTATTATTAGATGCCTCGCGGCAATGATATGAAAGAACTGGAAAGATGGAAATAAAAAGAAGAAAAGACGAAAGAAAAAAAGTTCAAATAAGAGCCAACTAAAGTTGAAAATGAAGGAAAATTAATCGGCACTTCCATTAGAAGATGCGTAAACAGTCACACAAGGAAAGTTTTTTGTTTTAGGTACGAGTGAGAAGATATCAGTACCATCTATCGTAGTGTAGCGGAAATACATAATTTGATTAATATATTTTCAATCGCAGGAGTTTTGCTTTCCTGCCCAATTAATTTGATAGAGAGATAAAAAGAGGAAGAGACGAAAGAAAAGAACAATTTAATAAATGCCAAGTAAAGTTGAAAATGGAAAATGAAGGAAGATTAGTCGGCAGGTCCTTGAAAATATGCGCAGAAAAGCATACAAGGAAAGCTTTCTTGAGAGTGAGAAGATATCAGCGTCATCTATCGTAGTATAATGGAAGTAATTTGATTACTATATTGTCAATTGGAGGCGTTTTGTTTTCCAACCTACTTAATTTGATATAGAGATAAAAAGAGGAGGAAACGAAAGCAAAAACCAATTTAATAAATGCCACCTAAAGTTGAAATTGAAAAATGAAGGAAGATTAAACGGCAGGTTCATTAAAATACAAATGGGAAGATATCAGCGCCATCTATCGTTGTATAATGGAAGTAATTTGCTTGCTATGTTGTCAATTGCAGGAATTTTGTTTTCCTGCCAAAAGCCTGCTGTGATAAATAACATAGAAGAAGGACAACAAATTTCCGAATTTTTAGAAGACTTTTTACGATCTCTAAAAAAAGGGAACAAAAGAAACACGTCGGCGAGCAAAGAAGGATTGACTAAATGAGTTCAAGAAAAGACAAGACCGACAAAAGAGAGGAATAAAAGAATTTTATTTGAAAATTGGAAAAAACGGATGAAAAATAAAGGAAGGACAATCTGCTGGTTCATAAAGAAAGAAGCATAAGATAATGCACAGGGAAAGCTTCCTCGGGGACTTTAGTTACGAGCGAGAAGAGCAGCGCCATCTGTTGCAGTGTAGTGGAAGTAATTCGTTCCAACCCAATTCCTTTTAAACTTTGCTGCCTAAGACCACCATTACTTCTCCTTGCGTGAGTGAGAAAATAAATTCTCAAATGAACAACAAACATTACAATCCCAACAAAACTAGTAAGAACGAAATCATGAGCGAAGAAAGGATAAGACAGGTACGAGAAATAAAAAGAGATAAAAATGTATGTGGACTAAAGCAGTTGAAAATGAAGGAGTCACTTGATCCGAAGCTGATCCAATGAAATAAGCACAGCAAAACACAAAGAAAACGCTTTTTCGAGTGAGAATATAACAGCGTCATCTATCGCGAAGTAGTGGAAGTAATTTGATTAACCGATTGCAGAAATTTGTTCTTATACTTTGCTGTCTAAAACCGTTATTACTAGAAGATAACAGATTGAGGAAAAAAGAGAGAAAATAATTTTCTAAGCGAATAACAAACATCACACTCTCCTCTAACAAGACAAGTAAAAAGCGAAAAGGAGACAAATAAAAAGTGGGAAAGGATTAAACGAGTTCAAAAGACAAGACAGTTACGAGAAACAAATAACTAAACTGAACACAGTGAAAAAATTTATAAAGTGGTAAAGTTGAAAAATGGAAAAAACAAAAGAGAAGAAAGAATAATTTGGTGACACAGAAAAAAATAAAGAAAAATCTGAAACATAATAAATGGGAATGGAAGTATGGTTTGAAAAAATCAAAGTGCTAGGATAAATGAAGAAAATAATATGCTTGACGTATAAGGAACTTAAGGCAAAATTATTAGAAAGCTTGAACTTACCTTTACTGCATATACACAAGAGGACTTCGACATTCCAGGATATTCTTTTCTACAGCAACAAAGCAGCATTAATCCTAAGATTCCCGATAGTAGAAGCTGGAAAAAAAACAATATCGTACAAAAATCGATCAAAAAGGTTTTTGACAACCAACCAGAAGCAATGAAAAGTCAATGACCAACTTACTTAAATGTTTCAGAAATTACAACTTAAAGCTACATTAACAAACAAAGTTAGTTTTTACCGGAAATCCACTCCAATAAGGATTGTCCCTTGACCTTAAATTCGGGGTCCAAATTAGCAGCCATAAAGACAGGAAACAAAGCGCCATGCCCAATAAGGTTTGAAGACCCACTAGACCGGTGGCCAATTTACAGTAGCGCAGAACTGGAGGTAGAGATTTCTTTGGTACTAATAACAAAAATAAATTATATAAATAAATAAAAATCAACTAAGAAAAAAGCTCCAAAGCTTTAATGATTTACAATTCGGAGGTAAAAAGTCAACAAAATTTTCAATTCTATTTCATTTGCTGTGGTTTAATCAAACGTAATTAAATTCGTAGAGCTTTTCGCGTAGAGTAAACTGTATATCGAATTCCAACTGTTCCTAATTGAACGCTTTGATTTTGCATTTAGAATTTTACGAGTTGTGAAACCGATTGCTTATGGCGTTTTTCCAACGAATCGATAAACCGCGGCAGCGTTATTTATAACGACCCGTTTCAATTTCGACCGCAACTCTATTTATTTAGTCTATTGTCGATGCTGGTTATTGTGTTTTGGTGGAATGAGAAATAATTCAATGCAGATGCAGGAGATAAACTACAATGGAATTTATATTAGTTTCAGAAATACACATGCTGTTATACATATCTACGTGACATGAAAACAATGTGTGAATTATAAAATATGAAAAAAAGAGGAAGAAAAAATGCAAGAGTGATCAAATGATGACGTGCAACTAAAAAAGAATCAACAGAGTAGTTATAAAAAAATTAGAAGACAAGTCAAATTAAAAAATCAAAGCATTTTTTTTATACGATTGAAACAACAATGAATTAAAATCACTAATAACAAAAAAGTCCGGGACGATTATTATAAGAAAAATCGTCCAACTTAAAAAAGAATCTGAAACTAAATTAACTAGAATGAAAGATGGTGCAAAAAATAAAAGAAAACTTCCTTACATAAATAATAAAAGATGATTCAAAGAGAAATACTGAAAAAAATTCAAGAAAATAGATTTGATGAGTAATTAAATAAATGATTGAAAAGGAACTTAAATGAGACAAAAGAAGTTTAACTGAAATAGAAATTAATAATAATTTGAAGATAAGAAGAAGTTGTTGGAGAAGAAGAAGAAGAAGAAGAAGAAGAAGAAGAAGAAGAAGAAGAAGAAAAACAATATCAAAATTGTTGACAAAAATACTAAAACGCGAAATGAGAAGTCATGAACGGTTTTTTTTTTGTTGGAACAATCCCAAGCAACACCATTTCGCTTATTAGACGGTTTATATAAGATAGACAGGGATATTTTTGGTAATGGTATATAGAATACCAATAATATTCGTATTTTAATGGAACTATTAGTTACCGTAGGATAAGTGATGCGTTAATTAAACGTTTTCATTAAAATGTAAAATGTCGCGACTTGCAAAACACGTTTATTCCATCTTATCATGGAGGCGTAGGCCCTTAACATCAATTTTTCACACTAAAAATTTAAAATATAATCTCAAAAAATATAATAAATGTTTAGACGTAACATGTTCAAAATATTTATCCAAATTGGTCTTGTGATCCTTGTTACAAAGTAAATTTTCCATAAAAATACTAACATTTTGTATCACTGAGGCCTAGTTGTACTTACAATGCCAGTTTAAATTTAAGCTGAAGTTTAAACCCATAACGATTATTGCAACAATTGTTTCGGGTTTCGGTTTAAAGTTAAGCTGGAATTATACCACTAGACCTAAATGAGACGTGAGCTTAAAATATGAGTAACTTATAAATTTCGCCGCGAGATGGCGCGAACATAACAAAAATTGTAACATATTTCACTGATTTGTAAGATTGTCTTCTAGAACGTCATCTCTTGTTCAAAATGAGTAGCTTCTGATACGAGAATATATCTAAGACTTCTCCTAAATATTAATTTTACTGAACAAAACAAAAGAAAGTCTACGGGAAGACGAGGAAACCGATGCCTTAACCTAAATTGTGATGCCTGTGATTGATTTTGTGACATTGTCTTCTAGAGCGCCATCTTTTGCCAGAAACTGATAGCTTCTGATGTGGAGATATACCTAAGGTTTTTAGGCTTCTCCCAAATATTAATTTTACAGAACAAAACAAAAGAAAGTCGACTGGAAGACGCGAAAACAGACGCATTAACTTAAATTGTGACATCTCTGATGGATTTCTATAAAATTGTCTTCTACAGGGTTCTCCTAAACTCATTTTGTAGAACAAAACAAAAGAATTCAACGGGAAAATACGAAAACTCGTGCCTTGATCTAATTTGTGTCCACCTCGGATTGATTTTGTAAAATTAACTTCTAGATCTAGAGCGTCATCTTTTGCTCAAAACTGGTAGTTTCTGATTCGGAAATATGGTTAAGGTTTTCAAGCTTCCCCTAAACGTTAATCTTGCAGAACAAAACAAAAGGTTGTCGATGTGAAGACACGAAAATCAATGCCTTAACCTAAATTGTAGAAGTTTCAATTTCAAATGCGTGCCAAAATCAACCACTCTTCATTGGGTGGAAATTATTGCTTCAACGAATTCAGGGCGACATCTGTTGACCAGATCGCTTCTACTTTTCGTAATACACAACCTTTGTCACATAACGATTATTTACGATAACTTCTCAACAGGAGCGCCAACTATGGGATAACTACTGCTCACTAAAGTTATAGTTTATAAGTCAAAACCGAAGGAACTTTCTTGCCCATTACAACTACAAGTGATCAGAAAATACATATATAATTACTACAAACGATGAGACACTTATTAAAGTTGAATTAAATTTCAACATTTCGCTATACGTTTCGGTTTGGCAGCTTCTTTAGAATAAGTTGTAATAATATAAACACGTATGATTATAATAATTTTATAGTTTCAATATATACATCTAGTATAAACCATGTATAAACGTTGCGCGTACCATATAAAATATACATTTTGTGTAAACGTTATATTTATCCCATAAAAAGACGTTAGTTAGACTCACTCATATGTGTAAATACTAGTCTATAATATTCTACATTTAAACTAAATTCAAAACGTGTTTTAGACATATTCTATACTTTGTGTGTTGCATGGGATTGTCAGTAACCCTGTACATTAAAGGCGCCTAATACAGGACGTCCCGCCTCGATTGCACAAAACTTTAGCAGCGTATTCTCGAGTAAAAAAACTAGCAACGCAAATGCATCGCAAAAGACTTTGGGGTTATTTCGGAAATGATGACACATGTTTATTAGAACTGTTTTGCCTGATTTTGTCTGAAGAGGACTCAGGTAATTTTCTGCGCAATCAGAGTGGGACACCCTGTATATTCAACTTGCCTTATCAATATCCTAAGTAATTACATTAATTTACAGTTTGGTTTACCCAAGCGCTTTGTAATTTATATAACTAATGCATTATTGATTTTAAATGAGCACGTTAATCAATTAGTCAACGCCAACAGATGACTAATGAATAAGTAATCAATTACTTAAGCGATTAATTTAGCAAACGACGAAAGAGTTTTCAATGTTTGATTTAATTTTGATTAAATTCCTTTTTAAAATAAAAACGATTTTCCTTTCAAGGAAGCAGCAACGAGCGACATTTTGGTCCTGACAAGAACAATAACAGGTTCGAGTTACTCTAATCGGTTAAAATTCAACAAAGGCATCGTGTTCACCTATCTGACAAGGCGACGTCGGGAATGTTAATGTTAAACACGTGAACAGAAACCGATGGATCGATGCATCGGAGAGAATGGAATCGAAGTTCAGGGACCTAAAATGCACGCTTGATATTCAGGTCTCACCCCAAAAGGATCAAGGAATTTTTTTTTACGCGCGCACACCTGACCGAAATAACTTCTTGCACCACCCTCCTGTTTTTAAAAAGATGAATGCGACTTGATTATTCCGCAGTAGGTATTTTTAGTCACGACGTGTTTGTCTAAGTTGTTATTATAATTTGGTTCGTTTGCTTTTGGTTGATGACGAGAGGGAATTCAAATTTGCGACGTGTACTTTATTTGTGTGTGTGTGTGTATAGAACGAAATTTGAATTCGCCTGTGTTGTGTATCAAGGACGTAATAAATTAACTCGCTCGCCAAAAATTGATTTGCATGCGCATTGAAGTGGGCGATACAAGAATGTTTAGTTCAGTTTAGAAGACAGGAGAGAACAAAAAAAAAATAGGTGAAACTGAACGAATTTCTTCAGCATCCTTTGGACAGCTATTTCGGCTCGAGTTGGGGCCTCATCAGTATTAGAAAATTCCAAGGATCTTCTAGCTAGGACTTTTGAAATGATTATCCTATATTTAATTATACTGTTCAACTCCTAACTGGAATAATTATTTTTCTACTTATACAAAGCTACCGAATCTTTTTTCTTATTAACCTTCTTTTGGGAGCAGTTAGCACAGCCGGCTTTATAAAGTCGTGTCGCTTGGCACCGTAGGTTCGAATCCTACCTTGGCCATGGACGTTTGTACTGTCTAAATTGACTTAGATTCAGCTAAAATAACTTCGTGTCTGCCTGGAATGGCTAATGGCCGAAAAGGGAATAATGCAGCATTGCTGCGCATAGCAAATAAAAAACTTTCTTTTGATACATAGTTGCAATCACGTCACTTGTTTCACTTGTTTAATAAAATTGTTGAATGACATTTCAAGTTCTGTTGCACAAAGCAAGGTACTAAGAATAAACATCAAGTTTTTAGTTGGGGAAGGGGTGAAACCACTAGAGATTTTGGTGAGACTTTTTGCACAGTTCCAGAAAACATGTTTATCCAAGATCCAAGTTTGCAATGGACAAAGAAATTAAATTTATTACAAAATCAATTGTTTATATTTTTGTCGTTTTTAATTAACGTTGAAAGTATAGTGACTTCGATATACATATTGGCATTTGTCATAGGGCCAGTTGTACAAAGTAGGTTTAAACTGACGCTCAACTGAACCAGGTTCAAAGTGAACAAAATCGCATCATATTTTATTTACGAATGCATTAATTGCCTTATGTCATTAAGATCCTTATGCGAATTTGTTTACTTTGAACCTGATTCAGTTGAGCGTCAGTTTAAACCTACTTTGTACAACTGGCCCTTAATTAAATATTCTTCTGCGTGTAGTGTGTAATATAATCTGTTTAATATATTTTTACCAATTGTGGCAAAAAAATCACTAAACTCTTCTGAAGTAAGTATATTTTCTTCCTTGTGCTTTTTCTTATTTTGTTTTCCAGATTCCGTGTTTATCGCGTCCCACAGCTGTTTGAATGTAAAGCTGCGTCCAGACTTGAACAGGATGAACAGAACAAACTGAACGAACCGTATGCGCAGAGCAGAATGGTCTGAACAAGTACTCGTTACGTTCGGCGTATTCGCCAAATTCTTTCTTTTTCTATTACACTGAAATGTATACATATTTCCTCTTAATTGTTCGGCGAACAATAAACCCTTTAAACTGAGTCCAGACTTGAACAGAACGAACATAACAAACATAACGCGCAGAGCAGAATTCGCCAAGTGTGGACGTGAATGCGAACCGAACCAAACACGCCAAATGTTTTCCGAAGCTTGTCGGTAAATCGGAATTGCTTCGGAAAACATTTGACTCATTTGTTTCGGTTCGCATTCACGTCCACACTTGGCGAATTCTGCTCTGCGCGTTATGTTTGTTTTGTTCGTTCTATTCAAGTCTGCACGCAGTTTAAAGGATTTATTTTCGCCAAACAATTAAGAAGAGGACGGAAATATACATTTCAATGTAATAGAAAAAGAAAAAATTTGCAAATACGCCGAACGCAACGACCACTTGTTCAGACTATTCTGCTTTCCGCGTACGGTTCGTTCAGTATGTTCTGTTTGTCCTGTTCAAGTGTGGACGCAGCCTTACATGATGATTTAATGTAATGTTCGTAATGCTTCCGTTCTTCCATTTCTAGTTTTTGAAAAAAGTGCGTTTTATATTGTTTATAACAATCATATGCCAACTATTCTTTCGTACAGGTAGCTATAGTCCATAATGCTTTTAGTGTATTATTCATATTTTTTAGTTCTGCTGATTCACACTCAGTTTTATGTCTATATTTTCTATTATTGTAACGGGCCTCGTTTTTAAAGCAAAGGCTTTGAGAAAGAGAAAAAATAAAAACGAAAGTCTTTTTCTTAAGTCTTAAATAATTTGTAATAAATAAAGTCTTAAATAATTTGATGAAACACGTTATTATTTCAATGAGTTTTCATTTTCCATTCAACGAAAAATGTCGCAACTTTGTTACGTAGCCGATTGGTTTTTGTTTCTTTTTTTAAGGAAAAGTTTAAGTAGTGACATCCTGCCATTGCTTTAGAATTGACAAATTGAAGCCAGTTTGCTACATAATAAGCAAGCGGCGGGGACTTGGTGGGATTGTACGGTGAATGACCTAATTATAGCGCAAAAACTGTACAAAATACGTAAACAACAGTCAATGGCGGATGTCGCCTGGCGCTCGCTAACTGAAATAAAATAAATATCCACACGTAACTGTACGTACGATCGAGCGCGCGCGAGGCGCTTAGACTTTGGACCCCACCAAGTCCCCGCCGCTTGATAATAAAACATCCTACACAAGACGGCAATGCGTGCTGCTAAAGCATAGCGACAGTTTTAAAAATTTTGTTGCAAGTAGATTTTGATTTTGATCGCAGGATATCGCTACTTAAACTTTTCATTTTATCGCAAATGCGAATAACCTTGGACAAGTCGGTTTGGTATGCAGTGGAATACTCGAGCTACTCTTCTGCCTCAAATATGGCTGAAACAGCTGTACAAAGAATGCTCGACGAATCCACTGCAATAAAATCGACTTGCATTTTCTTTTTTTTTTTAGAAAGAGAAAAAGTAAAGCTCGCTTGTCTTTTGATTTCGAGAAAAAGTTCGTGGTTTCAATGAATACGAGTAAAACTGGTTTATATTTCAACGTTTCTTTTTTTCTTCGATGAAAAAGAAATCGTAAATCGCAAGTGGTTTCAAGTCGATTGTTCTTTGTCTTTAAAACAGAGAAAAGGCAAATAACGGTCGACTCTAATTTGCCTGTCGCTTTTTTCTTGCCATCGAAAAATTAAAAAAACGCAGCTAGAAACAATGGATTCTCATTTGTATATTTTTTTTTTCTGTTTTAATTGTTGGGCGATAATTTATTATTTCGTGCGTTTTTCTTCTTCCTTTTTCTTTTCAAAGAAAAATAGTCGAAATTTGTCACACAATCGATTATCTTCTGTTTCTTTCGTCCTTAAGAAAGAAGAAAACAAACACGATCGATACTCGTTTGTTTTTAGTGTGATGAAATTTTATCATAATTTCGGTGGATATATACTTTTTATTTTTTGATGAAGAAAAATGCAAAATCCTTTGTTTATTTTTTCTTAAACGTGAGTAAAGTAAAAAGGGATCAAAATATGTTGCGATTTCTATATTTTCTTATTTTATTTTATTTTTATTTTTAGCTTTTGATGAAGAAAGAAAAATGTAGAAAACGTTGACTCTTATTAAATTTTTTAAAAATACTTTCAATAATCCTTTTTTTTTCTTCCTTTGATGAAAACAAATAATAATAGTAATAGTAGGAAAAAAATCTTTTACGTAAAGTCAAGATCTTTAGTTTTTTTGTTTCTTAGTAAAAAAGGCTCTTTCAATATACATATTTTTTTAAAATTTTTGCTTGTTTTAAACTGTTCCAAGTTACAAATTTTCATTTTGATTGTGTTTACGTTACTAGTACTGATTCTTATATTTAATTCAAGAAAATTTAATTTTATAAATTTATTTATTTTTTAAACACAATTTGAGATTCTGGATTATCACCATTACAGTGGAAAGTGTGGCAAAAGTATATCGCGAAAGAGGACTAACTCGATAAATAAAGTTAAGTTTGTAACGTTATTGTTTTGTTTCTCCTATGGCCACACTTAAGTTTCGCTTAACTTTAAGCGTCACTTAGATTGTGGCTTACCCAGTGTTGCATAACTTTAAGGCCCGATTATACAATCTTGGTTTAACATTAAACTTCGCTTTACTCCCATAACATCAATTGTAAACACAATTGTCTCCATAGAAACAAAACGAAGTTTAAAGTTAAACCACGATTGTACAATCGGGCCTAAATGTCACAGTATAAATACCGTTTAAATTTAAACTCACTTTAAGTGTTTGGTGGAACTGGCCGTTGATAAAATAGGAATTTCGTAATAGTTAAACAATTGCATCAATAAAATAATCGTTATAACCGAATGTTCCACTTGTCAACGTGCTTTGAAAATGCCCCGGAGGTATTTACGCAATCACCTGAAATACCTTTGCCTACTCGACTCATCACGATCATCCTGCTGTGCCTGAGGCTATTCCGCGTGGGCGTGTGCCTTCCTGCGATGTTGCTTCCCACAATATTCTGAGGTACGGTGGTACTCAAGCAGACCACCTGAGTGGGGCTGTGCTCGTGCTTGAACGTGATCTCTTTGGCGTTGCGATGGGAAGAGTTGTTCTGGAGTGATTTCGACTTGGCCTTCTCGAGCGTGCCTCCGTTGGTCTCCCGGAAGTTGTCGTAGAAACTCACCGGCCGACTTCCGGTTTTGTTTTCCGCGCTCGAGGAACGCGGCAGAGTGAGGCTTTTATTACCGTCCATGACGAGGAGGAAGGCGGCAAGGCTGAAAGTAGTTTTTAATTGCCTGATGGACGCACGGGTTTTAAACACAATGGGTGATTGTATCGCATTTTATGAATAGGTCGTGAGTAACGAACATTTCTCATCTTGGGAATTTACATGTTATTATTAATTATGTTTGTATTTTGTAAACCTATACTACAATCCTGACGATTCCATGTACTGTATGTTCACAGCAGTATTTCTTGTTAGCATTTAATCTGAGATGAAAACTTTTATCACATATGTGAATGCAATCGAAATAGATGTTCACTGGCATACAAACGAGTGGAGAGGGGTGTTTGTTATAGCTCACAGCTTATATTCTGCTTGAGTTTAATATTCGCAAGCTCAAGTAAATGAATTCTGAAGCAAATTTAACACAGTGCTGAAACTCAAATATTTAGCGTTAAAATAATTCGGGTAATATAAACCGAAAAGTTCGAAACATTAAACAACGACTGTACCTATATAATTAGATTCGGCTTCGCAAGGTGGAAACGAGTCGGATTTCGATTTCATGACCGCAAATAGAAAATCAGTTGCCTTGCGGTTTTGAGGGACATGACGAAATGCACTTCAGTTTAGAAACTTTCTAAACCGCACCTTTGGTGTTGTTGTCGTTGCATCAGAAAACTTTGAGCTTTATTTAAGACAATATAACGTTCAGTGGCGGATCTGTCAATGGCCCCCTTAAACATTAGGTAATTTTTAAAAAATAATAGCCCTGTACAAGACTAGATTCAATTCCTATAACAATAAAAGAATAAGAAATAGAAAATATGTATTGTACAATTTGTACAGTACATATTAGGAACAACAAGAAATTTTGGAGCTGTAGATTTGGTTTGGAGATGGAACACGTTCTATTTTTTTCAGACAGTTTTTGCCTCATTTAAATTTCTGATACAATTTATTCTATAATTAAAATAGTGTAGTTAGTGTACAGTTGTGGATAGACCCCCCCCCAATCAATACTTTTAGGCCTAGCCCGTCTACTAAACATTTTTTTTGACCAAATGATAAAAGGAAAAGTATGTGGTAAACTGAATAATGAGCGCGAGCTGATTTGAAAAACAAAATGCAGTGCGGTGAAAATAGCGACGCAATTAAAATCAAGGCCAAGGTTAACGACAAATAAAAAAAAATAACTGTTGTTGCTACCTGTTAAATGCTACGTTTTATTGCGCGCAAAAACGGAACGATTTCGTCCTGCCTTCGCGCCTAATTCTAGGCTAATTAGGTTTAAATAGCGATGTGACTAATAAAATATTTTAAATTGTATTGTAATGGGTTATTCACGTGCATAACATTAAGAGAAAATGACGAAGCTCAAAGTGAATCACTGTTTTCTTGCTTGAAGGGTCCCGAAAGGCGAGTTGTAAGAAAATTGGCAGTTTTCTGCGGGTTTGGGACAACGTTCAAGAGCCCCTTGAACGTTGACCGACTTTTAAAAAAAAGTTCCCCAAAAGGCTTTCGTCCTAAATAAATTATCGGCGATGCTGTTCTTCGTACACCAAACAAAGGCAAATAGATGTTGGCAGTTTTTCAAGATTTTTGGACAATGTCGAAGAAGTAAATGCTGTGGATGACTCGCCTTTTGGACGTTGATCAAAGGCACTGATTAAAGTGAATCATCGTCTTTTGTTGGTAAAGTCCCAAAAGATGAAATTACGGTCGTAAGGAAGTTTCGGTTTTTTATGCATCCAACAAAGACAGATTAACATCTGTCGTTTTCTGGCGGTTTTGATCGACATTCAAGAGATGAATGAGTTGAGAAACACTGCCTCTTGAATGTTGGCCAGTTGACCACTGCCTTCGAAACTGATTAGATAGATAGATAGATATTTATTGGTCCAGGATTAAACAATCATCATTGGACAAGTCAGAACCAATACATTATAAATAAGATTAAAAATAAAAATGAAATGGAAGGAAACATCACAAGTGATACATTACCAGTGATGCATTACGAGTGATACAAGTGTTAGCCTTATAATTAGTCGAGGATTTGAACATTGTGCTTTCTTCCTTTAAAAAATTCAAAAATTTCATCCATCCGTCAGAGACATGCCACACCACTAGAGAGCAATCACGTATATTAAACATTTTGCAATAGAAAAACACCTATGTGACAATGTTCAAATTCTCGTTCATTCAGGAGGGTAATGGAAACAGTATAAAACTGAAGGGGTTGATCAAATTGAGAGAGGTAGAAGCTTCTTCTCCTTCTTCTTATCATTGATAAGGTTCATACGAGTACGTAAGGACAGAAAAGATTTGCGAGTCGGCCACACTCAAAAAAAAGGTACTAAGTGTTTTCTTCTTCCCAAGACCAGAAGAAGGGCAAATAGCAAACTTCCAAGTTGACCAGAAACTCTTTTATTTCCGCCTTTTCTCTTTGCCTCAAAATGCAGTCTTGGTTCTGCATGCACGCTTTTCACGCTCCAATGCATTTGGGCAAATCAATCGATTTACTAAGCGTAATGGAAATAATGATGAAAGGGTTAGTTAAAATAAGAATGATAGAAGCTTCTTCTTATCGTTGATAAGGTTAATACGAGTATGTGGGTTAGCCAAATAAAGTTTTCTTCCTCCCAAGACCAAAAGAAGGGCAAAAGCAATCTTCCGAGCTGACCAAAAACCTTCTTATTTCCGCTTTTTGGACTTTCACTTTGTCTTGCTTCTGCGTACTAGATTTTCACGTTGCAGTGCTTTTGGCCGACCCAGTCGATTTACTAAATGTGGGTACAAGCGAACGCTTTGAAATGTTTTCATCCCTTCAATCAATCTAAGGCAATCGATATAGTAGAAGTTAGCAAGATCTCCAAGACTAGAAAAACTCGTATGAGTCGTTTAAAGTCCAAGGTCATACATGTTGATTGTTTTCTTCGATATCCAGGATATTGTGATTGCTGCGTTTTCAGCGGTCAGATGGTAAATCAGCAGAACTGCAATGAAGTGTTGTCGAAACTATGCGAAAACGTGAGAAGGAAGCGACCAGAATTATTTAGAAACAGGTGGATTTTGCATTACCTCAGAACGATTTTTCTGTCATTTTGCTTCCTATTCAATCTTCGAATGCTACCTTTTCACAAATATTAAGTCGGTGCTCAAAGGAAGCCATTTTTGTGAAAACAGAAGATGTGAAAACAAAGAAGAGGAAGATCCTCATTGGCCTTTCTGAAAGCGATGTTTGGAATTGTTTCGAAGATTAGCAGTCATCGTTTGGAGGCAGCTAGTACCAACTTAGAAGAAAACTAATTTGAAGGAATTTAAACTCTTATTGGATACAGTTTCGACCATTCTTTTTTTTTGGCACAACCTTATTCTCTGCTTATTGCAACGACTTTTCCTTTTTCTTCATTTTTTCCTCTTCTCTTCCTCTTTTGTGTTGCAATCTTCTTTTGTAAAGCAATCTCCTATATATTTTTTAAACTGGAAACGAGCCATTTTAATTGTATTTCTTCAATAAATTGCTTTGCTTTAATACTGTCGTTCTTGAACTTATCTTTTCTAGTAACTCCTTCAATCCTTTTTAAATACTCCATTTGCCCTGTTGTTATTGAGAAAGCACTCAGATTGGAAACCAATTTGTATAACTTAGGGATTGGAGATTTTTAATGGAAAGCCAAAAAAGGAAATATATTAAACAATTAATGACAAAGACTGCATCGCGGCAAACAAAATGACAAGTTTGCGGATTTTTTTCTCGGATTCCCTATATCGTTCGTTCACCTGCGAGTTTATTAACCCGGTTTCGAACGGGCGAGCGTGCAACGTCCACCGTCGTCGACGCCTTTTTTTTTTCGCTGGAATTTTGAGCTTTGCGGCGTCTTATTCGTCGCGTCGTTCCGGTTTCCGGTGTTACGGGCGCGGGTGGAGAAGGTTCCAGGAGAAACGCGAGGATGTTGACGTAGCCCCGTCGAAAGCAGCGAATCACTTTATCTATGACAATTACATTATCGCACTTGCGTTTCGCTTCTATTTATTTTAGATTATCGCACGTATGTGTGTGTGTGTACAATCAAATCGAGCAAATAATGGGATTTTTTCTCTTGTCTGTGTTTTTTTAGCGCGTGTAAACACTCGCACGCGTCAATCTCTTTTGTCTCCGCTGAGAAACCGAAATCCTAAGAAAGCAATTAATAATCGGTTTTTCTTCTCTTAACGATAATTAAATGCAAGATATCAAACCGGAAGCGGAAGTACACCTAAGTAAACTAGAAACCTTAAATTTTGCTTTTGGAAAGAAAAAATGTGCGTTACTTTTCATGGAATCTTGGTATAAAATATATAGTACTTCGCCATAATCGTAGGCTATGGGTTTAATAAATTAAAAATACATCGACAGTTTTTATATTTGAAAAGATGCTGCGGCAAGGCCTCCTTAGTTCCTTTGTTTTCTTCCACATGGCAGGCGGCGCTTAAATAAAAAAATTTTAGATACTACACGAACCGAAGACAGAACGCAGCGGCTGTTACCAACGCCGTTTCGCGGACTTTCAGTTATTATAAATTATTAGTTATTTTATTATTGTAGCAATCGTAGGTTTATTATTTCTCATGCGAAAACGGCTAGGCACATAATTAATAACACTCTTTCAACTTTATCGCTCGCAGCGTCATGTTGCGATTTACATTGTAATCATAGACTATGGCTATTAGCCAGCGGGATCGGTCTTTCCAGACATCTACACCAATTAGGTCGACCTTTCCAGATATCATCAATTCATTCAATTCGATTAATGGCTATTAGCCAGCTGGATCGGTCTTTCCAGAGATCACCAGCTTGATCCCGGCCAATTCTAGCTTCTGCATTCAGTCAGCTTTGTCGATTTAACCAAATCATTTTTACCTTAGCCAGCTTCTCCAAGGATAATTTTGTTTGATCACAATCAATTTTAGCCCATTAGATTTTATCACTCCAGAGAGCGTCAGCTCTTCCAGAGATCTCTAGCTTGACCTCTATCAGCTTGAATCAGGCTTACCCCTCATGCTTCGTCTTTGTATATTGAATGTGTCATGTATTTGGCCGAAAATCGGTTTTGGCTAACCGTTTCGAGCGCACCTGATCTTTTGAATCTTTTCAAGAGCATCTTGATTGAGTCTTTCTTCATTTTTGATACAAAAAAGTACAAAAAAGAGTATGGTCATCTACTTCAGTTTTATAAAGGTTAAATTTGATTAAAATTTCTAGGTTTCCTAGAACTTTCAAGGGAACCTCTAATTTCTTCTAGCCGATTATTGGTCGAGCTTCTTTTTAACTAAATTGATCAGATGTTCAATCTGTTCATCGTGTATAACCCTCTAGAGCCTATTTTTGGCTAACGTTTCCAGAATTTTCAAGGTTACTCTAAGGATTTCAAAGATACTAGGTGTCTAGTTTGAATAATCTCGCGCAAATTTGATATTTTCAGTTTGCTTGCCTCTTTTAGCCTAAATTGGCTAACGCCCCTTGAGGACAATCCAACGATAATCCGGGCATAAGATATCCTAAATTTAATTAAACGTTTTCCGTCTCGCTTTAAGCCAACTCAAACATTTTCGGCCATTTTCAGTTTGTTTGTAGTTTCTAGTTTTTCTAATCTTGGCTAACACATCAAAGGACATTCCAAGAATTTTCCAGATTTCATGTCTCGTCGACACTTTTCGAACCGAATTTACACTATTTTGATATTTCTTTTTGTGCTTGCCGTCTGCAACCTAAATTGGCTAAGGTTTCTAGAACGCACGTCCGGAATTTCCAAGGATAACCTAGACGCCACGTGTCTCAGATTTATTTCAGCTCTTTCTCTCCATTTTTCAACCGACTTGAATAATCACTAAGCATCGCTCTTCGCCCTTGGTTTTCACTTCTAGCTTTACAGAGCCTAAGTTGGCTAATTTCTCTAGCATTTAGTCGAAGAGTTTCAAAGTGAAGCCAAGAATAATCTAGTTTCAATACAGTCAGTTCTATTCCTTCAAAAAAAATTGCCATTTCTAGTTTTGTTAAACCTAACTTGGCTAAAATTTCGATTAAAAGTTTTTCTAACTTCATTCATCCACTTTTTTTAATACTGGCATGCGCAGATTCTTGTAGTTTATAGCCAAATGATAGCCCAGTTGATTTGTGGGACTCACCTCAAGGACAGCCTAAAGCATTTTCACTAAAATCTGAACCTTGTCACATTTTCATCGAACCTAAACCATTGTCGTGTTAACCCAAATGTTTAGTAGTTGACGCCCCAATTTTTTTCTTTCGTTTACATTTTAGCCATTTCAGTAATCTAAACATATTTCAGGTTGTCTCGCCACATCTAGCTGTACGTCATTACTTTAAAAGCTTAACGCATAATTAATTTAAAAGGAAATAGAAGAGACTATGTTCTTTGTCTTGACCATTAAGCAAAATGCCATATTGACTTCCGATCTTCATCGTTTCATCCACATCTTGAGAAGATTTTTTCTTTTACCAGTTTCTTCCCCTCTTCTTCCATGTGCATATCGTGCTTCTCTTTTGTAATCGTCACTATCATACCATGTCATTCTTCGTCAGTATGTCATATTAAGGTTTTCTTGAAGGTCTTTGTTGCTTACAATTACGTTCAGGAATGTGCTGTCAGTTTTTACAACAAACGAATAAGGTTTTCCACTCATCTTCATTTCACGCCTTGTCTTTATCTTCGTCCCGAAGATGAGCTGAAAGTTAACATTCGAATCAGATGCAAATGATTTTGATTAAATGCAAATAATATAATGGACTCCATTAAATGGTCTCCATTCATTTGAATGACCATTAACCCTGCAAGTGGTTTTTCTAAAAACAAAAAACCTGGTCCAAGTAGAAGTAAGTCAAAAGTCTCTTTGAAAACTTATCTAGACAAAAGTCCTTCTTGTGTTTCTTCGTTTCGGACTATCGCACTTCCTTTGCAATGCAATCAATTGGGACTTCCGTGTTCATTATTCGACGAAGCCTCTCGATTAATAATAACAAAAAACCTGTTGAGCTGTTGCATGGGAGAGCGTAATCATGCGAAACGAATTGCACTTCGCACGCTAAACAATCGGTTATTATCTGTAGGTCTACTCATACCATCCTCTGTCATGCTTGTTTGTAAACGTAAATCAATAACGCTTTTATCCCATGCACGTCTCGTTCTCGTTCTCATTCTCATTCTCATTCTCGCTGTCATTAATCTGTCCTCAACATCTCCATTCATTAAGGAGGCACTTCATTTCCGTGTCATTTATCCCGAGAGTACCTGCGCAGGAAGTCGTTATTGTCCTCCGTCCCTCAAAGAAGTCGCTCGAGCACGCGGTCGTAACCGTAAACGGTTTTCGATGCTGACGAAAATAAACACGAAGACGCTTCATGTAATTTCACCCACGCGCACCCATTCGTCCACGATTTCGGAGATGCAATGCAGCAGGAAGAAAGCTAGATAAATGGCTCTGTGTTGGTCGTATTTTTAACGTGAGCCCCAAGGTGACCTCCATCGACTTAATTTAAATTCATCCGGAAGGTTTTGATGTTTAAAAATAACAAGGAATTTTGAATCTCCAACGGCTTCAAAAAATTGCATGTAAATTAGGTGGATAATCCTTTCTGGAAAGGAAAGGAAACTGGGGCAGTTTCAGCAGGACACGTCAGGCTTTTGTTGAAATGAAGTGTTTTGCCACTTAAACGCCCTCTGTACTTATCTGTTATTTATGTTGTAACGACACGGCCCGAAGGCATTTAACAGATATAACAACACACATGGGTGGGCGTCGCGTGGGTAGTCGATGGTATTTTATCGGCACTGCCCAGGTAATAATGGGTGACGGAAATTTCCTTTTTAGTTCGCGATCGAAGCCTTGCGGGCCTCCAGGACCCGCCCGTTGACTCGGCTCTGTATAATGTTATTATCCTTGACTCACTCTAATACCTGAAAATTTAATTAGCTCCGAGCTAAAACGAACGACTTCTTTTTGAAGTCGTCGGGATTTTTTTATTCGAGCTCGTATTTAATTTCCGTAACTTCAAATCATCCCACTTCGATTGAGTTAAGCTTTCACATAATTATAACTTTGTACTTTGCATGGATGCAAGGGAAAAGAGTGACAAAAAGGAAAACAAAAATAATTCAACCGTCAATGAAACCGATGCTTCTAACATTAAATGAGGAATAAAAAAAATATGAAGAGTACGGGACCTGGAGAACGCCGACTTTCATATTACGAACCACAAATGGCATCCCATCTACCTTGATATGAAGAAATGCATAATATAAAAAATTATGTTTCATGATAGATGAATTAATTGAAGTTTATCAAAGAGGAAAAAACGTGGTTGATGTGATGAACCACAAAGAAACTGAAAAATTAGTTATAAATAGACTTCAGACATTTCGGAGCGTTGCATAGGGTCTCGTACTGCGTAACTATGGCAACGCTCCAAAATGTCCGAAGTCTGGTTATAAGGGACGAAAAAGAAAGTGCGAAAGATGAGCATAATAAATTAACTTGGAGGTAAGTAGGCAACTGTATGGGAAAATACAAATATGAAGTTTATAGGAGCCTAACGGAAAAGCCGGCTCGCACAAAGAAAAAGAAGAGAACAAGAGTCATTTAGCAAAGAATATCCTGAAATTAAAGCCTTCAGTAAACAAAAGAAAGACCAGGAAGTTGAAAAAGTAAAGTCGTAGTTTAGGACTAAAGAAAAAAAAATAAAGGAAAAAGACCGAATTAGTGTAAAGCATCTTCAAATCGCTATACAGGGTGTTAGTAACGACAAACTATAAAAGATATAGCAAGTATTTTGGTAAAATGAAATGAGGACGTGCATACATTTACATGAAACTTATGCAAATGATTATTTCGCCAAACAACAGTTACCTAAGCGAAGCACTTATGCAAAACATAAACAGTACAACTTAATATTAAGCACAAGTACGCGGTCGCTATTATCATTCAACTAATTTACATAATATTCTACTGTCCAAATCCGTATGCAAAACAGCGACGTTCTAACAACTCCGTCGTTTAATGACCTTAACCCCGAGCTGGTGTTTACAAATTTAAATTTAGGTCCGCCGAGCTTGGCACCTCTTCAGGCCTGCACTTACGTAATAAATATTTATTTACAAATAGCCGGAGTGGTAATGAACCGGATTCAGCGAGCGACGTGAATTGAAAAGCGATCCGGCTCTGGCAAAAAAAAGAAAAAATCAGCGATTGCGTAAGAATGCGGGGCTCGCCGGACACATCAATGAAAACGACGAGCCTTTCCTTATTTACTACTGTTAATCGCGTTTTACGAATCGAGGCACATTCACAAAGAACGATTTACCGCTGCACAGCAATTAACAGTAATTTATCCAGTGTTTGAATCAGAATAAAAGGCCTTGGTAAAACGTGCACTTTTTTTTTCAGGTGATCAACAGACTGTGTATCCTGAACGTCATTGAATCGTCAGAGTTGTAGGTATACTATACAATTACACAAAGAAGGTTTTTTAAAGATAAAATAAATTAAAAACACACACCCATAACACAAATTTCTCTCTTTATTTTCTAGTGCGTTCCCTATCGCACTCATTATAACAGGATGTCAAATTGCACATTTACCGAATCTGTATCATGAGTATTGATTTAATAGTTAGTTGTCTATTTCGTTGTTTATTAGTTGTTGTAATTTCATGCTAGTACTGGAACACCTTCTGTTTTAATATTAAACGTGTAAAGAGCACCGGCGAATATAGTAAATGTATTTTAGGTCAATCTTATTTCTATTTATTAAAAAAAAGCTACACAAGTTCAATTGAATTGAAATGCTTTGAAGTATCTCCAACCGACAATAGATGGGGCTGACTGCTTCTTCATCATAAAGTTCGTAGACAGATAAAGTACCGCAATTACCGCCATTTTGGGTCAAAATAAACGCGCAAATTTAAAACTGAACGTAAACAGGTAATAGGTCTGTCAGCATTTCTAACTAGTTTGACGCTGGATTTCACAAACGTCACTTAACTTTAATCATCAATTAAGAATAATCATTCCTATACCTTCAACACATGTAACCATGGCAACGTTTACTTTTAACGGATGATTAAGTTTAAGTAACGTTTGTGAAATCCGCCATGAAACTATCAAATATATTCGCCCGTCGAATTAATCACCGCTTTCAAGAGCTGCAATAAATTTGAAACTTGGATTGGCGCATGCTTCTGACAGTTTCGGACTAGTCAGAAGCAGCTGTACGAACAAAGCTAATGTAATTTCAATTTGGCTCGCTCATTTTGAAGTTTCCGCAACTGACAATAGATGGCGCTGACTGCCTTCTCGTCATAAAGTCCCTAGATAGATAAAGTACCGCAATTACCGCCATTTTGAGTCAAGATGAAATTTACATTGGCTTAATGAATTGCAGACTATGTACAGCTGAATTTAAAAAAAAAACGGGAAATGAAATTTTTCCAATTGTAAATTTGGTTGTGTTTGTCAATTAAATGTCTACTTGACAACAGGGACTTGACAATACAAACCTTCTAAAAAATCTAACCCATTTATTTATAAACTGACGTAGCGTCAAATAATTCTAACCTATTTCTAATAGTCATTTTCACACTATGAAAATATTGAAAAAAATGTGCCAATTTTTTTTTACATTTCCCGTTTTTATTGATTTCAGCTGTACTTAGTGACTTTATATCTGCGTAAATCTGTCTAGGGACTTTAATTACGTGTAAAGTCAGTAAATACATAAAGTAATGCAATTCATTAAGTCAATATAAATTTAAATTTGACTCAAAACGGCTGTAATTTCGGTACTTTATCTATCTCGCGACTTTATTTCATCACTGTTTGAAAGTGCATTCTTTTTTTTCATAATTTATTTTTTTTTAATAACATCTTAATCTTTTTTTTTATAATTAATTTTTTTCTAATAACATCTTAATCTTTTTAACGATCGGAGGATTGTTTGAATTTACCGCCGTTGTCACGTTGGCAACGCATATCTGCGTTGATTTTTTTTAAGTTGCGTCTTGATTACAGATATTTTATGATAATCGTGTGCAAAGTTGTTCTTGATATAAAAACAAAGCGAATAATAAAAATAAGATACAGCAATTACAATCGTAAGCACAAAATAGCAGACAAAAACAGTTTCCTGTAATTGTTCTTTCTCGAAATGGTATTGTTCGAATACGACTTCGCAGATGGCGCTACAAAATGATGTAAAACCATGTATTGGTGTTTTTTATCTCCGCTAGATGCCGCTGTACATGACCACTTCTCCGCAATTTTTGTGTTAAGAAGGTAGGGTACATACATAGATTTTTGCGATTTTTATACTGCGATACGGAACACATTACAATTGAATATGTGAGATTAAAAAGGGCCTGCTCGAATAATTATGAGAAATTGAAGAAAAAAGGTTGTTGAAAGATGATTTTATACTATATTAAATTTCTGTGTGTTTCGATCACATAACCAGGGAAAAACGCTTCTTAAATTTTACCAAAATAATAGACATATACAATCTGGACTTGGGCCCTTTTTAATCTCACATATTCAATTTATACGAAGCCATAAGCGTAAGTAAAACAGTTTTTCACTGATTTGAGTCCCTTCTTAACAGATCTCACCAACAAATGTCAAACACACCTGTATTTTCATGACCAGTTTACAGTTTACTTTCGTTCAAAGACGCGAATTGAAAGCTTTCAAATTTGACAAGCTTAAAGCCTTGGACACATATAGGCGATCTAGACCGCGATCATGATAACGATAGCGATGGCGATCAAACGCTCTTTAGTAAAGAAATGAGTCCGCACATACTGTTGCGACTTGGCGATACAATTTTGATCGCCATCGCTATCGTGATCGTGGTCGCGATCGCCTATATGTGTTCTTCGCTTAAAGCCTTGGACACATATAGGCAATCTCGACCGCGATCACGATAGCGATAGCGATGGCGATCAAACGCTCCCTAGTAAAGAAATGAGTTCGCACATACTGTTGCGACTTGGCGATACATTGCAATTTTGATCGCCATCGCTATCGTGATCGTGGTCGCGATCGCCTATATGTGTTCTTCGCTTAAGGCTTTTGTAAAACCTTTTATAAATGAAGAAATGAGAAAGAACAATTACAGGAAACTACAGTTACCACTTTTTTCCACTATACATAATTATGTGAAATCTTTGAAATACACCGAAAACTGTGGCGCACATATCAAAATATCCCCAATCGTTTAGCAACGAAATGAAACAACAACGAAACAACAACAACAACGAAATGAAAATACGTACACAACAGTTACAATAAAAAATAGGACGCGTTTTACAAACAATTCTAAATGATAATTACAAGTAAAAGTTAATTGGCTTTCTACGTGGATACACGTTCTGAATTCCTGTGCGCTGTACCGTCGTGTGTATTAAGAAACTCCAACAGTTTTTAAATGCACGACTCCACTTGAATTTACGAAAAGTTTTATAAATAGTTTGCAATGTTTGAATTTTCAAATTACTCTGAATATCTAGCTAGATTCCTTAAAGTTGCCTTTACGTGAAGGAATGTAATACCTCTTCTGATTCGGAAAGGATTAGTTTTCAGAGAAGACAGAAAATATTATAAATAACTGAAAGTCTTTTTTATTTTTCTCTTTTTTAATTTCTATGAGGTTAGATTCTTGACATGAGAAAATGGATTGGCTCTTATGATTCAGAAACCATTACATTCTTATTCCCACAAAACTAGAAAATATTGCGAATAAGAATGTCTTGTTATTGTTGCTAATAATAAACAATATAAAAACGAGTTTACGGTTTTGGTTTTGAATTAATGACTTTTGCTTTTATTCAGAGCGTGGCCGTAATTACGGGACCGTAATTAGCGGTTCCCCGAAACCGTATCGAATTGGCGTTCGCCTGATTTATCGCTTCTTGAAGTTACTGCGACAGATGTGCGGTTAATTCACCATTACCACCAATTGAAGTGGAAGACGATCGGATCTATTAAAGACAATGGTTTCGAAAATTCGAAGCCTCAAGGACCTCTTCACTCAAGAGAACGCGCTCGTCGACCTCTGTTTTTCACCATTTTATTTTTAAATCAACCATTACATTTTTTTTTAGGTTGATCATTAAAAATTTTACTTACAAACAATTAGTAGGTACTCGGAATAAAACGTACGTTTTAGTTGCTCCAGTTTAAATTTAACATCGAACAAGAGTTTTAAAAAAATAGTCTAAAGTATAGTAAAGGAGATGATGGTTTAGAAATAATAAATAAAAAATACGTTTATACGAACCAAAAATTTCATGAAGTTAACTTGCGAGTTTGTGTGTGTGTACTGAAGATGATAGCGTAGCTGCTGAAATACGTATATACGGTTCTAAACGAAGTTGAATTAAATCTCTAATGTCAATCCACAATATTAATTTTAACTTAGATATGTACTTAGTACTTATGCAGCAAATAAATTTATTAATTATTTAATCATTTTTTATATTTTTAAAAAGCAGACACGATGGGGGGCTGAGAGTACAAAAAAGCGATGATAGAAAAGTGTGAAAGAGAAGTGCAGTTGAGTAAGAAACAATTTAGAAGAGGTGAATTTAAATAAAATTTAATTTAATTAAAAAAAAGAATTAAATAATAAAATTAATTTGCCTGGCAGCACGAGGCTACTAAGGACACTAAAAACAGAAAGACAGAAAAAGGGGGAAGTAAAAAAGGAACGGGCAAGTTTTTGGAAAAGCGGAACAGACTTCAAGTCGACATTAAAAAGAGGCCCAAAATTTTTAGAAATATTTTTCTTTAAATTTTGTTTCAAAATTAAGAGCTTGTTAAAAAAAATAAATAATGCAAATTTATTATTATGTATTATATAATCCATTCACAAAACTCCCGGTGACGTTTACATTTTCATATTGAAAATTTGGAGTGTATTTGATAAGTAGTAATGTATTTAAGAGTCAATATCGACGCTATTTAATAATAGGGTCGATATTGACTCTTAAATACATTACTACTTATCAAATACACTCCAAATTTTCAATATGAAAATGTAAGAGTTTTGTGAATGGACTATACATATTATGAAGTAATCAATTAATTAATGTTCTATTATATAGGGTGATTTTTAACTATTTTTATCAACTCTTGCCATGAAATAAAAAAACAATGTCTTAGCTTAACCTCAGTATAAGAATCTACTTGGGTGTAACTGTCACATTTGCTACTTTGATTGATTTGCAAATTACATTACATTTGCATATGTGTATCAAGCAGAATGGCGTTTTTTCTTGACACAGTGTCCCTGCTGAGTACTTACTTATATTGTGGCTTATCTGAAAAGTAAGCTATTGAAGTGTAGCATTTGGGCACGTTCAGCCAGGACAGCGCTGAGACAGCGATCGCTTTGAACGCCTTGCTGACTTATAGCGCTGTGGCTTTGTTGTGACAGCGGTCGCCATTTTCCTCAGCAAAATTCTTTGCGCTGCACGTCCGCTTGATTACTCAGCGAATGCGGTGACTTTGAAATCGTAAACTACGTCGTAAACAAAAGCCAGAAAGTGCGAATTTTTTCAATAGGAAATTGTTTCAGTATATACTGAAACTACCATGCTAGTGGAAATATATCTATTACTGGGTGAATTTCCATTACATCTTAAACAATTTCCAGTACTAAGCGATTAATAATTTGTTCCATCTTGTTAGAAAAATCATAAAAATACAAATTGTTAAGCCCCTGTCACATCATTAGTCAGTTTGATCAAACTGGACTGACAAACTACATCAATGACGTCAAGACTTATCAAATTCGTTATTTCGTCAATCTGCGCTATCACACTAGCACTAGAAATTTGACCAAATTTTGTGGTAAAATTTTTTTTGGAAATCTCATTTTAAAAAAGTTATGCAAAAATGGATAGAAAAAAAGCAGTGGCAGTGTTAGCCTTATAGGTTAGGTTAGATGTTAGACTTCCGTTTCGCGCCCCTTCCTGTGCGTTTAAATCTATCAATCATAAAGCAAGTTTGATCAAACTGACTGATGGATATAGAGGCGCCCCTAAAATTTAGAAAATTTGCTCAAACAGTTTGCATGACGTCATGTGATGTCATTAGTTTAATTTGTCAGTCCAATTTGATCAAACTGACTAATGATGTGACAGGGGCTTTAAAGACAACACATTTTTGTTGCTTTTGTTTGTAAACACAACCAGCACACGATGCTACATCTGGCAAACTGTCATTTAAAGAGACTAGGTCGTTCAGCCGCTCACAGCTGCTGTAACTTAGCAAAAAGCAATTCTGTCTCAGCGCTGTTCTGGTTGAACGCGCCCATTGACACTGCGGTAAAGCTGCTATTCAAATTTCATAGCATAAGTTGATTAAAAATTAAAAAAAAACCAATTGGTATTTTATTTCTTGTGCTAAAAGCTCAATTAATTTTTTAATCTGTGGCCTCCCAAGGACTTCTGTAGAAGAAGAAAGTATTTAGTAAAAAGAAATAAATCGGTAAAAAAATCTAGATAAAAATAATATAAATAAAGTCAAGCCAAAGGAAAGGTTTAATTAATAAAAAAAGTTAATAAATACTCCCTCTGTCCCAAATTATGGTATACATTGCGGGTTTTATATTTGTCCCAAATTAAGGTATACAAATCTCTAATATTGGATTTATTTTTTGTATCTTTACTGAAATTCAAAATTAATGTAATCAAAGTGAGTTATGAAGAAAAACGTTTGTTTTATTGACCAATAATATTTTGTAATATTTTGCGATGTCAACTGCATATTGACTACACAAAATAGATACCGACAAATTCCCTTCGTTGCGAAATTGTTCTTTATTCATAATATCTTGAATTTTAATATTAATTACTTTGATTTGACGTTTCTTCTTTGAAAAATGCTATTTTCCGAATTTATAATTTTCTTTACCTAAACACAACGGGTGTCATTTAACCTTTTGACAATATTGAGATAAACGATAAAATTAAAATAGAACAAATTCATGCAAAGTCATCTATTAAACATCAAGAGTTCTTGATTTTGATAAATATCCATCATTAACAAATTATCATTTTATGTAACCATCCATATTCAAAACATCTTTATAGAAATGTATACCATAATTTGGGACAGAGGGAGTAATTTTTTTAAATGTGTTGCACTTCATATACGAATAGAGTAACATACTTGGTAGTTGGGGGCGTAGCTCAGATGGTAGAGCGCTCGCTTAGCATGCGAGAGGTACCGGGATCGATGCCCGGCGCCTCCACTTTTTTTTTAATCGTTAACTATTTTTAATCAATGTTTAGTTTAAAGAGTTTCGTTTTTCACGCTTATCGTAAGTCATCACTGTCAACAGAGTTCAAAAATTTTATTTATCGCCTGTCCAAACATTTAAATGATTTCGAATTCAATTCACGAGTCCTTTAAATGTTCCCAAAACAAAAAGAATAAATACATTTCCGTTTTCTGATACACAGAATTTATGAATAGTCATTAAAGGGTAGCAATGAATACAAGAAATTCGTGTAGATGAAATAAAGAAAAATTTATTGCAATGAAGAAACTGACATTCGGAATACAGTTCCCCATGTTTAATAAAATAAGGATAACTCAAAAAAATGTGCATAAATTATGGAATAGATTATAAAAGTATGTGGTGGTTGTAAATAATAAAATTTATTTTTCGCAAAATCAAAGAGTGTGTCTTTTCACATATTTCGAAAAGCAAATATCTTTTTCAGTTCATCATATTTAGAAGAAAAAACATGCAAGAGGTCCTGATTAGATGTTTTTTTCCCCAACGATAAACAGATATCTCGCACAGTAAATTCACGGAAGTCGTAATCAATAATTATTTCCGTTTGATGTGTTAATACATTAAAAAAATATAAATTGAAATTAACATTAAAAAAAACAAGAATTACCAATTATTATCACATTAAATATCTCAGTAAAGTAAACATAAATTTTACTACACAATAAAAATTATGGTTGTTTTATCATCTCGATAAACTTGTTATGAAATAAACTTTTTTTTGCCAACAAATAAACATACATAGTTTAGATTTAGAAAAATTAATATGCAATATAATTCATTGATTGTAGACGACGTAGATTTTTTTATATAAAATCCACATACAGGAGTACCTACTTGAGTATTCCATTGAAATAAATAAGGTGAAAGCTCCGAAGCTAATAGTAAAGAATACGTCTTACTATCTCTAACGATTGTCGAAACAGATTTTTTTAACGTGAAATAAATTTTTAGCACGAAATAAACGAGCTTGAAAAGATTTCGGAATAGCTTCAAGCTTGTATAATCTTTTGTTGAAATAAACGAGTCTGAATAGCGTCATATGGTTTGTTATAGTCAAACTTTTTTTTGTCAATGTAGATTGTCAAGTTTTTGAAAAGCTTTCGGAATAGCTTGAAGCTACAGAATGGTGAAGCTAACAGTAAAGATCATCATCTAATTATTAAGAGTTGTAGATTATACATTTCTTGTTGAAATAAACGAGTTTTAATAGCTCTAAGACTAGCTTCAAGCTGTAGATCTAAGCACGCTTAAACTAACAGTGAAGATTAATCTGGATTAATGTAGATTGTATAGTTTTTTTTTGTTAAAATAAACGAATCTGAAAAGCTCTCGGAATAGCTTTAAGCTACAGATCTAGGCATGCTGAAGTTAACAGTGAAGATCATTCTCTAACTGTTATCGACATGTAGACTGCATAATTTTCAGTTGAAATAAACGAAAAGCTCTAAGGATAGCTTCAAGTTGTAGATCTTAGGCATGCTGAAGCTAACAGTGAAGATTACGGTTTATTATAGTCAATTTTTCTTATTTATCAATGTAGATTGTACAGTTTTTATGTTTGAAATAAACGAATTTGAAAAACTCTTGGAATAGCTTCAAGCTTCAGATCTACGCAAGGTGAAGGTAATAGTTTAAGATCATCCTCTAACTATTACAAGATGTAGATTTGTATTTTTTTGTTGAAATATACTAGTTTGAAAAGCTCTCAGAACAGGTTCAAGCTTTAGATCTAGGTCCGCTGAAGCTAACTGTGAAGATTATGGTTTATACCATAGTAATTTTTTTTATACGTTAATGTAAAGTGTATAGTTTCTTGTTGAAATAAACGAATGAGAGCTTTTCAAATTCGGAATAGCTTTAAGCTACAGGTCTAGGCATGGTGAAGCTAACAGTGAAGATCGTTCTCTAACTGTTATCAACATGTAGATTGATTGTATAATCTTTAGTTGAAACAAACGAATCTGAAAAGCTCTAAGGTTAGCTTCAAGTTGTAGCTAACAGCTTGTATAGTTTTTTTTTTTAATAAATGCGTTTGAAAAACTCTCGGAATAGCTTCAAGCTACAGATTTAGACACGCTAAAACTAACAGTGAAGATTATTGCTTATCATATTCAATTTTGTATAAGGCAACGTATATTGTACAATTTTTCATTGAAAAGACGAATTTGAAAAGCTCTCGTAATAGTCGAAATAGCTTCGAGCTATAGATGTAGACACGATGCAGCTTACAGTGAAGATTATGGTTTATTATAGTAAATTTTTTTTTCTTATAAGCATGTACGTCGATGGAGATTGTATAATTCTTTGTTGAAAAGCTCTCGCAATAGCTTCAAGCTATAGATCTAGGTCCGCCGAAACTAACAGCGAAGGTTGCTGTTTATCACAGTCAATTTTTTATATGTCAAGGTATAATGTACAATTTTTTATTGAAATAAACGAATTTGAAAAGCTGTCGAGCTATAAATCAAGACACGCTGCAGCCTACAATGAAGATTTTGGTTTATTATAGTCATTTCTTTTCTTACAAGTACTCAATGTAGATTGTATAATTCTTTGTTGAAACGAGATTTCAAAAGCCTTCGCAACAGCTTCAAGCTATAGATCTAGGCACGCTGATGCTACAGTGAAGATTGGGGTTTATTACAGTCAATGGCTGTCGAGATGTAGATTTTTTTAACATGAAGTTCATATGTAGGAGTATATGAATTATTTGCTTGAAATAAAAATTTTGATATAGCTTCAATCTATAGGTCTAGGTGCGGTGAAGTCGACAGTGATGATTATAGCCTACCATCTCCGACGATTATCGAGATATGTTACATGAAATCTCCGTGTGTGGTTTAATTGACATAAATAAGCTTGAAAAGCTCACGATAGCTTTCCCCTATAGATTTGGACACAGTGAAGCTAATAAGGAAGAGTCTATCTTACTTTTTCCAACCGTCCACCAATCGTGTTAATAAATGAACACCACATAGTAAGCACGTTGAACTAAACAAATATAGAAAAGCTAGAAGAATAGCTTTACCTAAACCTAAATCTTTGCTTAATTAAATCTTTGCCTAAATCTACAGTCTACTGTGCACGACGATGTCAACTGCGATATACTAGCTCCCGCCTTCTTCGATTTTATGAATGGAAGAGACTGAAATACAGAACATTTCAAATTGACGAAACAAGAAAGAAAACACTAAATTTGGGAAGCACATTTTATACAAATTCACAAATTTCGACGTAAGTCCAAAATCAAGTCTACATCACGTCTTACGTTATCAAAGGAAAAATGGATACACGATCGGTGGAAAGTAAACAAATTGAAGTTTCAAGAGTACAAGCGCAAAAGTAAATTCAAAAGGAGTATAGAAATATTGGACAACAGAAATATTGAATGGATTCTAATAGAAAGGAAAATGAAACGTGAGAGCTTAAAAGAAAATGAAAAGAAAGACTGAGGATAAAAAAAAGAATTTGAAAAGTTAAAATCGAGAAAGATGGAAAGCGATGGTGAAGCTTTGAGCTTAAGCATTTCTGCTTATTTTAGGTAATTACAAATAGGAACCGATCATTATATATAATATAAAGCAATTAGATTTGGTTTGTTGTATTTCAGCTCAAGGTTTTCATTCGCATGAAAAATTTACGTGGAAAACGAACATCCTATTTCGACACAATCGATAAGTAGAGTTTTCACCTCTCATTTGTATGCGATACAATCACCTCGAAATTCGAAATTTCCTTACCTCAGGCTGCGCAAAATTTCGAACACATCGAACTGCACGAATTCCACAACCGAACTGAACTAAAATCAAACAATTATTGTTGCCCACTATTACTCATAATTTTCAATGTTACTCGTCACACACCTGCACGCGTTCGAGTGAACGTCGGCGATTAATTTTTCGAAATCCTCCACGTTTCTTTTCAAAATTTCTCGAAAAAAGTGGCTCACGCGCGCGCTCTTCTTCGTCGTCAGAGTGATTTGTATTTAACGCGATTAGGAAACGAGCCCGCCGTCATTTTTCCACAACTGGTTCTCGTATCCGCCGATTTCAATGCCATACGATTTGAATGGAACTCGGAATTATTTGAACCGCATCTGCTCACCGGCGCTGCTCGATGGCGTTTGACGTTCGAGTGCGTCCCCTGCCCATATCTTTTCGGTATTGTGTGTGTGCGTGTGCATAATTCTATTCACTTGCCTTCCTTTTATTTCAGGTGCAACAATGGGTCGTTCGAAATGGCCGAAAGGAAACGCCGTTTATTCCGAAAGCAAAAAAAAAGAGGAAACGCCGCTTGATTTACATACTTATTTAGTACGTTGCAGTAGCACGAAGAACGTTGTATAAATAGCTGCGGGAAAATCGTAATGATGGGGTTTTGAAATTGTGGAATGCGTTCTGTGGGAGGCGAAAAAAATTGGCAGCCTGACGTTTAAAACAACCTTTTAGACGTTTAGGTTTCAACGAACTTGTTTGGGTTATTATCTGGTTGGATGCAAAAATAACTGAATCATCAATTCCGAATTAAATGAAACAGACATTTTTACATCGCCTACGAAATTTACAACAGCTTTCCCAAACAAATTAATCCTAAAATACAAACAAAAATTAAAGCGAAAGCAACGTTCAAAACTCAAACTTAATTATAATTGTTACAATTTACGAAATATAATAATAATGAACTTTCCCAAATTCATCGTGAAAGGCCTTTTGGACTTGGCCTCAAAATAAGAAGACGAACATTACATTGTCTATGATTGTTGTGTGTTACATTCTATGAAGCAGTAAAAATTATTAAAAAGTTATTAACTCTTATTGCCGTTTTATTACGAAATAAAACGTCTTGATCAACAAACAAGGTGACTTTGTAAAATGCTCTTAAAAATCAACTTACAATTAAAGGTGTTATTTTTAACAAGAGAATGAAATGTTTTATACGTGGTGAAAAGTTATATTTTTACTGCAATTATTGTATTTATTATTTGAGTAGTTTGATTACTTAAATCGATAATCCTGTACTTTAAACAAACAAATGTTTGCCTTGAAATTCATGGCACATTGAAATTCCCGCTCAAAAATTGATGCGAGTCGAAATAAATAATTTACTCGATGAAATTTAAATAAATAAGGTAGGTACTATATCAGAGATGGCGCTCCGTGCCATAAGTAACTGGGCTGGCTAAAAGATGGCGCTTTCGACAGTCTATCGAAGTCCACAAACAGTGAGTTTACAAATTTGTCGGAAGTCGGCTTTGAGCGCAATGGATACCTCGAGCATCCTGTGGACAGCTACCTCGGTCCTATTTGGGGCCTGTTCAGCAGAAGAGTAGTTCGAGAACTCCACTGTAATCAAAAGTCGGTCGCAGGATATCGCGACCTAAACTAGCGGCATGTAGTCTGCTGTCTATAGTTTACAGTGTCTATATTATTTACGGTTCTAGTTATGTAACTGGGCTGGCTAAAAGATGGCGCTTTCGACAGTCTATCGAAGTCAACAAAGAGTGAGTTTACAAATTTGTCGGAAGTCGGCTTTGAGCGCAATGGATTCCTCGAGCATCCTGTGGACAGCTACCTCGGTCCTATTTGGGGCCTGTTCAGCAGAAGAGTAGCTCGAGAACTCCACTGTAATCAAAAGTCGGTCGCAGGATATCGCGACCTAAACTAGCGGCATGTAGTCTGATGTTTATAGTTTACAGTGTCTATATTATTTACGGTTCTAGTTATGTAACTGGGCTGGCTAAAATATGGCGCTTTCGACAGTCTATCGAAGTCAACAAACAGTGAGTTTACAAATTTGTCGGAAGTCGGCTTTGAGCGCAATGGATTCCTCGAGCATCCTGTGGAGAGCTACCTCGGTCCTATTTGGGACCTTTTCAGCAGAAGAGTAGCTCGAGAACTCCACTGTAATCAAAAGTCGGTCGCAGGATATCGCGACCTAAACTAGCGGCATGTAATCTATTGTTTATAGTTTACAGTGTCTATATTATTTATGGTTCTAGTTATATTTTTCAGGACCTATATCTGTAGTATATTATCCATGGTTCTGCCACGCATGGTCTTTATTTATAGTCGATTGTCTATTCTCTACAGTCTGTTGTCTTAGTTTATTATCTGCAGCATAAGGCCTGTTGTCTAAAGTCTACAATATGTTGCCTTTTTTTATGAAACTATTTCCTTCCTATACATTATCTATAGTATCTATGGGCGTAGTTATATTATTCATGGCCTGTATCTATAGTAACTTATCGCCTGTAATCTATAGTCTACGGTATGTTGTCTGTAATCGATTATTTATATTCGATCGTCTATGGTTCTATTGTCTACAATATCTTACCTTAGTTTATTGTCTGTAGCACATCGTCTACAGTCTACGGCATATTGTCTGTAATCGAGTATGTAAATGTCTTTTTATAAAATTATTTTCTGTACGTTATTATCTATAGTATTATGGTCTATGGTTCTCTTATGCGTTGTCTTTATTTATACTTAGTTTGTTTCCTACGGGTCCTGTTACCTTACCATTAGTTTATTATATCTATAGCGGTTGGTCTGTTGTCTGTAGTCTACAGTATACCCGTATTGTCTGTAATCGTGTAAGAGTCTTTTTAATAATACTATTTCCTTCCTATACATTTTCTGTAGTATCTATGGTTGCAGTTATATTATTTAGGGCCTGCTCTGTAGTATGTAGGTTGTGGTTCTGCCGTGGTTTCTATATTCATAGTCGATTGTCTATGGTTATATTGTTTACAGTCTGTTACCTTAGCTTATTATCTGTAGCATTTGGTCTGTTGTCTGTAGTCTACAGTGTATTGTCTGTAATCGTGTAAATGAGTAGTAGGGATAAGCCGATTCTCCGACCTTGACCGAAAAATTCAAGGTCAAGGTCGGAGAAGGCTCCAGAATTGACTTATCCTTAACGTGACCTTCACCATAACCTTCAAAGGCTCGAATTTTACTGCCCGCTACCGTACATTAAGTAAATACAAAAAAATCAGATTATAGAAGGCGGTGCAATGTCTGTGATACGGCGATTAACTGAATTAATTAATGTAATACATTCGTAGACTGTCAAATTTATTGACATTTTATTTAATCACAGACGTACATTTTCTTTGCACCGTCTCTCTAATCTGATTTCTTTTTGCTCACCGTTTATATAGTTCAGAGATTTTAAAGATTTAAAATTAGATGCCCGCTGACAACTGCAATGATTTAATTTAAATTTAAATTGTTCAAGACTCAACAATAATGACGACAGCTTATTCTTATTTATTTATTTTTCAATTTTATTTAAAAAAGTGGAGTTCCTTCAAAATATACAAAATTAATTTAATCAAATTATAAGGCAACAACGAACAATATTTTTCATTAAAATTTTCTAAGGATAAGATTACGTATGTAAGAAAAAATAAAAATAGACGCTAATGAACATTACACATAAGTTTTCAAAATAAAGAAGAGGCTAGTAATAATAATCGTAGTAATATTATGAATAAGAAATTATTACGATTTTTTATAAGTCACTTTATACTTAATACTTATGTCTTGTTCTTTGCTTGTAAATAGGATTGTGGATTTGTTGTAAAATAAATAATCTTCTGGAGCCCAAAACATCGTTCCAAATGGAATTAAATACGTATTTTTTTCTTTGACAAAGTAATAATGTTACGACTTCGGGATTCATAAATTGTAATCGTTGTTTAATTTAAAAAGACTTTAATGTCTGCGATCATTTAACACAATGAAAGACAATAATATCGAGCAAAATAACACTTAATCGTTATATTAATTCGCTTGCTACACATATCGCTTTCTAAATAAAAACTGATTTAAATATCTTGCTGCCTCAGGGTTATATAACAAGCCACGCTATTCTAGAATAGCGACGAACAAAGATAGAACATTTCAGCAAATTCTACTACAATTCGGTGCGAGTCTGAAATACACTAGAATCTTGTCTGGCATCATAGGTGGCGCGACCAGTCTAAAAATAGAATTTACTTCACGGAATGTAACAATAAAAAAAAACAGGAGGAGCAGAATGAAGAAGCAAGAAGAGAACAAGGCAAATGATTACTAGTAAAAAGAACAACTCAAGATGATGGTTACCGAGAAGGAGAAGAATGGAATTGTCAAAAAGATCATCAAAAAAATGTTGTTAGTAAATATGAAGATGCGTCATACTATAAGGGGTCTCAGAAAAAAAAAGAGGAAGCCGCGAGAAATAAGTTGGATTACTAAAGTAACAAAAATAGATAAAAGAAATACAAAGAAGGTGATACCGAGAAGAAATTTAAAAAATGGTAGAAAAAGTTAGGAAGGAAAACAAAAAATTTTTACGAAATAACAAAATAAAAAATGATTTTCCACAAACATGTACCGCGAGATTGAAAATGAAAAAAACGACTCTAAGTTCGGCTGTGATGCATATCATCACCATTTCTAAAATAACGTTCAACATTGATCATTTTGAAGCAGCTAATTAATTACAGTTATTAAATTCGACAGACAGTATTACCACCAAATTGATTTCAAAATTCATGGCCCACTCTGAATCATTTTACTACTCCCTAAAGCCCGATAAATTCGTAAAAATAATTTCATAAATCGGCAAAAATTACTAAAATACGAAATTAATTAAATATCGACTACCAAACACGTTATAAAACGCCAAAAATCGAACTCGAAAATATATCCTCATCCACATTACTCCTCTTACTTACTGGCGTATAGGCCACCAACAAATCAGAAACGAATGGCCTGTTAATACGTCCACACTATTCCAGTCAATCTATCGTCAAAGAAGTGAGCAACAAATTTAATTTGGTTTTATTCGACCGTGAATGTGCGAATTAGTACGTCGAATAGAGAACGATAAAATATTTTTAAACTTTAATATGTAGTGAAGCGTTGTAGTTAAATATATTGATTGTTTTTATTGTAAAACGCCGAATAACGAAGTAGAAACATTTTCAAAATCAAAAATACTTAAATGATTAGGTATCTAAGAGAGAACGTTCAACTAACATTGAATGACTTTAGTTTTGTTTTTGGATATACATAATAATTATGTTGATCTAATTTTTATTTAAATTTTTTTCTTGGCCAGTTTCACCTATACCGGGTGTCCCAAAAATTTTAGGACGTGTTATTTAGACCAAAACAAGAAAAAAGTTCCCATGAGTACATGTCCGATAATGTTTAGTTACTGCTGCTTCTCGTTAGTCGTTAAGACTATCGTGTCTACAGCATTTTTGAGGAAGTTTGTCTGTAACGAAGTATGAAACGTCGACAGGAGAAACCAACGTGACGCAGTTTCAACCGGAAGCCAATTCAATCATAGATGACGGCCGCGAAAGCCTTCAAGTTAATCATTAAGCTAAGCTTTAATTCATTCTGTCTCGGTAACTAGGCATTATCGGACATAGGTTCATAGGAACTTTTTTTCTTGTTTTGGTCTATATAACATATCCTAAAAGTTTGATGGTGATTTTTTGGGACACCCGGTATATACTGAGTCACAACTTTGACAATTTACCTCATAAACTACATTTCATAATTGAAATTTAGGTGTTTTTGTTATAATTTCTATAAAATTATTGTAGGAAATATCAGTGCATTCTTTGATTTCTAGCCATCTGTCCTTAATACTTTCTAAAAGAAGATCTTTTTGAATATTAGTGGAACGACATCAAGAGATCATTTGGTACATCAATGTTCTTAATTTTTTTAACTAATTCAAACGTACCAAATGCCCTGGTCCAAAAGTAACATTTCATACACTACTTTGATAAGTAACATTGTAAAACGGCAAATCAAGAGTAAATAAACAAAAGACTTTCATATTTTCGTTCTTCATTTTCAAAAGTAATTAAACCGCGCTGAACATTTCATGACTTCCGCTCCGAATTTTTCACCTTTCATGACTTACATATATGTCGTTAACTCGAAACGTTATTTCCCTCTAATTCCAGAGTAAAAACGCGATGTAATTAGCAGTAAACTCGAAACGTTCGTCTGCGAAAATTAGGTCGAAAAAATCCCTAACCCACGCACATATTTGTAAGCGTGCCACAGATGTCCATGTAGCCTCGCAGAGATTTTTGACAGTTAATAACCAATCAAATTAAATTAGGCTGTGAATAAAATTTTGGATTTTAGTCAAGGACGAAAAATAGATAGATTAGCGGTCAAATACTTAATGTATCACCCACGTAGCTATGTACATTAGAAAAGGCATTTAACGACGGTGATATGTCACATCCGCAAGCAAATCGTAAACGTGTTAAAAAAACATAAAATTTCCGGCCGTATTGATTTTACTACTGTTTCTGTTTAAACTGCAAATTGCAGTCGTAAATGTAACAACATCCATAAACAGATAAAGTTAATGCAATAATAATAATAGTAATCATGTTGCCTGTACGGGGCTACTGATAAATTGCCGCATACCCTTGCACTGTTTTGTTTTAATCATAAACCAGAATATTAATCTGGGCTTATGTTTCAAAGGGAAACAGAGGCGGAGTAAGGATAATTGACATTATAGGTAGGTATATACCTACTAAGAAAATATTTTATAAAGAATATGTTATTGTTACAAGAGTCCAAATTAATAAACAATTTCGACAGAGTGGTCAACAAAATTTTTAATGCTTTCTTTTTTGATCTGACGGTATTTTACATTTTCCGAGCCGTAAATACGAAAGTTTTTATGTCCCGCAAGATATCCAGAACAAACGAATACTTCCGGAATAAAAATATTAATGGCGAATAAAAGCGCAGAGCCAGCATGTGGGTGCGTGAAAGCAAAAGCACAAAAACACTCACGGCTGTAAAACAGATAAAAATAATCCTCGTGCAGGACGTGCGAAGCCCGAGCCTGCGCCACCGAAGGCGAAGGATAAGAGTTGCAGCTGGGGGGGCATCGGAGGGCACTCTTGTTCGCGAAAATTTCGGCGCACTCCATTGACGAGGTTGTACGCTCACACAATGCAACAACGAAATCGGATGAAATCCCAAAGATCGCCGTGTAAAAGAGCTATTTTTAGAGAACGGGGCTCCATTGAATTATTGGTGCAACGACGTGATCGGGCATGTGTTGCTGATGTTTATACCTAAATGTAATAGATAATTGAAAAATTGTTAAACTATCTTCAATTACCAAATAATAAAACGTCATTTGTATTTGATACACGAGGGTTGCAATGCAAATAAAGTAATGGAGAGTATCAAAGAATTGATAAGACTGAAATGATGATCATTACAAACCCTAATTGAACTACCTTGCCAAAAGAAGCATTGTTGTTTGGTTTTAACTTCTTCTTAACTTCCACCGGTGCTTCCATCATGCGGAGTATTTATTTATGTATTCTTTAATGGCTTCTCAAATAGTGAAAAATTCAACTTAAAATCAGATTGTTATATATTATGTAAAATATTGAATTTTTGGCGTAGAATTATGTACTTCAAAATATATTTAATTGCTGTGGAGGCAATCTATTTCTGGCTTGTTAAAAAAAGTTACTTATTTCACAGTTTCAATTAGTGACCCAAGTTCGATAGAACTCTGTATAATGAAATCATAAAAATATTGCGTATTAAAATTTAACTTTTTCAATTAAGTTCTGAAAATGTTATTTATTAAATAATAACTATTTGTATAACACAGTTTTTATCTTAGCTTTTGGAAGTATTTTATTTAACCAAAAGAAAAAATATATTATGCCCCAGTGTATAGGCAATCAAACATACAGCAGTGTCTGATGATTGTCTATTTTCCACATTAAAGTATTCAAAAAGAACAGACCAAATGTGGGTAAAACCGAATTTGAAAGAAATTATTTATTAACATTTAATTTAATAAACTTAATCAATGAAATTCGAGTTTAAAATTCTCACTTCATAAATTAACTTGCTCTCAAACAATGGTTTCCCTAAAAATCATAAAAACACTAATTTTCAAAACAAAATCGAAATTCTGAAAAATTGTTAAAGACAGTCTAATACTTACTAATAAATTTAATTTAAAAGCGAAAATATATTGATGCCATTCGTGCCAGTCAAATTTGTCACAACATTTTGAACTTTGCATTTTTATAAATCTAAAAATACATGCCATTTTATCAATGATCAAAGTGCAGTACAAAAGCTCATCCCCAACTTCAAACTTTCCGTTATTATTATGTATTGGAACACCCAGAATTAACAAAACAAACAAAAAAAGATAACTATCCTACATTCGATATTACTAAAATATGAACGCTGCAACTAAAAATGAAAAGAAACAAAGACACTTAACTGAGAATTAGTTATTTTATTGTTTAACTTACACATACAATGGCATAATATTTGGTTTAAACTATATACCCTATAAAAGCTATCACAGTACTAAATGGAAGAATAATTCATTGCCGCGATCCACACAATCAACACGTGGATGTAACATAGAAAAATTGAGTCAAAAATATATGTTACTGTTACATTAAGGCACGACTGCGCTTTCACTTATGCAACTAAAACACTGCTACGTGCTAAGGACTTCAAAAGTTTATACCCTCATTAATTTCCTGATGGTTAAGTTCCTTTAAGGCATGAATACAACGATAAATATCACAAAGACACATGTAACGTTAAATACAAAAACACGCGTATGATACAAACATACTGAGAAATGCGCTTAGATTAAGAAGTACAACATTTACCTATCATAAATATCGTTTAAATAATTAATTAATGCACGATAACTTCTAAGAAATAAAATAAAGGATTCGTCTTACAGTTAAATTAAAAATTAAGCGTTTTTCTTAACGTACATTTCACCTGCTTCAACTTTATAAATGATTCTTATTTTAGAGGAGGAATGTTGAAAGAATACCGCTGCTAAGGTAACGTTTACTTTGATATGTAATCGAGGTGGTCTCATACTGAAAAATTATTAACGGGGCATGTGTAATGAGGTGCAATAAATGAATGTTATTGCAATGGGACAGTCAATATTTGGCTTTAAAACCTGATAAGCAAATTATTTATATTATATGCAACACTTCACCGACTTGACATTGAATAATCCTTTTTTGTATTGACCCAAAAGCATTACTTTAGAAACACATGATCACAAGGACAGCACTTGATTGACGTGTTAAGAACTTGATAGAGCAAGATTAGATATAGATCTGAACAGAGTATTAATTTATCATGACAAATAAATAATGAAAAAAGCATACTAGACAGCAATGAGATGACAGAGAGAAAAAACTCAGCAATATACTATAGGAGGACTGTTGCCCTCTAATTTGCTTAAAGAATCTTCTTGAATCAGCAATCGTTTCTCCTCCTTCTTCTTGATGACCTTCCTCTTTTTCCTGTTAACAACCCCATCCTCCTCGTCCATCATCTTTGTTATTTGAGTTTGATCTGATTGGTCGATGGGGGCCACCGAAATATCCCTCACAGCTCTGAATTTACCGCAGTTATTCAGATGCTCGTTTTCCAACCGGAAGAAATTCCAGACGAATCTTCGGAAGACCTCCAAAGGAGCTAATATCGAAGTCATTAAATCACCACTTACGAATGCGTTGTGTGTTAGATAGTATGACAATGCCCATGCAAAACGGAGCACAAAGTCTAATACGATGGCAAAATAGTAAAAGAACTGAAAGAAATGAGAGTGTAAGTGTATGTCGGGGTATGGAGATTTAAATGAAGTTACCGTGGAGGAATAGACGATTTCTTCTCGCAGGAATGTGTTTTCACCCGCTGATTTATCAAACAGGCCCCAGTCCATTTTGATGTCCCAAGTGTAAGCGTAACAAGAACTAACAATGGAAGCTGTTATCCATAAGTACAGGAAAGGATTGTCCAATGGGTTTAAGTACTGGTCTGAAATATTTTATTTTGTTTTGTCGTGCTTTCCCGTTTCGAATTTTACCTTTGTGATAGATCCTCAGCGTGCCAAATATCACAACAAAGAAAGTACTGGCGTATTTTCCAGCGTTTACTAAATGGGGGAAGGCCTCTCTAGTATCACGGTAACGTCTCAAGCATTGAGCAAATCTTATCCAAGCTGGAATGCAATTCACCAAGGGTCTGAGTATGAAATTGTCTTCTCCACATGCGCCAGTGCCTAGAATTAATACTTTCAATTTCACACAGTGAATGGTAAGTGTAAGTACCATTAGCATCGAACCAATTGCCGTTGGTGAAATAAAAGCAGGTAAGAAACTGAAAGTCCAGCAAAGCCGCAACCATGCTGTTTAGTTGATCAGCCAACCAGAAATCAGCGAAGTTCACGTGAAAGAAAGGAGCAGCGATCATGCGGCCCTGAAAAAAAAACTTCATGCATTGGCACCCTCGATGGCCGCATCGTACTTACACATATCCTCAGAAACCAGAACCTCGCATCGTATCTGAAGACTTTGAACGGATTGAAAAGGAACGCTAGCATAATGATGGTCAGCGAAAGCGGATTGATGAAAGGCGGAATGCTAAGGCTTGCACTGTAGAGGTAGCTCAAGACACTCAACGTCCAGACGACTCCGAAAATCGCAGCGAGCTCCATCAAGTCTTGCTCTGACAGGTGATTTCTTGGATCTAGCTCGAAAATTAAAACGTGGTTGACCCCCGACGATCTCCACCCGTACACGTTGACCCCGATCAGAAAAAGAAACTCGATAACGAGCAGGGGGCCTCTGTATAATTGGAATGCGACTTTCAGGTTTTCGCTTGTGCCCTCGTGGAATATGGCTTTAAACATATGTTATTACGGTTTTGCCTTGCTTTGTCTTTCTGCATACCTGAGAGAACGACTGCTATTAAAAGAACGATGAACGATCCGGAAAATAAACCGACTTTGAAGGTGGTCCAGGGGGATCTCTGCTCGCCGAGAGGGGGCACTCTCAATTTCTTCATGGCTTTTTGGCGATCCCCAGATTCCAATTGTGCGATGAAAGTGTTTTCTGTGTCTGCGATTAATTTGTCGATGTCTTTGTTGGTGTAGAAGTGAGACGCTTCTACTTTTTCTATGTGCCATTTTCCACCAGTATTAACACTGAGCAACTACATGAAAGAGTAAATTTTAGGAAAACTTTTGTGGTTGAATGAAAATGTGTAATAAAAATCTTGTAATGGATTCTTATGTAAAGAATAATATTGCAATTAAGAACCAAACACTGGAATAACACAGCAAATACAGAAGGTATTAAAATATCAACTGCTTGTTCCTTAACTTGAGAAGAACATCTCTGGGAAATCCTGGAAGAGCTTTTGAGCACTTCAGCATTCAACATAATATACAAAATGCAATAACTTTCGAGAGGAGTTTCAAACTCCTTCACCTCCATTACAATAAGATTGGTAAATTGTTTTAACGATTTTTTTTTAAGTAATAAAAATGGCTACTTACTTTATCATGTTTTTTTAGGATTTTCCTAAAACCTGTGTGATTGAGCGACTGGTAATTTTGTAGCAGGATCAGACTGAGGTAAAACTCGCTGAAAGCCGTCTTGAATTCATGCATTTTTCTTGATGGTATCGCAACCTTATCGCCCCCAAAGTCTTTATATTTGGGTCTCAAACGTTGCTTGCTATCGCTGAGCAAGGTCTTCAGCTCACTGTTGAGGGTGGCGAATTTCCTGGTCGCCTCTGCCAGTTTCTCAGAGAAGAAGGTGTTGATTTTCTTCAATTCTTTCTCGCAATAGTGGAAGAATTGTTCATCGAAGTTCGAGTAATGCCTCGTCAGCATCTCGGGCTCCACGCTCTCCGCAGAGGGCGCCTCTTCCACCGCCATGTAGAGCATCGCTTTCATCTCCTAACAGAACACAAGCATACTTTACGCTTCAATCAACAGAGAGACACTTTCTTTTCACTCGATGAAACGCTCACATGATTGCTTGCAATGCAGGAATTTTAATTTTAATTTTTAAATTGTTTTTAACTTTGACACTTCAGACCGCGAACAAAAAAAAACAAATGAATTTGAATTTCCCGCGCGAATCAAGAAAACTCCTAACCTAAACTTTGCGATTTAATTAATTAAGAATAAAATTTATTATTTGGCGAAATTCAGTTCGTGATTTATAAATTGACGTTAAAATGATTTAACCCTGGGCGAATGTCGGCTGAATTATCGCTTGGCTTACCTCGTAATTTATATACTGTTTTCTCCATTCTGGCGTTATATGTGCGGTCAGGTGTTCGGCAAATTTCATTTTTAAGGCGGAGCTGGTGGATGTGCGACTGAGAATTGTCGGGTACGAAGAGTGTGACTTGCACCGTTTGCTTTTGGACCCCTACTATCTATCTGTGTATATTTATTTATCTATTAGCTTATCTGCCCAAACAAATCATAGGCACTGGAATTAAGGCTTTATTGTTTTATTAGTTATTTGCGATATTAATTAGCGGACAGCCTTGAAGTGAACAGGTAAACAAAAGGCTCTATTGCACTCTTCAGTTATTTCTTTTCTTCCTTTGTTCATAATAAATTAATTTAGGTATACCTGCTCGGCATTTATGGGCAATTTACTTATTTTTTTATATCTTTAGCATTCACTGTCAACATAAGTTCCGTAGGTTCATAGAATAATTCGTATTTTCAATAATTACTTGGTGTTGTTATTAGAACGAGCAGGTTGGCAATACTCCCATTTTTCGTATTGACGTCACTGAAACGTCATGTCATGACGTCATACTGTTCTATGTAGGTTGAGTATGTTTTTCCACTCGCTGCAGGAATCTATCTAAATTAGAGTGAGAGCGAAGCTGTTTTGACACATGGAAAAGCGAAATAAAAGTGCAAAAACAGTAAGCAGACTGAACGGAGTTGAAGAACGAACTCAGCCATAGTTTCCAAAAAATTATGCCAGAATTCAGAAATTCAAATTTAACCTAACGTTAAGGTAGGTAATTTGTTGCTTATTTAAATTTAATTGGCGATATTCTCTTTAGAAACTTTACTACTTATTTACGCTGATAAACGTGGACGTGGCTAACTAATTTTTTTTTGGGGGAAACTTTCTTAAAGAAAATATGAACAGACTTCGGATATTTCGGAACAAATTCTTTTTAGTTTTTATATGGGGGAAAGAGTTAAGATCTAGAAGTCTGGTCATAAACTTCAATGACGTTATAGCGAAACACCGTTGTCATAATTGTCTTGCAACTGTTTTATTTGGTTGTCTCACGGACTTTTTTTGATTTGTTTAAAAAAATATTTTTATGATGTGCAAATTTTAAATTTATTATAGTGTTTTCGATTGACCGTACTAGTGCGCACTCAGAATATCTTCATCTCGTGTTATTACATGAGGTTAAAAGAAGATGCAAATACAATGAGTGCAACCAGTGCAGATGAATCGAAAACGCTATTACATTGTAGTTTTCAGGTCGGTAACACTGATTTTGGTGCAGTTCCAGGCAGTGCCGCCAACCTAAGGTATAAATCCCTTTTTAGGTTTTCTTTTTCAAATCGTAAGGATTTTCTCTTCTAACAATGGGATTTTCAAGTTTTATTTCATAAAAAGAAACTGGAAGCTGAAAGTTCAAAGGTTCTTTATGTATATAACAATTCGTATATGTTTTAGAATGTAGAGTAAAAAAATGAGGTTAAATACCAATTTACGAACTTTATAAAGGCAGTCTTGCATTGACAATTTATTCATGGATTAATTCGTGAAGTCGCTTTATGAAGAAGTTGGATAAGTGTAATGCATCAAATTTAACGTCAAATAAATTCATTAATTTCTTCATCAACTTATTCACGAATTACAGCAAGTTCTATTTTTTTGTCAATATTTGCCTCATTTGCGTGAATTTCAGGGGCACCAACAACAACAATAGAAAACTAGGTTATGGTATTTATTTGTAGCTGAGTTCGGCAATGCGATCTTTTTCATCAATCACCTCAGAATCGTTCGGTAATGAAAAGTCGAGCTTACTTTGACAGATCTGGAACGTTCGGCAAATACAGATCAGATGAAAAAGATCGCGCTCGCTCAGCTCGGAATATTTTGGAGAAGCTCCCAGATTTAGAACTTGTCAAGTAGGTTATGTTTATATATTTTCATGAATTAAGAGTAATCGTTGTTTAATTTAAACGATAAATGTTTGTACAGTGTAGAATAACGAAATTAAGACGAATTTCAACATTATAATGAGCATAATTAATTTCAAGAAATAGTGTTTGAAAAATTGGTTAGAAAGTTTCTGGAAATTTTCCAGTTTAGAAAATTTCCAAATTGAACCCAAATCTGAACCCACATCCCTACTATGAATACGGACATAAGGTTCGGCTATTATTTAGAGCGACGTTTTGAATGATATTCGAGCAATTCTCGAACTGCAGTTATGTTAATTCTCGAACATACTTCTGACGTAAACCAATGAGCAGATAGCAGGAACATCCCAGGAAGATGGCGATCGCAGTTATGCGCAGTGAAAATTCGTTCTAAAAAATTGCCTAGCTTTCCTTTCTGATTGAGGGTACTATTCTGTGGTATAAGAATCTACATCTACATAATAGCGTTACTCGAGTATAACTGTCACATTTGCCATTTTGTTTGATACCTATCGATTTGCAAATTAAATACATTACATCACAAAATCTTTCGGACACTAAATATGCGCACTAACACTTACGTTTACTTTACGAATCACAAAAACTCAATGATCCAGAGAGGCAAGGGGATTACGGATCATGATCCGTTTAAACAGAATAACCTCAACGAAAGAACACTACTGATCCGATCAAACGCCTTTAGATCCAAATTTAATGTGCGAAAGAACAGGGCTCTTATTTTCAAAATAGTAATAAATAAATAAGTGTGTCTATTTTAAATCGTGACGCCTTAAAAATTGGAAATAGGCAACCCATTCCACTTCCATGTTTCTTTACTTTATGAAAACTCGAATTTATTTCTGATTCATTACTCCCTCCCTATTTCTGAGTCATTACTCCCTCCACGGATTTGATAGATGGGTTCCCTTTTCTACAACCATCAGGGGTCACGATTTTAAAGGGACATCCTGTATAACACGAATACGCTCCGCAAATTTTCTATTAAAATTACCCATTTTTAAAAGTTATTTATTGCACTAATGTAAGACTTTCAACAACGCCAACTGTTGAAACTTGCTGATAGTTTTCTTTTCATTTGTTTCAAATTGTATTCTAAAATCGATTGTCTTTTGTTTTCATTATAATTTTTTAAAGTTTTATTTATTGAATTTTTAATATTTTGTTTTGTTTTATCATCATGTAAAAATCAATCGTCTTTTGTTTGTTTGTTTTATTAAATTTATGTGTTAGGTTTTTTTAATATTTATTCCTGAATCTAGTAAGAAATTGAGGGATTTCCTACGATGAAAAGGGACGTTTTGGCAACTCTGAGGGGTTTCTGCTGCGTTGGTAACACTGGTACCAGGGGCCGAACTTGCGCAAGCGCTTCATCCCGATGATGTAAGAGGTCCCATTGCTAAGGCAGGAGTAAATTTCTTGAATCTCACACGATTAACCTACAAATATGAGTGCGTGGAGACAAGCAGGGCTTAAGTAAGCTTCACTAAATCCATTTATTCACAGGTCACTAACTTCAACTGTTTCAGTTACATTTCATATTCCACCGTAGCAGCGAGGCTATTACGTAGGGCCCTGAAGCCCGACCTGAAAACCGATGCCCTCAAAAGGGACACCTCCAGCGTTAGGGTCACACCTTGGATCGACGGAAGGCCAGCAGGTAATGTCCGTGCAAAGTGCACTTTTGTTTAATTAATCGCCAAAGTTGCACAACTGTGATTATCGTATTAATTAAATTCCCAGTCGTCTTAATAAAAAGAGCAAATTAATTGTGCAATGTTGGCTTTGTCTTTGGAAACAAATGAAATTCATGTTTTTTGTGTGTTTAAAGGTGCTAGAGAGTAAAGTGTATTTGGGGGGTAAGGTGAGTAGGAGCGTTCTCCTTTTTGAGCTCGCTGCATGTAACATATTTTTTTTACATGCATAGACCTATTAACTTTTACAAAAATTCCTAGGGTCTTTTACAAGTGATTTACTAACGTTTACTACTGGAAAATACTAAACAAATAATTTTTTTAGACATTACTCAGATGAATAAAAGTATTGAAGGAATAAATAGTTATCTTGGTGAATTCCATAATCTATTAATCAGTATAAATTCACTAAATAGTTTTAGATTAAGCTAAAATTAATTTAGGATTTCAAGATAACATAAATGCAGTGATGCAACGACTGCCTTTTATTAACAAAATAATTTTACTTAAATAATGACCTGGAAATAGAAATAAAATAATAGAATACCTAAACCATGGGGATTAATCAGTGTGAACTTATTTAGGTAGCTAATTTATTTTTCTTTTAGGTAAACCTGCACAGAAGCCAACCTAGAAATGCATGGTGTCCACGTTTTAGTTAAATGGAGCTCTCTAGAGGACACAATGTACAACATATAAAATCTCATTAATAAATAAATTGATGTTTTTATTGTGTTATTAGAATTTGACTTTCTTGAAAGTCCAGTGACCTACTCAGTGCATTCACATTTGCAAAACTGAAAATTAACTTTAAAATGTTCATGAAGTGTACAAAATTATGTACATTCAATGATACCCATACATCTTGTAGTAAACTGAAGTAATGTCAGTACAAAAACTGCAGAAAAAAGAAAACACTTAATTTCGTTGGAATTTATCTATTAAATAGTAGACACGTTCAATTTTTATTTGTGCTTATTACATTTATTTCCTTTTTAAAGCAAAATGGAACACAATAATACTATTGTGTTTTGTACCCCACAAACAGATATAATACATAATACAACAACTACTGGCCATCGAATAAAACTGTCTAAAGAAAATGCTGCTTGGGTTGACCTCTTTCATCCAGCAAGTGATGCCCGGGGCCTCCCAGTATCTTTGGACCTTCCCCTACTCTCGTATGGATAATATACTTGAGTGAATCTGCTTTTTGTTTGGGCAAGTTGATTTTACCCTTCAAGTCCTGCAAGTAACAAAAGCTACTAACATCAAAATTTGCTTATAAAAGAAACACTTACGTCGGTGGACTCTTCATGAACAACGGGTATTCCTCTGAGGTAGTCATCCGCTGTTGAGGGAAATACTTCGTTAATTACGGCAACTACCTGGCTTACGTTGTGCTTTAGGGTGTAAAGGCAGGCATTGGGGCCCGCATCAAAAGTATAGGCCACCTAAAACACTTATTTGTAATGCAACTTATGGGATTTATGGAAGATTACAATGTTAGATCCAGCTGCGGCATTACAGGCATGAACAAGTTGTGCAATGGCATGCGATGTATCATTCATGTAGACACACGGTGGAAACGTGTCTAGGCACACAGCGTGGAATTGGTTAGAGTCTTGCATTGTCAGTCTGGCAAAGGCGTCGAAGTCTTTCGATTGTATAGCCGACACCATCGCTTTTACTCTATCAGGTACTACGTATTTGGCTCGGTACTTTAATAGTTCCGATGTTGCTACGCTGCGTTCCATTCCGGATGTAGAGCTGTCTTTTTTACGTGCGTCGTTCACGACTAAAACAAGTATTCTCATTTCTGGCCAATGAGATGCAGGAGCGATCTGAGTTGCTATTGAATCTGAGCCGTCTTCTTTCGTACCCATATGCCAACGAACCTAAATTAACTGAATTTAAAAACAAGAAAAAGTGCAGCAAATTATCTTGTTTTTTTGCCATTTTAAAACCTAAGTCTTTAAATTGAATAATAAAGAGTTACCCATCCTCCGTAAATACTGCGACATGCACTTCCCGAGCCTCTCCGAGCCACAGCGCTGATTTCCCCTTGTACGTTATGGAGGGCAGCCAAAGCGCAGACGAGGCAAGCATATCCTGCAGCAGATGAAGCCAAACCAGCGGCCGTCGGGAAGTTATTTTCCGAGCAAATATGAATATGCAAGGTTAACAAGTCCTTGGCTTGAGCCCCGACTCTCGCCCTAACTGTAAAGCAAAAAAGCAGCAGACTTTTTTGTATACTTTAACCTTTGCCTGACCCCTGATTCTTGAGATTCGCATCACGAATCAATTATGTTAATTGGGTGACAAAAATAGACCTGCACTCGGTGTGTAGGGGAGAGTTGCGTATATTGGACCGGCTCCAAAATTGGACCACTTCAATTCAATTTAAATTAAAACCAACTAGAAGTATCTATCGGTATTAAAAAAAATACTTGCAGAAACGTTGTTTAATACAGTACCATCTGAGGTATATGTAGTGCTCACTGTTATTGAAGTTTCTAGTTTATTTTTATTTATTCAAAAGCGGTCCAATATACGCAACTCTCCCCTGTTATTAAACGTACTTTCTTTGAGGCAGTTCTGCAGGCGGCGGTTCTCCAGACTCTCCTCCTTACCGTTCAGCCAAAACTTGTCTTCTTCAAAGTCGGGGCTCGCCATGATCGTCGTTTTCGCACACATCTAAAACCGAGCTCTTTGAGAGGGTTTTCGATACTTACGAAATACGTACGTATTCATGGTTTAGAGTGCTACTTATGGAATCGTTGACTGGTAAAATGAGTTCTTCGTTTCTCTTGCCCCCTTTACATGAAACACATTAGTGTGAATGCAGGGTGTTAGTAGGGCCTGAGTTACTTACAGTATTTAATGACGGCGATGTTAACTGGGGCCACGCAAGTAACGATCCTCATGCTTCACTTTGGTATAAAGAAATAAATCGCTACGACGAACGTAACGGTAATATTTATTGACGAAAATCCTCCTCATATTCGAATGTCATGTGACACGATGACAGTTCACCGATGCGCCATCTGTTGGTAGATAAGTAGATTTCTGACATAGCGCTCTGTTGGGTTGCCTACTTAACAGGCGCTTCTGAATGTGTTTTAAAAATTTGAATTCAATTTTATTTGTTTGGAATTTGTTCTTAAATCTGCGTAGCCCTGTTTTTAAATATTCTTAAACTGCATGAACTGTTACGCCAATATATTTGAAGGAAAATGCAAAGTTTTATTATTGTTAGATGTATGAAATTGCACTTGGAATATTAAAAAAAAAAAGCATAATTAAATTTTGATATTCAACACTACCTAATATTCTGGGGTAAGGTGTGTAGTACTAAGTAATAAAATTTTGTTGAACGATTCTACCCTCTCCGTCCACAAGACGCATGCGTCAAGCTTAAAATCAGTGGCGCGTGGAAATCCACTTTCAAACGGCCGCATCAGTACCCGCATTTCTGTCGACTGGTTACGATATGTGTGTTGTCAGGTTGTAACCGGTAGCCAAAACCACATCTTCCACGACACTATCACGTTAAACACGAACGCGACTTTTATTATGGATTAAAAAAAAAAAAAAAAAGAAAACGGTGTTTAAAAATGGTGAACGACAAAGCAGATTTCAGTGCCGCGGATTTCGACGACAATAACTTCAAAAGTTGCTTCGCACGTTCTGTGGCTGTGAATTCCCTGCACAACAGGCAGGCCAAATCTTCGGAAGTGCGACAGCTGCAGGTTACAAACAAGAACGGGGGTTGGTCGGAATTCACTGCGGACAAAGCGGAAGACCGACCCTTAACACTGGAGTCGCCGAGTGTAACAAGATTGAGAAAGGTAAGTTACACATCTGTCGTTTTCTTTTTGTAAGGATTCAAAAGTTTCCTGTCCATTCAATTCTTATTCGGACGTTTAAATTATAAGGGGTTAAAGTAGTTTGCGTAGGGGAAGAATGTAAAATATGGTGCGCCTATAGTAATTATAGTTTGCAAGATTGTAATATTAATTTGCATTAAAAAAATAATTCGACCAGAAGAGATATTTCTGTTAATTTTTCTTGTTTTATTGAAAAATTTGGTTTTTTGAATCACACTTTCTTCACAAGTTTTTTTTTTGGGGAAGTCTCTAAGTTTGAATTTCTAATTACCTACTTAAGAAAGTAAAAAATCAGGTTGTAAAAATTGTATTGTTACAAAAATAACAATGTTAAAGTATTCTTCGATGCTTGGGGGAATACACCTTTAAACTTGCCAAGAGATAGAAAAAGATGCATGCTACAGGGCCCCTCTTTCTATCTTGAATTCTCTTTATTTTAAAGTGAATTCAAGTGGAGATGTAACTTGTTAAGAATATTAAAAAAAATTAAAAGAAATCAAATTTTATTTATCGTATTGAACTTGTCCGGAATGTCGATTATTTCTTACTCAAAAAGCAAAATTTCTGTCTTGCATGGTCTCAAAATGAATTAACAAAATTAAAATATATGTGAACAAAATATGATAAAATAAAAACCAATCATTATCCACGCAAAAAGTAACATAGATTGAGATATCATTGTTAATTTCGTTTGCCCCTCCCCCCAAAAATCTTAAAGATTTTCACATGGCGATCATAGTCACGTGATTGGTTTTAGGATTAGAACATAGTTTTAAATACATAATATCAGAACAACAAACGTAAGAAAAGAAAAATGTAAAAGAAAATCTGCATGTTTCACGTGAGACATGAGATATGCATTCTTTTTAACATAATAAACGTGTTTTAAAAATATGTATGTTAAATACAGGGTGATTCAAAAATGGTGCCTAAGCTCTCCAGTAGTACGTTACTCTGGACTCTTAAGAGAGTACCAAAACAATTATTGTTACAATTAGTTAGTTATAAGCAATTCTTGTATGTTTAATTGTTATTTAAATACATAATATAATGAGTTTCTTCTTCAATTTTGTATGGAACAAATAATAAATGCAACAAACTTCATGTAGAATTTGTTAAAAAATAAAACTTTGCCTTCTTATATTTTGTAAAATTTTGAGATAACGTTTTTTTCCAACACTTTTTAGGTGCTCTCTTAAATGTCTAGATTCTAGAATAACGTACTGTTATTTAGAGAGTTTAGATGCCATTTTTGAATCACCTTGTATAACTTTAAAGCCTCGAAATTATTCTTATTTGTTTACTTATTTTATTAGTTCGGTGTTTTGAGATTCAGAAAATCTAGGTAAACATTTCTGTTGATTTTTGAATTAAGATGTCTTGCATATTTTCAAAAGAAATATCGAAAAGTAAAAGTATAAACGTGGCAAAAGGAGTAAATAAAAGTATTCTATAATTCTTCTACGTAAGTTAGATAAAAGTATAGTTTCTTAAAATATTAAGTATTATGGACAAAAAGTCTTTTTTTTAAGTTTCCAAATGTAGCAAAAAGCGAAATAGTTACTATAAGTATTGTATAGAATAGGTAACGTGCGGTCAAAAAAATCCCTTATCGAGAAAGCTCTGAAGTTGCTTCTATTTTATGACGGTATGTCGTAGCTTAGTACGTATGTTTCATTCATGAATAAACGCCAGCGGTCACCGGCGTCAACTGTCAAAGGCTTTGTTTACAACTTCGAGGTATTCGATTACGTTATTTGTCCTGCTTCTTTAATTCTGTGCAAAAGTAGTTCCCTATGTAAACAATAAATCTTTTATTATTTATTTTGTAAAAGATCATAACTGGGTCTAAAAAGTTAGATTATGTTTATAATCATCGTGTGGCTTAAGTTACGACATGACTTTGCAGAATTTACATTTGACATAAGCCTATGCTTGATAACGTGTTTTTTAACACACTTTACAAATAACATGATATTATGAAATGATTTCTTCTAGATTACGCTAAATATAACGGAGATTTTTTTAACATATAAAATGCCAATACTGCAGAAACTAAATTACTTTCACAATGGTGCTAGTCGTCTTGTTCGTTGATGCTCCACTAATGTTGAAGTGGTCGGAGCTTAAGGGAGATGCATCATCGATCACGACGGTTATATAAATATCAACATTTCAATGGCGTTTATGTTGAATTAACGCAAATGTGTCCCTTTGTCCCCCCCCCCTTTCTTTAAAACTTTCTAATTAATAATAACATTAGGAACTCGCGATACAATAAATTAAATTTTTGGATTACTGTTGTGTAGAGTAGATCTGTGGAAGAAATCGTTTTTATTTTTTAATATTTTAAATACAGGAAATATACAGCGTGATTTTTAATGACTGACGATGATTTGTGTCTACCGCCATACTAAATTGCTATTACGTTGGCAACGTCCGGTTCTTTGCCATTTTCTTTTTCATATAAGAGAATAATAATAAAATAGAAAGAAAGAAAAGCAGCAAAAGTCCGCCTGCGAAAAACCAAACAAGACTAAAATAATCAATATTTGTTCATCGTAGCCACGATGAAATGTACTGGAAACTATGGCGCCAAATTCAAAACATTAAAAATCATTCGAAGTTTTAATTATATCTTCCCGTATTGTTTGTCAATTGTAAAAAAAAGAAATTGTTTAATTAGTAGAAGTGTAAATAGTTAGTTACTTTTCAAATTTCGAACCCGTTTGATCTTTACTCAATTATTTAATTAAAATAACGTATCATCAAACATCTCACCGAACATTGCATCAAGCATTTCGTCAAGTCGAACGACCAATTAGAAAGAACTATCGCAATCTCTTGATATTTTTAACACAATTATTTTGTGTTCTCATCGCCCGCTGATTAAAGAAAAAAAAATTGTTTGGATCATTTTTCGTGAGATCCTGTCCAACGTGAGAGGTCGTTCATTAATAATAACACCAAAGTCGGTGTCGTAACCGAGATTACGTGTTTGCAATATTGTTTGCTGCCGAACAGTTCCTCAACCTACATCTCAACGTTAATTTATGCTAATTAATGAATAAGCGGCTCGATCTAGGCCAAAGTAGGTATAAGTTTTCAAGAATGCTCATATTTTTACGTCGTACGAAGCAAATGGAACGGTACATGGTTCTCACCTTTCTTAAATATTAATGGGAAGGTTGGCAATGCTTGCTTGGGAAATAAAATGAATTTTTGTTAAAATTCTTAAGTGATATGAGCCTCTCTATGTCTTGTGATATTTAGCAAAACTCCATTTGTTGAAATCTCTATAAATTTAAATAATTCTTAAATCATTTAAAATATAAACAGATATCTATTACGATTTCCAGGTTTCAAGTCGTTTACTACTGATTATTATCAGTATCAATTTTGATCGCACCCTATATTATAATATAGAGTGCGATCAAAAAAGTTTAAAAAAGGCCTTGCTGTAACAAACCTGTTTTTTGCAATGCCGCCATATTTTACATAATTAAAATATCGATAAATTCCAATACATAATAAAGTGCGCTATTAAACTGTTCCAATTATTACTGGCATTAATTTAATCGAACCACCAACATATAAGGACATCGACGACTACCGATTTATATCAGCACAGCGTTTTATAACAAACACTGGCAGTTTCCTTTTGCTTTGTTGTAATTAGTTACTAGTTGCTAGCACAAGAAGAATTCTTACGTTTTCTAATTATGAATTCGCCTATTTTTAGATTCTTCTTAATAACGAATTTGATTACAGCACAATTTGTAACGCATTCCCCATCCAGCGACGACTTAATTACAAAAGCTAATGGCTTAAGTAGCAATTAGTCTCCTTAATCGAATTAATTTTTCTCTCCGGTTCCAAGATGAAGTTAGCATTGAGATTTTTTTTTTAAATCACGATTATAAACGGCGTATAATTAAATTACTCCGTAAAAAGAGCCGACGTGGGAGCTCCTAATTTTATTTGCTCGTAATGTTAATCGCTTCATTTGGTGTAGATTGATCGCGTCGTGGAGGAAAGGCTTTGAGAATTGGGCCTCATAGTTACCATTGTTGTTGATTTTTCTTTCGTATCCGTGTTTTTGTGTTTGCGAGTTTCTCATCGTCACGAAGTGAAGAGAACACGTGCGCACGTCATTAGGCGATGTAGCTTCGAAGCTAATGATACGTTTGCTTGCATGTAGTTTTATTGTTTTAGAAATTGATAGTCTGTATTAATCTGGCTTCTCAGGTAATAAAATCGATGTAAGAAATAAGATAGACTATCTATTAATTACAACAGAGGAAAATCTATGCCTTTTGAAACCTTATATGCTTGTGAAAATAAGTAAAAGATATAATATACTTGCATACCTTCTGCATAAAAGATCTGTGTCAAATCAAATATTAATTTCTTTATCAGGACTAAAAAAATATCTTAAAATTTAGTAGCAATTTGATATTTAGGTTATGCAGAAATTCACAAACTTTTTGGACATACCTCGTATGTAACTACATACATTGTTTTGGTACCTTGTAATTGTTTAATGATATAAGAAAACGCTCCTTAATAAAAAAACCAAGAAGGTCATCAAGAAAAGTGGGTGATGTTAGTAAAAAAAAAATCAACAAAAATAGTCCGCGTCCTTACAACTCACGCGCTCATAATCATTGCCATAAATGGCGTGTCACACTTGCACTTCTCTTTCACGATGCAGAATCTCGAAAAGAATCTGGATCAATGCAGCACGGCGACAAAGCCTTGAATAATTTCGAAAGCCCCGGCGACTTTTCCATGAATATTTAATACGTGCTTCTGTCTGAATTTGCATAAATAAATTCAAATGGGGCGCCTGCAGGATCGCGTCCGCTTCTGATTTTGAATTGTCCATGTCCTGCGAAAAATTTGGTAGCGAAGCGAAATGAATCTCCCTATTGTTAAAGCAGAGATAAAAATGTCAGATAGCCGAGTGAACGCAACAGAATCATTCTGAATGGTTTATTGAAATTGTGTATGAAACACTTCCTTGAGAAATCAGCACCGCGCACGTACACCCATAAATCTAATTACAATATTCTCATGCGTTTTGCAATACGAAATACATTCACTTGACTCTCGCCATAAGCTTTATGGTCTTCAATGAAATCAGGATTTCACACATAACGCCTTTGAGGAAACTCGAAATCATTTAAAATCAATCAGAATCTTTATATTTCGTTATATTGTAATGTGAAAGTCCGTGGTTCGTCTGATTCCAAAATCTTTTCGTCAAGGGTATTTTGGACTTAAAGACGATGGCCACTTGATGGGGCATCTGGATTCTTTTTTATTTAAAAGGATCTGCGTTTTAATTTCAGATTGTCAATCAGTGGTGGATTGGGTTTAAAAATATTCTTTGCCATCTACAAGGCTATCGTTATTTGCATGAAGTAAGATGACATCGAGATCAGTCTGATCTGTTGTTAACCCAACAGTGTTCTTGACTTATCCTTCTTCTGCAATATGCAACATTTTTTTTCTGAACCAGAAAAGTAAAAGCTTCTGTATTTATTGTCGTAACATGTAAAATTGCTGCAAATTTAGAAAAGTGGCATACAATTGTTTATCTACACCTGTTTCATAATAGCTAGGCTATATTATGTAACTCATTTGGGTTGTATGATGAGACTTATTATAACACTAGTTATATAATGAAAAAATTATTAGTTATTATTATGCGCTTACTATGGATTTGCGCTATAACCAGGCTATTGCGATTTTCGCTTCTTGATGGCTTCCGACAATATTTTAATTAATAAAAATAAAAACCATGTTGCAGGCGCAGATAAAACGTTGTATATTACAAGTGGGATAGTGCATCATTATAATATTCGTTTATCCTGAACTCGGACTGAGGCTCTCGCACTCATATTATAATGATGTCTCTATCCCACTTGTAATATAAATAACTATTTTCTACGTTGGGTGTACATTGGATATAATTATGATATCAAAAACAATTTCATAATTGAAGTTATTATGAAAGTATTTTTGGTGAAATTTTTATTTCTAAGAGTGGTAAGCATTAAGTTACCAACCAAAGTCATGAACATCAAATGTCCATCCAGCTATTTAGTTTGTTAGTTTCGTCACATGTAGAAAAAGTAACATATTATACTCGTTTAATAAGAGGCATTGTAGCACTCGTTCCACTGAAGCACTCGTGCTACAATACTCCTTCTCATCCAACTCGTGCAATAATATACTATTTAACTGAAACGACGAATTCCAGTTTTATGATGTCATAGTCTGTTTGAAAAGGTCAATCTTATCAGTTTTCGAATACTGAAATAAATCAACGCAACGTTGGTATAAAGCGCCATCGTTTGACCAATAACGAAAGCTCTTGTACTAACTGTTTTTAATCGAAAACATAATTACTTTATTTCATTTATTAATTAAAAAAAGAAACAAAACTGCAACATATTAGAATAACCATGGCCAGCTACATTAACAATTGCTGACGCGTTTGAATTGTGACGGTTCTACCGACGGCTCCACCATTCAGAGCCATCTCTTCGGCGTATTGAGCAACAACTGCTTTCTTCTTGTCAATATCATTTCAAAATCTGTTGAGATGGCGCTGGGTCAGTCGAATTGGAACGTCCGTGTAAATGAGTCAATGGATGACAATTTAGCAACCAGGCCGACAGGAGATTAATTGGTGCTGCCCTCTTTGGATCAACAGTAAAAGTTTCTGTATTTAAATATTAAATTAAAAATTGCTCATCTTTGCAAGTAATTTAATGAAAATAAAACAGAAAATTAAAATTTTATAAACTAATTGGCAAGTAGTTAGAACGAGCGCCGTCTTCAAGCCGGCAACTTAATTAATTTTATATTCCCTGCATCAAATCAGCAGCACCATCTGTTAGCCAGTACCTAAACAAATTGAATAGTCGTTTTATTAACGTCAGAGTTGATTCTAATTTTTTTTTTTGTAAAAGAAGAAAACTACTGTAAGCTTAACTGGACGATAAGAAGTTATTTGTGCTGCCTTCTCTTCATGAATAGAAAAAACTTCTTGCCTTTGCCCATCCAATAAATCCAATAAATTAAAATTTTAAAAAGTGATTAACAAGTTTATTTTCAGTTTAAAAAGTAGACGAAAAAGCGCCACCTCTAAGTCGGACATTTTATAAATTTTACTCTCCTGCACCAACCACCTTTTGCACCATCTTTTTGGTGAATAAACGAATTACATTACATTATATTAACGTCAGAGTTAATTTTTACTTGTGTGAACAAACTAAAAGAGTTTTTATTTTCATGATTTCTCTTTTTGTTAATTAATCAAAAATTACTTCGCAAAAACGTTTGCAAAAATTAAAATTTTAAAAAGCGATTGTTAGTAATTTAAAGAAAATAAAACAAAAAATTAAAATTTTATAAACTGAATGCTGATGGGCAAGTAGTTAGAATGAGTGGTCGAAAGAACGTCATTCATCTCCATGCCGACAACTTAATTAATTTTATATTCCCTGTATCAAGTCAATAGCACCCTCTTTTAGTCAATAGAAATACATATTGAATAGCCGTTTTATTAATATCGGAGTTGGTTTTTACTTTTCTTTTGCAAAAGAGAAAAAATACTAAAAGTAATTAAATAATGTGAAAGAACGCTAACACAAACATATTTAAAGCGGATATATTACCGCCTTAAATATATGTGTTAGTGTTCTTTCACATTATTTAATTATTTATTAATACACAAACATATCCCTTTAACTAAAATACTGAAAGCTTAACAGGACGATAAGAAGTTACTTGCACTGCCATCTGTTGATGAATAGCAAACACAGGAATTCAAAAAATTTTAATTTTAAAAAGTGATTGGCATGTGTGTTTGCAGTCAGGAAAGTAGTCGGAAAAGCGCCATCTTTAAGTCGTCAATTTTATAAATTTCACCCTCCTGTACCAGCCACTTTTTACATTACCTTTTGGTGAATAAACGAATTACATTGACAATTTATTAAAGAATGAGTTAATTTTTCCTTTTTTTTTTTAGAAAAAAATCGACAGGAAGCTATTTAGAACGACATCTATCAATAACCAGCAATTTTTTTTGTCGGCAATTGTTATTTCCGATATATAAAACCCTATTGTGAACAAATTAAAACTTAAATTATTACTTTTTTTTTTTATTAAAAATGATTCTCCGCAGAAATATTTGCGAAAATTAAAATTTTAAAAAGTGATTGCCATGTATGTTTCAGTTAGAAAAATAGTCGGAAAAACGCCATCTTTATGTCGACAATTTCATGAATTTTACCCTCCTGTACCAACCACCTTCTGCACCACCATTTGGTGAATAAACGACTTACATTGCCAGTTTAATAACTTATGGGTTAATTTTTAATTTTCTTTTTTTAAATAGCAAATATAATTTTAACGATTCCACTGGAAGTCATTTAGAATGACATCTGTTAGTAACCAGTAATTTTTTTTTGTCTGCAATTAATGCTCGTTTTGTTAAAAAAAATCTTTAGTTACCTAATCAAGAATGGTTCTCCACATGGCTTTTCGGAGAAGAGCAAATATCAGAGATTGTCATCAATTTTATTGAAAGTGTTAGGAATTCGGACAATTAAAAATCGTCTAAAATATAAATTACAAAATTGGAATTCCATTTTTTCTGTCTTTTTTTAATCGAAAAAAAAAAAATTAACACAAAATTGATATAAATGTAGATAGAAGAAGACTTGATGCCATTGGAAGCCATAAAGAAGTTGGACGATGGTGCGGAGGCCTTTAAGTTGATGTCTTTACAAAGGCGTCGTATTTTAAAAGTAAAAGATAATAACTGACTGATTTGATGATAAATGAACTCAATCAAGAAAAAATTACTACGACAAAAAAATTCATTTGAAAACAACAAGACAGATTTAATTTCGACCTAATTCGAAGCATTTCCTAATACGATACGTTTCAACTGGCTCGCCCACCTAACTGACAATTTGTCAGCCTAAATTGATCCATTAATTTGCAAAGCAAAAACTTATCGATCCATAAATTACACTTGCCCGAATTTTTGACGTTTGACGATTTGAATAATAAACCTGAACTGATTTGATTCGATGTGATGCACCCCGTTATTTAATCGTCATTAGCCTACATATCCTGTTACAGCGGATGTAAATATTTTTCCATTAGGATTAATCATCGCAGCGTTCAGTAAATAAACGGAATGAATGCGGGACACAAATCACATGCAGCCGACTGAAAAAAATCACACACACCCGCCACACGTTTTCCTGAAATAAGGACTTGTTGTATATTGTATGTATGTACTCGTTAACTTGTGTGTGCATGTACGCAGTAAATATGATAATGATTGTACTGTCACTTCGCGAGTGAATGCATGAACATAAGGCAGTTGCAGAATGATTTTTTTTTTGATTGGATTTGCAAGGCTGATTAAATGTCAGCGGTGAAATCTTATGTGGAAAAAAGTTTATTGCAAATCGCATGACCTAATCATTTGTTTTCTTACGCAGAACGATTGAGGATAATTTGAATTTGGCGCCTTTTAATTTTTAGTGTATTTTACGTATTGACTGAAACCAAAACTTTTTTTTTTAATCAAAAACTTGGTCATATTCTGTACCCTGCAATTGTTATAAAAAATCTCTAACAGAGACGTTACTGACACAAAAAATGTAAATGCAGTGTATTGCTAACATGGCAACAATTTTGTATGGCGGTAAATTCAAACGGTTCTCAAAATTACTGCACATTTTTGCAGTTGGCAACGCTGTTTATTTTTAAATCTGTAGCCAATTTAAGTCGAAATCTAAGCAAATGTTTTAAATAGACTCTGTCCTTATCGAGACTTTTTCTTTCAACACAAGCCAAGGCTTATCTAATTCATTTCTTTCTCAATAATTCATTTCGTTACACAGAAACGCACAGTGATCGGAATGAAAGGGTTCACATTCTCCCCCAAACAATGTCTTGCATTGTCCTCAGACGAACACATGCGTACACATCGAAATTCCGATTAAGCGTTGCAGCAACAACGCTCATTGTGTCGAGAGATATGATAATTTTAATGCCGCCCCCCTCCCCCCGCCGTTATTGATTGTTTATAATTAATCGTGGCTTCGTGAAAGAGAAAAAAAAAAATCCGGCATTAACGTCGAATTCCTCGGAGGCTTATGTATTTCTGGAGAGCTATTTTTAAGTACTCGAATCTTCTTCGTAAGAAACGACCGAGAGCAAGATGAAAGGAGATTAAATTTCGAGGAGGGGGGAGGGGAGATTATTTGACGTTTAGTTAATGAGATGTCATCTCTTTTAGTGTATGTATTGAAAGAAAAAAATCTGGGAGAGAGACGCGCCTATTATTTAATGAGGGTTTAATGAGGGTATTAAAAATTTTACTTCGTATTTCAATTTGCAATGACATTTTTAAGAAATTACAACAACTTATGAAACATATGCTATAATAACATATAGGTGTCCCAAAATAAATGTAGAGGGTCACTATTTGGAAACACTTTTGTCTGATAAAAGCGCCAACGTTATTAATCGTAATTATTTCTGGTTGAACTGACAAATTGACATTATTATCATTATTAACATTATTTTATTGACATTCTCTTATATTTGTTTGAAGAGTCGCATTGTACTTTTGTGAACAAAATAGAAAGGAAATCGGTAAACTGAAAGTACTTTTTTGAATTGATCGATGCGTTGGTAAGCGTCGAACTTTTCAGGAAAAGCTTCAGACCAACGACCGCCATATGGTGGTTTCAGCTGGCGCTCTAATTGTCTCTTTTTAAATTATCTTACGTAATTATTTCGTTTTTTTTTCCTCGAGGCATGCCATAATTTCTAATTATACACCGTGCATAATTACAAGAGCCTTTCGTGATTTACGTGACACACGTTTGCACATGTATGAATGTACATAACTGCCAATAGATTCTGATGGTTATTAGAGCAATCAAAAGAAGGAAATTGCTATTACGGTTCGAACCCATGCGATGTGATTGCAGATGATTATTTAAGAGGTAGCAGTTTCTGTTTGATTTGAAGTTGCAAGCATTCCTTCACGTGATCATAGAAGGAATTTTATTTTATTTACAACCCTCGTATTTAACTTCTTAATCTCACTACACGGTTCTCATTTCGAAAGTGTAAAACATTTGACAATAACATTTATTTATGTTTAATCTAGAAATAAATCGCAAGAATTGTTTGTTTGTTTGGAACAAACATGCGAAGTGATCTTTAATCCTGGTGATTTTAAAAATGAAACTCAAAGACATTTCCAAGTAGTAAATTAATAGTTGGACTAATTTTATGGTTATGAGAAACAAAGAAAGCATTGAAAGTTCAACGACTGACAAGAAAATAATAAACCAAGGGAAAAAATGCGAAGCAATTTTCAGAGAGAGAGAGTGAAACTGCGACATCTGTGCTGGCGCTTCGGCGAAAGATGATTTTTCAGTTGGTTTAGCTTCAGCTAATGTCCTAGACTTTCCAATTACTTTTTCACCTAAGGCGACATAAAAGCTAATTAAGCTTTTCACATTTTCAAATTTCTTTTAGGATTTTCATCTGCATTGTCGAGAAATAATTGACACAAGTTGACTTGGATTTATTATGCATCTCTATTCGTGCGCCCATAAAATTTAATTGCAAATAAAATTCCCCGATGTATTCTTCAGCTTGAAGAGTTCCGGCATGCAAGTAAGATAAACAATTTTAGAAGGAACAAGTGTGCGCACACATGTTTTACGCTTCAACAGAATGTGGAAAGCAACTGTACACACATACAAACCGACGTTGCTCTCATTGTCCTCTTCAAAGGCATTCCAGCAAAAGAAAAAATATTTTACCTTCTTTACCTAAACGAGGAAAGAACGTTTCGTGCTTCGCAACCGGCAACAGGAAGTTGTAAAATACGCATTGCGTGGCACAAAAAGCTGAATTGCTCGTTTTAATTAGATAATAAAGGGCAGGTACGCACACTCATTACGATTTGCTTTATTCTACTTTCACTTCTTTGTGACCCTGTTGTAGAAACTGATACTCTGCGCGGTTAATTACCTCTTGACTTCTGCAATGTAGACAATGCGTTTATTTGTTGTAAATTGAATCGCATTAACATTTCAGTCGAGAACTGTTGCACGTGTTATGGCTCATGTCGTGAAGAATTACTTGACAAAAAGCTGTTGTTGTTTAGATGGACTTGTAACAACAGGAAGCACAGTTCTGTATAACATGTATGATACCCGTTAGGCAGAAATGAAATTTTTTATATGCCAAGGTTCCCCTATTGGGTTGCATGATTGGCGAAATTTGTTTAAACAAGACAGTCTTTCTTTTGCGCAAAATGTTGGTCTTCTCTTTTCTCTTTTCAATTTCCCCCCTATCTTTCCAATTTCTAATCTGTTAATTTTCTATTTGTCACCGTTTCGTTGAGAAGTATCTTTTTCGATTTTTTCGGCATTTTCGAGCTTCTTCTTTCAAAGTAGACGTGCATTCGCAGAGTCCAAATCCATTTCCGTTCTGATGTTCCACGTGTTACTTCCTTTGCTCTAGTCCTTTCATCGTACTTGTGTTTCCTGGTATTTTAGACGCTTCTGGGTAAAGTTCAAAAGACTGTAGGGACAAGCGTAGGTTTATTATACATTTCCGTAATTGGAAACTCAAAAAAAAAATGGCAGAATTAAAAATCTTATTGTTTCTCTTAATCTTGGATCGATAACTAGGAGAACAATGAGTAACGGAAGTGCGAACCTCAAGCGGAAACATGGATGCACCTTTTTGCGTCTTTCCCACGCCGCTGTTATTCCAAAGTTCACCAAGACATTTAAATAAATGGGGCCTCGTGGAACGAGCAGTCGCACGGTTAATTTCCAAATGCCACGCGTGCAACGCAAAGCGGAATTGCAAGCAATTTTATGAACTTCCGATGCACGTGCGTGAAATTAGGAAAACGCATTCAAATTGGCCATCGACGAAGGTCTGTGTTTCAAAAATATCGAAATATTTTCGAGTATTGTTTCCTAAAATTCTTTAAAGTAGTTGAGAAAGAGATCTTGATATTAGGGTAGGTTCTTCCCTTCCTTACATCAAATAGGGTTTGCATGGGTTGTATTCCTTTCAAATTGGTTTTTTGGCTCATAACTTTTGGTCAAGTTCTCTAGGCTCCAATTTCTTTTCAACTTATTGTTGTACTCTAAAATATGCTTACATTTTTTCCCTTACTCGTACAACAAGGGAGGTCTTCATGGTAGTCCGCAAAATTGTTTGCAAATGCACGCATGAGACTGCTTTTTACAATTTTTTATTTATTTGATTTGGCCTAAGTCTATGTTGTGTACCTTTCAGGGTGTCCTCCAGTTGGTTTCTCTTCATTTTCTTCAACTTGCTAGTCTCCTGGCGTCTTTCTCTTCCATTCATGATTCCTGAACCTGATGCATTACTTGCTTTCACTTTCCATTTTCTTTCACCTATGTACTCAGATGTTAATCACTCATTCACCCAATTTCCCTTATTTCTCTTTAATTTCTCTTTCTACCTTATTTTCTTTACTTTTATCTTTACTTTATTATTTATTATTATTTTGCTACCTTTCTGTTACCTTCTTCTCCTACTTTACGATTTTCATTATAATCGTTTGCATTTGATAAGTGGTTGGTTTGGTTTTTTATTTCTTGCCAAATCTGTTTCTTTGTTTCTTTTATTTCGCAAGTTTCTTCACTGTTTTCGTAATCTAGCCATTTCATTCACGACTTGCTTGCTGTTATATCAATGAGGACCCATTTTCCTTCATCCCCTCGGTTATGAAGTAGTCGTTCTTCCGTTCTTCCTTTTCTTACTGTTTTCTCTCTCTTCGTTTCTTTTAATTTTACAAGAAAAACAAATTAAAACTTTCCATCTATTTTCCCAAAAGATGTCTCCTCCTCTGTGATTACTTTCCTTCTTTCATCTTTTGCATTCTGTGAAGCTGACTGCTCAACTTTTGATTTTATTATAGGTTTCCCTTATTTTTGAGATCCATTTAGTGAGAAATGGGGGGGGGGGTTCTTTCGACGACCTTGTCATTTTCTTGCTGGAACCTGTTCACGCTTTTTGCTTCTCCCCTTTTACTTGCTCAGTCGTTCTGTCTTGTTTCTTTTTTTTACTATTTTCTCCTTTTTTCTTCATTCACAATTACCTTCAATATTTTTCTTCCTTGAAATTAATTTCTTAGAATTTAGATATTTCTTTCCTCTTTATTTCCTTTTCGTTAATGTGATTGCCTCTACATCGGTATGTGGTTTAAGTATTCATAACGTTTTTCCTTGGTTCGTTTCTTTGATTTTTTTGAAACAGAGCGAAAATTTATGCCAAGCTATTCAGGTAGAAATTCCAGCGCAACAAAAAACATGCAACACAAGCGGAGAATATTAATTAATCACTAATTAAGTAAACAGTTTGCTTCATTGACCGCCTTGAATACGCGCAAAAAGAACTATTTCAAAAGAAACCGAAACCAATGCGCCCCATACGAGTTCGTTTATAAATAACCAGTTATGATCCTTCGCGTTGATTTTTTAATGAAATTATTTTTAGAGTAGGTGAAAGTCAAACAAGACGCGCTTTATTTCGGAAGCACTCTACATTATATTCATAAATCCTTAGGGCTACTTCTTCTTCTTCTTCTTAATTGGAGGCGACCAGGTAGACGTCGTCGGTCAGTCAGTCAACAATAACGAATTCTTCGAAATAAAAAGATCCCGACTTAATTATACCTAAAGGAGATTGCATTACATATACCTGCTCCCTTTGAAAAGGGGCACATCTCCAAGGACTGAGCTATTATTTGAATTGAAAGTCGGTTTCGAAGGTAAGAGGTCGATTTGAAATGTTATTAGAAGTAATAAAATTTTTAATCTCGCGTTGAATAACCCAAGATGTGTTAGATAAGGTTTGAGCCTTGAGAGTTGTACGGTCGTAGACAGGTAAAGGTAACGTTTTTATTATGCAATTCAATATTGGAATTTCGATACCGTAATTGAGTATTTTTTTCCTAAAGGTCCTGTGCTAAATCGAGTTTGACCCGCTCGATGCCGCGCGCTGAAAACCGGTCCTTTTTAGGTTGTTTGGGACAGGTCACGATTTAATGACCTCCTATATGAATGCGCTTCGTATCGTTCATCTACATTCTACAGATATAATATTTTGTTTAATAAAAAAAGGAATTTTCGGAGCTTCTTGAGCTGTTTGATGTCGCTCCGCAGACGAAGAAATATTTTTTTATTGTCGAGGATTCCCCAAGTAAATTTGAGTTGTGAAACTTTGACGTTATAATTTTTTTTTGACAATAAGCTTCAGGAAGGCTTTTAATTGTCTACAACATTTTGATGGTGGACTTATTCCCCAACAATCACCTTCTAGCCTAGCTCTTTTCTTTTAAATCCTTTGCTCAGTCTCGCTCCAATCTTCCTCAGATTCTCCTTCCATGCGGTTGCTTCATCTTCAACAGGTGACTAAGCCACTATGACTTTCTTGTTTCGATATCCACGCTGATAATTGGTTCGTCATACAACGTGTACATTTCTGAGTCTTCAATTCCCTTCCCTCTCCAAATATTCTGCTCAGACCTTCCCCTGGTCTCTAATTCCAGCTGGTCCTTTTTACTCATAACCCATTCCTAACAGTCATGTGTAACGACGGTTTCGTATCTGATTTTCGTTGTGTTTTACCCCAATATAAATTCCTTCGGCACATTTACCATTTTTTGGCCCTTTGTTAAGGTTAAATTCTGCTCCTTAAATGCATCTGTTGTCAATTAAAAAGCTAAACATAACTATGCAATTATCAACTTCTTTGCGTTGGTCCTGAGTGGTATGGCTATGGGGATTCGGACTCACTTTCTTATGGATAAATAACATTTTGTACCAAATGTGTATGTATGGTTGTCTACCGTCGCTTTGACGTGAGGGAGTACTGGTTTCTGGAAACAGATAGTAGATAACTGTTAGCTGTTTCCAAAAGCTCGTGCGCCTCCCGCACCCGAACGAAGATAGACAACCATACATACACATTTGGTACATAATGTTACTTCTCCATAAGAAAGTGAAGCCCCGAACCCCCATAGCTACACCAGGTCCTGTCGATTTATATTTACAAGAAAAGACAGAAATTGCAATGTATTCATTCTCCAATAGAAATACGATGAGAGATGGGATGAATAATTTTTACAATAACTATGTTTTGTGTGCAGTATGGTATCAATAAGATGGGACCCCATCTTACCAAGAAAGACAAAGTCACTTCTACAAACATCCTGTACTCAAACGAAAAAAGATTGTATTAAATTATGCGAGAGGATTCAAGATGCTGCTGTTCATGTTCAAAATAATTTGTTTTGGAAACTTTTGAACAAAAGAAAATCTTGTCTTTATTAATAGGACTTCTTTTATGGAATTACGTTTACATGTGCGAATGATGATTTACGACAAAAATTAAGGAAACAATTAAGAAACGAAATTTACATTTTTTGTTTACGGCATGACTTTCGATCACGATAGTACATTTTCGCCATTGTTTCTTGTCAGCCTTTTGAATTTTACGACTTTCAACATGCACATTTCAGCTGCTTTTATCTTCAAGCATCTCGAGCGCAATTCGCTTTCGGTTTTACGCCGTTTTGTTCGCGTTCGCCGCTCTTAACCGAAAACGATTAATTTGCATTTTATCTTAACGCTACAGCGATTTCTCGTTAACGCCGAAGAAAGAGAACCTCGGGTGATTTCAATGCCTTGGTTCTCCTAATTAAATAAATGAAACCGATTCGGTTTACCAAGTTGCGAAAATGCGTTTTTTTTTTGAAAGATTGGTTTCCTGTTTTTTGCTTGCCGAAGAATTTTAATCAGCTTTATTTATTTGTTGACTTTCGAATGTTATGTAATTTAATTTTGATTGTTCTCAGCGCTTTAAATAAATAAGCCAACAAAATAAATTAATTTGATTTTGTCAACTTTTGTTCGTCAAAGTTTTAATTACTTTTAGTTTGGGTTGTCTAGAGCGCAGACATGTTTGTTGAGTTCCTTGCTCACATGTTTGATGAGTAAAATAGACTTTTGAGTCGCATACACATGGTGGTACTTGATGACGTACGAGGTACGTTTCGTATCTTGTCAGGTCGCATTTAATATGTTCAAAAAATTGTGAAGCAATTTACTACTTAACGATTCAACAAATTTACATTTTTTTTACATATTATCTTCACATAAAGGCTTCACACGGAGGGGTCCGATTGTACCACAGCAAGTTCATAATAATCGTTGATTCACCGGAAACGACTCCTTCCTCACTTAAAAAAAAACCTTTTCATCGTTTTCTTTTGTACCACGTTAGCAACACTGATTGCCCGTGCACGGTCATGCTTTTTATCGTCGACGACGTGCGGCAAATTTAATCCGGATCGGGGTACTTAGTTGGCGTTGTTTAGTGACCATAGTTCCGGTTAGGGTGGTTTAACATGCAGGAGAGTTCACGGTGTCTGCCGTGGAGGAGATTTCACGTGTGCAGCGAGCGTGGTTTGTTTGTATCACGTATTCACGTGTTTATATTGTCACGATTACGCCGTAATGGGAGACGGAATTAATTAATTTAATTTGTCATCTGGGTCAGTTTGTTACGTTTTAATACGTATTAAGTACAAGACGTGAGAAAGTAAAGACCATTTAAATATTTGAATATTTTTTGGAGCTAAAGATTTGGCTCAATTTAAATTGCACCAAAAATCAGTTTGAAAAAAAAAATAGAACGTGTTCTATATTTCCAAACAGACAAAATATTATTGTGGAAATTGAACTAGACCTTTTATGTATTGAAAAATGGGGTAGTCCTTTAAACTGTTTTATTCGTTTTTTGTTACTTATTTATTTTTCTTCAATCGGCAACTCAAGAACGCGACTGAGGCCTCGGCCTCTTTTATGCATTTGTAACTCGAGGTTGATGACAACATTATGCAAACATGTCGCACGAAATGAATGGCATTTTCGCATATTTACTTGAATTAATAAAATAAAATCGGTGCGTTTCTCACCGTATGAATGGTGCTGCTCTTTTTCGCAGGCTATCATACGATAATTCATAAAAGAGCTTAGCATTGACATTTATGTTTATGACTAACGTCTTTATTATTGCGCGTTTTTTTTTCTGAAACGTACGTACCGTGTAATTACGCAAGTTCATTATTCACTTAATTACTTCGCGTGGAGTTCTCAACCTGGTGGGAATTGTTTGGGACTGGCGCGATGTAAATATGAAAGTACAGATGATATTCTTTGATTGTGCTTTTGATTTAATGTCTAGATTAACTAAAGTTTATTCTACTTGTTTTTCATTTCTAAGTCTAGGAAAAAGAATTTATGATTTCTTTTACTATTCTTGTGGCTGCGTCCGTCCTATTAGATGCTATTTCTCCTTCGGTATTCACCTCCAATGGTGAGTAAACACAGATATTTAGTTTAAACCAAATTCAAATTCATCCTGTCTCTTTATTGGGCTAGTCTTGATTATGATAATCTTGGGGGAGATTTGTTTTCTTTTATTATAATTTAATTAAGATTGTGAATTATGAAGAATCTTTTGTTAATTCTGTTTTATAGGTATACGACTTGGAACCGGGCATATAGTACGCACATATAATGGTTACTAGACTGAAAACACCATGCCCATGTTACAAATAAATATATTTCTCACTTGTGCTTTGCTATGATCATCATGTAAAATGGTCTGAATCACAAATCGGTTTCCACATTGTATACAGCTATGTGCAAGAGAAATTTCTAATGTTTGTGATTCAAAAATGTGTGGTTTTCTATTGTGCAAAAAAGTTGTCAAAAATCAGATATTTGTACTTTATTTTTTAAGTAGAAATATGACAAAAATAAAGTCGGAATATCTAAAATCTAGAAAACAGCAATCTACAGGTGTTCGTCTAATATCCAGCTAAAAAAGTACTCAGAGAAAAACATGTAATGTAATAAATTGTCGCTGGAATGAAGCCAGTAAGAAATTGTATGAGATATTGACACAGTTGTAGTAAAATTACAAACAATAACATTATCACAAACTCTTTTAAACTGACACTAAATGGCGCACAAACACTTAATGTTTCGCAGTCGCTCGACAGCTTCGTTAGAAGTTTAAAAGAGTTTGTGATACAATTTTCATCGGACAAGAACCAGCTTTAATAATAACATTATCGTGTGAAACAATTGTGTCAATATTTCATACAATTTGTTACTGGCTTCATTTCAGCTACAATTGTGTTGCTTTTCACTACATATTTTTCTCTGTGTATACGTACACGAATGCAGTGGATCTATATCAGTATTCCTTAAGTGAAACTACAGAAAGAGAAATAGAAAAAGATTATGCAATCGATTGAAGTGATGCTGCATTTCTTTTTTATCTTTTGTTTCGTCTGAAATTAAATCACAGTTTACATGAAACTGATAGTGGAAGTCCTTCTTGGATGAAAACTCTCATTCCCAGTTGGCAATCGTCGTGTGAAAAGTAACTAACACATTATCATCCAACCCGAATATTACCCAACGTTGCCAACCCTCAAGCAAGAGAGTATCAAATTTACCCAGAAGGAACCAATTTTTCCAGATTCATCATTTAAGTTTTTTGTTAATATGAAGTCTCTACAGTTATAGTTTGAAATACAAGGTCATGAAAAGCAACTTTTTAAGGTATCGTTAGGTAAATAACTTTATATTTCTCCAAACAACATAACGTGTAACTTCCTAATTTAAAAAAAAATTAATATAGCTACAGGTTTCGATATTATGTCTTCATCAGACATCTATCATCAAAAAATTGTTAATTGAATATCATTGATATTCCTCCAAGTTCTTCTATCCAAGGATGGTTGATTTCAATTTTAACAATTTTTGGATGATAGGTGCCTGATGAAGACATAATATAGAAACCGGTAGCAATATTAAAATTTAAAACAAATTAGGAAGTACATTGTAACAACCGAACGGAATTGAAAATAAATGAGTAAAGAAAGTAGATTAAAAAAAATCCATACTTTTAATATAATTAATTTCATAAGGACTCCTGGAGATACTTTTCTCCTCTAGATACCACGACGAGAGTGAGAAAGAGATTCAAGTATCAAAGTACAATAATAAAAATACACACAATACAGTCAAAATAATTCGAGGAGAGAAGAAACGGTATTCTGTACATTAGAACTTCTGTTAGTTTCTGATGTTTCTCTAGGCAAATGAATTGCCATGAATGTTGAATCTGAATTCATGCAATAATCCAAAATTTGGGATAGTTCAATTTTAATTTCGAGGACGTTTCGTTTACGACTTGCTTCAATTTATGAAAACCAAATTAAAAGAAAAAACAGAAAGAAATAATTTTATCTTTGCTACCGAATATAAGTAAAACTAAGGAGAAAATTAATTTATTTATCAAGAAACCCAACTGTAGAAAAATCGTGACGTGATTTGAACAGATCACATTATTTATACATATAATCTATTTGGCGTCTCTAAGAGAGGTAAAATGACATCACCTGTAACACTTAAAAATCAAAATATTTCCATCTCGCGCACGGTTTCCGAATGAAAATGTATTTACCGGTAGAGGGAGTGCCATTTTTCTATTCCGTCTGTTTTTTTTTTCTTAGTATGCCCATACTTGTGTCCATTTGCGGATACCATCATGTTTCTCAAGGTTTGCAGCTCGGAGTATATTCTTCGAATTGTTTGTCTACTCTAACCACAGGAGCTGATTGCTGCAGTTTCAACTTATTGTTTTAACTTAATCACTTTGTTCTAATTCAGACTCATACGTTTAAATTTTATGATTGCAACATATATTTTCTAATTTTGAAATAATAAATTTTTGTACAGAATTCCGGTTCCTTATACCATCATATTGTCCTTAGAAAAAGGGCCCCACAATTCTTATTGCACCCGGGCTCTAGCATTTAGAAGGCCGGCCCTGCCAAAAATGATATGGTGCGTTAAACCAAGAGGAAGATAGATCTAAACTAATTTAAATATTAAAATACAGTATAAGAGCTGTAACCTGAACAAAATTAATAAAAAATGTAATCGATGTCCACAGACTTTGTTATCAAATTTTGTTGTTAGTGGTTTATTTGTTTATTTCATTTTCTTAGTATAATGAGAAACGTTTCCTGCGTACCTATTGTAGCACATTTTTTAAGCAAGGGTTTTTTTTGAAGAAAAGAAGTTTTACTTGTTAATTGTTACTAAATTTGTTTTGTCCCTTTATATTGTCCCTTTATATTGTATAAAAAAGCTAAATAATGCAACATAGATCTTATTTAATCGACCCATAAAGATTCATCGACTTCCAACGATCCTTTCCAAGATTTTTTCTACCCCTTTTAAGTTTTCTGGACCCCCCAAGGGGCCGACGTCGATTTCATTGGGAACAACCTCTGCGCTTACACATTAATAAAATTATTACAGTTCAAAATAATTAAAAAAGAAGTTTAATCTTACTATCCTATATTTTTCATACTTCATAATTAACCCCATTGTTCACTTACTATGAGATAAGCTTAAATTATTTCACTTAGGTATTTTTGTATTAATGAATGATTTTGCATTTCTGTCATTATATTAACTATTAAACTTTTATTTTGACTTATTTATAAGAAAATTTTATTTTGTAGGAAAAGGTAAAGAAAATGAACTTTTTTGGGCTTTATCTGTAAGCTCCACTTTCTCATAAATAGCTTTCTATTAGCTTTCGATTCGTATTCATCAAAAACGTTCACTCCCAGTTAATTTTTTCTCCATTTTTTGGTAGATCATTTATACATATTTTGGTTATTCGCTTCATCTTGGAAATTTTTATTTAAATATTTTTATACAGTTGACATCTTATCGCTTTGTATTAGAAGCTTGCTTTAAAATACTTTCATCCATCTTGAATTTTAATTTTTCTTTTTTATAAAGAACTGATTTTTTTAAATTTATTTATTTTTGTAGAGATTGTGACTTTCGGTTTGATAGTTTAGATCTTAGATTATCCACGTAAAATTTTTATTTCACTCCTAAACTTTAGTTAGGTAGTTTTTATTGCACCGAGACAATTCTAGAACCGTAATTGCGCCAGTCACAGACCGTTAAACCTCATTGTGTGTTATTTTATCCTTGGTATGTGACATACCACGAAGACAATGTTAATTCGTATTATTAGAGTTTTCATGTTCATCTGACGCTTCGTTTCTTGACTTTTTTTTCTGCATAATGAGGAGACACAGTTAGTACCAACAGGAAGTTGGAAACAAAAGTAATAAATTAGTACCTACAAAGAAAATGATTTCTTTCGTTAAAAAAAAATTCGTTCTATTTTGATTAACCTTGTGATAAAATACCTGGCAAATTTATTTGCTTGAGCTTATTGACTTTCAAGATCGTCAAGTTAGGTAAACGCAATTAACTTATATAATCCACGTGTTGGTTGGAAGTATAAGCTATTAACCACCGCTAATCACTAATTAACAATAAAAAGCAGAAGCAATTACTTCATTATGCGAACGAATTAATTGCTTGGCGTTGTTTGAACGGCAGGCAGGTGCCCGTTCGATTTACTCAAATGGCCCATAAATCTTGGAATTGCATAAAAATCACTTCGTTCCTTTCACGTTCGCCACGCATCGTTAATTTTTCTTTTGTTTCAGGTAAGCACGAGGTTTTCAGACTTTTAAAAGTTCATTGCTGGAGAAATTACATACATAGTCAACAAGGTGAGTCGGGCTGCTAATTAATGTAGACGTGGTGGATCGATTGAGTTATGGGAATGAATTTCTCCATTGTTGCATAAAAAGTAATTCCATCTTTATTAAGCTAGAATCGACAAGAATTCGTGTCAGCAAAGTAGATAAAAATTCTTGGAACTTGTCGTCCACATTGTTGACATCTGTGACACGCTTTTAATCAGTAACGTGTGGACGTAATTTTCTAATTACATACAACGTAAAGTGTACTCACACTTTAATCTATGGTAGATATTTAATTTAGCTAACATAAAAAATGAGCTCAAATGATTAACTCAATTCAATTTACATTTCTGCAAGACACAGTTTTTTTTTTAGTGCATCAATCCGTGCAGAGGCGTTTCCGGGTTTCGCTGGACACGACTTGAACGAAATAATGGCAAGTTGCGCAAGCTGCCAACATAATAATAGTAACGCGAGCTGTAATTCTGGCCGTAATATAACATGAGTTTAAGTAATTAGCCTAACTGTTAGGATCCATTATCATTAGTCATTATGTACATACATGTATGGGTTTGTTCATGGAGATTTTGGAAGGTTGTAATTTCCAGTGGCCTTAGATGAATCAAAAATTTTATATCTTCTTCACGGAACACAATATGTTCTGCTGTTGTTTGTGTGGCTTTTGTAAGCAGGTGTTTATATTCTCTCTTTCTGCCCTTCTCTTCACTTAGTTATTTTTTTCTTCATAGATCGATTTGAATTCAATTTAATTAAATATTCAGAAATGTTCGAGTCTTTAATTTTGTTTTCTTTTGAAGTTTTATTGTTTTGTCCTCGATTGACGAGGGATTTGGCTGGAAGAACTTATCCAGGCTTTGGAAGTCTAAAAGAAAATTTAGACTCAGAAAAAGAAGAGACTAAAAATGAATGAACGGTGGGAGGCACCGACCACAGCGCTTAAATGGATTCCGAAAGAAGAAGATGGAATGAACAGGAATGAGGAGTAAAGAAATGGAAGAAAAAAGAGATTTAATCGAAGAAAATTGGAACGACGAAATTTACCAGGGCACAAAAGTGATAAATGGCCAAATGAACAAACTTTACTCGACCTTGAAGAACTGAAGTTCTTAGTTTTTAGATCATGGATAGTACCCAGGGGAAGTGACACACACTATTCAAGAAACTAATGGAGCACAACTTGATAGCGTGGTGCTCGCTTTTAATCAAGATTCAAGCATTTGGATCCCCAGAGAGTTTCATGGTGGAATCTTCAGTGTTTCAAATATCCTTTTCCCTGTTATTTTATTATGAAGTTGGTGTTTTCATCATTTAGATTTAATACCATTTATACTAACAAATTGTGATATGTTTAATAAATACGATTTCAGCAATGCTCTGCTTTGTGTAGTACTGAAGTTTTTTCAATAGGATTGTGTGTTCAAAATAGAAGGCTTTTTCAAAGTCACAGATCTTCCTATTCCATTCCATTTACCATTTCATTTACAAAATGGATTACAGCATCTGTTCTTGATTTTTCTGGCACAACCCAAATTGATTTACAAAAAATAAGTTATTTTTCTCAAAGTGATCTATTAATTGAGTTTTTAGAACTGTTTCGAAACTTTTTTTGAGATTATAGGTACCATCGAGATCGAGCGGAAGTTTCCCTCTATAACCTCACCTCCCTTGTGAACTTTGACATTTTTAAATGAGTAGGCTAAACCCCATCATTTATGCGTTAATTGATAAGTAGAGTTAGAGGTGCTATAATTAGGGTTTTAAATTGTCTTTAATGTGTCGGTATTTATTTCCAAATAGTCACAGCTTCTTTTATTTTTTGTACTATCTAAAATATGTATTTCTCACCTCACTGAAACACTTCCTGAAATGTGAAATGGGGCAAAGCACCCTTGTCCAGATATTATTGTTTCTGATGGTGCTTGATATGTTTATAAAATGGTCATTTAGTTTATCTACGTTTAGAGAAAATAATTTCAGGAAATGAAGCTACGTCTTGATGTCAATCGTATGTTATTTATTGGGAAACATTTACGGAAAATTAAATCTTTACAGCGTCATCTCCTGGTAATTATTATGAACTACAGCGTAACAAATCTTCTTCAAAAGTTAAGAGGCCACTGAATATTGTACGTAGCGCCATTTCTTAAGTTTGTGAGATGTCTTAAAGTCAAACTGCAAATGCCAATTATTAGAAAAACAAAAACGAACGTGAGTTAGCTATTCAAGAACGGTTTTTTCAATTATGAAAAAAAAAGAACTAATTGCAATTGTGTATTCCTAGAGTGTCACCTCTTGCCGTAAATCGTAAATTATTTTGAAACATTAATGGACAATTATATTTTAGAGCGCCATCTCTTGATAATTATCATAAATTGTAACGTAAAAGTGAATCATAAATAAAAAAATCTAAGGATAGAATAGTATATTATTATACGAGTTTCACAAGAATGCCTCTTGTGAAACGTGTATAATATACTATTTTTTCTACTTTGCGTCACTTATTCAACAAAAATATGAAAAATATTGGATCTTTTTAGTATATGGGGAATTTTAGTTGTAATGCGTGGCAACACTGAAAACCTTTCGTTTTAATCAAAAGTCACATTAACAAGTTATTAATTTTTCTTATCCAGCTTCATTGTGAGTATATTGTTAAGTAACAAATAAATACTGAGCTATTTTGTAAAATCTATTAAATATTTTCAATTAAAAATGACTAAAATTTCCCCAAAAACAGTGTCACAATGAGCTTCATTGTGAAACTGTTTTTGGTGTCACAATGAATCCATTGTGAACGCAAAGTAGAAAAAGAAAATTGTACACGCAGTTATTTAGACATATATTCCTACAGTGCCACCTCTTGGGGGGTGACTAAATTTTCAGAGCGCCATCTCTTGGTAATTATTAGAAATTATAATGTAACAAATGAGCCGTATCGTGATGTAAAGTTAAGGGGCGACTGAATATTATACACAGCACCATATCTTACTTGGCTGTGGCAATTTGTGTGCAACATTTTCTTTTTTTTTTTTTTCAAATAAAAAGAATCCAATGTTTAGTAGGACAACAAAACAAGTGTGAGTTGCTAGAAAAGCAATTAATGAAGGAAGTATCCGAACCCGAAAATTAAAAAAAATTAAATAAGTAACTTCGTGGGTGAGAGTCCACCCTAGGGTGAGCACAGAACAATTTTATTGTCAGGGATTTTCGGCTTTTGATGAATAGCTCGCGCAACCACGACAGATAAAAAAATAATTGTTGTATTAAAGTAACGTTCTATTATACCGGGTGTCCCACGCCGCATGTATTCACCCTTCTAGAACTTTAGGTACATGAAATTTGGAAAGGATAACCCTTTAAATCACTTTAATTCACTACGTCTTCTATGTCATGATTTTTTTTTGAATCTTGTAAAAGTTTACTTCCAATTACAGCTTCTAATTATATTTTACATTTTACTATTATCAGATTTTATTATTAATAAAACAATTTTTACCCTTCCACCCATACAAAAACTTAAAAAAAGTTAATTGCAGTTACACCTAAGTTAATAAACGAAAAAGAAAAATCACTCAATGTCAACCAATCAAATTACATAGTTGCATTTAACTGAATCCAAAATTCAATTTATGAGTGAGAGTTTCTTCAACCTGCCACTAGAAAGTCTCAACGCAATTCCTCAAGAAAATAGAGAAAGGTGATTCCTGAAAGTTCAAAATAAGAGGATCAGAGAAGCTTAAGGATTACAGACACGCAGGGTTCATCTTTTAACGCGGTTAACTTCTAATGACTTGGATTAAATTTACCCAGAATTTTATATTGCATCGTTAATGACCAGAACATTTGATAGGTCTCCCAAACTAAATAATTTAAAATGAAATCAAACAGAGCATTAAAAAAAATCACTTTTTCTGCATTATTTCATGATTACGTATCATCAGTTAAAAGTTCTGTTACGTTTCATGTTGGGTCATCTTTTCCCGTTGCTATTTCATGTTTTTAAATTACTTTTGCTTATTATCAAAATTATTTTGCTTGTAACACACTATCTGTGTTTTTTCCCTATTTTTTAGAGTCGCTCAAAGCCAGTTAGTTTTTCTTAGTTGTTAAATACTTTGTCTCTTGTGCGTTTGCAAAATGTTGCGGCCTGTACAACAATAAACTACTAATTTACATCATATTACCTGTTCTTACACCAGCTAATCATTCTCGTTACACCTGAGTTCAGATAAGCAGCTCTTTTCCAGTCGGTTAAACTCTTAATACATTGCAATCCATTTCGAAACGGCAAATACCACAAGCGTTTTTTCAAACCGCAACCAAATCACTTCCCCCTCGAGGAAAATAATCTTTTGCCCTTGCGTTCACAATTGATTCGTGTGGTAAAAAATATTCAAATTAGGAATTGCCGTTAAAAATAAAATAAGCCTTTTCAACAATTATGCACTGGAAGTGTAATCGCCCTGCCTTATACAGGGGAATCTAATTGAGAACGTAATTCTTCGGGGAAATTATCGATTGTCCTTGCGCACGAGGATCTGCATATAATTCAGCCCGGTTAAATTAGTATTATTACGATGGTTGAAGAAGAAAAAAGCTCACGAGACAATGAGCGCACATGCTTTAATTGATGACCATCTAAAGGCTGCGCAACCTTGTTCTAATTCATACCTTAATGGCTTAACGCCTACGGATTAAAAATGATTAAATAAACTGCAGAATTCTTAACCAATAGTAAGTTTACGTTACGTTACTTCGGCCCCTACTAATTAATTAAAAGTTAGGCGGGATTTATAAATTGTTGTAAAGGTAATAAGTCTAAGTCTACCACAATCTATAAATCCAACCTTAGGTGTTCAAAGCGAGCTGAAAATAAACGCACACGCAGATATTTACAAGATTTACAATCACACGGTGTAAGGTTGCGCTTCCTGCCCGAGCCGAGCCGACTCGAAACGCAAAGATGTAATTTACGAGATTAATCTATTTACTTCAAGGAACGGAAAGAAGCCGGGACTTAATTATTTCCTTCATGCTTGCACGTGCAAGGGCCTACGCTAAAAAAATGCGCCTCGCATTTCCACATGGTTTAATTATTTAATAATCCCCAATCGCCATGAATCAAGTCGCGTCGCGTTAATTAATGGCCGTATGGCAAGCGCGCGATCGCAATGTTTATGTTTTCGTTAAATATTTTAGCGGCCGCCGGGTGTGATGTATTTCATGCCTGAACCTGTTTCAGGATCTGCAGGCGAACGCAGCAGGACTTCAAGTGCGATTCAAATAACGTGAGATCGTTTAAAATTAAATAGAATTCAGAATGTGTTCGATTGTCGCTTGACCGATCGTTGAAGTCACTCGCGACTGTTACTTTTAAATAAAAATTTAAACGCGGATCGTTTGTATAAGAACAAAATTAAGTTTATTCAAGACGACCACTTTGAGAAAGTGCGCGAGATTAGCAACAAAGCGTACAATAGAAATTTCTGTCTGTTAAATTATCTAAAGATAATGTCGTCGTTGTGTTCATTGTCGACGAGAAAAACTCGTCGACGCGTGAATGTCATGCCGTCACGCGTATGTGTATTTTTTTTTTCATTAAAAATGCGTGTGCGCTTTTCCGTACTGACGTAATTAAGTTAATGATGTATTTGCTGTTTTCAATCATGGCATATTGTTGTTGTGAATACCGGATGTTTACGGCGAGCAGAATGCTATTCGATGGCAATTAAAACTTAACGGTGCTAATTTAAATTGTTATCTCATTGGGTGAATTACTGTTTTTTAAAATTATGTTTTATGTGAGCTCTTCTCTTCCCTTGCAGTTGCTGTGCTTAAATCTTCATCATTCCCAAAGCCCGATTAATGTGGCTGTTGATTTATGTTTGAGATTTGAGTTGAACTTTTATTTCAGCAATCTGCTTCTGGAACCTTTACTTCGTTGCTCACCTCAAAGCCCTTGAAACAACTTTCCAACAATTCGTAATTTGCATGCATGCCACATTGTTATACCCGTCTATTATCAGATCATGCCGCAACTATGTTAGGTCGTGATAAATTCTTGCGTAACATTATTTACATTGTCTTTTCAAGTAAATATACCCGTTCTTAATATGCCGGCAAACCAGGAAATTCACCGCGGCAAATTTAATTTCCTTTTTTTTTTTGGACAGAAATTAACTGACTTCAAGTGGCGCGAAGACTGACGACAGACGTCTCACTTAAATCAACATTTTTGGGAAAGCGCCAGCAACCGGGCTTTGATGATTTTATTTACTTTAATAAGGTATGCATGCTAAACTAAAATGTGCATTTAATTTAAACAATTTATTTCTCTCCGTGGTAGAGTGCTTTAGGGATTTAATTGACGCTGACGCTACGTTGAGTGAATGGGAGAAAGGTGGCTCAACAAATTCTAATCTGCAGTAAATTAAAGGATAAGATGAGGAAATAAACGCATACAAATCCTAATTCAGAAACGCTATTAAAATCTGGTTGCGTCATGCATTTTAATTTAATCGTATTGATAAAAGTGAAAAGCTGCTTGGGCGACGAAATTCATCGTGGACGCAAAAAAAGATAATTAAAAAAAATGGAATTCTTTTTGATTTCTTTCTTTAATTAAGTTTGTCACGCGTTCTATATTTCACGTTGTTATTAGTTAGCGACACCGATAACCATTTCCTGTTTTCTCTCGCGCGCTTATAAGTGCATAGAAAGAAACTTATATCCCATATACGTGATGAATTGAGGCGATTTAATGATTGTTTACGTAAAAGTGTTACGAGGAAAATTTTTATGAGAAAAACGGTCTTTTCCCCTACACAGCTTGGAATTTGGAATTCTATTTTCCATTCTACCTCTTGACTCCAATACAAATTTATTTTTATAATGTCTTTATAACTGATTGTTCCTTCTCGCATGAAGGGGCAAGCAAAATATAAAAACGTGGTTTCACACATTACATTTACAAGAACGAAATGACTTAATAATAATAAATTACACATTGTTATGCCAGGGTTTTATTTGGTCATCATCATTTCCTGTTGCTATTCTTCGAAATTGATGTTTCTTTTCCAGCTCAGATACTGCAGTATATTTAGGATTTAGGACAGAAAGTTCTAAAACTCATCACGATATCTAACAGCCAACAATAATTGCCAATTCTTAAAAACAATAAAAATAATTATGAGTGCTTTAATTTTCAGGTGTTTCAAGTAGAATAAAATTGGCAAGGCTTTAGCTTAAGATAAAAGCGAAATAAAATTCACGCTCTGGCAAAGTGAGGTGTTTATCACTTTCTTTGGCGAAACGCGCAGACAACAAAAGCACGTAAGAAAACGCCAAGAACAACGGCGACGACGACGAGGGGCATTAACAGCGGCTCTTCACCTGTGAGTCACGTGCGCTTTTGGTGGAACGGGAGCTTTGCACTGAAAACAGGCGTTCATTTGTTTGCCCGAGCAACAATCCGAACAACTCGAAGTTATTGCACCGGGTTAACACCTACGAAGAAGTTGCGTGAAATTGGGCGACTTTATGACATTCGCTAAGTGCATCATAAAAAAGATTCGGAGCTATATTTCTTTTTTGTTTTGGCTAGTTGAGTTTTCCCCAAAACATGTTTCCAAAAAAATCCTTTGTAATTATCGCCGAAGAAGTATTCAAAGACGATTTCCTTTTTTATCTGTTTTCTATTTTTGCATCACCCCTTACATTCCAAGTTTCTAATACAAGTAATTCATAGAAAGTACAGATGATTTTTCCCGCGCCAGCAATGTCCAAATATGTGGAGAGGGATGTTTGATGTAGCTAATAACATTTTGTTATTATTTGAAAAAATTGAAGGTTTCTAAACTTTCACCGCAGCAGCGAGTTGAAAGGGTACCTTCATCTAATTTTCTTTTTTAAGTTTTATCAGCAGATTCCTAAGATTTACTAGGACAAAGCAAACTAAGTGAAACCGTGAAGCAAAAACTATTGGTTTCGCATCGCTTCGCGTTGTCGGATTGGTTTTACATCCGCGAAAAAATTGCCAAAAATTCCTAACCCACTTATAAACGAGGTATCAAATAGTTCGATACACTTAACCATTTCCTTCGCCGCTTTATACCTGGCGATGCACGACAATTCGCCATCCTGTTAACGTTTAATTAATTAATAGAACAATGGTGACACGATTAGCCAGGAGTAGAACAAGTTCGTTACGAGTGATTGACTCTCGTAGGTTTCTCCCAAATACTTGATTAGAAAATATTTTCTTCATTTCACTTTTTGTATTTTAATTAACGATCGTAGTAACTTTTGGGCCTACGTTCATCGTAAAGATCGTGAAGTAAAAAGGAGTGTTCATTGTTGTAGTAACGACCTAGCGAAACCGACGTTAATAAAGAAACTAACGACCGAGATGTCAATGTCTTCTGGCGATACAATACGGCGATCATTTGCTCATTTGCAAGCAGATTCTCCCATCGTTTATCCCACGAGTGTGTTGGCTTCTGCCTTGGTGAATCGCTTCTGTGAATCCGCCGAATAAAAGGTGTTTCACACTCGAACGCTGGCGAACACTTACTCAGCCGTTTCTTTTGATTCGATTTCCCTTTTCGTAATAGTTGCGCCACAGATCGGTTACGGCGATTAATTAATTGCGCGATTGTTGGAGCTTCTCATTCCGCTGGGACTTCATTTATTTGACAGCGACGAAGTTTTGTTTTATTTTAATCAAGAAAAGAAACGTAAAGGAACACAGAATGTAGAATGAAAAAGGAACCTGTTAAGATCTTCAACTTACTTTTAATTGAAGTTGAAAAAAAAGAGGCAAAGGATGCGAAAATAAGGAGAGTGAAAGAAAGAAGATCACCCTAGCATCTTCAATAGCATTCCCCTAGTTTTACTCAAAATCTAGCTTGAACTCCCCTTGTCTTACGGCCTGATCAAAGTTTTGGGAAAAAATAGTTAATCCTTTTGGTTATATTAGACAAAGCTTATTATTGGTGAAAATTATCTTTGAGAATTAAACCAAGGTGTTAGTTTCCTTTTTACTTCCTGCCCCAATTCTGGTAAATTGGGATTATGGATAAATTAAAGATTGTGGACGAGAATTTTGATGACCCTCAATGTGAATGCCTCTGGCCTTGAATTGAAACTTAAAATTCGCAGAAGAGACGACCACGTCCCAGTCGAATATCTCGAATTGCTTCTTCGCCTGGTAACAAAAGCAGCGATCAATGTCGAAGATAAAGAAGAATAACAGCAGATTGCGTCATACGTGCACGGTGCGTCGACTCGCGGCGATGCAATTTGTATCTTTTTGCATTGAATGGCAGTTAACATATCCGCTCGAAAACAAGCGTTTGTCTAAAAATACATTATCCTCCGGGCGGCGTTTCCTGCTCATTTGCATGTAGCCGATACGACCGTGCGCTTAAGCGAATCACAATGGATGACACACGCGCTTTTCGACGTTTCGATTTTGCTGGAAACTTAATTGCTTTTGGGGGCGTGATGGGCAAGCTTTCGACCGGAAATTTCCTAATTGGGGAAACTACCGAAATCTGCCTTTTTTTTCACCTTCGCATCACCTTAAAGAAAATTATCATTCAAGACCACATTAAAACGTATAGAGGCGTTCAACTAAATCGATACCATTTGAGGATTTTGTCGGTTTTCTTTTCACCGTCACTATAAGCGCCATTAGTGTAGAGGGGTGTCGATTTAGTTGAAGGTTAGTATGCTCAATAGATTGCGACGATTTCTTGAGAGACCATAAAGAATTTCCTTTGGGTTAAATTACTTTTTGTTTGGAGGTATATAATTGCTCAGCCTCAACCCTTCAGGGGACTTCATTTCCTGTTCTTAATTCTCGTATGTCCAATGCATCTGGTGAACGTAAGTTTTTTTTATTTCACTTCACGTATTTATAATTTTGTACTTTCTTCTGTATTCAGCAGTTTCCTGAAAATCATAACCAAAATTCTTGGTAACTTATGATTTGTTTTGAATACGTAATGTTCACCGTTATAACTAATTATTACGGTAATGTTTTAATACCAAATAACTTTGTGAAAATTATGCTAAACACGCTCGATCGTTATGTTTACATTTTCGTTGTTTATTTTGCGCTGTTCTGTTTATAATAAAATTAGGGTCAATATTACTTGTTGCTTAGCGTGACGCGTTTAGTTTCCAGTCGAACTATCTTAACAATAAATTATTTCATTGGTTGTTTATTTTCTAGAAAATAGCTGAAAGGCTGCTGATATAATAAATTCAGTTACTTGTTAATTAATATTAAGTTTCTTTTTAATTAAAATCCTCAATTTTGTTTTAATTTTTAAAAATGGAACTCTCATTGTACTTCTGACGGAAGTTTTTGTTTCAAGCAATTTTTTAATGAACAGAGTAACCACAAAAAAATGAAAATGTAATTAATAATAAAAAAATTGAATGTTAAATGTTAGTCTTAAAACCTCCATCTTCTTTACAGAATCATGAAAGAATATTTTTTTTCATGTTCATTAGTGCAGTGTCGATTCGTCCTTCTTTTCCGCACCCTGTATATTAATTACAAAAAGAACGACGAAATAAAACTTAACTTTGTTTTAAAAAGAGAGAAGTTTCCATGAAGTCATTTCAACTAATTTCTTGCATTTATTTACACGACGACTCTAACTTGCAGAATCTATGATTAAGTGCGGCCCTGATCGTTTGCATATTATACGCATGTAATCAATTCTTCATTTATAATAATTAACCTTTATTTTAAAAGGAAATGAAAGTATAATGAGAGACACATGACGCATGATTTCATGCTTTGCGGCCGGCGCGAAATTTCTTTCGCCTATTATGGGCGAGATAGTTATTTATACGATAACAAAAACATTACATATTAATAATAAGATAAATGTCTTTTTTTATCATAGCAATTAATTTAAATTAAGCTTCTAGCTAAATTAAATTACACTAGTAAACGTAATGTTAAAATAAAATAAAATCGAATGGAATTAAAAAGAAAACTGAAATTGTTTAACAATCTTAAAAAAAACAAATTCAAACGGGAGTTTACAATTACGCCCTTTTCAAGCGTAATAAGTGTTGTTCCGTGGAACTACTGTTCTGCTGATGAGGCTTCAACTAGGGCAGAAACAGTTATCAGAGGATGCTCGAGGATCTCATTGTAATCAAGTCGACTTGCAGTAAACTTAAAAAAATAAGTGTCCGTTAGATGAGATGTAATAAAATGCAACTGTTTCAGATGACTTTTGTTCTGACGCGCAACCAGTTTCGCCAGCGTCAACTGGATTGACTAAATTTTAATACTGCCATCTTACGGTCATTTGTTGTCGAAAAATAGCTGTAACTTCTTAGTGGTGGCCGTCAGATGGCGCGACTAGAATTAGAATTTTTACTTCCCATTTAGCTGCCCAGGCCCTGGTGTATGCTTTTGACCACCTCGAATTAGTTAGCAGCTGGGGTCCAATCATGAAATCATTCGACATCATGTTTGTCGTAGGCGACATGACGCAATTCCTGAACGATTTTATAGTTCTGTATTAGAGTCATTTTGACGTCATCACATTTGTCGAGTGATTTCAACAATTGGGCCCTTGTTAGAACAAAGCGAACAAACCGGGACAACAGAAAAGGTTAGAACCGCCGTATAGGCAACATATTATACTCTGTTGGTAACAGTCAAAATCAGTTAAAAATCGTGAATGAGAGAGATGCAATTACACGCCCGACAAGATTCACTCGAAAGTCTAGTTTTCGAACGCACCCTAGAATATTCAGAACCAGTTGCCCACCGAAGTAATGATCAATTTCGACAGCTCTCTCATATTTAAACCTTTGCTTTTAACGATCTCGAATTAGTTAGCGGCTGTTGTTAGAACAAAACGAACAAGTCTACAGGGACATCAGAAATGGTTTCAAGTCACGTGACGTCGCTGTATAGTAAGCTTACCATCTGTACCCTTTAAAGAGTACAGGTACTCTTTTTCAATACCAAAAATTGTGTACTCTTTCCTTAAATCCTCCACAAATGTACTCTTTCACTAAATCTCCCAAAGCCAGTGTAACATTTAACTCAAAGGAACCATTATTAATGATCACACTTCCATCACGACTGAGGCGCTGATGTTTTTCACATGCCATGGTTATTTTTATTTATAATATTGTCACGATGTCATTCTCTGGGAAAAGAAGTAAAATTTCGTAATTATTGCAATTGTGTGAATTTCAAAATTATGTAGGATCAGCATCCATTAATCAATTAGTAGGTCAGCCGCGTTACACACGCTCGCATTCCACTTTACGTAGAAACGCAAAGCTCTGCGAAATGTAGGCGTGTATGTTTACATGTGCCCATTAAGATTGAGGCAATTAGAACGTCTTGTAAGAAACAAATTTGGTAAGGGTTAATTGATGCTGACACCTTGAGAACTTTGTACCTTGGACCGAACCTCAGCCACCAGGACAAAAAGAATCGATTGTGATGTAGAATTAGAGATGTATAAAAAGGTAGAAGTAAGAGTAAGAAGAAGTCAGTCAGAAGTAGTAAGTAAGAGTCGACAGTCAGAAATAGAGTAATTAATTAAGTATCAGTAGTAAGTGAGAAGTGCGCGGAAAAAGCTGAGCGAGTGACCCTACGAGCTAAGGGCTGGCCTCGAGGGCCAGACCCTCCCCAGTTTAGGTAGTTAAGTTAAAGTATACATTAAGTAAGTTTGAAGTTAAAGTTTTAATGTTTGTTCGTTTGTTCTGCACTTTCTACACTTTTAACTCTTTTATTCTACTTTTCTCACTCCTACTTACATTATATTATATACATCTCACTCTCTCAGGAGCAGTTGGTACAAAAAGTATAGCAAAGTGCAGAACAAACAAACAGACCTTCGGATTAATTAAATTAGAATGATTAAACATAAAATTTAAGAGACAATTCCGTGACAATATAAACGGCGAGCAAATAAAAATCAGATTCGAGTAGACGGTGTAAAGAAAATGTATGTCTGTGACTAAATAAAAAGTCAATAAATTTGACAGTCTACGAATGTAGTACATTAATTAATTCAGTTAATCACAGACATTGCACCGCCTACTCTAATCTGATTTTTTTGCTCGCTTTTTATATTTGACAGTGACAAATGTAAAGGTACAAAAGCGCCATCTAACAGAAAAATAGCAAGCTACTAGCATCACTGTAACCTTCAAACCCATACTTAAAAATTCAAGTAGGTTTATATCAAATGAAAATATTGCAAAGTCACGTCGTAACCATAAGATTATTATGAACATAACCTAACTTTTCACATCCATTTAATTACGATTTTCTACAAAATGGATGGATAATAAAACGCTATTAATGAAATAAAACATTTATTTTATTACAAATACCTCGAACAAAACCTTTTGACAGTTGACGCTGTTGACAGCTTGTAGTTATTCAAGGTTGCAACATACGTACTAAGCTACGACGTATCGTCATAAAATCAAAGCAAGTTCAGAACCCTCTCGATAATGGATTTTTTTGAACGCACGTTATTTTTTATAATGCAGAGAAAAGGAAAACAATAAATCATATTTAATTAAATTTTAAGGCTACCATCTAACGGCCACTCGTCAGAATATAGCTGTAACTTTTATGGGGTGGCTGTCAGATGGCGCCACTACAACTCCAATTTTTACCTTCTATTTAACTGTCCACACCCTGTTTTTTACCTTGCGATGTTGGTTTGTTTCTATTTCTTTATTCGTTTTTCTCTCAATATTATTTAATTTTCATTTGTTTTAGTCTTCTCGCTCATCATAATACCGTTTGTTTTGATTATATTTTCATTTGTCTCTGACTTTGTAACTGTTACATCCTTTTTATTTTAGCATGTCTTGTAATTAATTCAAACTTTCTTCCGTATTTAATTTCAATTCTAAGTTTACCTTAATTTAATTTTTTTAATTTCTTTAATCCTGCTGGCACTTAAAAGTAGACGCCGAATTATACAGGTTGCTCCCATACGTTGTGGCTAAGCTCCACCATCAAGTATGTCTACATTTATTTTTATTTCGTTTTATTTAAGGATTATGCAATTGCTTGATTTCCGGCAGCGCATTTATATGGCAATTAAATAAAAAATAAAATAAAAACATTACTTCCAGTAACAAGTCTAATTTAAATGTTACACAAACTTGAGCGATAAGCGCAACGGATGAAAGATTATTATTAATTGCAAACAAAACTGCCAATAAAAAAACTTCTTAAAAAAAGAAAAACGACCGCAGACGCGAGAAATCGAACTGTGCAAAACAAATTAGAAACCGCCGTCGACAAAACTGCCCCAGATAATTTTTGCAAAATTTTTCCTCGTTTATTTGTCGAAGATAAACAGCGGGAAACGCAAATTGGCGAGCGCATGCTAATTGGCGCGATTTACAATTTACAAATTAATCGCAGGAATATGATATCGAGGAAGAAACGAGCGATTTAAAAAAAAAACCAATTACCGGCGCGACGTGGCGTAAAATCTCCCAGCATTTGCATACATAAATGATTCTATTAGTATTCGAAGCCGTCGTTATAAGCCGATTGAATTATGTTAAGAGCAAATCAACATGTCTTAATTTACTTCTGTAATTATTTGCACGCTTGACTTATCATGTTTTCACTGTAGAACGTCTTTGGAAAACAGGCGTATCAATTACAACTAATAACACAGGGAAAAGCTAGATTCTTTTTTAAGTCCAGCTCTGGGTCAACCCCTTTTGGACTTCGAGCTTTTAACAGTTCATTGCAGGGTAGTCTTGTTAAAAGGGATGTGTATGGTTTTCTCTTTTATTATTTGGTCTAGTTTTGACTTAAGACTTCTAAGGAAATGAGTGAGTTCAGTAGAATCTACCCGCACCAGTCTTCCCTCTTGAAACCAATCAGTTTGTCCCTCGCATTTGGATATAAATGCAGGAGCAGCAATTGAACACATTCAGATTTCTTTACCAAGCGCAAGAAGTCTCACCCTGAAACATAATCCCGGAAGTCTTAGATTATAACTCATTTGTTTATCATTTGTATCCAACCAACACTCACAGGATACACACACGCAGACACGCACGCGGAAGTCTGTCTGCAAAGTCTTTTAACAATAAAATTTCAGATTGTCGGATACGAAATATTAATTAACCGGAAGACGAAAGCATCTTGTGCGCCCGTAATTTTTTTTTAACTTATAGTGAACCTCTCTCATCTCACCCACTTACATAACTTATTTCACCTGTAGAAAGGCGCGGCGTTCTCCGCATATTTCAGCGTCTAACATGGAAATCGCTGAATTACTCAACCTGACGTAACCGTTCACGATCGCTTTGCTCCTCGCAGTAATTTGGCCTGAAATAGTTGCGAACGATCCCCGTTATCTCGCAGTTTGATTTGATTAATGCGGCGAATAAACGTGGAAACGCTGGTTGGGCAAGACCGTCGTCCAATTAAGCGAACTCTCCCATTGTGTTGGATGAAGAAAGCCTTGAACGAGAAGATTTCTCTGAAACAGTTTTTTTTTCTTTCGTTACCGAGAAGAAATTCCGTGGATTAAAGCAATGCAAAAATCCGTGACTAATTGACAGACCTGCGAAAAGGTACGATTTTTGGGCATTAATAATTCAGTGAAGTACCGAAAGTGCAAGTTCAGAGAAAGCTCGAGAGACACGTACTGAATTCGTAAGGATAAGAAAGTGCATTGAGTAATTTACTTTTGCTTTGGATTTAAATATGTGTGTCATTAACACTACTTATAAAAACAATTGAAAACAAATCTTCAGTTTAGTTTTCATCCATCCAACGGATTTTTGTCACTCGAACATATCCGTAATCTCGTTTTCTCTTTACCTTTCTTTCTGGTGATGACCCGCCGATGAAAGAGCTCCATTCGTACCCAGCTTTAATTGCTTTTACATTTATCCTATTTTTCATCTTTACCTTTTTCCAATTTTTCATTGGCCACCAACGACGTGGAACTTTAAAATTTATTAAAACTGAAACTAATTTTTTTTTATAAATAAAACCTAGCCCTGCTCATCTCACTTTCATTATAAACATTAAAAGCTATTTGTTTTATCTCCAATCACTTCAGTTTACATTTATCTCACTTATCCCAATTCAATGAGGAGCTCCACTTGTCTCCAATTTTTATTTGTATTTATCCAATTTGTCATCAAAGCGACGCGGAATTTTAAAATTAAAATTGAAAGTAGTTTTTTTTTAATGTAATTTAAATCTGATTACATATTTGCTTCATCTCCAATTACCCCAATTGAATGAAGTGTTTAGGCAAATAATTTTATTAGTTGGTTTGGTTTCAAGGCCGTGCAACTTTTTTTTTAACGGTAGGAGGGGAAAATCTTCGAAAGACACCGCAACATCCGTGTGTCTTCCGGATTCTTACCGGCTAACCCTCCCCCACCTTTAGCCCCAACCCAAACCTACTCCCTTCAAGTCCCGGAACTACTCGAATGTATATCATCAGGATTTAGGGGTCCCACGTTAACCAATCTCCTGTGGTCAATTGCTCTTCCGCTCTTTTCATGTCCTTGCTAGGCCCCTTATCTTTACCCTTAAAGAGCTATCCCCGATGGTCTCTTTCTCTTCACGCTCCCTTGTTTTCATTATCTTATTTACTAGTCCCTTGATCGCTTCCCAGTTTTCTGTCGATTCTAACATTTTCTTAACTACACTCTGAGGGGTCAACCTACATCCAACTAGTGACTCCAGTTCCTGCCTTTCATTTGTCCATCTGCTGCACCTCAATACCGCGTGCTCTGCATCATCGGGATTGATCCCGTAATAAACGCACCGTGGGTCTTCTACTCTCCTTATGGCGCTAAGATAATTTCTAAAACAGTCATGTCCAGTGAGAAATTGGGTTATCTCATCGTGGTCTCTCTCGCACCACCTCCGTCGTATTCCATGTCCCTTGCCACCTCAGTCAAGTTTCCTCTCTCCCGTGCTTATCTTCCGAATCGGATGATTTGTTGTGGTATTTCCATTTCCTCTCCTCTACCTGCTCCTTGATTGGAATCATGCCTGCGATTACTAAAACTGTTTCCTTGGACACTGTGCGATAAGCACTGGACACCCGAATAATGGCCATTTTCCTTTGGACTTTCTCCAATCCCGCCCGGTAGCTTTGGGTTTCCAACGCCCCCGCCCATGTCGCGTCGGTGCCGCGTACAACATTATGGAGTTTATCATGCTAGCCAAAACCCTCCTCTTGCTCGCTCTTGGTCCTCCGACGCTTGGCGTTATCCTCGACAGAGCTGCGCTTTTTCCGCGGTTTTCTGTATGTGATGTCCAAAAGATAGACTACGGTCAAACCAGACCCCGAAGTATTTAACCGCATTCCCGGGTTCTACAGCCACCTTCCCTAGCCGAACGTTCATCTGTGGCAATTTTCTTTTCCCCGTCAATAGAATGGCTTCTGTTTTGTCAGCCACCAAGCTAAGCCCCTTATTCTTCATCCACTCCATTATATTTGCAATAGCTCTATTCACTATGTCCTCTAAGGTGTCGATAGTCTTCGCCATTCCAATCACCGCCAAGTCATCCGCAAAACCCACTGTGGTAATCCCTTCCGGCTGGACTAAGTCCAGAGCTCCATTGTACAACAAATTCCACAATAGTGTCCCTGTGGGACACCCCTAGTGACTTAGGCTGCTTCCTCCAGACATGTATAGCATCTTCGGGAAACAAATCCTTCATCCTTTCTAGGCACATCCTCGCTGGACCCATCAACTTAAGTCCTTTTACGGCAATCTTATAACCTTCTCCCCAAGGCCGTACAACTAGCGGATTCTACTCGCACTCACTATGAAAATATTTGATTGGTCAGCACACGTCCCCCTCCACACTAATCAGAGCGCTGGGTCTATAAATGCAGGAGCGGCAGCAGCGGGGGTAGAAGCTTTGAAGTCGTCCCTTTTTGCAACATTGATGAAACGTCAAGGAAGAATAACTTGTCTGACATGACGATGATATGGACACTTTAAAAAAACATGGACGCTTTAAAAAGAACGTTCAAAAAATTAATTGGCAAAGACCTCTTGCTTCTGGGTACATAGAGACCCATTCACTTTTTACTACGTCGTGCCGCTGTCCCATTCTCCCTTGGGCTAATTTGTGGTCCTTATTTATATTTAATTCTGTTTTCTTCCCTTTCCTACTATCTTACGTCTAACTTGATATCCTTAATTTTTGGCAAAGATTTCGACCTGGAACTTCCCCTTCTTCGTTTTCAATTGGAAATATATTTTTACATTTTCGACTCATCTAATCTTCATTCCACGGATACTTTGGGTATTTTTTTGTTGTTTTTTTCTTTCATTCTTTTTACGTGGCTGTTTATGTAATGGTGGTAAGACTGATAAGTCTTCAGATGAAGGAAGGCTGCTTCCTCAATATTCTATTTTTTAGGGTAGTTCCGGTTTGTGCTTTCGAAGCAAACCCTTTCCATTTTTCTCTATTCTCTGTTATCCTTCGTCGTATCCTTGACATTCTTTAGGTACGCTTTAATTCTTGCAACCATTTGGGTCTATTTGTGAGTCTTCCCCTTCCTTTTTTTTAATTGGAGAAATATACAGTGTGTGGCATTTAACCGGGTTTCTTCATTTTTTCGCCTGTTGTTTTATAAAAATGTTTTATACAAAAGTATCATTATTTTCGAATATACAGGATGTCCCAGTTTGGCTGTACGATGTGTTACTTCGTTATTTTAAACGGAACACCCTATGTTTTATAACGAATTTGAGCTTGTCAGGTTATTTTAGGGTAAGTTTGATAAGAGTTCCCTATACCTAAGTCCTATGGTTTTTAAGATATTAGGCTTTGTTTATGGTTTTCGGAAAATACAGATGTAACTTTTATAATTAATATCTCATTAACGAAGAAAGTTAGAATGCAAATATTGTGGTACTGTTACAAGCTAAGTGGAAGGTATCTACCGCAGTAACAAAATTTACTTTTCATTAAACAGTAAAAAAGAAGAAATGGAAATAGTTTTACTGAATCCCTGTTTAATGAAAAGTAAATTTTATTACTGCGGTAGATACCTTCCACTTAGCTTTCTAACATTCTTCGTTATTGAGATATTAATTATCAAAATTAAATTCGTATTTTCCAAAAACCGTAAAGAAAGCCTAATATCTTAAAAACTATAGGACTTAGGTATATGGAATCCTTCTCAAACTTACCCTAAAATAACTTGACAAGCTCAAATTCGTTATAAAATATAGGGTGTTCCATTTAAAATAACGAATTAACACATCGTACAGCCAAACTGGGACATCCTGTATACTCGAAAATAATTTTAAATTATGCGGAGGTTGAAAGGATGATACTTTTGTACAAAACATTTTTTCATATTTTCAATAGGAACGGCGTAAGTGAAAAAAACCCGGTTAAATGCCACACACTGTATATATCACGTTCATAACAACTGAGAAAGGGAAATCTTGTTTGCGGATTCTTTCTTGATCTAAGCAAGGCCTTCGATATCTTCATTCACAATATTCTATTTTACAAGATGCACCAATATGGCATTCGTGGACTGGCGTTTAATTGGATTAAATTTATCTCCCCCAATACAACACAATCTAGTCTAATCGAAATTACCCGAGGAGTACCGCAAGGAAGCATTCTGGGACCGTTGCTGTTTATTTTTCTTCTTCTATTACTATTTTTATCTTTGCACATTCCTTTCTGTTTTAGGACAATGTGTTCCAATTCCAGTAATGCTTGAATTTATTTGACTATTGATATTGTTTGCACAATTTTGTCGGTGTATGATTGTTTTTTCGACAAGGTTACCTACAAATGCAATTCTCGGGACTTCCAGACTTAGTTTTTTGTACTCGTAGCAACTACATTTATTTACGATTACAAAATTATACTTTTAGAATAAATTAATGAAACCCGGCCCATTCTTGATTTATTGTTGTCCGATTCGTTTTTAAAGAATTTGGAGGAGGCGCGATTTTTTTACTTACTTGAATCCCAGTTTGAAGTTTGAATGATCAAAAAATAATAAAAATCCAGTTTTAATTTTGCTTCTTTCTACATTAAAGCGATTTTTTTTCTTCAGATAACTCTTATAAGTGAGAGAGCGTATCGGAGATCAATTTGAACACGTGTGATGAAGTCGTCACTTTTTTTTTGATCAGATCAGATTAATAATAATTGAAACCGTTGAGTGGTTTCGCTTCCTCACAAAGAAGAACTCGCCCAATTACTTTTTGCGCGATGGTCCTTTTGCGTGTTTACCGAAACGCCACGACGCATACCGCAGATTCCAGCTCGCAGAATGTCCTATATTCCGAGGTGTTAAAATAAGCACCGCGAATTGTCGCCTCTCGGACGGAAATAACCGCGGGCTAATTGCTGGAATCAGGTGAACGCTTAGCAAGGACTAAAACTGGATTCGTAAAATTAGAACGACTCAGAGCGAGGCGTTTTTCTTGTCGCAAGACGGAGGAATTTTTCCAAGATTAAGATTGAAAATTCACATTCATACAGAAACGATTCTAAAACTATTCAAACCTGAAAAGCTACGATGAAGCTCATAGAGGAAATTAAAAAAAAATTATTGTTTATCATAAGTATTTATACAAAACAGAACCGTTGTGTTTTGAATTTGCATTCTTTTCTTAAGATAAAAAAAACGATTTGATTGAAACACCAAAAGAATTGTAATTTTTGGCAAACCTATCTTACATTCTACCTCTGCATATACTTACGTGCGCGAGTATTCACGGTCAAAGGCCAAGGTCCTTTAGAGGTTGACCGCTTTATGTGGTTACAGGTCCCGTCGTAAAAATTCTTTCAGAACCTACGTGGTGTTTATCGTCAAACAATTTATTCGCTTGGAAGGCCAGCCAAATTTTTGTACCTTTTTCCTTTTCAGAAAATAGAGTTTCCAATTAGATTCAAAAAACCGTTCATTAGCAAATCCTACCACGTAATCAAGCCCACGACAATTATTCCAATATTACTGCTACCTTTCACATTTACCGTTCGAGATCGATATATCCTACCTTAGTAGAGTGCTTCTGAATTTTTAATCGTCGAACAGTTACATACTTGATTAAAGGCCGATGGTACATGCCTGTACGTTACCAGTTACCACCCCCTCAAAGACAGATCTGTATACGTGCATAATCTGCAATTTTTTCAGTTACATAATCCAATATGCAATTGAAATGTGTCACTGGGTAACTGTCGAGGACTAATTAAACACCGGTTTCTGTTGTATAACACTGAGGTGGATAGGAATTCGCTTGTCATTTGAGATCGGTTTTTGCGGTGCTTTTTGCTCGGTCACGTTCCAAGGCAGGCCGAAAGTAAATTGCGAAAATAATTTCAATGAAAGTCGACGAATGTTATTGTTATTTGCAAAATTTCGTAATCGTAACCAGATCGTTTTCCTTTCGCAGGAAAACTACAGCTACAGTGAAGACAACCGTCGCTTTTCTTGCCACAGCGCCACAAACAGCCGACGAGGGTCTTTATGTTTCAACAGGCCTCTGCCCAACATACCCATAGAAAACATCGTCTTCCAATCCCAAATCGACACGTTGCAATGGCAATTAAAACAGGTATCATCTTACATTTTTTTTGAGGGCAATTCAAAACGCGTAATGGTCGCGGTCGGTTGCGTTTCAGACTGAAGCAAGCAGGGAAATGTACAGGGCGGTCATGAAGCAGGTGGTGACGTTCTTGGAAAGGGCGCACCGCAGTCTGGAGCTCCTAGGAACTAGGCTCAACAGCCAACAGCATCCCGTCCACCGTTCTCGAAGCGAATACCACATGACCGCGGCTTTAAGTGCCTCCAACGATGAGACTGTGCTAGAAGGTGATCAGAATTTAGAACATGGCAGTTACGAAGACTGTATGTGGTAAGTAAACCCATTTCTTGTGACTAATACAAAATATCATTGGATTGAAACTTCCTATTTTGGCATTGGGACTGGTGTGTTTTCAGAGAGCTTTTTCCGTTTGTTTCAGGAGGCGTACCAAGAAGCACCCAGTCGCATCAGAAGAAATCCCCCCCGAAAAACTATCCCAAGAAGCCTTCCGCTTGTTAAGGACCGCCCAGTCTTTACTGAACACCCGAGAACCAGACCTGGCCCACATCAGCAACGACGTCCCAGAAGACCTGGAGTTTCTTTCTCAGCTGGCGAAAGAATTCCCGCAAGAAAACAGACCTCAGCGAATCACGTCGTTCTCCCTAAGCCCCAAACTGCTAACGCCGGATAAGGAAGCGCGAATTTCGACCGCCCTCAACCGCAAACTATCTCTCCAAATTAAAGCAGACCAAAACAGACCCGCCCTCGACGAGACGTTACCGCCCAGCGTCGTTGATGACGATAAAACCTCCACCCTGAAATTCGAACCGGAAAAATCGAGTTCTCCGCCGGTGAGCAGCGTGGGCTCAGCAGAAGACGAGAGCGGTTTTTCCTCGATGAACTCGTTTCAGGAAGTCGGGCTGCCCCTGGTGAATTCCACCGTTAACGAAGAGACCCTCACGAGAGAGGCGTTGTTGAGGAGCATGCTCCACACGGATTATCCGAGCGATTTCAGCTCCCTGCACAGCTTTAAACCGGGAAAGAGTCGCGGGAACGATTTTAAACTGTGGCAGAAACCGGACGTGTCCCATAAAAGGTCGAGTTCCACGCCCGTAGAAACTGTTTCGAACGAGAAAATAACGATGAAAGTCTTATGGGTTTGAGTGCTATATTCATTTTAGTGGTTGTTAGTGAGCTTGAGTGTACAAACTATGTATGTATAACAGAGAGAAGGAAGTGGAAATCTTATGAATGTTTTTTTTTATTGTTGGTTTAACGTTAAATCAGATCAATGCCTGGTTTATACTCAACGATTCATTTTCTGTCCAGCAAGCAACAATGAAGGTCTAACTAGAGAACAAGTTGGACGCAACTGTGTGTACACATGAATAATAAATAAAGAAAGACGTGTGAATAAAAAAAAGCAAAAGAAATTCTTTTATGTTTAAGCCGGGCATTGATCAGTGAAATAAACAACATTTTTATTAATATAATAATCCTGTTATGGTATAGGGTATGTCCCATGCATTTATATTTACGGACAACTTTCAAATTTCAGGTTTTTAATATTTTCGGACAGTCACTGGACTTTCTGTTACTGTGAACCGGGGACATACTGTATATTGTTTGTATGTTACGCTTAAGTACGTAAGAATTTGTAATTTAATAAATATTGTTTAAACTTACAATGAGTTTGTTTACCTCATATCTACAGTTGTTCTTAAAACAAAATAATTTTCATTTTGGCCCTATTCGGAACCTCTTCAGCAGAAGAGTAGCTCGAGAACTCCACTGCAATCAAACCGGCCTGTCGTTGTTAGGTTAAAAGTCGGCCGTAGGATGTCGCGACCTAAAATGTTGATTAAAAAACTCAACCTTTTTATATTTGAATGTTGCTTCTCTAAGAACGAAGGGTTTTATATTGCGTTATTATTAGTCACGTTATTCTGGTCTTTGTTTTAAATAATCAGCCATTTTGTTAGATTAAGTTAATATCTAATCAAGGGCGTTATAAAAGTAAATGCAAACTATTGAAATCCAACATTGTTGTCGCTGAAACATTCACAATTGCAGAAAACAAAAACTGTAAGTATGTGTTTTAAGTTATTAGAGAAAACATACTTAAATTATTTTGGCTTCTTATTTTCTACTTACTTCTGTGTTTAAAAATTAGTTGCTTTCCTTTTTGATATTTTAACATCGCCTTAAAGGGTCTCAGAGTCACACATTTATTTAATTCTAATAAACAAAAAAAAAGTTTTTGAGAATTCATTTCGTTTCTAATTTTTAATTAAAGTATAAAATCCCTTCTTGGAGTTTCAGCGTTGTTCGAAACGTTTTCATTTGACGTTCTTGCTTTGTATTTTTTTTTGCTTTGAAGTCCGTCGTCCAAACAAACCCTCGATGACTTATTTACAAAACCAACGAAGAAATGAAGGAAAACATATCTTCAAATGTAGAGAGGTCGAGAATGTACACGTGCCGTTTTTTTTCTGAAAACGAAGAGAAATAGAGAAAAAAATTGAAATTATAAAGAAAACAAACTTTTTAAAAAAAATTATTTCTAATAGGTAGTTGAACAATTGATTAATTTTTGTTCCAACAATTTTGCGCTCTCCCCTTCAATCTGTTTCCTTCTTTTTTCATTCAATCGCAATTCGTTTGTTATATTGAGTTTGCATCACATTTTTTTTATTCGCCTGTTCCATCACGGTTTCAGATTCATTCTTTTCATGCTCGTGTTTGCTCGTTCCATAACAAAACATTGGATTTCTATCTGCAAACCAACTATAGTGAAAGCTCTCTTAGGCAGACACCGACCGTGACCAGCAAACTGTCCGCCCGTTAGAGGTGTCCACTTAATAGAGATGCAAATGCATGTGAATTACATAAATGGGGATTTCAAAACTGTCCTGCTAAGAGAGGTGTCGCTTAAAAGAGCTGTCCGCTATGAAAGGTTTTACTGTACACCCTTTTTGCCACACCCTAATGTAAATATTTGTTTAACCAAAGAGTACATTGGTACATTGTAGTTAAAGGGCCAACCTATTACCTTTTTGAGAACCAGGAACCACATCGTCGGTGGAGACGATGCTTTCATAGCTTTCAGGTGCTCTAATGGATGATATATTTACTTTAGCTTCTCTCCTTTTATTAACAGTAGGGACCAAAAAGCTCGTCAGGCCTTTAACCTAAACATCGGCAAAGTCAAAGAAGATGAGCTCTCGCACGGAAATGCAAAAGGTCCTAGAAGCCACCAGGAACCAGTCCATGCCAACCTCACCCTCCTCCGCGGTTGCTCCAATTTTACCCTCGGTGATACCCAATGCGAAAAAAGACGAGAAAGATAAAGAGATAAAAGGCGCTCACGATCTCGTTTGCGCGAGAGCACGGATTGTCGATGTAGACGCCGCAGAGATAGATCGCTGTCATGAAGTGTTGGCATTGTTGGCAACGCTAGTGTATCACATCATTGTATTAATAAAGTATGTTTCAAATTAAAAGCTTCTTTTTTGAATGAAGATTACTGGAATATGTAGTTCTATTTAATCCCCTTCAATCTCTTTTCATTTTTTTTTAATCGCCATTCTTTGTCATAATACTGAGTATGCAACATCGTTAAAGAATTTTGCAATGTTGTTTTCCCTTGCAGCTGATGTCTCTAGTTATTTGCTCAGTAATTATATTTTTGATTCGCCTGCGCCTGTTCAAATTCACTCTTTTCGTGTTCATGTTCTCTGGTTCCACAATAGAACATTGGAGGTTGTACATTTTATACTCCTCCAGGTCTTTCCAAGGACACTCATCTTATACTTGATTCGATGCCCTTACGATCGTGGAGAACTTTTATTGAATTAAAAATGTTTAAATTACACTGGGTGATGACCACAGGAAATTTTTCCGTATCAAACTGCTTTGAGAAACTTATTTTAAAATTAACTATGCGATGTCAAAATATATTTCAATGAATTACTTTATAAATGCAACAAAAAAAAATCAATCAAACAAAATGATAGGAGTTCCTTGAATTCGAAACAAAACCTTCATACCTATATTTTATTTTTAAATCAAACCAAATCTGAAGTATTTACTTGCGATTAATCGTAGTAGGTTGTCGAACACGAAACGTCAAGATAACTGTTATTTTTTTGCAGCGGATATCATGAGCGATCCAACTACAATCGATCAAGAACTTCTGCGCGAAGTAAGGTGTAAAATCTGTAAAAGTCCTCCTTCGGTAGGACCCCTGCGTTTAATCGATGGAAGTATTACCTGCGGTCGTTGTCCAGGCGAAGGACCTCCGGCCAAACCCCTGGAAGCACTCGCCAGTAAATATAAATACCCCTGCCGGTATCACGAGCAAGGATGCAGGCTCACTTTTCTCTGGGGCGAAGCCGCCCCCCACGAGTGGGTTTGCAAGTACGAAACGGCCGAATGTTTCGTTTCGAACTGTCGTTGGGTGGGGGCCCAAATGAAAGAGCATTTCCAGGACGAGCATCCCGCGAGCATACTCGAACGGACAAGCTCGATTAAATTATTAGATGTCAAGTCCAATTTGAAGCTTTTGGTTTTAATTGGCGATAACGCCTTTAAAATCGAGTTGGATGCCACCACTATGTTCATCAAGTGCAGGTTGGAGATGGTTTTGCCTAAATTCAAGGCGGATATATCCGAGTACTCGTGCAAAATTGATTTCTTCAACGAGGATAAAAAATTGACTTTCCTGCATGAAATTACAAAGGGTGCTGTTGACGTGGACATAAGCGATTTGATATGTATATTTAAATACCTGGACCGCGTTAAAATAAAAATCACGGTTAACTATTCTGGTAAATTGACGATGGGCAGTGATAATAACTTTCCTGATTTGAAATGTCCTGTGTGTTTAGATGAAATGGTTTTCAATATATACGGTGCGGTTTGTGGACATAGCGTGTGCGATAAATGTTCGATGAAGTTAAAAGCATGTCCGCTCTGTAAATACCTTGGTTGGGGTGACATATTTCATATTCGAAATTACGCACTAGAAAATCTCAGAGATTATTTTTTGTAAGGGTAATCCTAAGCAGAAATTAACTCTTATTAAAACATTTCTTGTTGCTTGTTTAATGGAAATAAAGAATTGAACTGATAATTTATTTTCTTTTTTCTTAAATATTCAACAATGAAGGTTTGAGAAAGTATCCACACATAAAAGAAAAGAAGAGGAAGTTATGGAATTCATGGTCTGCTTCTGAATCCTCCGAAAAATGCAGGAAAAATTAGAACGAATAGAATTAGAAACCAGGCACGTAGAGAAGATTGTTGAGGCAAAAAGCATGGAAATGAAGGAAGCAGATTCAGAAGAATATGGGAAGAAGCAGCAGTACTAAAACACGCTAAGTCCTCAGCAATGAAATATGAAAGTCTGGAAGGCAAGTCAAAAGCTCCTCATTAAAAGATAGAAAAGCTGAAGCAGGAAGTAAGGAGGAGTAGGTGTACTGTTATGGTCATAAAAAATCAGACAATTCCTACGGTAGTGAAATGAGGTGGTGTCCGAAATTTTCTCTCCGCAACTGTACATGGAAGTCAAAATAAAAGAAGTAGAATGGAGCTTTGATCAGATCTTTAGGAACTTCTAGCAAGGAATTTAAACGAGAAAAGACGACGATTCATCTTTTCTTGCAGAAAGATTTTCTTAAGGCCATTTCTTCTCGCCTTTGCTTCAAGTGTAGCAGTGACAGAATAACATCGTCAGCGGCAGCCCTGATGAAGTCCTCTTGCAAGAAAGAATGAAATGAACTGGGACGCAGTACAAAGGGAAGCCAAGAGAAGGTGAGAAAGAGAAGTACTTAACGTAACCAAGTAAACCCAACGAGAAATAAAACCATCACCATCAACAAACAAATGCAAATCCAAATCAAGAATATAAATAATAATGGGGGTAGAATAGAAATGGTCAAATATGAAAGTGAGGGTTACCTTAGGAAGGTAACGACTTAATCTTGATTTGGTATTAAAGTAAGAAAAGTGACATAAGCAAAATTACCGGTTATTTGGAGGCATAGTTCTAGGGTAAATGATAGTCAAGTTAACCATCCCAGTGATGTTAGACTGAAGTCATAATAGACTTGCCTTGCTAACTTCAAGGTCTGTAAAAGAGACTACAATCAGAAAAAATTGAAAGATCACTTTGTATGAGCAAAGCAAACTGATAATAAATGGTAATCTTTTGACTTAAAGCATGAAACTTGTAAAATAAAAAAAAGGAGAAACCAACCAATGGTTGCTATTCTTTCATTGCTATCACACTTTAAAGATTGGCAATCTTGCTATTGTCATTTCATTGGGATTTCATACTTGCAGTTGAAAGTAAGTAGAATTATTCCATTATTCCTCAAACCGATGAAGAATTTCTGCTAAAAATAAGTCTAAACTTTTCAATTGGATCACTACGTTCATTTGATAAAAAACGGAGACGGTTATTGCTCAGGCGAAGAACTTCGAGAAACAATTTAAGCATCCCTGCCGTTATCATAAATAGGGGTGCAAACAGCTGTCACGAACGAATTCGTTACGGTCAAGTCCAAATTGTGAGCGGAGGAAGTTCAAAGCAAGAAAAAGATGGAACACTCCAAAATAAGCATCCCTCGCAGATAATCAACGAAACAATGCTGATTACGTTGTTAGAAGTGAAGTACAACAATTACTTCATTCCATCGGATGACGCCGGTTTTCAAGTTGAATTACTTGGTGATGATGAAAAGTTACTTTTCTTTTGGTCAAACACCAAAAGTGACCGCAATTACAGTGACATAAGTTCATACATACCGATCATACCGACATACCGATCAGTGACATACGTGTGGTCATAGTGTTTGTGAGAGTTGTCCGTTTCGACTTCAGATCTGTTCACTTTGTAAATTTCCTTATCGCAGTCGTAACCACAGGGTGTTTGATATAAGGAATTACGCGTTGGAGCAATTTAGGGATGACGTTCTTAAACCGTGACGTTTCTTTATATGCTCCTGTTAAATTAGATATTGTCAATAGTTCTTTTTTGATCGAGGGAAATCTCTCTTTTATTTTTATTAATTTTTTCTTGGTTTGATTCTTACTGAATTTGTTAAGAAATGAATACGAAAACGTATTTTCTAAAGGATTAATGTCATCGATAAAATAATTATTAAAATATTATCTAATCAATAGCTTCATAATTATATTTTGATACCTACCTTACTTTCGTAAGAGCCAGTATCCGTTCTGCGAAGTTTACATTATCATCTTTGGAAAAAAAGTTGTGAGGTATGTGAAAATGTTAAAAATTTTAATATATATGATAGACGTCCATAATGTTTGACAGAGCAGCCAAAGAAGTTGTGAAATGTTGAATTCCTTGCGTTAATTATTCATGAATTTGCAGAATGAGCAAACGTGAACTACCGGTAATCACTGAGGATCTCCTGCAGGAAATAAAGTGCAAGCAATGCAACAACCCCCTTTCAGTACCACCCATACGTTTAATAGGGGAAGATTTCGTGTGTGGTCGTTGTCCAGGAGATGGCTTGCGAATGAAACCCCCGGAAGCTTTCGCTAAGCAGTTCCGATATCCCTGCCACAATCACAAGGAAGGATGTGACGTTCTTTTAACTTGGGACGAAATCACCGAGCACGAAAACAGCTGTGGTTTTGAAAAAATCGAATGCATTCATAAATCAAATTCTTGTAAATGGATAGGACCAAGAAACGAGTTGAAGTCGCACTTCTTGAGCTACCATTTCAATTGGTTTTGATTTTTGAAAAGAATAAATAATTTAATTAATATAAAAGTTCCAACTATAGTTCCTTACATATTTTTATGCACTGAAGATGATGATGTGAAAGTTGAAATGAATAATACGCAGAAACTAATTGTAAGCAAGTTCATTTGTGGTTACAGTGTTTGTGACAACTGTTCAGGTCGCCTTGAGAACTGTCCAATTTGTCGCAAAATTATGTTTAATACAAGGAATTATTCATGAATGGAGAAGTCCAATGACAAGTCCAACAGCACCATGTTCGTCCATCTTTTCCTTGATCTTCCTTACTTTCTCTTTCCTTCTGGATGTTCTCATGCTGTTTTCTCAACTATTCTGTTCTCTTTCATCTTCTGTATGTTCCGACCATTGTAACCGTTTCATTCTGATCACTTCTGTAATCCTTGCTTTGTGGAACATTCCATCAACGTCTTCACTGGATCTTCTTTCATATCCATTGTTTCTCTCCTAATATTCTTCTCAAAATCTTCCTTTCCCACCGTAACAGTCTCTCTTGAGGTATTTTGTTTATTATCCATGTTTCGCATGCGTATAAAGCGGTTGGTCTTATTACCGTTTTGTGTAGCCTTAATTTCAAACTTCTTGACGTGAGCTTTGCTCTTAACAAACTATTCACTAATCCTGTGCATCTGTTTCCCTTCATCCCTTCATCAGTCTCATGTCAATTTCCATTTCTTCCTGGCATTGGTTTGTTATTAAGACTCCTAAGTACAGGAATTCATTTAAATTTCATTTTCTTCCTACTTATCTCCAGAGCTCTATGTTATTTATTGCTATCCGTGGTCCGATTTTCATACATTTACTCTTACTTTGATTTACCTGGAGTCCCCTTCTTTTTCACTTCGTCCTATGAGAGCTACATCGTCCGCATAAGCAATGACTTGATGGCTTTTATACATCTCGATTTGCCTTGTCCTTCATAACTTTTTCTAAGGCTAAGGTTAAATGAAAGACTTGCCAGAGGATCGTCTTGCCTAAGTCCAAGTCTAATCTCGAAGTCTTGGGGTACTTCTCCGCTTTCTTTTACATTGCTTCTTGTTCTTTCCAATGTCATCTTAACCAATCTAATTAATTTGGTAGAGGTAGTAACTGTGGTCTTTAAAATTTTTTAGCCAACTACTTTTCTCAAAAACGTTATTTTGCCGTACTAGTTTTTCATTCTCGTTTACTTGGTCTGTCACATGCAAATTACTAAAGTAAATTTTACAAACTTAAAATTATACTATGCAAAAAGTTCTCTTAACCTTTGAAATAACAAGAGATTTTTTTTCATAGAAATAATAAAACTACCTGTTTTCCTTATCTAAAATCCCCCTATTGCTGATTTGTTATCTAAGTTTGGTGCCTGCGTTCGCCAATAATTTTTTATGATTATGAGTCAGAATAATGTTTTTCTCTCTCCATTTGGGCAACTACTATCTAATCAATCGACTTAGAGATTAGGTATCGAGGTACCTATTTCGAAGAAACAACATTCGGAGTGTGATGTATACTTTATCACCTTTATAGCAAGGGGAGTGAATTATGGAATTTAGTGAAACGGTAAGTAAAAATTAAATTTAGTTATATGCGTTTATAAATCTTACGTGAAGATATGATGTATTTTAATTTTCTTTCAGAGCCAGCAACCTGAAGCAGATGTCACCAGTGGAGTGAATGACATTTTTAAGGCCAAATTAGAAAAACTCGTAAGCAATGAATAAATGAAAAGTAAATTTCTTGGGGCTTACTTTTTAATTGCTTTTTAGATTCAGGACAAAAACAAAAACAGGGATAGATCACAGGTATGAATCATTATAGCTCATTGGAAATAAGTATGAGAAACAAATTTGATTGCCATTAAGTATGATTAATCAATACAATACACAGAAGTTTTTAACTTTCTTTTTCTGAAACACTCTGTATACAGCTGATCTTGTTTGACCTAAGTTACAGGTTCCAATTCCACCACCAAGGTCGAACGAAGTTCAAAATCCTTTAGAGCATGTAAGTAACTCACCCTCCGTTGGAACTGAAACGAGACGGACGCCGACCTCCTAATATTTGTACTCCCTCCCCTCTCATTAAGGGCGAACGAAATTCAAACTTTTGCGATTCGCTTTTTAATCAGTATGAAGATAGGGCGGAAGTCAAAATTTCAAGTTGATACTTTCACCATCTCTTCCAATCAAACCTCTCCTTTCCACCCATGTCCTCTGAAACGCACTGTATAATTTGATTGTATTTCTAGTTGAACTTACTGCCCCCAGTTCCGGCACCTAGATCGCATGATGATCAAAATCCTCTAGAAAATGTAAGTCTCTTTTTTTCATTGGTATTACATACATCCATCTCCATCTATAAGGCTCTCCTTTACGTTCATATTTTCTGAAACAACTTGAGGTTGATTTTGTTTAACAGTTACAGCTTCCAATTCCTCTTCCAAGACCGAACGAAATTCAAAGTCCTCTACAGAATATAAGTCACTCATCATCAGTGTCGAGGTGTGCTATTTCACGTCCGGCTCCGCCTCTAATACTTTTACCACCTCCCCCACCAAGGACGAACGAAATACAAGGGCCTTCGGAAAATGTGAGCACGAACGTAGATTTAACACAGTTTCGTGAATTTGAATATTTTTCAGCTATCTATAGTCGACATTTTAAGGCCATTAAGGATACCCCCGCCTCCACCCTTGAGACTCCCGGAGACTCAAAATGCATGTTGATCACTTTATTTTATTTTTATATTTTAATTCTATGCACTGCCTTAGGTTCCTGGTTACAACGCAAATGCTAACAGTTTACGATCACCGATTCCACCACCAGTTCCACCTCCAAGGACGAATGATGCTCGAAAACCCGTGCAAAATATCAGAGTGATTATAAGAAAAAATAAGTTTTTATTCAGTATTATGTAAATTCTGTTTCCAGGTACCACCATTTGACTATGGAGGGTTTCCTCTGGTTACTACTCCTCCTTTGTTACCACCACCGAGATCAACAAGCCAACAACGGAATCGATCGAAAAAGGTAAATGGAGATCATTTTCATAACTTTAACAAATGTACTGTGAGTACTTTCCAGGTACAGAGAACAATTTCAAGCCAGAGTTTTAGGAAACGCTTCCCTTTCCTCTTTGTCCAAAAGTCAAACGAAGAAGGAAGAAACGACGCACAAGAAAGCGTGAGTGATGATAACTTCCCATGGTAGTCGTGACGAGTTGCTCATCTTTTTTTAATTGCAGGCTGCGTCCTTGTCAAATCCGGAAGCAATCGACTTTCCGGAACCAATCGACGTAAATGAAGGACACGTAAGTGATTAACCAGTTTCCCCTTCAATTTCAAAACGATATATTTGTAGAAAGAAGTCAAAATAGAGAGATTCAACGACGCCGACGTCGATACTTACTTATTGTTGGAACCTGCCATGGCTGCTTTGGACATCGGACTACCAGTGGACGAAGTAAAGCGAGCCATAAAAGAAAAACTAGAACGAACTGGGTTTGGGTATCGATCCGGAGATGACCTAATAGAAAACGTTCTGAGATTAAAAGAAGAGGTAGAACGTCTTCTCATTTTCCACGCTCTTTCTCAAGTAGGTTATTTTAGGAGGAAGCCGATGGGGCACCGCCAAGGCAAGTCAGCGAGATTGAAATTCAGGTTTGCCTAAGGTCAGCACCCGCGTTGGCCGCCTTGAATATGGACTTATCTCTGAGGCGAGTTAAGCAGGCCATAAGGGAAAAGTTAGAACGAACGGGGTGTGGCTTTTCTTCGGAAGACGCGCTGATAGAAGCCGCCTTGAATATTCCCGAAGAGGAAGAGCTTTTTGTAGATAACACTGCGTTGACCGAAAAAAATAAGGAGCGTTCGAATGAGGAGAGGCTGTGCAAAATTTGCATGGACGCAGAAATCTGTATTGTCTTTATACAGTGTGGCCACCTGATAACGTGCTTGCATTGTTCGAAAAGTTTGAAAAATTGTCCGTTATGTAGATGCCCCATAGAATCGACTGTTAGAACGTTTTTGCCATAAACTAATGCAATCTTTTTTGATGAAAGAAATTTGTTCGTAGGTTCTGAAATATAAAAAGTAACAACAAAAGTATCTTTCAGTTAAGTTTACGCAGGTACTCTTCAACTAATTCCTGAAGGTTGAAGATTTTTAGATATTATTGAGTGGATGTTTTAGAAATTTTCAAAAATTTTCAGGCCTCGCAAATTATGTTGTTGATTTGAGCTCATTTTAAGTTACCAAAACTTTTTAAAATGGGTCACCTATGTATACAAGTTTACTTTGTTGGATATACATTTTATCTACGACACTATTTTGTGGTTGTTAATGTAATCCTTTTATATGCTTTTAAGTTAGAGGTTTTAAAGGGTAGGTCGTGCCAATCGACAGTACTTATATTTGTGATTTTCGATGTGATTTTATGAAAATAAGATAAGTGTGTGACACCCTGTATAATACTTTGTAATTCACTGCTGCCATTTGTTGTTGTTTCATGTTGAATTTTGTTTCCTTTTATAGTTTGTTTACTCGTTGCTGTATTTCTTTTTAATTTATTAAAAATATATTCATCATTCAAACGACTGAAGATTCTAATAATATTGCTGGCCACAAGGTTCACAAGGATACCATAGGTTATTTTGTACACTCACTGTTTTTGCAGCGAAATAAAAAAAATATTTCAAAGATATCGATGAAAATTAAAGCTTGACTAAAGGAAGAGTTGTTGCAACTCAGCCTCAGTTTTAATTTTTAATAAATTTGCACATGTACCCTCTCTACAATTTTGATTGGTTCTCATCAGCTTCACTCTTGAAGTCGTGTATTTGAACAGTCGGCTTAACAATATGCAGAAGAACGAGATGGATCGCCACAAAACCGTAAGTACTTATCGATTCATAAATTTTTTTTTATTTTAAGCACGCGATTATGAAAAATCGCATCTAATTGTGGACGTTGCACTTGTCCCCAATAAAATTGAGTTTTGAACAGCTTTGGATGTGCATGAGCACATGTTTTATGCGTTGGGCGTCAAAAGTAATGCGTGCGTTTTTATTTCCACCTGCAAATTTATAGTTTCTTGTACGTTCCCAAATATGAAAGCAATTCACGTACCTAAGTACAACTTTGAAAAACAAAAGAAAATTGTTGAATGAAGTCCATAATTAGGTGAAATTTAATGTATGAAGTAAAAGGCACTTCCTAATTTCTTAAAGAAATTTCTTAAGAAATTAGGAAGTGCCTTTTACTTCATACACAAAAGAAAATATTGATCCTTTTAATACACTCAATTTGTTATGTATGTAATTACTTTCTTTTTTGAGTTTCTGGTTTGTAGTTGATTTTTAATTAAAGAAATATTTTGGACTTCTACGAAGTATCAAAAATCAAAGCGCCCCCAGATCTTTGGTTTCATCATCTTTCAATGAATTAAGCAAAAAGTGCCTGTTATTTTGTTTGTACCTCTTATACGAGGAGTGTTGAATAATTAACCTACCTTAGTGAGGAAATAAGGAAATAAAATCTTTTTAATTTTTTAGTATACAAAATTACTTGACGTTTTATCCACTTTGGAGGTGGCAGAAAATTTTTGAAAATTTAGAATAGGGAAGTAACTCCGGGACGTCAGACCAAGGCCACACGGTGTGTGTTCAGTTTATTAATATAACATCTTCAAACGACAGCTTGAGCTTTCTCACACATTCCGTTGTCGTCCTTGATTCCCGCAACGAGGATATTTTGTTAATAAACTTTCTCCTACCCGTTGAAGATGAACTCCAATGTCCTTTTTGTCCTATACTTAATCCTGCAACCTTTCTAGTAGATTTTTCTACTTTGAATTTTTTGGGAAATCTTGAACTTTCGATTTATAATCGATATTACAAATCAAGTCTTTAACATTAACATTTGACATGCTCAAATGCCTATCGATTATTTTTGACACCATGAACTTTTGTAATTTCAGAAGCCTTCTGCCGTCTATCATTTAAAGCTTTACTGACTTTTTTGCACAATTCCTCGCTGTTGATTTTAAAGTAAATGAATCGATTACCTTCAATTTCTTCTTTCCCTCGGTCATCAATGGGTGGTATTCCAAATTGAAAAGTTTCTTGAATGACACAAGGAGTCTTTCATTTTCCTTTCATATTGAGGTAGATAAATTATTGAAAACACTTTGTATTTAATTTTTTTTAATTCACAGTAAAAAAATGCATCAAGGAAATAAGTAAAACACGCAGGCAATCAGTTACGAGTTATAACAACAACAACCAAGTTGGTTACACTCTTTTAAATTCATAGCTATCTTCTCTGTGAAGTTGAATTGTATGTATTTTACAGATATTGAATCTTTATCTCAAGAAGAAAACGCAGAAACCCAGCTGCAATGACTTCATCCCCTCTAAACCTGAGCAAGTTGGAGATCAGGTTCATGAGAAGACCCAGCCAAATTTAATGAAAGTAAGTTAAAGATGTGATTGAAAATGTAAATACACCCTTTTAACCAAAATGAACATTAATAATAAAGGAATCTTTCAGACTTCCACTTCTGCATCACAGTCCCGAGATGATCGGAAACATGTTCATCACGAGTCAGACACTTCGAATTATTCACAGGTGTGTATTAGGTATTGTCGTTTATTTATAATTGTTCGTACAAACTGTGAGGGCTTTGGAAATTTAGGCAAGCCAATCTGTTCATGCTTTTTGCAAATAAATATCTTCAGGACAATGAACTCTTTAAAACGAGAAAAATTCATTGCAGATTACGTAAGTGCGAACAGTTTCTATAAAACTGAGCCAATTAGGTCATGTGCCTTCAGGTAAAATAAATTATATTTCAGACTGCAAAGTTGAAAGCGAAAAATCAGGTTCGAGACTGCAAACAAATCAAGGAGGAAGAACTGCAACGTTACTTGTTGGAAGAACCAGCCTTGTCTGCTCTGAACATCGATTTTCCCGCTGACCAAATCAAACAGGCCTATATAGAAAAGTTAAAACAAACTGGAACAGCATTTGCTTCCACTTGCGAATTAATTGAAGCTATTTTCGAGCTAGGAAATCAAAATGGGGTGAGTTAGCTTGAATTCTTTTAGTGGAAGAAATACAAGATGACTTTCATTGTTTTAGGAACACGTAGCTTTAACTTCTACTGAAGCTGAACTAAATATCACCGAACAAGAGGGTTTTGTAGACAGGAAAACCTTCGAAGAGATTGAAAAGTTGAAACAGGAGAAGATGTGCAAGATATGCCTGGATGCTCAAATTGGTATTGTTTTTGTGCCATGCGGGCATTTGGTTACCTGCGTTGAATGCTCTGAAAATATGAAAACTTGCCCCCTGTGCAGGGCTAAAATACAATCATCAATCAAAACGTTTTTCTCTTAAACAACGTCGCTGTCGTAGTTGCAAAGTTGATGAAAAATATTGAGAAAATGTTAGTTTGTAATAAATTAATTTCCAATGTGTTTGTGCTACCAATAAAATAGATAAAAATTTAATTTGATTTTATATTGTTCATATTTTGAGCATTGTAAGTACTATTCCGATTTGAAATGTTAGACACGATTAATGATGCCATTTGGGGATCCAACTTATCCAAATGACAGCGCAAGTAATATCTAAGGTTATATGTACAATAATGTGCAACTAAAATGCGCCTCCTTCACCCTTAAGACCTTGTGGAGCGGAATCGGCTAATATGACAACACAGATTCAGATGACGTCGATAAATATAATAAATAAGTTGCCTTTCAAATTTCGAAGAGGTTACTTCTCCTCTTTAAAAAAAAACCTTGTACACGCTTTTAATTTCGAGATTTTAAATAGTAAATCATGGCAATTAATGATATCATTATGATTTTCGATACTTGACTATGAAGATAAGATAAAAAGTTTGTGACACCCTGTATATTTTGTTCTATAATTTATAATATTATTTGTTGTTGTTTCGTGTTGAATTTTATTTTCTTCTGTATTATTTGTTATTCAAATGACTAAATATTCTAATAATATTGATGATTGGTGCCCACAAGGTTCGCAAGGATATCATAGATAATTCTGCACACTCAAAGACCGCTATTGTCTGGCTAGGTATATAATTATATACACACATATTTACTTATCTAATCAGTGTCAAGTGAGATCGTACGCGACCGTTTAACTTTTGTTAGCAGTACGTGTCTTATTAGCAGAAGAACATCAGCCAACACGAAACATGGATCGCTACAAAAACGTAAGTATTGATCATAAAATATTATTTATCCTAAATATTTGATGATGTAATATATAAGGTGTCGCAAAATGAACCACTAGTGTTAAATCTTTTTTACTGAGTTATACTATCTTGAAAATCTAAATAATCATACCTTCCACTCATACGACTAACATCTACAGGGATAGTTACTTAAGTTGACTCTCCCCTATGCATACTTTAATTTATTAATACATTTTTTAATCTACAGAAATAACGTAACAATTTTCACGCCTTGAAAACATACTATGAAGCGAATAGTTTGTTTTCTTGTGTATTTGATGTGATTAAATTGTAATAAATTGCAGCCAGGCAGCAAATATGGTTTTATGAGTTATTTCTTGAAATGAGAATAGACATAGGAAGACCTCTAAAGGAAGTTCTATAAAGGACTCACCTTAAGTTTCGTCAAAACAATTATGTGCATTTTACCTCAGACCACCCTGTAGGTACCTTGACATTTTAATGAGACGGCTTAAATAATTTCGTTCATTACTAATTTATTTTATTTTTTACTTTCAGAATACGAGTAATAAAAAGGACATGTCAGGGGTAAAGAATAAAACAGACAAACTGGTAAGTTTAAGAGAAAGTTATAAGGACGAGTAATTTTTTAAATGTATTTGCCGTTTTATTTCCGTTGTTCAGAATTCCTATTCTGTTTCAGAGTTCGTTTACCAAAGGCATGACGAGCACCAGCGCTACGAAAAATGTGAGACCTTCTCATCTGTTTAAAAGAAAAACGAAAATGTTATTTTATTTCATTTTTCAGACGTCACCTTCAACAGGTACTAATAACTATCGTCAATTTTATGAAAAACCTAAACCAGATCGAACCACACCTGAAGCACATTCTAAGAAGAAAGATCAGAACTTAATAAAGCCAGTAAGTATTGTTGTTAACTAACCATGCACTAGCACAATTCTTCGTGGTTGATTTGAAAAGTAAATTCATTGATTAGATTGCTTCTTTTCCTTGGGCTTTCCAAATTGAATAGTTTCTTAGTTGGAGTACTTGCAGGCTTCGCAATCAGTTACAAGTTACAACAACAGCAACCAACAACCAACCAAGAATGAGAATAAAATCGTGAAGCCCAAACAAGATCAAATCCATTTAGGAGTATTTTATAAAGGAGATTGGAGTCAGTCGAAAGTAAGTATAATTGAGATGCCTTGAGTTTTCCAAATTGAATAGCTTCTTAGTTGATTGATATAAACAGTCATTGCAGGCTTCGCAATCAGTTACAAGTTACAACAACAATAAACAACAACCGACCAAGGATGAGAATAAAATCGTGAAGCCCAAGCAAGATCAAATCCATTTGGGGGTGTCTTATAAAGGAGATCAGAATCAGTCGAAAGTAAGTATGGGAGCTATTTGGTTTTGTAAAATTGATATTCCTTGGCTTTTCCAAATTGAATAGCTTCTTAGTTGATTGAAACAAACAGTTATTGCAGGCTTCGCAATCAGTTACAAGTTACAACAACAGTAAACAACAACCAACCAAGATTGAAAGTAAAACCGTGATGCCCAAGCAAGATCAAATCCATTTGGGATTGTCTCATAAGGGAGATCAGAGTCAGTCGAAAGTAAGTTTGGTTTGGGTTTTCCAAATTGAATAGCTTCTTAGTTGATTGAAACAAACAGTCATTGCAGGCTTCGCAATCAGTTACAAGTTACAGCAACAGTAAACAACAACCAACCAAGAGTGAAAATAAAATCGTGAAGCCCAAAGAAGATCAAATTCATTTGGGAGTGTTTTACAAAGGAGATCAGAATCAGTCGAAAGTAAGTTTGGTTTTAAATTTAGAGCTATTTCTTTTTGTAAAATGGATGATTGTTTGTTGTACAGGTTTTGAATTACGACAAAGTGCAAAAGCCCAGCCACAACGACTTCGGTATCTCAAAATCTAAGCAAGACGAAGTTCAGGTTTGGAAGAAACCTGAGCCAAATGTAACGAAAGTAAGTCGAAGACCTGATTAAAGTGGGCATTAATAATAACAACAGTATCCATAATTAAAGCTGGTTCTTGTCCGATGAAAATTGTATCATAAACTCTTTTAAACGGACACTAAATAGCGCACAAACACTTAACGTTTCGCAGTCGTTCGCTTCTGACGAAGCTGTCGAACGACTGTGAAACGTTAAGTGTTTGTGCGCCATTTAGTGTCCGTTTAAAAAAGTTTGTGAAACAACAGTATCTTTCAGATTTCGAATATTGCGTCGCAGACAAGAGATGATCGGAAATATTTTAGTTCCGTGTCGAAAACCTCGAGTCATTCGCAGGTGCGTATTGTGTATTGTTATTTATTTACAATTGTTTGCACAGTTGATCAAATTGTATGGGTGTGTTATGGTAATTCGAGGCACAAACTAATTAAGTAAAAAATCTGTTTATTTTGAAAATTCCTAGAATATATTTTCAATTTTAGGACAATAAGAAAAATGAGACTGGAAAACGAGAAAAATTATTTGCAGACTATGTAAGTGCGAGCAGCTTTTAAAAAACTTGCTAATGAATTAAGTTAATTGTTTTACAGGCTGCAAACATTGCGTTGGTTAGAACAATGAAGCACATGGTAACGTATTACTTAAAAAAAATATATGTTCTTTTAAAGAAAATTGCAATTTCTCTTTGTTTTAGTGGCAGAGCCCAAAAAAGGGAAAAGACGCAAACCCCATGAAAGTAAGTTAATAATTATTTTAATACGCAGAAGTTCATCCAGAGCGTTTTCAGAGCTTGTCTTATGTTGCAAGTGTGCCAAAAAACCTCAAATATAAGCCAGTAAGTAGAAAAATATTCTGAAATTTCAAATTAAAAAAAAAATCGATCCAAATTTGAGCAATACAAAAAATGAAAAATGAAGGAACACCTAAATTTTTAAGGAACAATATTTTATTCCTTCTACTTCTAATTTACGAAGACATAATAAGCAACCGCTGAAATCATATATGCACTGAGAGATACAGGGTGTTTAGCATCCACTAACATCAGAAAAACTGTAGGGGGTGATCAACACAAACAAAAAAATCTCTCCGGACTTTAATCGCTAAGATATAGTTTTTCTTTTTACCACATAAGCATTGTCTCACAAACATGACCTTTCACTAATACAGAAATACCCTCAAGAAATTTTGCGGGTTAATCGTGAATCACCCCGTATGATAAAAAAAAATTGTTTTTATTTCCTGTCTGTTACAGGATGAACGAGTCGATCCAAATTTCGGAGCACGCTCATATTGGGAAGAACAGGCGACAAGCGTTCCAGAAAATGTAAGCGCGCAAGTGTGTCTCGAAGAAGACGTTGCTGACTGTTTTTCGTTTCCAGTTTCTTCCAGGACAATCTAAACAGGACGTGAAAGTAAACGACAAGGCGGCAGAAGCAATCGGAACGGAAACCTTTAGTAAATCAAACCAATCCTTCCAAGTAATACATACGGTTGCAATTAAAACGTGGAATGTTTTTTTTTTAATTATATTTTCAGAGTGCGAAGTTGAAAGCCGAAAGCCAGGTTCACGACTCCGAGGATGACCTGCAAAATTATTTGCTAAAAGAACCGGCCTTAACTGCTTTGTACATCGGCTTTCCAGCTGACCAAATCAAGCAAGCCATCAAAGAAAAAATTAGACAAACAGGAACGCCGTTTACTTCCACTAGGGAATTAATAGAAGCCGTTTCGAAACTGAAAAAGGAAAGTCAGGTGAGTTACAGCAGATTGGTTTCTTCCAGGCAGTGGAGGCAGAGATAGTTTTCGCTGTTTCAGGAAAAAACTTTGGAAAAGGATGCACCTGAAGTAAATGTCGTTGGACGAGAGGAGGAAATATTTGTGGACAGGAAAGTGCTTGAAGAAATTAAGACGTTGAAAGAGGAAAAGATGTGCAAGATCTGCCTGGACTCTCAAGTTGGTATCGTGTTTGTCCCATGTGGGCATTTGCTTGCCTGCGTTAAATGCTCTGAAAATATAAAAACTTGTCCCCTGTGCAGGGCTGAGATACAATCAACTATCAAAACTTTCTTGTCTTAAGCGAAATGTTAATGTTAATTTCACAATAAGTAGGTAAATAAAACGTTTTATATTTTGATGAATTTGAAGATTTTTTATTCCTATTTACCCCTAACAATATTACCTCATGTGGATATTTTTGACGTACCTATTCTGAAATGTAAAATAAAAATAAGGATTATTACGTTCAGACAACTAGATGGTGATTATGACTCGTTGGAAAATGTTAAGAAAATGTTGATTTGCTGTAATTAATTCCTATTAAAATTGGCTTCGGATAATAAATAAAAACATAATGGTAATTGAAAATACAATTATTAGAAGAAATGTTAAAAACTGTGGTATTCGCTGCCATCTGCTTGGCTCTAGCTCAAACATTTCTGAACTGTGCTATTCAATTATAGGAATTTGTATTCCATGCAAGTCACAAGTTCGGTGCTGTTTTATACCGGGTGATTTTCTAATTTATTTATCAACCCTTGCTTTGAAATTTAGGCGGCATGTCTTAGCTGAACTGAAAAATAAGTCATTGTACCCCTTGGGATTATAAAGCTAAAATCGTCGACATGAGACGATAAAAAATTAAAAAAACCAGACGGTGCTTCCCAACAATAGTAGTTAAAGTATGAAAAAAATATTATAAATTGTATTACATATAGAAAAAAAAACTATTTTTATTTTGCATTTTGAAATGTTTTGCTTTTCACTTCATGCTTTTGTTGGCTGATGTGATTTGTAATTCAAAAATCAAATGATACAACTTCACTACTGACGTTATAAATAATCAATACTTAGGTCCTTTGAAGGACGCTCTAATGTAAATGTAAATACAATTAAATTTGTAATAGTTCTAATCTACAATTTAAGTTCGGGCAACGGGAGGTACTTTCTCCGGGCTCATGTTTTTATAAAATAACAATTTATTAAAAAAAACCATCATCGTTTTTATTTCCAACAACGATCGTATCAAATGAACGTCGAACTTATACTTTTTTTTTTGCTTCACTTGATGTCTTATGAAATAAAAATATTCTTTTTTTTTGACAGCTCATCACGACATGATGAATAAACTAAGCTCTAAACTTGTTTATATCTGTTTAAACACGTAAAATGTTTACCTCTTTAAACACGAAAACGCGACGGTTATGACTTTTTCAACCATTTTTCAATAAATCACTATACAGGGTGTTTCAAAAGTCGCGACGAGAAATGAAAGAGATTATACAGAATGGAATTTCAAACAATTTTTCTCATATAAACACGTGTTCGATTTCTACGCATTTACTATATACAAGGGCCTAAATTTGTTACACGTAAATTTTCTTAATTTTATGCTACGGCCCACACAGCTCAGCAAACAATTGCTTTCCCGCAGCAGTTTTTCGATAACCGGATTGTACATTTTTCTGCAAGCTCACAATTATGGACTACTTCATTTTTTCGCTTATGAAGAACGAAAAACAGTTTTTAGAACTACGCGTCACACAATCGAAGAACTTCGTGCGGGCATTACAGAGGTGTGTGCAAACGAGTTTGAAACGCAGAGTACGTTTATGTTTTCAAGCTGAAGGACAGCATTTTGAGCATCTACTTTAAACTTTAATGTTGTATTTTTATTTGATGTCACGATCAGTAACATGACTGACGGTTACTGACAACTGCTTTCTCTTGAATTGCGAACTTTACAAAAAAAATCACATCTTACTTTAATTAGGAATTTAATTGAATTCCGACAGTATAAAGTATTTCCTTTAAGTCGAGAGACCTTGGTGCTTTCGGTTTCTCGTAATCTTTGAAAAGTTCTTCTGAAAACTATATCGGAAGGTTTTAGTCTACTAGGAAATCTTTGCACGCCGCACTGTTCACTAATGAAAACTAACATTAAACAATAAACAACTGTCAAACAGACAATTACATAATGGAATTAAGTCATCGTCACCTAAGAATTCAAGCGCTAGTAACTAATAAAGGAGAGATTATCAGACCTATGTTTATATGAAAAGAATTGTTTAAAATTTCATTTCCAATAAACCTTTTCATTCTTCGGCGCCACTTATGAAACAACCTGTATATTTTTTTAAAACAGATTTTATAGATTTTGCATTTTTTTGAAATTTTTTTGTTTACTTCCTGTTTATTGTTTTCTTTTTTAATTCAAGAACCGAAACTTTTTTATCCCTTTATCAGGGTTTCTTAAGCGTAGGATCATTATGTTTGATAGTCTGTCGATGATTTAGGAATCCTAAAATCCTGTCAGGACAAAACTTTCACAGGATATTTCCCAATGCTTTTAACGATTGTTTCCAGCTGACTTCGAGCTTGAATGATATACAAAATGTGTCAATTTTTATTAAAGAAAAAAAAAAAGGATAAGAAACAATTAATAAAGGGCAAACTTAACTATGTGCTTGTATGCGTTAAGGAAAATCAAGTTAAATTTTGAAAGAAAATTTGTAAAAAGCAAAAGTTGATTTTTCCGAACTTGTTTCGTTTTTTAATTCAAGAACGATATACATATAGATTTTCTAAGCATTGTGTTAAGTATTACGTTTGACTTTCTGTCTATGATCCTAAAGGGATAAATATTTCACATTAAGGCCCGATTTTACAATCGCCGGATAAGCACTATTATTGGTATAACCTGTAGTATAACGTGACGTAGGTGTGACGTAGATATGGAGGAACATTAAAGGATATTTGGCGCACAGTTATTCCGTTCTTATTCCACGATTGTAAAATTGGGCCTTAATGCTTTTAATGGTTATTTAACAGATATTAGTTTTAAAGAAAAACAAAATTTGTCCATATTCATTAAAAAAATAAATAAATAAACAATTATTTGTAGGAGTTAAGGAAAATTAAATTAATTAAAAAGAAAAAATTGTAAAAAGCAAAAGTAGATTATTTTCCATTTATCAAAATTCGAAAAATGGTCTTGCTTTGTTACAGAACCAAAATTTTTATTAATTTTTATTTGTTTGCTAAGGTTTCCCTAAAGTAATGGCGTAAGAAGTATTTAGCTTGTTGGGGGGGTCTCACTTTTCGTTTTAATCGAAGTCTGGTGGGCGGGTGCAGACGACGACTTAGCTTTTAATTTCTTTCCACACATGGCAATTACGCAAATAATAAATACAACTCAAATATTCTACTGTGTGTTGTTTCTTTTACTTCTTTAAAAGTAAGGAAACAGTTACAATATTTAAATAATTTTGCACAATTAAAATAGATTCAAAAAGAAGGCGTGATTTTAAAAAATAAAACAAAGCACCCTAAGATCCCATGAATTAATTAATTCAGCAATTATTTGCATTTCCTAACTTTAAGATTGATTCTTGAAATTGTAGCTTTTAACTTCATTTAATCAAATTCGTGCCTAAAGAAAAATGGCATTTTTTTTATTATTATCAATTTTATTCTGTTAAGATTTATTTTGCGTTCAAAATACAAAAAAAATGGTGAAAATTTGCTTAATTTGAAAGTAAGAAATGACTACATAGAAATTTATAAAACGTATTCGAATTCGAAACGTAGATAAGTTTTATGTTTTAATTTTGGTGCATTTAATTTGATTTGGCTTCGGTAAGAAAGCAAAAAGTAATAAAATAGGGCGCGTGTAAATTAAAAAGAACTAACTACTTGTACCTAAGATGTAAAGTATGTAATTAGAAAATTTCTGAGGCGAAAACAGAAGCTGGATTTATATTGAAAATATTTCCAATGAATCTATCGATCTTGAAATGCTTGAAATCCTGCCTGATATTAAAATCCTGTTGGGGCGAACATTATTCCTTTTAGTTTTAATAAAACTCAAAATTTATCAGTTGTCATAAGTAAAACGAACAAATAAGAAAGGACGCGCTTAACTCCTCACATTTTCCTTAGTTTTTCAGGGCTCGGAAAATGTTCTTATTGAGGATAACTAAAACAGGACGAATTCGACTGTTTATTTATTAGGTGAGAAACTTGTTGCGTGTAATTTCCGTCACTTGTTGTCACATGTTGTTGCGCGAATGAACGGTTATAATAAGAGGTATTGTGCGTGAAGTTAAAGCTGCAGTTCTAAGCTCGATCGTAAGATATTATTGAATCATTTATTTAAATGAGCACGCGCAAATGATTCGATAATACCTTACAATCGAGCTTAGAATTGCAGCATAAGTTTTAGCTCCGCCAACATATACAGGGAGTCCCGTGACGTAATGTCACCACTTCACCTGCGTGATAATCAATTCAAACTAAGCGAAAAAGTCTAATAAAGTTTTGTTCTAAAGTAAACCGTTTCAAAAATACTGGGTGTTTAACGTTTAATTTTTTAGTTTTTAAAATTTTAAAGTTCATCTAATCATTTATCCGTTCACCTAATAATCAATTCAAATTATAAAAAAAAACTCAGAATTTTTAAACTTTATCTCAAAAGGTGTTCAAAAGCACTTAGATCTCTTTTGAAGCGCGTTAGAATATGTTTAGCAAACAACGGGTCATTTTGGTCACCTTTTGATATAAAGTTTAAAAATTCTGAAAATTACAAAACACGTTGTATTCTTGAAAGGCGGTTTGCTTTATTAGAGCTTTTTTTTCAGTTAGAATTGATCATTAGATGAACGGATAAATGATTAGATGAACTTTAAAATTTTAAAAAATAAAAAATTAAACATTAAACACCCAGTATTTTTGAAAGGGTTTACTTTAGAACAAAACATTATTAGAGTTTTTTACTTAGTTTGAATTGATTATCACGTAGGTGAAGTGGTAACATTACGTCACGGGACAGCCTGTATAATGTACAACTTTATTGAATAAGGCCCAGTTTTACAATCGTGGAATAAGAACGGAATAACTGTTCGCCACATATCCTATAATGTTCCTCCATATCTACGTCACACCTACGTCACCTTATACCAATAATAATGCTTATCCGACGATTGTAAAATCGGGCCTAAGTCTGTTAAAAGAATGCTAATTCTCTATTTGTTTTTAATTCAACATTATCTTTAATTTTTTTTAATGACATTAAATGATTTGATGTTTCGAATACTGTGGCTCAAGATCCTCAATCCAATCGTTAAGGGATGCCCAGAAGTGTTTCAATATTATCGAATCGAACTTTTTTTCTAGTTTTAGAAAAAAAAAATGAAATGTGTCAATTTCCAGAATTTAAAAATATTAAGAAGAAGAATGGCTTTAATTCTTATTCGCTGTTAATTCCTTAGGTCTTCAAGTATCGAAAAGTTCTCTTTCTGGGGGGCAATGAGATTCATAATTGCTGAAGGACTTGACGTTTAGTGTAAGTAAAAGATGTGTCACGGGATGCTTTTGGAGAACGAAATCAATCTGATTAAAGTGAAAATGAAGCGAAAACCAATTTTATTTATTCTTTAGTCGTTGTTTATCCTTAATTTTTCAGGATTCGAAAAGTGTTCTTTCTGACGGCCGATGGCGTTGAGATTCCTGGTTGTTAAAGGACTTGATGTTTGAAATCCTGAATCCGGGCCTGGTTGTGATTAAGGGATGATAAGGATCCTGCCGGGGCGAGTTTCCACTAGGGTGGGTTAGTGGAAAACGGGCGCAGGCGCCGGTGGAAATGTGTCATGCTCGCGCACGACATTGCAATCCAAGATTGGTTATGTTGTAACATATTACACATGTTAATTGTTAGTTATCATGTGTAATATTCTATCTGTTTTATCACGGTTCCGTTATCAGCCTTGGACTGTAAACCCATAGCGGTATAGACCGGGCGCACCAGAGTGCAGTGATGTCGCCAGCGGACTATTTTAGTACGAATTGATTGTGGAGCTCCCTCGGCCGCGTTATTTATGCAGCTTCACCAGTGCGCTCTTCTTCGTTCGTGTTCATAGTAGTGAGTAGTGGTGTGAAAACACCACTCGAAGATCCATCAAAATTCCGCGCTCAATATATAATTTCAGTGACAGTGACAGTGAGATGAGTTATAAGGACAGGGGCTCACCTATACTATTAGAGAGTGGCCTAAAATCTTTCCTAGGACATCCAGGACACAATTATCCTTTAATTAACGGTAAGCCCTCGTTTTCGTCTCTATCCTTTTCCGGGCATTCGTCCTGGCGACCGGAACTCGCGCGCCCCCCGAAATCGAACAAATTCGATTGCAAATCGCCTAGACGCATCAACGTACATGCGGTGCACGTTAAGCCGATGCATGAAAACACGAACATTAACGGTTTAATTAAGAAAAATTAAAAGTCCTGGCGAGTCACATGGTTTTATTATTGGCGACGCATGCGCGCTCCGTTCAAACCAACTTCCAGATTAACTTAGAGAATTTTGGGAAATTAACGCGTTCGAATAATAGCTCGAACGAATCGTGTTTGAACTATTTTCGAGCTGGGCATGTGAATGCGTTATTTTTACTGCGTCTCTGACGTCCGAAGCTTTATCAACGGCCTTGTTCACCTATGCTTCTAAATTTAATGCTCTTTCGAAAATATAACGGACGTCTTGCTTTTTCTTAATTATGAAATACGAGCGAAGCACGTGCTCGTTCCGGAAATTATTTTTTTGAGAATTTGTTTTGCATTCTATGTAAATATTGACGCACCATTTTCATGAACGTGTCTATTGCAAACCTGTGTATCTAAATTTGAAAGTTGAAAATGGGGGAAAGAAAATGTTCCTAGATTATTGATTGTGTGCTTGTGCTACTCGAAATCGAAAGGACGCGGACGCATTTCCCCCTATATGGTGGTAGCAACACGTCATCGTACTATTTAATGCACACAATTGTATTTGTATTATTGCATTCGTTTATTAACACAATTTAATAGTTATAGTTGCTATTTCAAAACAGTATTGTTCTGTTCGATATGAGAATTTTTTTAAATGTCTAACGTGCACGACATTTTATCGATCTGGAAAATTTTTATTAATTGAAAATGAGAAACGCGTTAAATCAGCTTGTAAATAAAAAAAATACAATGAAAGTATGTAAATGAAAAATGAAACTCTAATTGTTTTAGGTTTCAAAAACTGTAAGGGCCAATGGCTTAGAATTTTGTCTTCATTCGTTTTTCTTGATTTTTGAGTTAAGTCTAATTTAAGTGTAATTAAAAACGTGGAGGGAATTTTACATTTCTATGAAAATATGAATATATAAATTTGGCAGTTAAAAAGGGCAAACGTGAGTGAAATGAAGTAAAAGTCATAAAATTCTATATTTGGAGACTTTTTGAATTTGCCGCTCCCAATCATCAAAAGTATATTCACATTTATCCAACAATGATTATAATTAGATTTTCTCGCCTAGTTTTCATCGTAATGTTGATTTTTTTAAATTTCAATTTTAGCTTTATTACATTTCTTTGGCTTGGTCTAGTATAGTAATTAAGTTTCGTGAATAATAAAGGACTACCTACACCAAACGTTTATTAAAAGTAAATGAGAATTTACTTTTTATTTTTTTATTTTGTCGTATCGGGTAATTTTTGCGCCTGTTGTTTTGCTACTTTGCTTTATCAAAGTGTAACACTTAAATATTTAATCAATGATTATAAATCAATATCACATAAAGGTCGTATGTACTACTACGAATGACTGATCGTCTTTTTTTTAAAAATATTTTTAGAGTTCATCGCAGCTTTGATCATCGTAAATGCAATAAATAAGGCGATTAACCTTATGACATTCAATGCAAGAATATGAATGTCACCAATCATAAACATAGATAACATGATTTAAGTTAATAACGTAAAAACTTGGCTTTAATTTTGGATACTCCTTCAAATAACGTTGGTTCATTCTTTAGAACAATGGCGCACCTAACCTACCCTCACCTAACCCCCAAAAGCACAAAGGTGGTTAAGTCAGTAGGATCCCTTAGACCGGTAGTTTTAGTTGTCGAAACTCGTAGCCCCTAAATGTTACTTATTTTCCATAATATTTTGATTAATTTAAATTTCAATTGTTTAATCGATTTGAAATAAAAAGTGAATAAATCCGGACCAGCACATTTGCAGAATCACAATAATCATGTTCCTATCTTAACACGCAAGGATAGTTTTTATCCAGACTCTTTTGTTTCTTAATCAAAATTTAAATAACAAAATGTGTTTGAAAAAAGAAACTCTTCCTTAGGTCCTTGTTTGATCATACGAATTACCATTTTACAAAAAAGAAATCAGGTTGAATCCAACCTTATTAGCTGACCTTACTCTCAAGTAAAAGTCTCTTAGTTTTTATCCAAACTCTTTCGTTTCTTAATCAAAATTTAAATAACAAAATATGTTTGAAAAAAGAAACGCTTCCCTAGGTGCTTGTTTGATCATACGAAGTACCGTTTTACAAAAAAGAAATCAGGTTGAATCCAACCTTATTAGCTGACCTTACTCTCAAGTAAAAGTCTCTTAGTTTTTATCCAAACTCTTTCATTTCTTAATCAAAATTTAAATAACAAAATGTGTTTGACAAAAGAAACGCTTCCTTAGGTCCTTGTTTGATCATACGAAGTATCGTTTTACAAAAAAGAAATCAGGTTGAATCCAACCTAATTAGCTGACCTTACTCTCAAGTAAAGGTCTCTTAGTTTTATCCAAACTCTTTCGTTTCTTAATCAAAATTTAAATAACAAAATGTGTTTGACAAAAGAAACGCTTCCTTAGGTCCTTGTTTGATCATACGAAGTATCGTTTTACAAAAAAGAAATCAGGTTGAATCCAACCTAATTAGCTGACCTTACTCTCAAGTAAAGGTCTCTTAGTTTTATCCAAACTCTTTCGTTTCTTAATCAAAATTTAAATAACAAAATGTGTTTGAAAAAAGAAACGCTTCCTTAGGTCCTTGTTTGATCATACGAAGTATCGCTTTACAAAAAAGAAATCAGGTTGAATCCAACCTTATTAGCTGACCTTACTCTCAAGTAAAAGTCTCTTAGTTTTTATCCAAACTCTTTCATTTCTTAATCAAAATTTAAATAACAAAATGTGTTTGACAAAAGAAACGCTTCCTTAGGTCCTTGTTTGATCATACGAAGTATCGTTTTACAAAAAAGAAATCAGGTTGAATCCAACCTAATTAGCTGACCTTACTCTCAAGTAAAGGTCTCTTAGTTTTATCCAAACTCTTTCGTTTCTTAATCAAAATTTAAATAACAAAATGTGTTTGAAAAAAGAAACGCTTCCTTAGGTCCTTGTTTGATCATACGAAGTATCGCTTTACAAAAAAGAAATCAGGTTGAATCCAACCTTATTAGCTGACCTTACTCTCAAGTAAAAGTCTCTTAGTTTTTATCCAAACTCTTTCGTTTCTTAATCAAAATTTAAATAACAAAAAATGTGTTTGAAAAAAGAAACGCTTCCTTAGGTCCTTGTTTGATCATACGATGTACCATTTTACAAAAAAGAAATCAGGTTGAATCCAACCTTATTAGCTGACCTTACTCTTAAGTAAAAGTCTCTTAGTTTTTATCCAAACTCTTTCGTTTCTTAATCAAAATTTAAATAACAAAATGTGTTTGAAAAAAGAAACGCTTCCTTAGGTCCTTGTTTGATCATACGAAGTATCGTTTTACAAAAAAGAAATCAGGTTGACTCCAACCTTATTAGCTGACCTTACTCTCAAGTAAAAGTCTCTTAGTTTTTATCCAAACTCTTTCCTTTCTTAATCAAAATTTAAATAACAAAATTTGTTTGAAAAAAGAAATGCTTACTTAGGTCCTTGTTTGATCATACGAAGTACCGTTTTACAAAAAAGAAATCAGGTTGAATCCAACATTATTAGCTGACCTTACTTTCAAGTAAAAGTCTCTTAGTTTTTATCTAAACTCTTTCGTTTCTTAGTCAAAATTTAAATAACAAAATGTGTTTGAAAAAAGAAACGCTTCCTTAGGTCCTTGTTTGATCATACGAAGTACTATTTTACAAAAAAGAAATCAGGTTGAATCCAACCTTATTAGCTGACCTTACTCTCAAGTAAAAGTCTCTTAGTTTTTATCCAAACTCTTTCATTTCTTAATCAAAATTTAAATAACAAAATGTGTTTGACAAAAGAAACGCTTCCTTAGGTCCTTGTTTGATCATACGAAGTATCGTTTTACAAAAAAGAAATCAGGTTGAATCCAACCTAATTAGCTGACCTTACTCTCAAGTAAAGGTCTCTTAGTTTTATCCAAACTCTTTCGTTTCTTAATCAAAATTTAAATAACAAAATGTGTTTGAAAAAAGAAACGCTTCCTTAGGTCCTTGTTTGATCATACGAAGTATCGCTTTACAAAAAAGAAATCAGGTTGAATCCAACCTTATTAGCTGACCTTACTCTCAAGTAAAAGTCTCTTAGTTTTTATCCAAACTCTTTCGTTTCTTAATCAAAATTTAAATAACAAAAAATGTGTTTGAAAAAAGAAACGCTTCCTTAGGTCCTTGTTTGATCATACGATGTACCATTTTACAAAAAAGAAATCAGGTTGAATCCAACCTTATTAGCTGACCTTACTCTTAAGTAAAAGTCTCTTAGTTTTTATCCAAACTCTTTCGTTTCTTAATCAAAATTTAAATAACAAAATGTGTTTGAAAAAAGAAACGCTTCCTTAGGTCCTTGTTTGATCATACGAAGTATCGTTTTACAAAAAAGAAATCAGGTTGACTCCAACCTTATTAGCTGACCTTACTCTCAAGTAAAAGTCTCTTAGTTTTTATCCAAACTCTTTCCTTTCTTAATCAAAATTTAAATAACAAAATTTGTTTGAAAAAAGAAATGCTTACTTAGGTCCTTGTTTGATCATACGAAGTACCGTTTTACAAAAAAGAAATCAGGTTGAATCCAACATTATTAGCTGACCTTACTTTCAAGTAAAAGTCTCTTAGTTTTTATCTAAACTCTTTCGTTTCTTAGTCAAAATTTAAATAACAAAATGTGTTTGAAAAAAGAAACGCTTCCTTAGGTCCTTGTTTGATCATACGAAGTACCATTTTACAAAAAAGAAATCAGGTTGAATCCAACCTTATTAGCTGACCTTACTCTCAAGTAAAAGTCTCTTAGTTTTTATCCAAACTGTTTCGTTTCTTAATCAAAATTTAAATAAAAAAATGTGTTTGAAAAAAGAAACGCTTCCTTAGGTCCTTGTTTGATCATACGAAGTATCGTTTTACAAAAAAGAAATCAGGTCGAATCCAACCTTATTAGGTGACCTTACTCTCAAGTAAAAGTCTCTTAGTTTTTATCCAAACTCTTTCGTTTCTTAATCAAAATTTAAATAAAAAAATGTGTTTGAAAAAAGAAACGCTTCCTTAGGTCCTTGTTTGAGCATACGAAGTACTATTTTACAAAAAAGAAATCAAGTTGAATCCAACCTTATTAGCTGACCTTACTCTCAAGTAAAAGTCTCTTAGTTTTTATCCAAACTCTTTCGTTTCTTAATCAAAATTTAAATAACAAAATGTGTTTGAAAAAAGAAACTCTTCCTTAGGTTCATGTTTGATCATACGAAGTATCGTTTTACAAAAAAGAAATCAGGTTGAATCCAAACTTATTAGCTGACCTTACTCTCAAGTAAAAGTCTCTTAGTTTTTATCCAAACTCTTTCGTTTCTTAATCAAAATTTAAATAACAAAATTTGTTTGAAAAAAGAAATGCTTACTTAGGTCCTTGTTTGATCATACGAAGTACCGTTTTACAAAAAAGAAATCAGGTTGAATCCAACATTATTAGCTGACCTTACTTTCAAGTAAAAGTCTCTTAGTTTTTATCTAAACTCTTTCGTTTCTTAGTCAAAATTTAAATAACAAAATGTGTTTGAAAAAAGAAACGCTTCCTTAGGTCCTTGTTTGATCATACGAAGTACCATTTTACAAAAAAGAAATCAGGTTGAATCCAACCTTATTAGCTGACCTTACTCTCAAATAAAAGTCTCTTAGTTTTTATCCAAACTCTTTCGTTTCTTAATCAAAATTAAAATAACAAAATGTGTTTGAAAAAAGAAACGCTTCCTTAGGTTTATGTTTGATCATACGAAGTATCGTTTTACAAAAAAGAAGTCGGGTTGAATCCAACCTTATTATATTCCTTACGCAGCTCACCTTACTCTCAAGTAAAAGTCTCTGAGCAACCCTCACGTGTTTAAATTTAAAATTTAGGCCCGCAAATGTGTTTAGATGCGCAGGAGCGCAACTGTCCCGACTTCAACTCGAAATATTTACTGCCACTGATTTAATCAGAATTTTTAATTAATTTTTAAACCAAGAAATTAGCGCCTTTTAAAATCACGACCGAGTTTAATTAACATAATTCGCACACTGCAAATGAACGGTTTGCAATTTTAATAATCAACTATCTTTATACGTTTTTGAAAATATATTCGTAGTTTCTGAATCCCTCGGTCTGTAATTTTTTGTAAACTTACAGACTGCCGTCGTGCTAGAGAAAGCGCGTCTATTTTCGCTTGTTTTTTTTAACCATGCCAGCCTATTGCCGTTGCCGTTTGGCAATCGTCCGATGTCACCCTGATTACAAATGTTGCCGGCAATCCTTGCTCCTTGAACCTTTCCTCCGTCAATCACTCCGAGGTAAGAAGCGCTTTAAATTCATCCCACTTTTGGCCAAAATTGGAAGCTCCTCGAACGGTAGGACGACGAAAGTAAACCTTTTTTTTGCACAATTGTTTTTCCAATAAGTAATAAATAAAATAGACATTTAGAATATTTGCGGTTGCTTGTGGTAAACATGGAATTTTTATGAAGTTTCTTGGAAGAAACGAAAGGTGATAATTAGGAAAGGTTTATTGAAATTCCAAGGTTATTTTCGAATTCCAAAAGTGTCGAAAAAGAAAAACTTTGTCCTTGATTTATCTATATTGATATAATATAAAAAAAAGAAATTTCCTCTCGTGAACATCGTCCGATATATCACGACTTAGACTTTGATTGGATAATAGTAGTTTTGAAACGCTTAAGGTCAGTGTCAGAGTCTGATATTGATATGATGATTAATTCGCCGCGCTACTCACTCGATTATTTCGCAAAAACCCCCGTTCCTCGTCTGCTTTGCGTGATAATTAGCCGATTAATTATTCAAGGAGGCGATCACAGGTAAAGTTCAGCTGCATTCAGCTGGCACCTCGGCTTTACGATCTGACATTTAGTGGTGCTACTAAAATTATGGCCGAGTGAACAAATTGGCAGAGATTGGGTCACATGCCTGTCCTGAAATAGCCCCCGCGCATTATTCGCGGGCATATTTATTTTTCGGCGTTTTATATTTATGCGTCGAGAATACGCAAATTGTTCGAAGCTACTGCACGCCGGCCGTTTCCTTGTAATAATCGCCGGCGTGTTGCTCAGGTTTTAATGGCGTTGTAAAATTTCTGGCTAATGTAAACCCGGCTATTTTTAACGCTGAAGTACTCACTAGGTAAATATAAACTTGCAACTTTATTGTACACCATTAAAAAATTATCTTGAAGTAAACAATTAATCATGAAATCGAGTTGGGGGCATTACTTATCAACCAACCCTCGTAGAATACGTTCCACTCATTTTAACAATTAAAAAAAAGCTCGGCTATTATACTTCGTAATTGTTGTTGGTTAATGCCCTCGTTTATTGGTTTCTTCCTTAAAAAGGCAATAACTTTTAATTGCCTTTCCGAAAACCCTCGCGTTTTCCACCTCGACTATTTTTAAACTTCAAAGCCCCCCGCCTTTTAAAAAAAACAATGCGTGACATAATCGCCCGGATTCCACGGTTCAAAGTGGCATTACTTCAGTCAATTATTATCGGCGCGATAATTTTCGAAACGCGCGTGTAATTCGTTAATTGCTCGCGCGGAGACGATGCGCGTTGCTTATTGCTTGCTTAGAGTGGCAATAAGTTAAAAGAGCGCGCGATTAAAAAAATCGCATGTCTGCGAAGATTGAGCAAGAGACTAAACTCGTTGACTGATAATAAATATTATCGACATGTGTACGTATTAGAGCAAGTTAAGCGAGATTTTTTTTTATCACGTGCTCACGCGTAAACATCCAACTTGCTCTGCGTTTGTTCTTCTAATATTTAATCGCTGATTATTACATGGATTCTAATGGATTTAAGAAGTATGTCATTGAAGGTTACTATACATTACACTCTTACAGATTTTTTTTTTTTTAAATCACCGATCATATTTGGGTGATCGAAATTAATAGTTGGGGGAGAGATTAAAAAAGTTGCTAAAAATTCGTCATTAAATTGAACAGTCTTCTTTCTGAACTATCAAATTGCTTAATACTTCATCATATCATCAAATAGGTGATCAAACATTTCATCAAATATCCCAATTAAATCACGTGAATTTTTTTTTATTATTGTGTTTTCTGAGCTTCAATGTTTGAGTTCCTTCATTTGACTTGGACGTTTTGAGTTCGTGAGTCTGTGCTGAATAATTTCGCTAAATATATCCGGGCAACGCATAATTATAGTTATTGACTTTCGCAAATCAATAAGTTTTATGTCCGATCCTGCAAAATACCGCGATATGAAAATAAACAAGGCCCCCGCGTCTTCGCACACGAGCATCACTTAAATAAACAACCGTAGGCATTTGCTGTGTGTACGCGAAAGTCACCCAGTGGGAAAGGTCACTCCGTTAGGACAATTGCGACATCAATTAAACAAATTTAAAATCAATCCAAAACCAAAATATTGCTCGGATCGTAAAAGTAGTCACACAAAATAGTGACTTGTTTACTGCAAAAGCACGTCTAGAGCGACGAAAAATTTAATTCGTAATCAATCAAATCTAATCTGCGAGTATTTATCGCGCAAATAATTAAGACCAACAAGAAATCGTACTGGGGTTTATGTTCGAGTTTAAATTAATGTCACGCTCATATCAATGCGCGTAATTAAAAATGTGCTTATCCACTCCAGGTGTTTTTCCATAAAAACAAAATATGTATGAAGAATACTAAATTTTCCAAAATATGAAACAGAGCAAGAGAAAGAAATATCAAAATAAAATATATAGTAAATATAAGTACATACATTTTTGGGGTGCAGCCCTCGGAGCATGCTCTATGCGATTCGGAAGGTGCAATCATAGGGTCCTCCTCTGCGAACACGATCTCGAGATTCGTTGGTATCAAGAGCAAAACTCGTTCGGAAGCAACAAAGACTTGGACAACCCTCAAAACGCGCTAACGCAAGAAACATAAAATATGAGGGCTGATTCGAAAGAGACTTGCCCCACAGATCAATGGGCTAACTAAAAAAACACGTAGCGTGTCGGTCCACGAGAAACCATGGACGAAAGCGTTGGAACTGAATCTTCACAAACGATACTAAAACCCCATTCACTCTGGGCGACCTTAACTGCAAAGCAACGGCACAGAAAGCGGAAAGACATTGTTTGACCGTCGTTTGCGAAGCGTGCTCGTGAACTGCCCAAAATGGGCGCCAAAAACGCCAAGCTGGAAAATGGCTTTCAGCAGTGTTCCCACTGTTATAAAAACCTACCAAAGACAACTTAACAGAAGTAAAAATGAGAAATTCTAGAGTATAAACTGAAAAAGCGATCAATCGAAACGTTCGATCAAATGGTTTGAGAATTTGATGAATAAAATTTGAACCGTAACAATAGCTTATCACGTATTATGAAAGAGAAGGGTTTTTGAGTTTTAGTTTGGGCATTTTATATTTTTTATGCTGCGCAAGTTTAAGAGTTTAATTAGAAAGAGAAAACAGACCAAAATATCCGCGTATCACGGATGTCCAAGTAATAAAAGAACAACTTTAATTTTGGATCAAGGCGTGGCGTAGTGAGCACGTCAACGCTTGCACTTTATATCATTTACTTTGTCGTATAGCTATTTCTCTCTTGTCTCCGCCTTTCTTCAAGTTTAAATGAAACAGTCGATATATAATATGAATGTATAAATTGATAATCCACGATTTTTTAGTTTGGAAAATGCAGCTCAAAACTGAAGTCGTTTTCAAAAAATAAACAAGCATCCCACCAACTAAGACGCTGCAGGATATTTATTTTTTGATGTTTTAAAAATATGTATGTGTAATATATGATTCACCCTGTATATTAAAATCTCCACATAGAAGCAAATAATAAAAATTACTTCCAAATTCCATACTGGTGCTTCTGTTAAGGAACAAGTTTTTATTTTAAGATTTGTTCAGAACGATTATAAACAAAAGGGCAATGATGAAATATAAAACAGTTTATGAGGTAAAAAAACTCTCGAGAACAGAATAAATTGTATACAAAAAATTAATTTGAAAATATACAGAAAATGTTTATTTCTCATAGTTATAAGAGAGACTCACTGAAGAGAAATCTCTGGAATTTATTATCTACTGCAAAAATAAAAATGTCAAGCTAATTGCTAACACCTCATTACTAAAAAAAATCACAGAAATCTTCGTTAAAAATAGAAAAAAGAAAAAAAAATAGAAGAGTAGGCTAAGATATTATAACGTGCATTCAAAAAAATCCGTTATCGAGAAGATTCTGAAGTTACTCTTATTTTATGACGGCATGTCGTAGCTTAGTACGTGTGTTTCATTCTTGAATAACCGACAGCTGTCAACGGTGTCAACTGTCAAAGGCTTTGTTTATATCTTCGAGGTATTCGAGTCCGTTATTTGTTTTGCTGCTTTAATTCTGTTCAAAAATAGTTCGTTCTGTACTCAAATAATTGTTTTGTAGAGAATCGTAATTAAATCGGTATAAAAAGTTAGGTTATGTTTATAATAATCGTGTGGTTTAACTTACGACATGACTTTGCAAAATTTCCATTTGAGATAAGCCTATTTGATAACTGTTTTTTTTAAACGTTATACATATTTCACTTTTAAACATAATTAAAACAGAAAAAAGATCTCAAAACTAGGACAATTATAATAAAAAATTCATTAGCTCTCACACATCACAATAATAGAAAATTAAAAGAACCAAAAAGCTAATTATAAGTTAATAAATTGCATTTAATTTCATAATAATTAAAGCTAAATTATGTACGAAAATGCTCAGTACTCGTGTCCCCCAAGGCTCATATCTTGGCCCACTTTTTTCGTAATTTTAAAATTATTTGTCATGTCTTTTAAATTGTGATTTCGCAACAAGTGAATTCTTTTTAATTTTAACAAACGTTCGCAATAATAAAATTAATTTACTTGCACTTCAAGATGTAAAGAAGTACAGAGGTATACAGTAGGTACACAAAAGTATAAATTAAATTAAATTGATTGGCCTGATCACATTTCGTCTCTGCTAATAAACAAAAGAGATAAAATTTCAATTGAGTAAAAGTAAAGTAGTAAAGAGAATTTCGTACGTATTAAACTAAAAGTTAAAAAAATGAAACAATGAGTAAAGCAATTATGAAATTGAAACAAGTTGAAATGCCACAAGGTAAACTTTTCTCTCAATTAGAGGAATGACTACCGCCTGTTATCATCACACTTCAATACTTCAACAGGCGCTATTTTTATCCTCCCATTTATTCTTCCCCCATTCAATGAAATACCACTCCCATTATCTCGCTCCGTTTCAAATTCAAGAAGCCAATTATGTTTGTCGATCGTTTTAAAACCACAATTAACTTAAATAATTTCGCGTTCAATTAATTATATTTCATTGTGCAAACAAAAAGTAATTGTAATTTTATCAGCTCAAAATACTCCTTATTTTTAGCCCGCACACTTTCTATTGCTCAGGAAGTTTCTACGCCAAATACTTTTTTTTATCTAGACTGAAATCTATTGTTTTATTTATAGTGTGTACTAAAAATAGTAACCGAACTGAAGTTTTCTCCTGAGAAGGAGAAAGTAAATTTGGTCTCCAAATATTACGTAGATTGTAAGGAAAGAGAACTTCCTGAGCTTTGGTTGATCCTCGTTGTACAATCTACAGAAGACTTGCCAAATTATGTTCGGAAGGCAAGGAAACCCTAATTAATTAAATTATTTAATTAAATTAAATATTAAACATATATGTTCAGTTCAAATGGGGAAGGACCGATATTAAATTCATTGTTGCAAAAATTCTGTTGCCACTTCGCTTTTGGCTTCTCGTCACTTATAAAATAAGAACCCTATCATTTTTTATTGGTAAGCGGCTGTGATGTTATTCCAAAACAAAAAAAAAATTAAGAACGTGCAACAGAATTTTGGTCCTGTTCGTAAGCAATTTTCAATAATATATCCAATCATTTTGGTTCGGTTTTCGATTGAATTATAATTTACTCAACTTGCATGTCAAAAAGAAATCCTCCGATAAGTAGGAATCGATGTCACACAGTCTTAGACAGTTTTACCGTTGACGCCAAAAAAATCACATGTACCAGATAAGGCCTTATCAGGATTTAATTACCTCATATACTACAGAACTCTATTTCAATTGTATCTATAGCCACCATAAATCTCGACGTATTTCGAAGGCCGGCCCAAAAATAAAGCAGCGGAATGTGCCACTTACAATACAGGGCATAATCGCGGAGATTCCCACGTTCGTTTCTGCGCCAATCTCCCGATAAAATATCGCCCGGCGAAATACGATCGGTGCATGAAATGCATACAGATAAAGTGGAACGTACGCACATGTATGTGTGCATACATGTGTGTACGTAAGTACGTGTACACACCTCAATCGAGACCTGTCTGTTTCGGTAGTGGTCGTGTAACAGACGAGATAAGGCGGAGTGTAAAATTACACGCGCTTATCTTCGACGTGATAAAAGATTACGTAGGTTGACAGTATTTACATTCGTGTCTCTCGTAGCGTAGGTGATAATCAGAGGCAAAAATTTCTATTACGAGAAATTGTGAAATTATATACGATACGTAGCTACAATGTCGTTTCAGAACAAAAAAAAGGCGCTATCTTAACGACACACAATTCAATGTTAAACAATTTTTGCAGTTTTTAGGCTTTTCAGTAAACAAGGCGACGCAAATATTTAAACTTTGTACGTGCTACTTTACGTATAGTAGGAGTTTTATACTTTTATAAACTCAACTACTTTACTCAAATGGATATAGGTATAGTAGTTACTAGTGGAGATAAACCACAAGGAAAGTGAAGACCAAGGACAACAGGGAGGAATTGAAGCACAGGATAAATACAGAAGAAATTACAAAATAATACCTACGAGACTATGAAAAGGAATATAAAACGTGAGCGGAGCCCTACAGGGTCTTCCAACTCTTACAAGTCTTTAAGAACAGAAAATATAAGAACTTATCTTCTTGTGTGAAATTTCTACTACAGTCATTTCATTTTAAGTCTTACATCGAATAAACCATTCAACCTGGCAGGCCCTGTATAATCTACTTCATCAAGTGTCACCTAATTTTTTTTTAAGGTCAAATACTCAAGTTTCTTTCCGTTATAAGTCACTTGGTAACCTCGTGCTTTTAGAGTCCGGCCCTGTTTCATATTTTCATTGATGACTTCCACATCAAATTAATTACGAAGAGGCCGCGCGTTTTATTGCGAGGAAACGTAATAATAACGCGTCTTTATTACCAGCATGTCCAAGTTGCGATCGATCGTAGTTTCGCGTTCAAATAGGAGACTCAAGGTCCTTAAAGCTCACAATTAATTAATTTGGTTTCAACTCATTCTATGTACATCCAATGATGAGGTTGGCTTATTTTTAAATCACACATCTAAGCTCTACATAAATGTCTCATAAATGGATTTACATAAGCAAACAGAAAGGTATTTATCATCCATCTTCTACGAGCGTATTAAGCCCGATTAACAATATCGAATGCACTGAGATTAGCGAGAAATTTGAAATTGAATCGAAGCTGAAAATCCGGGGCAATCGTGGAACAAAACTTTTATCTCCTCACTCACTTATCTCCTCCGAAATACTTGATAAATAAACGCTAATGTGTTTTACATATTTTGAAGTCGAGTGGCTAAATTATTTTCGTGTTGATTCTGGTGACAAATCCGTTTTGAGTATTTGCCTTGCTTTTAACTTGCATCTTCTTTTGGTGGTGCTTGTTTGCGCTGCAGCATAATCCAACTGTTCAAACATCCATTATTTTGACTTCTTAAATGTTTTTGCAAAATCATGTGCACAAGGTCAACGTCAATATTTTGGACAGAGATATTCTAATTATTCTTTTCGAGAAAAGAGATCTGCGAATTTGTTACAGCGTGTACTTGTTTTTTGATTTTAGTTTATGCGTGTGAGCTTTGAAAAAGTTGATGTTCCTTTATACTGCCGGTTACAAAGCGATAAAAAAATTCTTTGTAGCAGTGTATTTACGACGGCGATTAAAGAAGCTCGTTTACATATTTGCCTTTCGTTAATAACGCAAAGGAAAACATTTTAATGTCGATATAAAAACCGATGTTGCGGAAGGCTAGGGTTCATTCAGTGTTGCGCCTCTACACTTCGATATGATTTCATTTTAGTTGGCAGACGGTCAAGGAATTTCACGTGACTGCCGAAAACACACGCGGTTCTAATAATATGCCGCTAAGTACGAAAACCAGAAAAATCCCAAAATAAATCCCACTATTTATTTGTATTGGAGTGCGTGTTTATGTGCGTGTGTAATCTGGCTTGCAGGAAATAAAGAGCCTGCAGCTTTTTGGCCGAGTGACAGGCGATAGAAAAGAGCACGAGTACGTTTTGGCCGAGAGTAGCTGGAAATTATGAAATTTTCTGCTTTGTCGTTTTTAATTTCGACTTAAATAACATATTTGGACATTACTCAAGAAATTTTGGCAGGGAAGACCAGAATAGTCCTTGAAATTTCAAGGAGATGTAAGGAGGAAATTTGTAACTTCACAGATCGCCTTAATTTACTTAGTTTTTTCCCACACGTCTTTTCAATCCAATATCATCAGAGTATCAAGCAATTATGTACATCTATCGACACACCTCATCAACAAGTTTAAAAAGGGAGGAATTTATCCAGATATCTTGCAATGTTCCAAAGTTATCCAAATCCGAAATGGATATTGACAACAACTGTCCTTTATCTCTTGCTGGTGACTAAATCAGTTTAATCTCCTTCAGAATTGTCGATGTCCAAATCAGTTACTTTCGCAATTCGAGCACCTCACACCATCGAATGAAATGTAGAAACCACAAAGCTCTTGAGTTATAATCAACTAGGCCTGCTAAAATTCGAGTCAAATAATGGAAAAATGTTTGGAGGGAAGATTGGGAAAGGCCATGAGATACTGAAGTGTGCGTTGTTTAAGAAAAAAGGACATAAATGAGGTTTTTAAAGCGATAAGATTCAAAAGACTCAGTTAAAAGTATCGTACAGAAGCAACCAAATGGAAAAGATCGAGAAGGAAATGGGCAGAAGCTGCCAAATACTAACAAAAAAGAGAAAAGGACTTAGAGAGCGATTGTATGAAGTAGAAAGAAATGAAGTCTAAATTGAACCTAAATGATCTGATAATGCTTTATCAACCAGGATTGGAAACAAATGTGGACTTTTGTAACTAGGAGTTTATTTATTGATTCGTTTTAATTTTTATATAGGGGAAAGGGTTAAGATTATTTTGCTGCTTGTTGCTGTATCCAGGAAGTATAGCGAGAAAGGCACGAATCATTCTGCATCCTTTATTTTATAATTTAGCCATTCTGTACTTCGGCCCTTCTCGCATCAATCTTGGTGTTCGACAAGTATTGACTCTGGGGCCTCTATTCTTCGTCTTCTTGAAAGATCAGTTTAGTTTCCAGGTATCAAAAATTGAGTGACTTTTAATGATTTTAAAAGATTTGTATTTAAGGCCCGTTGCCCACTGTCTTGCGAGTATAAAATATTTTAGAAACTGATTATAACTCAGACTTTTAATGTCTGAAGCGTAAATGCAGCGTTTTATTTATTATTTGACCCAATTTTTTTTTCGTGTTAATGTTCTTTAAGTATGTTTTTAAAATTCAAAATCGATTCGTCATTTTCATCAAGCACATCTCCGCTATTGAGCAATTATACACAATCAAGTGAAGTGAGATTATCTTCGTTCGATTATAATAATCTAACGCGATATTAACATCAACAGATACCAAATTTTGATAAAGTCAAGAAGACATTTTGCAGTCCAAAATCACATGCAGTCCACATCAATTATCATCGATCATTTACACGTTCACGGGATTGACGCTGTCGAAGCAGTGGTTAATTAATTCGTTTCTCTTTCCGTTGTAACATCGTTTTGCAATTAGATTTATTCATGCAACTTTTATTATTTTAATTTTATGGCGTTCTTATATTGTTACGTAAGAGTCCTGATGTCATCTCGTGGATTGAAACCGATCGTAAATGCACACCGCGCAATTTCACGGGCAGTAAAAAGAAAAACATTAACTCGATGGTTGTTCTGTATTCCACAATGATACGTTAATCTTTTACAATGTATGCCGTTTTTTTTTCTAATGCGTTTATTTCATTTTCATTTGGATGCAGCAGTTCTATCTTTGACACTCCTGTCAAGAAAAAGAGCTTGATGATCGTATACATGAAGGGGCATAAGATCGTATACATGAAGGGCATACCAGGAAGGCATACTGGTGGATTTCCAACAACTTATTTCAAAGTGTTGGATTTTTTATTTAGACAGAAGTAACATGGAGTAAAACGGAAAGTAACCACTTCCTTGAAGAAAAATCATCCCTTACGTTCCTCAGCACGTCATGCTAGAATCTGGCGTGCTTTTCGAAGTTCAAGTTGTTATTTTGGTTACCGTCGATGCCAATAATGTTGTAACAAAATTAGTTTTCTAAATTCGTCAAGAGATCGGGTTGTTAATTATACTCTTCTCGATTTATCCAGAGGGGTCGATGTTGATAACGAGTAACGACACGCACACTTACATCTTACAATGTAAGACACTGTTCTCTAAAAGAAGAATTTTATAACAAATAAAAAAAACAGTATCAGTTTGCAGATCATGTTTGCCTGTTATGTTATAATCAAAGAACTTTGGGTATCAATCAAAAGATGTCGTTTTCAGTTACTTTTTACGGCTAGGTATCACGTTAATCGAGTTTAATAACCCTTTGGTTTCTTTATTTATTTTCAAAAAGTTCTTAAAACCTTTTGAATATTTAATAGTTCTATAGTCACTGTATCAGTGATTTAACATCATTAAAGACAAACCTAAATTAAGACACGTTCTTTTTCGAATTCTATTTTCGTTCTATTTTTGAGCACCGCCGCACAAAGCGGCATTAGGTTGAATTGTGCGCGCACGGTTTCACGAGACGAGCCAAATGTTAATGTTCCGGTGGTGAAATGTTTAGGACCGCAAAAATACTGCATTTACGTCTCCCCGACAGGCAAACATTAATTTAACGCAAACTCACGACATGTTTATTAAATTTCGGCGGTGTAAATTCGACAATAAAAAACTCGGTTCTAAATCGATTCAACTTGAACATATTTTAGGATGGCGGGCAGAATTTTGGCAAAGAATTTCAACTTCAATCTCGTCAAACTTATTTCATAATGTAACTAAAAATGTTGCTTTGTGGGCGAACGAAATAGTACCTAAACTCTTAGAAATCTGATAATTTTTTTTGATAAGAAGTTGTTGAGATGTTTTAAAAATTGATAACTCAAGGAGGTCTAATCTAACATATCAACAAACAACTCGCCAAACATCTCAAGAAACTTTTTGGCATTTCACTCAACTCAATTTATTCGCCATTCCTAATGGATTTTAAACCATTGCGTTAATCTCAGTGCACAAATGCATGCGTACGTCTGAAATATGATTGACAGGCCAAAAAGCCAGGGACGGTGCCAAGTTTCGAAACAACTGGGGAACTTTGTAGTGACCGCAAGCGCTGAAATTGAGTTGGCTCGCTGCATTTTGCAGTCGCCTAATAAATTAATTCAGGCTCTAACTAGGAGCTTCCCGCCGCCGCCCAAATTCATCAGTTTTATAGTAATTTGTTTGTGTATGAGTGAGTTCCGGGCCGAAGCCATATTTACCATTGTATGTGTCTATGCGTGCGTGCGTTATCAAGTGGGACACGAAGTCGTAAAAGTTCAGATTACGTCTTCGTTTCTATTTATTGGTTATCGATTTAATTAAAAACCGTCTATTAATACTTGTATTCGCTTTACATTTATATTAACCAAGCTTCATGTTGCATTAAAAACAGACGGATGCGGTCGTTGAGAAGTATTTAAGTATGATTCACTCATTTGAACAAGAGATGGCGCTGTTAATTACACTTTTCCAGATTCATCGAGAGATGGCGTTGGTTATTACATATACTTTGAATAAAAGACGACTTTCTCTAAGAGAAGAATTGTATCTCAAACAAAACGATGCTACATACAGATTAAGAATACCTATTAGGCTGCCGGTTGGAGCCAAGTAACTTCGGGTATCACCCGAGAGATGTCGGTTTAAGTTACATACTTTTTACGCTTTATTATCAAATTATTTAATAAACATAAATTTACAATAACCAGCATTACGTTGCATGACTGCATGACTGATGAATGTGGTCGTTGAAATTTGTATATAACTCACTCAATTCAATAAAAGATGGCGCTGTTAATTACACTTTCCCGCCACATGAAAAGATGATGCTGTTAATTACAAACATAATATCTTGAACACAAACTTTCGCCGAAAGAGAAAATATGTCTCAAACTAAAAGATGCAATACTAGCTGCAGATCAAAAGTAGATATATTATGCCGGTTCTGCGCCAATTCCCCATAAGGTTGAACATGGGGCTCAAAAAACGCGAAACGGTTCTGATCCGTGCTAAGGGCATGTTTTTACCAGTTTCAGAAAACAGCTCGGAAACAGCTACCAGTTCCAAGCAGTTAAAATCAGTTTATAATTATGAGAGGTAGCTGTATATAACACCCGAGACAGCAACCGAGCACCGTAACATGACGTGACATGCAAGGGCTACGCCTTTAGCACAGATCAGAACCGTCTCGCGATTTTTGAGCCCCATGTTAAACCTTATGTGGAATTGGCGCATAACCGGCATAGTATATCTACTATCAAAGATACCTACTTGGCTGGAGCCAAAGAACTTCGGGTATCATCACAATAACGCATACCTTCTACAAAAGAGAAATTATGTCTGCAACTAAAAGGTACAATATTAGTTACAGGTCAAAGGTACCTATTAGGCTGGAGCCAAGGAACTTCGGTATCATCCAAGAGATGTCGTTTCCAGTTGCTTTTTATATTTTGTTATGAAATTAGGTAACTGAATCGAATAACCATAAATTTATATTAACCAGCATCGCGTTGCGTTAAAGACAGATAAATGGTCGTGGCGATATAAGTACTGCACTCGATTCAACAAGAGATGGCGCTGTTAATTACACTTTTCTCCATTCATCAAGAGATGGCGTTGTTAATTATATATATGCAATAGCACAAACTTTGTATCTCAAACAAAAATATATAATCCTAACTACACATCAAAGGTACAGCCCCAATCAAAAGTAATGAAACGTTCAAAACGGAAACGCTGTAGTCAGAGTGCAACGGTGCCGAGTCAGAGAGAGCGCAACGTGTTGCGGGGTTCCGAAAGACTTCGTAAACATTCGTTCGCCATAAAGCTTCATCCCACTCGGTATCTTCTCTCTCTGAGTACAGCGTTTCGGTTTTGAACGTTTCATTACTTTTGATTACTGTACCTATTGTGCTGGAATCAAGGAACTTTGGGTATCATCCGAGAGATGTCATTTTCAGTTAAGTTTTATGCTTTATTATCTAATTAGTTAATTTAATAACCAAGCAGTTTTTTTATTTATCTTAATTTAATACATACAAGTACAGAATTGTAATTGAGTTGCCAACGGCTCGGCAGGGCGGACGGTAGCCGGCATCGAAAACTAGTGGGCGTGATTAGACAAATTTCTCTCTTTATTTTTCTAGCGCGTTCCCGTCTTACGCATTATAACAGGATGTCAAGTTGAACATTTACGGAATCTGTATATTCCTAAAATCTCTTCTCCCTTGAGCAATTATTATTAAAAGTAAAAAATTCCTATATCCTGTATAAGAAAAAATATCCGTACCTACAAGAAAGAGTATGAATGTAGTAAAGGAAGATTTTAAATAACGTACCTATTAGAAAAAAACATACTACATATTACAAATATAAAAAGAATTGAATACTTTTAAGTCTCCAAAATAAATTCTCTTCTTCTTCTTCTTATGTCTTGAATCTACCTTTTCCAGCTGGTTTTCACTTGACATCTGCAGAGACCTTTCTATTTTTGTTAGAACCTTGTGGTTTCCTTCTCGTTGTATTTTTTTACGTGGTCATTTCTAGGTCTGCATCTATTTCTCGACTGCGTTGAAAAGAAATTTTCCAGAATTTGTTTTGTAACTGTCGAACAACTCAACAAATATCTCATCAAACTTTCCATAAAAAAATTAATCTAGTTTGCAGCACCATCTCTCGGTGAATTGCAGAAACTATTTTCAAGAAAAAAAAAACATTTTTAGCATCTTGACAAACTACTCTCTAAGAAGTTCATCATGAGCATTTTTTTATTTACTATGTATGTATTTAAAAAATTAATTTTTCTTTTACTATTTTGATTGGCGGTCTTTCTTAACGTTTTCATTATAAATAAAAAGTGGTTCAGTACAGCATTAGTTTAAAGGAATAATAAAAACAGGATTTTATGTGATTATAATTCCGACCTAAATTTCCAGCAAGTAGAATGTTTAATTATAACTTCCAGGAATTGGTTCTAAATGTTTATGCAATAAAATTCTTGAAGAATTTCATTAAAATTACAGCTTTAAAGATTTACAGATACTTGCCAAATTAGTTAATGTTTTTGTTAGGTGACTAATTAGGGCGTTAAGGGGGGGGCACCCTAGAATACTTTTTCTTCAGATAATTATAAGTTCTGACGTTAACTTGGCTGTTACATGTGAGGATTTTTTCACTTGACAATTGTACTACTTACCCCTATTTGCACCTTATTAAAATGCAAAACTGGTTCAAAACTACCCCCGTTCAGGGCTGCCTCCTTTTCCCCTAATTGCATAGTCGAATCAACCTACTCTCCTTAATTGAAAACAGAAATTTGTGACTTCCTTGAGTTTTTGCTTTTTTGATAGTTTAACATTTCTTATTTCCTATTTTCAAATTTGTGAAATTAATTAATGTATCACCATTGTCACGTAAGTGTTGAAATACTTATTATTTCGGAATCTCACAAAGAATTTTGACTTTTAACGAAGTAATTAACACTAGAAAAAAAGATTGATCGTTGAAATTAGAACAACCCTTCCTCCTGCATCCAGGCTAGGTGGTGAAGAGTTTCTTTTAGTAAAGGATAGAACGTCCTTTCCTCCTGCATCCAGGCTAGGTGGTGAACAGTTTCTTTTAGTGAGGGATGTCGCTGGGATTTTTAGTTTAAATTTAATTAGTTCCATTAGTTCCAGAAGAAGTCCTCCAAAATAATGCCTGCCACATTTCAAGCGCCAGACTTTCGCAATCGTTTGCAATTCAACATTTATCAGTCGAAATATGACAGCGTGCGATATTTCTTCGTCTCGAGTTTGGAACCGTTCCAGCTTCGCCTCAACAATCCAGCTAAACGTTACACGAAACTGCATATTATAAACGTAGGCTTTAATGCGCGAGCTCCTCGTTTTTTCAACACGAACGAATTCATGATGGGCATATGAAGCAGTTATTATAATGGCGGAAAAATAACTTGAATTGGCACGTCTGCCGGTGCCGTAAATAAACTTTATTATTTTCCGCACCTGTTCGTTTTTTCTTCGCAGTTGCCTTCAAGTTTTTCCGTATTCTTGAAATGCCAAGTGATTTGGAAGTTAGTCACGAGTAGTTTATATTTTGTTTGGTTTTCTCTTGGAATGTTGGAATTCAGGAAGAAACAAGCAGATATTTACTTTTTTTTAAATAATTTCTAACAACGCTAAATGGATGTTAACCGGTGTGAAAAAGCGAAAGTTTTTTTTTGCGTTTCCAAGTTATGACTTCACATCGACCTGTCCTAAAGTCAGTCATGCCATAAACACTCTAATTAATGCATTTTAGGCAATTAGCACCAGCTCGCGGTGTTAAATTTAAGGGGAAAAAGATATCTGAGCAAACCTCATTGAATATGCGCAGATGTGTTATTGTTTGGAGAGTGCATATTTGTTTTGATGTATTACGTAGAATGTCCCCGTTCGTCTGCCAGAAAGATTATAAATACATCATACAGATACCTGCAGGCAACTCAGAAATGAGCAATTTATAGCTCGTAGTGCGTAGGGAGATCTAAATAGTAAGTTCATTGTCAACGTAATGAGGCCAAAGTGCGTTGCTGATTCTATAGGTACCTGATGTGATAAATAGATTATGTTCACAATAATTGTTATCATAAAAAGTTTATTTTTTAATTAAAATACGAAGGCTTTCATCTTCTTCTGCTTTTGCATTCCCATTATATTTGTCCCAAAACAGAAAAGTAATTTAAAGGCAGCGCTGATGCTTATCTTTGTCTATCTTCACATAGGACATACACAAGAACTAGAAGCGATGGTTCTGTTTGGTTTATTTATCTTTGGTTTCTGATAACACTTTAATAGTATAAAATGTTCATCTTAAAATGTTCTTCTGTGAATGGACAAGTGTATAGGGACAGGTGTCCCTTTCCTTAAGAGTTTCTTAAAATTTTTGAAAATATTCCTTTCTAGTTCCCAAACTATTCGATTCAAAGGGGGTCATTCTAATCGGGGTTGCAAGTTACAACTTGGTATGATCCTGCTTCTGAGCATTATAGGGACTGCACAACGTTGTAGCTCCTTACCACCGAACATTCCAAAGATTGAAGCTTCTCACCAGTTGCTAAGGAGGTACCACCGTTGCTAGATTGCAAATCCGACTAGAATGACCCCTTTAGTGTTCAACGGGTGATTTTTTTTTCAGAGTACAGAGATTTTAAAGTTATGAATAGAGTGGGAAAAGCAGTACGACTGTTATATTTCGAAACGAAAATGCTTTTTACTTTTGAGTTTACTCACCTGCACGAATTATGAAAATATTTCAAAGACTTATTACACTGGAGGGATCTCAATGTATTAAAATGTTCGTGTTCCTCCTACTTTTGCTTAAGTTCTAAATGGGTACAATATTGGATTAAAGAAATAACTGAGGATCGAATAAAAAAAGAGATCTTGAATACAGTGTGTTCCGTTTTTGAGGCACATATCTCGAGAACAGGGAAATAAATTCATAATTTTATAAAACTTTTATTTTCTTAAAAACTACAATTAGGTAAATACATAATTTAATTTCTAAGCTTTGCGTGGTTTTAAATGCTTCTGGTTAGCATAACCTTTTAAGATTTCATAATACTTTAAAATAAAATATAAAAGGGACTTGAAAAATTCGCTTTACAAAAAAAGTTTCGAAGTCAGGAATACAGTACATACTTAGTTTGGGGGTCATTATCTTCATTTTAAAATCAAACGACACTGTCGTATTGTATTTTGTAATTTGTTTTAAGAAGACGAAGCTCGATGTTAGTGCACTTATTTCTAGTGTAAGTTTTGATAATATGGGTGAATTTTATGCAATTTTGTGTGCCATGACCATGACTCTCAAGAGATATTGTTTTTTATTTTTGCTAACTTTGGAATCAGTGATCGATTACCTACAAATGCACTCAAATACATGTAGTATACAATCTGAGTTTGGTTTGCAAAAGGTAGTCCAAAATTCCATACATATTTTCCATTCCATAACAAACACAAAAAAAATGTTTAAAATATATGTACCTACATTTTTATGTATCGAGCATCAAGTTTTGGAACATTGTTTTTAAAACGGGGGATACTAAATTTGTTGTTTCATTACTTTAAATTTATTTAAATCAACAAACAGGTAAAAAAGATAATTAAAGACTTCTAAGTATTGTAAATAACTTGCAAAGCAAAATTCTTTGTAATTACCTTTTTTATTCTTAGCAAAAAAAATGTGTTCATTACTATGATATAAAACTGGTAAATGAGATACGTTTTCAAATTAATTAAGATACAGGTTGATTCATAACATGTGCGAAAATCTTTAAGGGCTTATTCTCCGAGTAATTTGAGTTAAAAAAGTTCATATGAACAGGGTGTAATATTTAACCGGGTCTATTCAATAACGCTGTTCCTATTGAATATATGGCAAAATGTTTCATACAAAACTATTATCTTTTCAAGGTTCGCATAACTTAAAATCATTTTGAAATATACAGGGTGTCTCAATTTGGCTGTACGATGTGTAACTTCGTTATTTTAAATGGAATAATGTAAGTAATGTAATGTAAGTAATGTAAGTTTGATAAAGGCACCTAAGTTCTATGGTTTTTAAGATATTTTTATTAACATTTTTCCATATATTCAATAGGAACAGTGTTATTGAATAGACCCGGTTAAATATTACACCCTGTACACATGTTCATATGAACTTTTTTGACGCAAATTTCTCGGAGAATAAGCCCTTAAAGTTTTTCGCACAAGTTAAGAATCACCTTGTATACTGGAAAAAAACATTAAAAAAATACTTTTAAGTTCTGATTTAAACTTCAAATATTCTTTTTCATTTAATAAAAGAATCTGGTTAATATTCCTGCCATTTATTCCTCAAATGAGATGAGGTGAGAACATGAAAGGAAAGAAAAAAAAATTACCGTTTTGACGTGACAAGGTCTTATTAAGCATCAAGCTTAAAAAATTATTCAAATATCAACATTCTTGCTTCTTCTAGTCTCTAGTGAGATTTAAAAGGGATGTTTTTTTTAATTATTGAAGAAAAAATGTTTTATTTATTTTTTTATGAATGTAATGAAGAAGTAAGTTGTGAAACGGGTAGAGAAAATATTTGAAAAGGAAAAGGCGAAAGAGAAGAATATTAAAGTGTAAAAATTCACCTGAATTCACGTATCTCGTAGATTTTTATAAATAAATTATATCTATTGTAGCCAACTGTTTAGATCGTCGTTAACTTGGCGTTATTTTTACAAAACAAAAAAGATTGTCTAAATCTTAACTGAACTAATTCTGAAGCAACTTTGTTTTTTTTTTTTTTTTTTTAAAGAATGAAAACAGCAATAATTGGTCATTGTCTAAGGCGTGGTATTTCAGTTATAGTTTAACTTTAATTTTCAGTTTATTCCCACAGAAGAAATTGTTTTGATAATTGCTACTATGAGAATAAGCTAAAGATTAAAGTTAAATGTGACTGAAATACCGGGCCTAAGGACCGATTTATCAATCACGAGTTAACTTTAACTACCTATCAGTTTATTCCCGCAGTAACAATCATGAAAATAATTATTCCTATGGCAATAAACTGAAGATTAAAGTTAACTTGTGATTAAAAAACTGGCCCTAAATGTACACAAACTGATCCATTTCTTTTATCTTTATTGTTCCTGTCTCTAGTTTAATGATTGTAGTTCTTTTAATTATTATGTAGATATAAGATATAGTATTTAAAATAAATCCCATTACCAATCACTGAAATGTGTATACAAGTGAATTTATGTTAATCAAACATTAATGGCGGATTTCACAAACGTTACTTAAATTTAATCATCTGTTAAAAGTAAACGTTGCCATGGTTACATGTGCTGAAGGTATAGGAATGATTATTCTTAATCGATGATTAAAGTTAAGTGACGTTTGTGAAATCCAACGTAAGTTTTTTTATTTGCCATAAAAAATATTTAATTTGTTGGATGTGTCTAATACTTAAGATTCTTGACTCATGTATTTAGAGAAATTCTGGCAGAAATAGTTTTTTTTTTAAATAATCGGCTAATCGGCTAATTCTAGAAAACAGGTTATCCTTATTCGAATATCCAGTTATTCGGATATATTATGGATTTTTGGATAATCCGATATTCGAGTAACCGGATATTCAGATATCGGAAAAAATTGAAATTCGAATAACCAGATATTTGAATAAGTTCTTTCTTGGTTTAGCGTTCTTCATTATCTATTAGGAAAAAAAGTGCGTGCTTGTATGTATTTGTATCTTTCTATTTCTTGAGTCTAATTTTACATTACACTAACTCCTGTTATACAAAAATATTAATAAAAATGTCATGGTTGCAGGTCCTAATTCCGTATTATTTGTGGTAACATAATTTTTCTGTTTTACACTATCCTAAAACTTGATACACCTTTTTTTGGTATCATTTTCTATGGTAATGTAAAACAAGCTTAAAACCAGCGAAGAAAAAATTTCCTTTATCTGAATCATCAACCTTATATAGACACACTGATTAAACCAAAACCCGACTTTTAAAAACCTTAAAGGCACTTGGGATAATCCAAAAATAGGTTTCTTGATATTCGAATAGTCGGTTTTTAACTATTATTTGCTTAACTGGTTATATCCAAAATCACTTTTTAAAGAAACTGCCAGCACTAATTTAGAGCTATACTCAATTACCATATTTAGATCAATTAAAAATAATAGATACGATAAGAATAAAGTTTTAAAATAAGTTTTTTTTTAAATAAGTCCTATGAAACGTTAAGTATTTGTATTATCATTTAATTCAGCAGAATAAGTTTAATTAGATTTTTAATATTGGTATTCGAATAGAAGGGTTGACTTTCAAAAAAAAAAAACGCTCTTATTCTGATCCTTCAAAATACCACTCTTCTCCTAATTGTCTGCTTCTTCTTTGTTTAGAAACAAATATATATTATTATTGTTACTATTCACGTTTATTTACTTTATTCATTAACTGAAATTGTTGTTTATAATAATCAGTCGTGCGACTTTAAAACTCCATACCATTTTAATGAAAAGTCCTTGTTAATGAAAATGAAGTTACTCAATTTCTTTATTATAATTTCACAGGGTGTTTCAAAAAAACTAAAAATAATGTCAGTTTCGACTCATCTTTTCAGAATCGATAATACTTGTTAAAAAGTAAGCACAAAACAAACAAATTGAAAAACATTTTTTTTATGTAAAATAAAGAAGCGATTCCCCAACGTTTCCTCTAGGAGAGAGCCTCTTGTTTTCGTAACATTTCACGAAAATGTTACTTTTTCTAAGGCAAGCTAAATTTAAAACAATTTGCTTACGCTAATAGTTACCTTAGCTTGCCGTGAAAAAAATTAGCTTTCTAGAATTTGTGCATCTTCCTGGCTGGTAAACAAAAATTTAATTTAAGGAGCACCAAAACAAAACAAAAAAAGGGTATCGATTTTTGGCAAAGTGAAAGTACAATTTAAAATTCACTGGACTTGAAACGAATATTAAAATTCAGGGATTTTAAGCTTCGTAGATGCACTTTGCACTTCGCCATTGATGCACTGAAAACATGGTATCAGGAGCAAAGCAGATGTTCATGTGCATTTATAATTTTGATTTCAGCGACCATCGCATTATTATCATTATTAATGTACGAACCTGTGGCTACTACACTCATTATATTTTTGGTTTTGGTGGTCCTTGTGATGGTATTGTCGCATTTAAAAAACAAGCACATCCATGGAAGCGCACCACAATCATTAACAAATTGCAAACATGGCGGCCGCGCATGTATACTTAAACGTTCGATTTATTCGTTGCACGTACACTTTTGCTGCTGCATTCAAAGATTGCCCCCTTTGACGAAGTACAAAATAGATTTGGGAAATTCTGGACTGAGGCCACATCCCCAAATTCGGACGGTGCGTTTCCTTTAATGGCCAGGCGGTTTTATTCGAATTGGAAACGCGGAAAGCGCACACAATGGTGAGGAAAAGCGTTAATTTCCGCGAAAACGCACTTTAATCTTTAATCACGTGCTCCTCCACCTTCGGGTTTACAAGTGCAACGACACACATGCACTTCCATGTAAGAAATGCAAAACTGCATCCGTTGCATTGCGCCTGCCTTTAGAACAACCACCTTCTGCTATCCTGGTAGCAAAATGCACCGATTTTGTTGACGTCATGAAGTGCAACTGCAACGGCGGGCCGCGGATAGCCGGGGCCTGGTGCATATGCGCGGCCGCGCTCGGCCGAGCCAGGAATAGCTCACCTGCATATGCAGTGGACTTCGGTCAAAACACGATGCATCTGGAATAGCCACTATTGATTAGGGCCTATTTACGGAACGTTTTGTGTTTAATCGACTTCATTGTTTCCCATTTGAATTTAAAATTGCCAAGGAAATTCAAACGTAGATATTCATTGAACTCCTTAAGTAGGACGAAGTCATTGGAACAAAAGTGAATATCAGATGAGGTGAATGTAAAATGAGAAGCATTCGATGTAAAGCCCAGGGGAGCATAAATTACTTATCAAAACTGCTGGGAAGGATCAATTTTTTTTCTAGCCTTCAGTCTTTTAAATCGTGACAACGTTTACCTAGCGCGAAACCCATCGTAAATTCCAAAGGAACGAAAATAATCGCCTCAAGAGTTATTTTTTCTAGCCACAGCAGACCATTCTATTTAATTTTAGAGGCGCAACCTCGCGCTCGTATATTAATAAGCGTTCGTTATTCGGCGTTTTATCCTCCTTTGATTTTGACTGACGGTAATGCCCCGGCGCGGATTACTTCAATCATCGTTTCGAAATCATCGAAAGGCACATTTAAGAGGTGCTGAAGTACGCTCGTAATTCAGGAAGCCGGGCAATATTTCAGGAATTTTTTTTTATTCCGAGATGATCTCGTACATTTTTTATGGGGGCATTAATAATAAAGTGTGTAATTTATTTGACAAATGAAATCCACAACAAAAATATAAATTAAATAAATTTTAGAGAATATTTTCAAAATGTCAAGCGAGAATACGAAGGGTCACATTTGAATGAAGTTGTAGGAAAGAAAATTGTGGGCAGAGATTTATTTGGAAATTATTTAATAAGTCAAGTGTTTATATTATTGTTGTTTTGTAAATAAAATACTCATCACATATTTCTTAAGAAATTAGAAGTGTATGGAGGCATCAGAGGACCAATATAAGACGATTTACAAGATGGAAGCCACTTACAGGACCGGTGATCAAAGGAGTTCCACAAGGCTCAACATCAGGACCCCTGCTTTTTTTGTTGTACGTATATATCTAGTTGAGATACCAAATTTAATAAATTATTGATCAATAATAGCACTTAATGGAAAGCTAAAGTGATGGAGTAGCAGGTAGCTTCAAAACGCGCTAGAAATCAATTGGTCAAACTCTTCTGAATGTTGGCAATACGTTCTTTGGAATATCACTAACTAGAGTGGATTTAGGAAGTCGTAAAGCGCAAGGTTGGCAATTCCTGATTAGTCTGAAACCATCAAAAGCAGTTGTCCACTTGGGGGTTGCAGTATCTTAACGATTCTGAACTGGCCAGTTCAAACAAATCTATTAATAAAAAAAAGATGGAATCCATTCGTGGATTATTAAAAAAAAGAGGCACTCTTGTTTTTCTGTAGGTTTTTAAAGTATTCTAAAAGTGTTCTATATTGGAATCAAACTGGAAAACACTGGCTTCAAACAATCCCGCCTCGGCTCAGCTGCACGTGTGTACCATAAACTCCCTCTTAACCCGTACTTTCAGCTGATTAGCTGAATTATGAGAAATTTCAGTGCACCGAATTAATTGAGTCGGCCGTGAAGGCTCGTTATCGCGTAATTAGAAAATGTGTGCGTAGCGCGAAAGTGCGAGGCGGAGCCGAGAACCGAAAATGCAAATAGCCGTGCCATTCGATGAGCCGCGATTAACCTTCGGAAAAGTCGGACTTCTTCGTCTTCCTTGTTGATCGTTCTAATTCGAACCGACTATACAATGTGTTCGGGACGGACGCGTATTAATAGAAGCGGGAGCGTTTCGCAAACTGCGACTTAAGAGCTGCTAAAGTTCCAGGAGGTTTCACAATAAAAAACGAAACTTATCAATCGAGCCGTTTTTGCTTGAACTGTACATGTACGCCATAAATTATTTATTCATTCACCTTTACACACATAAAATTCGGTTTTGATTTATGCGCATGTTTGCTCGCAACACGGAGAGATAATGAGCTGTTGCAATTTTGTACTGTGTCTGTTGTGTGTGTGTGTGTAATCTAGGACGAGTAAACAGATTAAAGATCAGCGACTTTTCCTTTTGGAGCGAGCTTTATCAATGAAGATCGTGGTGAAAAAAGTGGCCGCAATTTTTCGCTTCCGAGATCAAATCAAAAGCAGCTTCCTAAATATAATAACCCAGTTAGAATTAAGGTCTCCGTCACACTTGAATTTCACTCGAAAATATAACCGCACAATAAATTCATTTCCCCCGGAGACAGATAAATATTTGCGAAGGCTGCAATAAAAGTCTAACTAGAGCGTGTACATAAAATTGCGATCTTAAAATTAGTCTCCGAGTTCAGATCCTCAAATAGTTTCCAGTTAACAGTTGAAGCGTGATAAAGTATGTGCGTGATAAATATGTAACAATGAAATAATAAAACATGCAATAATTAGCGGTGCTACGCAAATTGTATTTGCACGAGTTACTATGGTTACATTAATTAAACATGGCGTAGTTTTAATAAAAACTGCGGTCTGTTAGTTATAATTTTAGAATTTCGTCGTAAGAAGAAACTATACTATAAAAAATGATTATAATCGAATCAAAATTAAAAAAAAAAATTGGTATATCAAACAACGAGCAAAATGCAAACCATGAAATTAATTTTCTAAACAAAAGTTTACGAGGTGAGAAATCCGTGTTTGCTTTGAACGGACCGAATAAGTTTCAAAGTTCGATCATCAAGGTAATCAACTGGATTGATTAGCGACAATTAAGATTCCGAAATTAGATCGAAAAGATGCCAAAACAGTTTGCAGATGTTATTAATGAACAACAATTAAAAAAACCGACATCATAGCTTTAAATCGAAGCGCTTCACACAATGAATTGCTAAGAATTTAATTAATTAATTAAGAATTTAACAGTTGACGACTTAAACAATTAACTCTAAGCTGTGCGAATGCAAATAAAAGATACATACGACAAATGAAAGAAATGAACAAAAAATGTAACGCAATGTAATTAAAAGAAATTATAAAGTAATTCAGTCTGCAACTAGAAATAAAATTGTGAAGAAGTTGGTGAAAGGTGAAATGAATAATTTTGGAAAAGATTCGCTGTATGTTGTCTGATTCGCCTCCCTAACAAATCATTTTGGAATAAAGCAGTATTTCCTGCTCCCTTTCATTAGTCGAAGTCCTCTCAGGACAGATCATTTTGGAATAAAGCAGTATTTGCAGCCCTCTCTTATGAATAGAAGACTTCTCATCATTATTTGATAAAGTGTGGTTCGAAGAGCATCCAAATTTGGGGAAAATTGATTGCTTTTGGTTCAAAAGCTCATCTCCGCACACCAAAAATTGTAGTTGGTCAAAATCAAAGATTATTGTACGTATGTACAAACCGTTTATGGTTCCAATGAGATCTACTCAGAAAAGATTTAATTTTTGTTGAATATAAGAATGAACGCCAGAGAACTGCTGATATTTCATATTTAATACTCTTTCTGATCAGAAAAAAGACCTGACCTTCACAACTGCTGAAAAAATTCGTTGAAGATACCCCGACTTATATGCTGACATTAAACCAAGAGACGATGAAAAAGATATAAAGCAGTTAAAGAGAGTAGATAATCTATGGGAGAAAGTTCGAGGCCAACTTCTCCCTTAAATTATTTTTTGTAGGGGTCTACGTTTCAAATGTGTAGGTATGGTTGCCTAACTGGCAGGAATGATCGAGCAAGCCGCATGTTCAGTTACAGGCCGCAATGCAGTAGCAGTTTTCAAAATAACAGGTTTAGAACAAATGGCTGTTTTACCTCTTATTTGAAAAATGCTATAAATCGTCAACTATAAGAGGAGAAATTTTGAATTTCTATTCTATTGAGACTAAAAACTATTTTTTTCCGGCTAACATTAGTTCTCTTCATAGAATCTGATTCATTTAATCTCTCGTTTAAAATAACAATTAGTTCCTCACAAATAGTTTTCTTTGAATAGCGTTTAAACTGCAGAGTATAAAAATAAACAACTTGTTTAAGTAGTGTATAAAGTAGTCGTTTAAAGCATAAATAAATACCAAATTTCGTGCCTGAAGCACAGTTTATTTGTACTTGATATAAGAATAGAAGAAAATAATGATTTCGTTCGCAGAAAAAAATGGCACATTTTTTTCTCTTTAGTTAATAATTCCTTGGTTATTCTTTTTTTCATGTTTATTTATTCTGATACAGTTAGGTTTCTTTATATTAAATGCTTGAGTAGAAGAGCTGTCAACCTGAACTCCGTTAATAGCATTCGAAAATCTGCACCTCTCGGTTAGGACCAACATGCAGGGATGATGTCGTTTTAGTTGGACGCGACTGTACGTGAAGATGAAAAACAAAATAACGTTTTTTTATTGTATGTATATAAATAGAAAAAGGAGGAAATTCCAGGATTTTCGCAAACAAACTGAAATGATTTCATCTCTGGCGCCACAACGTTGATATGTAGCCAAATAATTATCGTCGATTATCAAAAAACAATAATTGCTAGAAAAAAATCGTTCCTTGCAGGAAAACATAAACCGATTAATAGAAAAAGCCTATATTTACCCGAATTATTATCGCCGATTTTGATTACCGTAACAATTTTAATGGCGTGCAACACTCAAGGTCCGCGTAGTTTTTAACGACCCGAAAAACAAACATTTTATGCACGATATAAATGTACACATACAGATCGAAGACCCTCACTTTAGCCAAAAGTGGTTTTTAACGTGAATAGTGAGCACAGTTGCCACTGAAGATATGCGAATGGCAATCTTGTAGTGAAGCAACATTTAATTTAGTTGTTGCTGCTTTAAACGACATTTTATTGTTCCTTTTTAAACCCAGCGAATACTATTAATCATTAATTTGTCATATCATATCGTTTCGTCGTATATTTTCTTATTTCAGATCTATACTATCGCCACTTAGATAAAAAATGAACTTTATGTACTACGCCCCCCAAAAAAACCGGGACAACTCTACACATGCATTGTTGAATTATTTTATTAGTTTGAATGCAGCTTTAAATATAAATAATAATTCATTTTAACGTAACGTAAAAAAAAACAAGGGATACTTAATTCGTTGTATTTACAATAGACCGTATTACATGCTCCAGATTTTTTTGGTCATGCGCAGCTTAAATACTACAACTTGACAGTTCTGTGAGCCTTGTACTACGAGGTTTTAAGACTGAGGTTTGCGTGCAGGAAGTGCATTTAAGGTAGGCGGGACTGTACATACGACCAACCGCAAGCTCATGCTTTTTTGTTGCTCTTTATGAAAGGACTATGATGGCTAAAGTGAATGTCTTCAAGTGGTATATGTATAGAAGGTCGAAGTCAGAAGGAGATAAAATCAAAAACTCTGAATGTTGAACCCGATCGCGATTTTTGGTTGGCGGGTTTCTGATAAAGCTGCGCTCGTTGTTTGCCTTGTGTTTTGACGTCGTGCGAATTTTTCTCTTGCGATTTGTTTACGAAAACGTGCAGGATTATTTAAATAGTCTCGAACGTAAACAGTGCGGTTTTATTTATAGTTATTTGGTTGAAATGATTTGTTATCGATTGAGAAGTTCAGTATTTTTCCGCGATAGTAAACATTGATTCGAAAAGAGTTTCTTTAACTTGGGTAACATTTTTTCATCCTTTTTTTTATGTAGTAAATATGATCCTTGCTCTTACTTATTAATTAGGAATTTGGCGACGTAACGCGAATCATTAATAAGAGATACGGGCAGGGAAGCCAGCTGGGAAAGATTAAACGATGTTTATAATTGAAAGTGGCAAGAACAAGCATGTGTTGAGTCGCTTGTCAAATATGAGATTTCTCGCAAAATATTATAAAGCAATTTTGAAAATATTTTGAAAAATCACATTTTGCGGTGATTCTTTAGTATTCTTAACTTTCAAAATCTATCATTTTATTATTTCAAATAATACCGTATTTCATTCATACATACATATCGATGGTCTCAAATCAAAACCTCGTTAGTCAAAAAAAGCAATCAGTACTACGTATACAATTACAATTTTTTGAAAAATACTTCGATAGAAGTTTTTTTTGAAGACGTTTTATTATTATCATGTGCTTTATTATTACCAATATCATTGCAGATACTAATGAAACACTTTTATTTGCCTCCTCTACAATGGTCATTTTTTTGACTTACGAGGTATTGACTTAAGGCCATCGATATAAGTTCAATTTAACTGGTCTCTCGTTGTCGATAAACTCAGTTATGCAATAAACAACAAGCATTGTTTATTCGGTTGCCTAACGAAACCAGAGCTCGCAATTACTTTACATCAGTTTTGTTCTCGGATGTTTTTATACAAAGGTGAAGACACAATTTCGGCCTAAAACGTGAGACGCAAAAAAAATGCGACACCTGTTACGACGTGGGAAATCCCACTAAGAAGCTGCACGGCGGCGGCGTCGTGACTATCGTCATAGAAACTGACCAAGCCGACACGACGCTCTGCGTTTCCGCTCACGTGGCCCGGCGTCCACGTTCACCACCACGTGACGCCGACGCTTTGTTTCTGGTTCCAGTTTTGAAATTGTGCGTTGGTATTTCATGATCGGAAAGGAAATGGAAAACGTACAACATGCAAAAGCGTTCATTATTTATTGTTGGGTTTTTATGCAGGAAAATAAAATTGTTTCATACACTTTGTATATAAAAATAATTCTAATAATTCTACTTCTAATAATTCTCAGTTCTACACATCCGTACCAACATAAAATAGCAGCATATAATAGCATGATCCATAGATTAATTAGCATTCCAATGACAAAAGAAAATTTTGAGATAGACCTAAATGTGATAAAACAAATAGCATACAACAATAACTACAACCCATTAATTATCCATAATATTTTATCCAAAAAGTTATTCCAAAGAGCTATTTCGAATGTCTACCCAATTATAAAATGCAATATTTCTAATAAATTTAAAACTATCACATATATTGGACAGCCTACACTTAAAATTAACAAATTTCTAAAGAAACAAAACATTCAAGTAGCGTTCAAGACTAACAATACTATAGCAAGATAGGCAAGGCAAAGTGGCAACCAGTAATAAATCAGGAGTATATAAGTTATTCTGCAATACGTGCCCAAAGGTATATATAGGTCAAACAGGAAGATCATTTAAAAAGCGTATAACTGAACACAGAAATTCATTCATTAACAATAAAATAGACTCGACTTTTGCAAACCATTGAATAGACAATAACTACCTCTCTAATTTTGAATTCAAAATAATGCACATAGAAAATAAAGGTAAAAGATTAAATTTGCTCGAATCATTGGAAATCAATAAACTTAAAAATTCTAACTTTTTGCTAAATGATCAAACGGAAACAAATAGTTCATCCTTATTAAATTTATTCTACTAGTAAACATCTATTTTTTCTCATTCACACATTTCACAGAATTTAGTCGGTTATTTTCGAAGCAGGTAGTCCATATAGGCATGTTGTTTTACATTTATGTTAGTTAGTTTAAGCTCACATCTGACGAAGGTACTGTGTACTGAAACAATTGTTATGTGTTAAGTAATAAACTGTGAAAATCTAAACACATTTTGTTTAATTAATTAATCAATATGGATATAAATTTTCATCAAGTAAAGGCCGAATCAATCCAACATAAAAATAATTTATGATTGCTTTACTATTCAAAACGGACGACGAGAGAAATGAATGAACAAAACGTTGCGACTTAAGAGAATTAAATCAGGGAAAGCTGAAGGCTGACAGGGTGTCAACATAAATATTATAAATTAGATATAATACATTTTATTTCGCTGGAATGTGTGATATTTTATGTGGTATTTGCTCACATTCTCAAAGTATCCGAAATTATATGCTTTAGAATCACCTGCACGAAATAAAACTGCACGCACGCAAGTGGAACGTGGAAAAAATCAAATTGGTGATCCCTGATGATCCCTCCTAAATAGGAGAAGAAATGAAGTTATTAAATCCGAAATAAAATTGCAATTTTTAAGCAAGATGGTATCATCAAATCGAATAGAAAGAAGAATATTAGAAAAATTGGGTTTCGGCATGGGACCAATATGATGAATACGATCGGTAATTGCTATTACTTACATTTCTAAATCTTTACAATACAATTACCTTTGAGTCAGTGAAGGTTGGGTTAATATGTATAATTAGAATCTTGGAAATCCCACTGAAAAACTGGCGGTCCGGTTTCTACTTATAAAAAAGAATCGTGGAGAGTCAGAAAATTGTCTTGAGTTGCAAGAAAAAATCAACAATTATCATTATTAAACAAAAAAAGAATTTAAAGTATACTTACATTCAAGGCAGTCCCGACTTGCAAGTGAAAAATGCCAAAAAAACAACTTAGGTTATTAACAAATACGAATAAGAGAGAATTTCAAATATACAGGATGATTCTTGATAGACCGACAAAGAAAAAATTGGGAAAGAAGCAGTTCTTGGCCACTCCACTATACAAATTTCCCCTAAAATCCGCAAGTTGTTTTAAAATATCCTCAATCCTAATGCTTTATCTTTAAAAGTTATGGTTTTATAAAAATATAGCGACATGGATTCTAAATTAGATTACTTGTTCGCAGTGTTGACAAAAATCACGATTTTTTGTAAATAATCAAAAATCATTGATTTAAATTATTTCTTGACGTTTCGTATAACATTTTTAAGCAAATAATAAAAAAAACCAAAAATGTAATTTGTAGTAGAATCCAAATTTGGTTTAAAAACTCATCAAAACAACCCAACCAGATCTAGTAGAAAATTTAAAATTTTGCATTCTTTAGTCCATTTGTAACTGAAGAAAAACCAGAATAAAATGAAATCATTTTTAAATGAAAACAGCCAAAAATCGAAAGCTGTTCAATTTTATCCTAGTTCACAACCAAATCAATTTTAGTTCGGATCGAAACCAAATCTTTTCGTGTCAGATAAAAAATATACAGAGTATAATTTAATGATTGTAAAAAAATGAAGGGGTGATTCTAAGTAAGAAAGCCCCTATAAACAAGTGGCCTAAAATGCTTCGTTTTCGATGTACAGTGCCATTCATAATATTAGTGACATACGGGAACATTTTTTATTATTGATTTTTGTGAAGAAATTTTACTAAGATCAGTTTGTATGTCAATCAAAACAAGAAAGCAACGCAACCACATGATCCAGTTGACAATTCAAAATTCGGCGGGAAGATTGAAATTCTCAAAAATGAAAAATTGCAACACGAAAAAGCTTCGATGTGGCACATTAGTTCGCACTAGATGTTGATCGAATTAAATTCAAAAATACAGTGCTATACAGCGTGTTCCGTAAAAAAGTATTTCATTAATAAAAATTATACTTTCGTTTATAACTTAGTTCACAGCCAGATCAATTTTAGTTCGAATCAAAACTAAATCATAAATAAATAAATTCGATTAAATTAATTTGAAACCAAAATTCGAAAGCGGCTCAGTTTTATCTAAGATCACAATCGAATCAATTTTAGTTCGGATCAAAACCAAATCTGTTTTAGTTCAGATCAAAACCAAATCCTTTTTTAGTTCAGATGAACGTCAAATTAATCACCGGTCACCTACCTGAATAAAAAATAAGAAAAATACAGGATTTTAAATTTATTGCTCGTGACATACACAAAAAAAAAACCAAGAAAAAGTCGTATGAATCTCTTTATTCTTTGATTTATTTTTAACTCGAGGAAAATCAGAGAAAAGTAAAAGGCGAGCAATTTTTTTAGATGTAAATGGTAAGGTTTTAAAGCAATTGAACGGGATTCAGTTTTATCTTAGTTCAAAACCAAATCAATTTTAGTTCAGATCAAAACCGAATTTCTTAATCAAATGATTTAAATCAGTTCAACCCTGCTTGGTAGTATTTGACACACACAGAGATAAATTTTACGGAGTTAAATTCATCTCCTCCATAATTTGCAATTAGTGTCGGCTTTTTTTGTTAGGTCTAACTAAAAATTAATGTAGTTTACACTTTTTCGGATAAACGTTTATCTTTTGGAGGTAGTTAATATTAAGGTGGAATTATTGGGGACTTCCGAACTGCGGTCAAAATTGAAACAGGTAAGAAGGTCATTAATGAGGTTGTTTCTCGCGACTGAACTATGGTCAGGCCCTAAATCCCGGGACGGGAGTCTTAATCCCTTAATATTTTTGTCGTCAAAACTATATTTTAATCGATACCAAAAAATATAAAATTATATTAAATTTCTACTTAAATTTTATTAATTCTTAATGTAGCCCATGTTGAAATTCTGACTGCAGTTCGGACAAGGATTACATCCTGCCACGTACACAGAAATGTTTTGACCGCAATTCGGTCACTTTCGAAAAACGGACCGCAGTTCGGTTGCACCGGAATTATTTGACTCCGAGGAAATGAAAAATTCCACGACATTAACACCTTAAGTAGCCAAGCTTCGCATACTCGATTTTTACATACATAAAGTGGAAGTATATACTGAAACTTGTTAAACACCTTTGTTATAATTTTCGCGATGATGTGACATCTTTCAGCAAAGAATTAAAATAATCTTAAAATTTGTTACGTTTGAACACATGCTTTTTAGCGCAAACGTGTTGCATCTTTGATTATTATGGAACAAGTACAGAATTTTCGAATTAAATATCAACACCATAAAAAGAGGGAATTACCTACTTTATCTCTTTCTTGGAGTTAAGAAAAGTAACTCCCTTAAATCTAACACCTTGGCCGGATGGTCTCCAGGGAACTACCAAAAAGATCGTTATTTTTTCCTGTGCATTCTTTCAGGACAGGACAAAATTCTAAGTGAAACCGAAGTTTATATTGAGGACATTTCTAGTGTTAAAAAACGATTGGCAAAAAACTATGAAGCTTCTTGGAAAAACTCAAGGTGGGGGTATTTGTTTATTAATTGATGTTATCAATAGGCAGAGGATTTTCGTCGGGATTAGAGTGGGACTAGGAAGGTCAAACCAAATACGACTCGTACAGCAAACCCCTCTACCAAATTTTCAATCATATGAATCGAAGATCAGGTATTAGTTTATGTAATTATATGTCGTTTGATTTTTCTTACAAATTTTAAAATATTTTAAGAAAATTGTATTGTTTAGGTGTATTATTCACTGGATAATTTGGTTTGTGAAAACGATTAATATATTTGCATTATTCGCCGCTACTGCTTACGTATTTTTCGCCTATTCGACACGTTCCCACTCTCGCCTGCCGGACGGTCGCCCGCTGCCTAGTTATCAAACATCAAAAGGCATATGCCGCCTTGGCGTCTCTTGGCTCTACTCTATTTTAATAATGTTTAATATAAAAAGAATGCGATAAATATTGTAGTCATAAGTACTTACACGAAGTGTACATCAGTTTTCGTCTCTAATGTTTGGCTGTTAAGCTTAAATATCTATTTTGTATAAATATAAATGAATAAACATTTATTAAAAAACAATGAAGTTCGATACACAAAAACTAAATGTTTAATTGCCGCCACTTGTGCGATTGTTTTTTTTTAAGTTTACAATCAAAATCATTGTCCAGTTCACTTCTTTCCGCAAAGTCGCAAAAAAATCTCCATTTTTTCCCTAATCGCCTGAAATTTGCTCATTTTTGGGAAAAATTCCAATCTGCCAACACTGTCCCAGAATATAGGAATAGAAGTTAAAATAATTCTATAGGACAGTTTATAATTAATTATAAAATTTTTCTCGTGTTCTATGATGTCTATACTTTCCTCATTTCTTCCTTCTCGATCTGTTCAAGAATCACCCTGTTTGTACTCACAATTCAAAGCAAGTTATGGCATGGCTTATTTTTCTATAAATAAATTTTCATTTAATTAATTAGCTTTTAAATGAGTTTCTTACTTGATTCCTTAGTTGTAAATACAATTTTGTGTTCAGGTTTTTATTGACACTAAAAAGAAAAAACATAACAAAAACAACAAGTTTCCTGTAAATATTATTCATTTAGGGACAACTCAAAAAAAGATCAAGAGTAAAACAAAACAAAAGACGTTCGATTTAACAAAGAGTCTCGTCATGAGTCACTTTCAGTTGAAAAGTAAATGATGATAGTTTTTATTTTTTTTTGTTTTCCAACTAAAGGCAACAGCATAATAAAAAAAGAACAGTTTTGCCGATTTTGTCGAAAAGCAAACGACTTCCAGCTCGAAAAAATGTACTTTTCAATTATTCTAAGAAAAAGGAAAAAAAAAAACCAAAGACAATCGATAAGTTATGACAAGTTTCGGTCGTATTTGCTAGAAGTTAAAGAAAGCCTCTTCTCCGAAAAGTAAAATCAATTGTGCAGTAAACTTCTTTTGTTTATAATCGAGAAAGCAAGTGGCGTAGCGATCTGGGGAGCAGGGGGTCCAATTATACTAGTACACAGCGACATCTGGAGGTCCAAAGACATCTCTTTTAAAAACGGAGTTAAAGAATGTCGGGAAAATTGTGATTTATAATTAATAATTAATTGAAGGACCCAATGCAAAATGTACCCAACAATAAGTCACATTTTCGTAAACTGTAGGCGTTTTCTAATGCATTTTTTTTGTAAGTTATTGACTGATGTATTTAAAATTAAATAAAAATATCTGTTGCCTACAATTGCAAATAATATTTTCAAACAGAAATAAAGCTCTTCACTTTATATATTTCAGAAGTAGCTTTTGGGACTTGCATTGAACCCTTCAATTACACAATTTCCTCAAATTTTTCGGACACACATTACCACGTTTCATTTTGAGTTCGACACATACGTAAATTTTTTCAACGTACCTTTGTACCTACATACATTCGTATTATAAATGTATCCCAGAGGAACAAATCATCACTACGCCACTGCTTCGGAGTATTGTATTTTCTAATTTAATGCTGTATTCAGACTCTCTCTTCTGTTGTGTCATGGACATTAATGAGCACGGACGTTTCCGGTTAACAGAGTCGTAGCAACTAATAATAACAATAATAATAATAGACTTATTGATCCACATAATATTGTACCTATAAGTCATCCATATAGTAATATGTAATAATATCCATATGGTAATATAACAGGTGAAATGTAAGGATCAAAAGGCTCAGATTCGGATTGATCTGATCTACCATCTGAGTCTGAACTTAACAATTGTAAGAATTGTAAAAATTGCTTGGCGGAGAATCAATAACAACAAAAATATTTAACATTCAATGAAAAAGAAATTACTAAATAATTTGTTAAGATACTTAAGCAGCCAAATGCTACTTAGTTTATTCAAACTAGTTCGTGAATTTTAAAAAAGGAGATATCACAAAATACTTAATTTTTAATTTAAGCTACGGCGACACAGAATCCTTTTCTATATAAAAAAAATATTTCAAGAAAAATTTCTACTTATGAATTTGCATCAAATTTGAAGAAAAGAGAAATTTTAACTGGAATAGAATTATACAGGGTGCTATTGAACTTGAACTATTTATGATTGATATGCCGACTTTAGTTACTTATTAACATGTACATTTCTCGTAATAAATAAAACTACCTCAATAAAGACTATTGGTCTTAAAACTGCTGCATGGGTATTCTGTTCGTAAGCAATAAATGAAAAAGTTGTAACTGTTACGTTTGCACTTTGTGAAGGTCGTGTAGTACGTTGAGGGTCAGAGGCCATTCGTTAATTATCTAATGAAATATGGAATAGAAATAATTTTGCACAATTTAGCCAGCCAGTTTTATGATTTTATTAATCATTTTTTTTCTTGTTGCAGGTAAGTTTAGTGCAGGAAATAAACTTGTCTTTGAGTTCTTTAAAGGTAAGATTCTTTTAATTGAGACAAATTTACTGTTTCTGATTTTTTGCAAAATGATTTTAAGTCAAAAGAGTAAAAATTCTTGCTAAACGTCTTAAAGACCGATCATCATTATAATAAACGAGGCCGTGTTGTCAGAGTCATTTATTTAAGATCGATTTCAAATGAAGCAATTTCCCTTTCTAAAAAAATCGACACTTGTATAATTAAAGCGAGGGTGGAAACTACCATTTGGGCTGCTGATTTACAAAGAGGCTACAAGTACCCGTTCACTTTGCGTGTCCGTTTTTATTTATGCGATTCGCAACAAGTATAAATCAGTTGCCCCCTTGAGGAAACCATTTCCATTGGGTAAATGCGACTTCGCCCGCGTTTATTTTATAGTTATGCCATTTCTCTGTGCCGATAAAAGTGAAAGTTGCCCGACCGAATGTAGGTGTTCGTTCTGGTAAGCCATATGTTGAGCTGTAAACATTTACTTTCAATAGCATCAAAAAAATATAATTTTTTTTTGGATCTCGCAACGTATGTTGTACCTGTACGACGTCATCGAGCTAATATTAACTTAATTTATTGTTGCAAGAAGTATAATATAATCCAAAGTGATTAATACTCGTAGTAGTAAGAAATTTAGGGTAGAAACTATAGCCTAATTTCGTAGGTCAATCATTTTCCTGTTTGCGCGTTTATACATACATATATACAAGTATGATTAATAATGCATTCTTTCTAGGTAAAGTTCATTATTATTTGCAAGCTGAATGCAATTAAATGTAATTTTAATATAAAATCAAATCTTTATGTAATAACACTAATTACATTAATGCCACAGTAGAATGTAATATTTATATTCTTTGTATTATTAATACGTTGTATCTACTAATGAAGAAAAATCGTTTCTAATTTTCCATGACTTTTTTAAGTGAGTTAACTTTCTTCTTATACATTGTTGGAAACGATTTCCTAATTTTTTTAAATTGCTGTCGTTTGTTTATTTTTACCATAAAGTACGTCAGCAGGAAGTACTGTGCATGTCAATAAAACGATCGTAAAATTGTTGCTTTGTTTAATGCTAATTATTTTTCAGTCCTCTCCGGCGTATTGCAACAAATTATAATTATCCGTGATAAGATAATGTTGTCAACGTACGCTGTGAGTAAATGTGAATGCGAAAAAAACATCGATTTGCACTATCTAATTAGTACGGTTGTTGATAAATATTTATAATAGGAAATAATTACGATTTTACGAGGCACATTTTTCCAGGCGTTCTATTTATATCCGTTGCTCTGACATATCGACCGCGTGTATATGTGTGTGTGTGTGTTTATTTTAAATAACAAACGAGCTTATTATTATGCTATTAATTCTTGTATGTAATCAGCTGTTAGTTCATGCGATTTATATAATTGATGTTTTTGTTGCCTGCCGAGGAATGGGAAGCATTTTGCTGCGTTCAAGTAATTGCCACGCGAAAGAATGGAGAAAAACTCGACTGCATCGTCGAGGAAAAAAAAAAGAAAAAACACGGCGATTACATAATTCTAGCATACTTAAAAGTTCACAGAGTCTTAGTTCATAAATAAACTAAGAATGAATTGTGAAGGAATGAAATGTTTTCTTTTAACCTAATGTCAAATCGATTACATTTTTATGCTATGTGCATATACCTATTTGGATTACAAAGACTCCAGGAAATTAGAATAAAAAAAGAACAGAAGAAGCACATTCACACAAGTTTTTTTTATTGGAACAATGGAGATGACGAGAAAATGGGCGTATGTGATATCTCTTTCTTTCTTTCTGAGATACCCTATTGGTCACAGGGTTTCCCAAAAAAAAACTTAGAACGTCAATCATTTCACTAAAAGCACCCAATAATTAAAACTAAAAACAAATTGGATACATTAGTTCCTACGGAATAGCAGCAGAGACCTTGTAGAGCAGGACCTGACCAAGTCCTTTTGCAAACAAGGACGAAACGTCGCGTCGGCAAGAAAAAAGAATTGTGATGTGTTACAACTTGAAACCAGAAGAAGGTATTAAGTTTTTCCAAAAATTTATTTGCAACAGTCTCAGAGAGTGTTGCCATTTAAACAAACCGATGAAGATGCTAAAGTATTTAATAAAAAAATAGCAATTTTTTTTAAAGGTACGCACAATATGATGAAGTAAACGACGGTAACAACAAAAAAAAATGAAATAAGTAAGACACTACATACTTTGGTGGAATCAATAAATTTTAAGTATTTTTTTACTACACGTTACAATTGCTTGAATTTTTTTTTGATCGGTGGTGTTTACGATTTTGATTCTGTATATGTATGTCACTTCGAAGAGTGTAAATAGGGATTATCGTCACTGCGTAAAATCCGGCAATGTTTGCGAGTTGGAGGAATAAATGTTCCACCACGACTGCATCCACGAGCTTTAGTCACGTTGCGGGCTACGTGAGCGATGTATCCACGTGCACGCCACCATGCAATGAACTCGGGTTGTCCTCTTCTCACCTGGGGGATGCCAGTATCCAGTGAAATTGCACCCTATTCGGTCGTGTGTTTAGTGGACTATGCAGATGATTAATTAGTACATGAAAAAGCGAATTCAAAATAATTATTAGTTTGGGGGTCGTGGCTTTTCTTCACTATTATCGTTGTTATTATCACAATTATTAATTTAATTTCCGAAATTTGCATGCAATCATTTTCACACCTCAAGGAATTATTTTGTAATTTCAAAGCGGCTTTTATTGCAAGGGTAAACAGGGGCCCGCTAATTGTTTAATTGTTTTTCTTCTTCTTCTTCTTAAAGTTTCCCGCAGCTTCAGCAATCCTTCGAACAAAGCGCTGCTCTTAACGAGGACTGTAGATTTGAGCGATTTAAAATAGCGGGCCCGTCTTGGCCTCGGGATAATTACGGGTATATTTCTATGAGCCCTTCTGAAACGGGCTATAGGGGACAGTTTTCTGGTCAGTGTGAAACTCAAAATGCTACCGGTTGGATTCCGGAAAGACAGTGGACTCCGGGGTATTGCACGGAACAAACTCAAGTCCAACAGAAGAAGCTTTTAGTGGCAGGTAAAGTTTGATGTTTGCTTTAGTGATTACGGAAAATTTAGATTTTTTTATTGAGAAATAAGGGTGCTGGGATAACAGGTAAACAATGCCGGTTATATAACGTCAAGAAAAACTATAAAACTGCACTCAGGCAGATTAATTATGAATCGCGGGCATATAAAGGAGATTGAGTCCATTCCATTAAATCGCACGAGCGGGCCATAAAAATATCTGGCCGAGGTCTTGTCTTGAGAGATGCAATATTTTGAGTGGATCGGTGCACGAACATATTCGCACACAGCTTTAAATGGTAATACAATATCTTAAATGCGCCCGGGAGACATATCGCTGAAATGACCATTATGGAAATTGGCTTCGGTTAAAATATCAATCCCAAGATTGACCACGCAATTTCGGAATTGCACCCACCTCCTCCTCATGAGGATCTGCATAATTTTAAGTGGCCCTGTTACCATGCACCTGAAGTAATCAACTTCATTAATGTATTTTCTTTTGGGCAAACGACTTCGATTAAACGATGAAGAAGGCTGCTCTTAATGAATTCTTTTCGAACATAGCAAATTAAAATAATTAAGCTCCCTCAGGTGTGAAGAATTCAGAACAGCGAGTAATTATCTATGCTGTAAACTGAAGCTTCACATTTCCTCCCACTTGATGACGTTTTGCTAGAAATTGCATAAAACAAGAGTGGACTTGTTTATGAAACCTACACCAGAACTTTCAAATTAAATCTGTTTGTAATACGGTCTCCACCTTTTTTTTTGTTGGGGGGTTTTCAAATTCGTGTTTCTTAATTTTTTTCGCCTCGAGCTTGTTTTGTTTCAATGTTTTTATGACGCAATTCAGGAGGTAAAGTCTTGACCCGGAATTGAAGTTGCTGCGGTTGGACAACCACAATTCGCAATCCATCTTCATTTATTTTTTTTTTTTTGAATGTTGGTTGTCTTAAATTATAAATTTTCTGATGTGACTAATGGCCGTATGCACCGAACGAATTAACTCAGCTCAACTTCAAGCGTCACTTAGAACGTGACTTGCACAATGTTATAAAACTTCAAATGTCACAATATAAACGTCACTCAAATTTAAGCTCGATTAAAATGTTTGGTGCATATGGCCCATGACGTTTATATTGTGACATTTGAAGTTTTATAACATTGTGCAAGTCACGTTCTAAGTAACGCTTAAAGTTAAGCTGAGTTCGGTGCATACGGCCATAAGAGAGACAATAAAATTTCGAAGGGCCTTATTTTCTCACTTTTCTCACTAGAGAGAGAAATAAATGAAATTAAATTATGAACGAATTGTAATTAAAATTCAAGTTCCTATTTTTAATAATGACGAAAGTTCGACGAGGATCAGGATGTGCATTACGTTAGAATAAAATAAGTACAATTAAAGTCGGAGCAACGAGTTCAAACTTCTAATTAACACAACGCTATTAACGTGTACCCGACGCTAATTATGTCAGTAAATTAAGCCGAGAGATTTATTAAGTACGTGTATGTGCATTTCCCAAGGATATCCGAGACGGACTATTCTTTGTCATTTCTACATAAGCGTGTGAAGATTCTCTCTAGCATAATATTTTTTTGGACACAATTCTCCTTATATAAATTATTTAAAAGAGAAAAAAAAAAACGTTTCCTTGACTTTTCAGTTTTAAAAATACACATTTACAAAAGTTAAAAATTTTTGTGAAAATGATAATGTAATTACAATGCTTTTCAAAATGACAACGTCTTTTTTGTTTCAATAAATAGATGGGCGGCAATAGAGTTAGACGGTTGAAGAAAACGTAAAATTCTCTGGGTGTCTGTTTATTCTTTTGATTTTCGAAATCATGTTTCTATATACGCTGAGTATTGTATTTTTATTTTAAATGAGTAGCCCTTTACATCACAAATTCGTTAGCAAAGTCGTAGGACCATTAACTTTCTTATTGTCTTTCATTTATCTTATAGTTTTTCTATCTCTTGCTACTACCTTCTGTTCATTTATTTAAATAAATCTTCTAATTTTTAATTCATTCTTTCTTTTTTTGATCACGCCTTTTCCTGTTTCATAACGTCTCTGCTATTTTTAAAATTTATTTCTTTATTTCTCAGTTGCGCATTTCTCCTTATTTATGCATTTTTAATTTTTTTCTTCTATCTTTGTGAGGTACAAAGTTTTTTTAGTGCTATTTTTGTCAATAATTTGAGCTGTATGTAGGAGTGTGTATTGTACATCTTATTTTTTTTTGGTTACATAAGTTCTGGGAATTCCCGGTAAGAAGCTGCGTTGTTGGTTTGCATTACTAAATAATAGCAGTTAAACTGTGTTGCAAAAATTATTAATCACGTTTAAAGTTGAACCGGAATAAACTGATTTTTGTACAGAAAGTGTTTATTCAATAAATAATTTTGTGCTTTTCAAGAAACCAAAAAGATAAGAGAATCTGAAAAATTGAGCTTTACTTTTAAGACTGAGCTTTAATATTAGAATATTTTATTAAAGAAATAAATTACCTATGTATGTTTTTTACTTGAATTGTATTTTTTTTCCTTTATTAAAATATTTTCCTTACACCTGAACGACGGGATATTTCTTCTTTTATTTGAAATTTGAAATTAACAACAAATTTAAAAAATTCGATGGTTTGTATGAATAAAATCAGAGCCGGCTACAAGGGGGGTGCACCGGGTACAAAGTACCCGGGCCCCGGACTATTTGGGGGCCCCCGTACTTCATACTATTGTAACGACCGGGTGGAATTGAAAATAAATGAATAGATTAAAAGAAAGTAGATTCTATTTTTTCAATATTTCATTGAGACATTTTTCTTCTCCAGATACCACGACGAGGGTGAGAAAGAGACTCAAATATCAAAAGTGCAATAATAAAAATACACACAATACAGTCAAAGTTAATTCGAGGAGAGAAGAAATGGTATTCTGTACTTTTAAAGCTTCTGTTAATTTCTGATGTTTTCCTAGGCAAAGCTTTTCGGCTTTTAGAACGTTAAATCTGAATTCATCCAATAATCCAAAATTTGGGACACTTCAATTTTAATTTCGAGGACGCTTCGTTTACGACTTACTTAAATTTATTATAAACAAACAAAGAAGCAAACCTGTAAAAAAATTGCGACGAGTTTCAAACACAGATCACATTATATAAACTATCTAGCATCTCTAAGAGGTGTAAAATGGCATCACCCGTAACAGTCAAATTCAAAATATTCAAACTATACAGTATATGTTTAATATATACATTTTTTCAACTCTTGCCATGGAATTTGGACGGCATGTCGTAGTTTTACTGTAAAGCAAAGGAGTGCAATAACGGACTTTTCACTTAAGCTAAGACATGCCAAACAGATCTCATGGTAAGAGTTGATAAAAAATTTAAAAAATCACTCGGTATATTACCCAACACTGATTAAATTTTATATATATTAAATTTTGATTCCTAACGCAGTAAATCCCCCACGATGGGGGGGGGGGGGGGGTCTCGGAGTAAACTGTTTGGTAGTATCTACTTAAAATTAGTAAGTACTCATTAAAGTGTGCCTGGTAATTAATAAATGAAGTTAAATGACGGGATTGTCAGATACATTATAATAAGATCAGTGTTGTGGCTGTTATAATGTTTCCGGCATCGCGAAACCGCCTGTGTCCCCCACCAAGAGGTGTGTGGCCCATTCACTCGTCGGAGTCTCTGCTCCACGTCCAGTTGCTCTTCCGGCTCGTCGAAGAGCGCTCAAGGAGCGTGTTAGTCGGTAGTGCTTGCTTGCTTGCCGGGCTGCAGTTAGCATGTTATGAACATGAGTTTTGTGGTACCGGTGCGAGAAGTTCAAAGAATGGAATATCAGTTACCGCCGCCCCCAGTTACTGCACCGAACGTCGGTGCTCATCAGGTGCCCGTCGGAGTGATGCAGGGCACCCTTACTCACGTGCAGGCCCAGGATGAGACCAACAGGTGGACGCAGTATCAGCAGTTTTGGAGGCAGCACGTTTACATGAATGGTAGGAGGAGGAGGAGGTGGATGATGATTTTCGCGCTTATCTGGCATTCAAACCGGCGCTAATTTATTACATAAATAACGCGAAATTTACCAAGGACACGCGATTAAAACAGATCGCAAAATTATCTTATCGAGCAAAAGTTATTACGTTCAATATTTCGAGGACACATCACACGAACTCGCACGTCTCCAAAAAAAGCAGTTCTTTTTCGTACCTCAAAAACGTGCCGGGCTTGAATAATACGATGGGCACCAATTGAAAGAAAGAAAACTTTTTAATCGTTTTAATTTTTTGCATTCGCATCGGATCTCTCCGCGAACGTGTTTCATTACAATCAATATCACCGGAGAAAGTTTGTTGATGATTTTGCATATCACCACCGACCGGCGAGTCTGCGTCAGTTTTATTTACAAATAACAATTTTCTTTTGGTCCTGTGTACGTACTTTTTCAGTTTTTTAATAAAGGTACTTAACGGTAAAAGACGTTCGCTCGTTGCTTCTGACATTACAAAATTATTAACAATTAACCTAACTTGCTAAAAAAGAGTTTATTTACGTAATTACAAAGCTTAAAAATATTTTATTGATTTTTCTCAAGGATCATATTTACTAATTAATAAATAGATTTGAAACAACCTGACCTGATTTCGCAAAAAAATATTATTATGTTGTTCCGAACGTAAACATTTATTATCAGGCAAATTATTTAATAATTAACGTTTACACAATTTAACACAAACTAAAATTAATTCAAATATTTCAAAATGAGGGGCGGACGTGTTTATTTGTTAATAATAACTAATTTTTTTTTAAGTTTAGATCGCGATATCTTTGACCTAAACCATTGGTTACTAATGTAAGCTCTTGCAAGATAACTAGGACAAATCGGTTTGATTGTAGTGGAGTTCTCGAGCTTCTGCTGAGGAGGCCTCAAATAGGGCTGCAATAGCCGTACAGAGGATGCTCGAGGAATCCATTGCAATTTAAACCGACTTGCGACTTGTATTATGTCTCTTGGAAAATAAATAAACTAAACTAAACAAATTTTTTTTTCTGCTTTATTTGTAAATCTGGGTTTTATGCATTTAATTCCGCGTCCTTAATTAAAAAAATATAATACGATTTGTTTTTTTTTTTATATAAAAGTAGGAAGGTATTGAGAATCGTGTTTAATAATAAACATTGCAAATGATATAATTAAATATTATTAAGTGATTCATAACTACGCCAATTTTATTTACTCTGCAAAATTGGGAGAGAAAACAAATAATTCAAGTAAGGTCGTTTCAATTAATTAGTATGCAAGATGTATCGGTGAAATACGTCAAAATAAATAAGTTATAACATGTGTTAATACTAAATAGAAATAGTTACTTTTACATACATAGGTAGGTGGGGTAAAGTGACGAATAATAATATTGTATTTATTTTATTTTTTTAAATTTTATATCCCCTTTGCTTTGTGTAAGTTATTTTTTTAATTTCCGTTTGAATAACTTGTTTTCTTTCTATATTTTTGAATTTTATACCTCGTTTAAAGTTCCTTAATTTCAGAATTATTTTCCGGATTCTTAAGCATTATTTTTTCAAATTTTAATCAAATACTTTTTGTAAGTTGGCATTTATTACTTTTGCTAATTTGTACTTGTTTATGTACTTGCACTTGTACTTATGTGAAGTGTTTTTATTTTACTTGCTTTAAATTAGGTTTTTTTTTGAAAGGAAAAGAATCTACAAGAATTTAATACTTTTTTAAAAATTATATTAAATTAAATAGTACATTATATTTTTTTATCAATAAATAATTAAAGTGTCCGATGTTCTTTTGCAAGTGACGTTTATTGCTTTTGCTAAATTTTATTTGTTTACTCCTGCATCTTCTTATCCGAATGTGAATTCTATTTAATTTATTTTCAGTTTTAATATCTCTTTAATTTTCTTTAATCTGACCCTGTTTTATATGAGCCTGTTATTTTTTTACTTCATTTAAATTCATATGTTTTTCTTTGCAAAGAGAAGAATTGCACGAAGGTGCATTATATTATTTATTATTAATAATTAAAGCAGTTTCTTGTTCCTTGCAATTAATTAAACAAACTTGTAATAATTATTCTTCGGGCGTTAATTTTGATAACTGATAAGGTTCCATTCACAAAATTCAATTCTGTTTAATACGTTTGTTTTTTGTTTCTATTTATATTAGGGTTGAGAGGGGTTTATGTAAATAATTTGATTAAAATCATGTTTAAAATCACTATGAACTAAAAGTAAATAATAAAATTATTTTCAAGGTTTCAGATAATTTAATAGACCAATATTTATTTCCGTATTATTTGATCTGCTCTAGTTTGTAGGTTGCTTTTATAGAGCTACATATTTTTTTATATACGTATTATTTGTTTTTTTAAAAACATATCGAAGACCACACGGCAGTACCTCGTAAGTTGTGAACTGTTAACTTTATAGGAGACAATAAAAACTTCTTAAAACTCTGATTATTTAAGGACAATTAAATTTTTGGTTTTTTCTATAACCAAAACAACCTTAAGGTGCGTTTAGACTTGAGCACGCACGCACTGAGCATACGCGCACGCTATTCGTTCGCGCTCGCGAAGAGCGTTTAAATTAAAATTCAATTTCCAACGCATGGGCTGATCCAGTTGTTCGCAAACGTGCGTTGAAAATGAGCGACAAAATAGCAGCCGCGTTTATTATAATATTTATATAATATAATATTTAATATTTAATATAAAAAAAAGAAATTCGAAAACGTAGACGTCGTTGGTGGCAAACGTCAATTTTTTGTAACAGACAAAATAATTTATTAAACAATTTAGCGTCAGAGTGTCGTTATGACCAATTCAGAGACTTTACGAGAATGACTAAAACCGATTTCGAATATTTGCTCAGCTTGATAGCACCAAAGATTATCAAAAAAGATACAAGTTACCTCGAACATACGCCGCAAATTCAGTATTGTACAAATTGAGCATTCGCGAACCAATTTATTCTTTTGAGCGTGTACCCGAGACCGACACCAAGCGGATCGCGCTCGCTGCTGTTCGCGCATAGAAAAACACATAGTGAGCGTGCGCGCATAACCGTTTACACTTGAGCATTCGCGGTGGATCAGTGCGTGCGTGCTCAAGTCTAAACGCGCCTTTACCTTTTGCAGCAAGCATTAAAAATTTTTAAAAAATTATGAATCAGTAGATGGTGCTTGAGCTGCTGATACAAAAAAAACGAACGTTCAGCAAAAGTGTTACTTACGAGGGACTGGCATGTGGCCCTCGATATATAATAATTATTAATATGATTGGGTGGTTGTTAGATTTCATGAAGTGTTTTTAACTTGTTAGTGTGTGCACTGAAGATGCCTTATCTGCCGAAATACGTATCTACGTATATAAAGTATCCAATTGCGGGCAGAGATTATTTTTTACTTATTTCTTAAAGCACAGTCTCCTTTAATATTTTTAGATATTTATTATTATTTCTTAATTAAAACCACTGATTTAATCATTTTTAAAACCAAGATTTTTTAAAATTTGTTATTAATGAAACTTGAATGACATTTTTATTGGCAAAAAATAAATCGTTGAAGTAGTAAACAGTTAAAACTAAAAAAAAAATATATGTATAATATTTTGAGAGTTTCGACAAGTTTCAACGAGCACGCAAGCGTCCACTTGTCGAAGATGATATTTTTTCGACTCGCAAAAACAAATCGCATCAAAATAATCAAGATGTTTTCATTTAAATCAGCGATTTTTAATTTTTTTTTAAATAGTGATTTTTATTAACACTAATTCTAAGTCATTTGACAATCGTACGATTTTTAACGTAAAATAAAACAAAAGGCGAGCAACAAATAAATAGAGAAAATTTACAAAATTACATAAAGATTAAAAAAATCTCATTAAATAAACAAAATTGGGTCGATTTTTAAGACAATTGTTCAATTTTTGACCTAAAATAAAACAAAAGACGTTCGATAAATAAAGAAAAGTTATAAAATTAAAAAAAAACATAAAAATAAAAAAAACTCTCATTAAATAAACGAAACTTGTTCGACCTTCTAAAATTAAGATATTGCATATTTTAAGAGATTCGACAATTGTGCTGTTTTTGATGTAAAACAAAAGACGTTCGACAGTAAATAAAGAAAATTTACAAAATAAAAAAAAATAACATAAGAATTAAGAAAATCTCATGAAATAAACAAAACTGGGTCGCGTTAAGAAAATGCAAATTTTAAGTATTATTAATGTTATAAAACGTATTAGTTGTTTATTTAATGTTTAAGTTTGTACATTAGGCCACTATGTACGATGTACTGTACGTCTAATTATATATATAAATAAATAAGATTAAAAAATGAAGATAATTTTAAAGACATATGACAATTGTTCAATTTTGGACGTAAAATGAAACAAAAGACGATCGATAAATAAAGAAAAGTTATAAAATTTAAAAAAAAAAACATAAAAATAAAAAAAAAAAACGTTCGACAGTAAATAAAGAAAATTTACAAAATTTAAAAAAATAACAAAAATTAAGAAAATCTCATGAAATAAACAAAACTGGGTCGCGTTAAGATTAAGATTAAGAAATTAGGATTTTTTTAAGACATTTGACAATTGTTCAATTCTTGACGTAAAATAAAACAAAAGACGACCTACAAATAAATTTAAAAAAATTATAAACAAATAAATAAAAATAAAAAACTCTCATTATGTAAACGAAACTTGCAAACTTTGCGAATATGCAAATTTTGAGACATTCGACATTCGATTGTGCAGTTTTAGTGGTCAAATAAAACAAAAGACGTTCAACAGTAAATAAAGAAAATTTACAAAATTAAAAAAAAATAACATAAGAATTAAGAAAATCTCATAAATAAACAAAACTGGGTCGCGTTAAGATGAAGATTAAAAAATGAAGATAATTTTAAAGACATATGACAATTGTTCAATTTTGGACGTAAAATAAAACAAAAGATGATCAATAAATAAATAAAGAAAATTTAGAAAATTTAAAAAAATGATGTAAAAATAAAAAAACCACTCATTAAACAAAACTTATTCGGCCTTCTAAAATTAAGATGTGCATATTTTAAGACATTCGACAACTGTATAGTTTTTGACGTAAAATAAAACAAAAGACGGTCAATAAGTAAATCAAGAAAATTTACAAGATTTTTAAAAAAATAAAAAAATCTCTTCAAATAAACAAAACCAGTTTAAATTTCTAAGATCTCAATTTTAGAAATTTGAACATTTTTAAAAAAAATTGTTTAAAGTTATTAATAAAATACAAAATTTTGTTTTTATTTAAAATATATTTAAATCAACGAATTTTGATTTTTTAAAAAAAGAATCACGATTTTTATCGACACCGATTTATATATAATAGACAATGCAAAAAATATTGTGGGATTACAGGATACAAAGAGAACTAATTTCGTCCTTTTAGAAACATTGTGTGCTTAATTCACCTTTGACTCTGATGAAGTAGCAAAAACCGAAACGTCACCTTCACAACGTTCAAATTAAACGAAGTTTTCTTGTCGCCAGTTTAATTTCTCCAATTTTTTTTTAAATCGATATTTCTGTTAGTGATTAGGATTAGTTAGATTAGAACTGAAGAATTCTTGGATTCTATTTTGTGACGTATAAGTGCTTCGGGAAATAGTTGCTTAAATGAAAACAGCAACATTTCTCCGGCTGTGAAACATTACGTAACACCACAAACATGTCTAAATAACATACGAAGTTCGCGCGTAGAGATTTTTTACCGTGAGAAGTACACGATGCACAGAAACGAGTTTTGGTCCGACGAATTCATATTTAAAATTATAGGGGAGGTTGGAGTATAGTGGCCTAGCAGCCACTCCTTACTAATAGGGCTTATTTGTTATCTGTCTCAACTACATCACTGATCATCAGATGTTCGCAGTTCGCCGGTCAGATTTCGATAAATCATCATGTACTTCTTAGAGTGAAAAGCGTCTAAGCCTCTTTCGTTAATAAATAAATACGCGATTATTTTTTTTAAATCAATATTTTTGTTAGTGATTAAGATTAGGTCAGAACCTGAAAGATTCTTCGATTCTATTTTGTGCCGACAACGTTTCTCCGACTGTCAAACGTTACGTAACACGTCAAACATGTCAAAATAACACATGAAGTTCGCGCGTACGCCTGCCTCTTTCGTTAATAAATAAATACGTGATTATTAAGTGCGGAATAGCAACGGGCCTCGAGTGAAAGTCATTTTAGCATGTAAATCATCGCCGGATAATGTTAAACTTATTTTAGAAATTCATTAGCACGTTTTTAGTTACGCAGGTGTAATTAAGAGGCATTTCTCTGGGTGTGCTTGCGCCGAGTCCGAAACGTTTTTTTTTTTTTTTAATTTGGAGCAGCCGGGATTCTTTTTGGTAAAACTGCAATTGCGGCGAAGGTTCCTGCAAAAAAAATATCGGTTTTCAAAATATTTCGACCGCCCATGGCAATCGAGAACGAAAGCGACATGTTTTTAAAAATGGATTTGACAAAAATGCGTGCCGGTTCATTAAATAATAATTTAGACATTTTTGTCTTATTATACTACTAACAGTCATTAAGGTTATGATAACTTTTTTTTTGTTACGATAAGACCGAAATGATAAGTCAATTTTTTTAAAATCAATATCCATTAATACTCAAGCTTAAAGCTTTATTAACTTAGTTCCTTCGAACGCCCTCCTTTACGTTCGCGATTAATATGTACGAACAAATTATGATTTAAACAAATCGCGAATTATTTTCTCACATGGCAAAAAAAGCTCCATTAAACATACACATAAAAACACTGCATTGCCGCGGCTATGCGAACGTGTCAACACAAACGACCTTGGATAGTGACTTTTTTATACGTCTTGTAACTCACATATGACAACTTCTAAAACTATATTTAACTCGCTTATTGTTTATCGTGAGATGTGTGTGCTTATTAATTTTAGTGCTGAGCTAGTTCGGCGTTGCTGGGGGGGAGGGCTTCCATTTAAAAGCTGCACGTGTCCCGTCTTCCTCGAAATTCGCTTAAATTTTCTATGGATGGTAACTTTTAAATTTTTGATATACCTACCCCATTTTAAAAGTGTAAGATAGACATACAAGGTGCACTAGAAGGAAAATAATCTATTCTAAAAGGTGCTAGTGCAGAACATTATAAAAAGTAGTTGATATTATGAACACGGTTTGAATGCATCATTCTCTAGAAAGTTCGTCACTTGTACTAGAATGTTCACGTTAGAGGGAACCTCTGTAAAAGCCGAATCAGGCGTCAGATTTAAACCAGTCTTCTATTGGAACATTGGAAGGCGAACTGTACGTTTAATAGAGAAAACTAAGAAATTTTGAAACCTGAAACAGATATTAAAACGTACTATCAATTAAGAATATTAAAATGAAACTAGGGAAGAGATATAGAAAAATGACATTTCAACCAAGTTATAACTTGGAAACAAAAATTATCCCGACAGTTTTGGAAACCTTTTTATTATTTATCCTGAAGAAGCTGTCAACGAATAGCGAAACGTCGACATTCACATTTTACAAACACTCCGACGAATTATAATTACAAATTATTAAGGCCTCCTCATTACGGTCATCATTGATAAATTAACAAACAATGTAAGAAAAGACATGCAACGAAAAAAAGCCAAGGTTCGCTTGAAGCCTAGACAAAAAACAAAGAATGACAATGATTACCACAACAACAAACAACAAATTTATTAACTTAAAAAAAGGCATCATATTTCTGAGCTAAGACAACTACATAATACATTAGCAATTGTTTATTTAAAATATTTAATGTTTTGCGGTTTAAAAAGAGTTGCCAACATTTTGGAGTGTTTATTTCCAGAACCAACGCTTTGTTTAAACAAATTCAAACAAAAAAGGTTTCAGACGTTTATTTGAGATCGTGATTCGACGGCAAAAAAAAATTCAAAATTAGAAAATTTTTACAGCTTAAACCAGTGCTATTTAATGTACTTGAACAGTTCCAAGCAAGGCCAAAAAGCCATTCATGCGATTTATTCAGGTTTTCAAGGCGAAACGAAAATGCCCCGAAAAAAGCGACGAGAATGCTGCCGGGGCTTCGCCGATTGATAACAGTCCACGTTGATATGTAACAAATCCTGTCTGTGATAGCTCTTTTAATTTAGCAGCAGCGTCGAGAATAGAAGTTTGCATGATTAGTTTGCAAACATACGTTTTGACCTTCACCGCCTATTCGCTTTTCTAGTCGGAGTTGACAATGCGAGGTGTGTTGGAGCTCATTATAGCGTTCACATTTGCCTTTAGGCCTCGAATTCATTACTTCCACTGAATATGTTGTTCGCACACATGGATTCGTTTCATGTCTTAGTTGTGTGGAACTAATTTGGACTGCGATGTGTGGAGGAAAAGGGAACGAAATCACCATAGACTGGACAACAGGCTACTCACTCACACAATCAGACGACTACGTTATTATAATCAAGCAAAAAAAAAACTACTGCATTATGCTATTTTTTTATCGCACGGTATAATTAAGTACGCATTAAGTTGCAAAAACGATTGCTTTGTGTGTGGTACGGAAGGTAAAAGCGTAATGCGAAAGTAGTTGCACACGTGTGCGCTTCTTATACCTTACTTGATTATACTGGACTCAAATAAACTTAAAATTTTTTTTATTAATTATTCTAGCACGACAGTTTATAGCCAAATATGCTTTGATTATAACAAGATTTAGGAAACTGAAGCTAAATTTACATTAAACTTTCCAATGTTATTTTATCCTTATAAATTTTTTGAGAATTACTTTGTTATGAAAAAATTATAGGAGAATTTAATTTTATTGTTGAAACAACCGGTTTTTCTCTGAGCAATTACTTACCGTCGATTAAAACGTACGTATGAACCTGTATTGTTAATAACAGTTAGCTACTGGCATATTCTTGGTATACATCACGAAAAGAGTTGCAAGCTTCTTAAGTTTGTTAAAATTTGGTAAAGATTTTTTTCCCCTAGGACTTTGCTCCTGTGTTACAAAGATCGATAATTTTTTATTCCTTTAAGGTGTAGGCTGATTTCTTTCCGAGAAAGTTTAGGGAGATTGTTTAGGGAGGAAACGCATTTATCATCAGAAGAATCCTCGCTCACAGTTCATAACAGTGAGAAATAGAAGACGTGGGATGCCTGGGAAAAAGTGCGAAATGGAAAGAGAGTTTATATTGGCTTTAAAAGATGGAAGAAATCCTGAGAATAAATACAGATGGACAAGCGTGAATATTACCCTATTTGAAATAATCACTTCTTGACCGATTGACAACAGACGTTAATTATAGTGCCACAAGTCTTTAATGACACTTTTCCAGAAAGAAGGAAAGAAGTGAAGCGACATAAACAAAGATTAAGTGACACGCCTTATTATACTGACACATGCTTACCATCTACTGCTTCCGAATGGGGAAATTCCAATTTGGAAAGAACGTGAACATGTGGAAGGAAAAACCTGTATGTGGTGGTTTCTTAATTGACACTTGTTTAGATGGCAATGGAATCAACAATAATGAAAATAATTAGCGCCTAGAAAGAATCGGAAGATTAGGAGATGCTTAAAGGGCTCGTTCAGTTTGTATGAAGAAATTAACATAAGTGAAGATTGGAAGGCAAAATAATCCAGGAAAACCAGGAAGTAGGATAATTTTTCCAACCATAATCAATTAGAATCATTGAACGTTATCAAAGAAGCAAATTCAAATTTATTCGAAACCAATGTGAAAAGAGTCCCATATGCACCTTCATAGTTAAGTACTAGCTCATTTTGCGCAGAATGTACAAAAGTAAGCATGAGCAGGCCTTTAGGCCCATAGCTTTGTTGTTTTCCTCCATTCCGTTCTGTTTCTTGAGGTCCTGTTCCAATTTTTTATTTGTTTTTCTTCTAGGTCTACTTCTACCGCTTCTTTCCATCGCCTTCTGGGTCTTCCTCTTTTTCTCTTTCCTCCAAGTATTTTCCAGGCTATATCTTTGATTGGTCGGTGTAGCTCTAGCCTTTCTAAGTGTCTCAACCACTGTAATCTCCTAGCTCTGATGTAGTTACTTACCTTTGTTTCTCCATATAGTTCGTATACTTCATTATTTGTCTTTCTTTCCCATCCTTGCGCAGAATACTCTGAGCAAATGAAGAACTGGAAAGAACAGCAAGCGAGATATGGAGTAGTGCAAAACGAAAACGGAAGGTTAACTTGTACATATGGAGACAGGATAGAATGAGAAAATCAGAATGAGAAGTGGAAAATTCTGAAGAAAATTGTACTAGAAAGAAGGAGTTGAATGAAAACACTTTCAACATCTAAAATGAAAGGAAAAGGAAAAGGATAACTAAAAATAGGTGAAGAAAGTTATGAAGTAACTATCGGAGAATGAAGGCAGAGTAACAAAAGGAGGAGGAAAAAAGATTCTTTTTAACACCAATAAGAGGAAAGAATGGAAGAAAATGGTGAAGATGATAGCTTCCAAGACATAATAATAATAAACTTTATTAAGGCGAGGTTACAGCACCAATGTATAAAAAAAGTCTGCTGGTGATGCTTCATTACAGTTAGAAGGAGAAGAAATAAATTAACTACAATTGAGTGACTCCGGTTTTCTTTAACACATCGTAAGTCACAAAAAATGAGTTACTGAAATGCTGGCCATCTGTTTGATTGATGGCTAATAAAACATCATATTTCAGGCACGAATAATTTCATTTACATTTAAAATGGAAAATGAAAGAGAAAAATTATCAATAATCAATTTGGCATAATTATTCTTCACCTCCTTTACTTCACCAAGCCAAAAATCTTTGAGAATCTAAGAGCATTTTCCACTGAATGCTACAGAGCACTTTGAGAGTATCTTTGTCTCCTCTTACTGCATGAGGTTAAAACCAAATGGAGATAATCTGAAGTCGAAAACGCTATAAGCTATTTGGTGATGATGCTGCCTGGATGCGTTTTCATAAAAACGGTGAGCTGAAGACTACCGGTCTGGAAAATATCTTCTTTGATATTTGCCCAGAGATGTTCAGCTGTTATGATGATGAAGGAGTGTTTTAGGAAGATAAGGCAGATTGTGCCAAATCTGAAAGTAACTTTGAATAAAGACTTTAATTCAGAAGCAAAATGATTTCCAGCTAGAGGCCCTGAGTGGGAATCCCTGGCGCCATTTCAGCTATTTTATTTGGCGATCGTCCTTTTCTACATGAAACCAAAAATTGTAAATGACAGCGATAAAATAAATGTAGTTGCTCAATACAAGGGAACATGATACTAATGATATAAGCTCAGTCACTATTTGGGACAATGGTTCTGCAAGGAACTAAAGCTAGTCCTTAAGGAAAACCTGCGAGGATTGAAAGAAAAGAACTATTTAACATTTCTAAAAGTTTCTAGAAAGAAGCAGAAAACTTGGAAATTGTAATAACTTTCGAAACGATCGAAAATTATCATAATTTTTAAAAAATGAATCCAATTAAACCGAATCTTTTTTTTAAATAAAACTTGCAATTAGAGAATGTACATATTGTCTATATCTTTTATAAAAATCATGAATTTTCTCTGAATGGTAAAAGTGTAAGTTTCACTAATATCTCATATTTATGTATAAGGTAGTGATGTTCATATTTCAGAGGAAGAACTTAACACTTCAGTTTTTTGTTTGCTCTCGCAATTAGCAGCTAATGCGCCACGATACTTCCTACTATTTAATAGTCTACAACTTCTATACGTTAATAATAAGGAACCTGCAAAGGCGACACCTTTTTGTACAAACTATGATTATTACATTGTATTAAAGTTTCGTTTTAATATTTGTTCCACTTCATCACGGACAGGATGATGGATGGCGGTTTGATAAAAACGCTAATAATGAAATACATGTAAGTGATCCTACGCTTACACAAAAACTAAGGCGTAATAAATACACATAAATTTTAGTTTTGGAGCAGCAGCCGGTTCGATGTTAATTATAATCTATTTTTTCTTTTTTGCTTGTGTGTGTGTTTACGTTTGTAGTCTGTGCGATCGTTAAATGCGCGGTGCATTACTTACAACTTACAACAGACCGACCACGTGTGTTACACGACGCTGAATCCATAATTTATAAAAATTTAATACCGCGAAGCAAAAAAGAAGGCACCGGCGATGTATCTATCTACGAAATTAACATTCGGCAGCCGGGCCGAAGCTGTTTCGAATGCACGTATTTCGCGGAGTTTCTACGTGCGTCGTGATTTGTGAAATTCTAGCGGCTGAAATGTAGAAGGTAACTAGAATTTCAGGGTCATCGTTTTTAACCTTGATCAGGCTCAAGGTGTCTAGCTGTAATGTTCGTTTTAAAAATGTGTGCTGAGGAAACCACTACCGGCAGAGATTATTTATTTATTATCTAATTAATTAATTGAATTGCATTTAAATAACAAAAAAAAACTGGTTTGTTTTTGATTGACACTGATTGTTTTCGAACGAGATCTAAATTGAGGGATTTACTGAGTGATTCAGACTTGCCTACACATTTGTAAGTTACGTGATATAACAACGAAAAAGAGCCAAATTACTGGATTAATCTGGATTCCGAGAATTGGCTAAAATTTCGCATGTCACTTCAATGTACTTATTACTTTTAGAACAAAATTTGGCTTGCAATTTAGGATTGTCATAAAATAGGTCAGCTTCTCTCCATATATTAAAAAGGAGTGTCTTCTATGTACAGCTAAACATGGAGAAGCTTCCATACAGAGATTTTTTTAACTTTTAATGTCTGTTTTTTAATATTGTCATTACTGCTTCTTCAAATTTATTATTTTATGTCTTGTCTCTTCTTTTTTCGACTGTTGCCCTTGTAAAATATTCTCACTCTTTTCATTACGGTGGCCTAAAAAATATTTTTTGTCAAAAGCATATATGGTGGTGTTTCGTCAAAAGAAGTTGAAGAAACTTTTTGCCAAACACTCCTTCAATGACAGGAAACGACCTGTAATGTGTTAAACAAAATGTGGCCATTACGAAATATATACATCTACCTGTAGTTCTATAGGCTTTGCAGGCCTAAGACTTGTGTGACTGTTATTTTCCATTTCTTCCTATTTTCTGGTGCCTGTTTTTCCCAATTTCTGATATTTAATTGGTCAAGGTCCTCTTCTAGTGCTTATAACCATTTTTCCTTTGGTCCTACCTTCTTTCTTTCTTCCATGCCCTCTTTCAGTGCCATCCTCGTTGCTTTGTTCATTGGTAGTCGTCTCACACGTCCTAACCAACGTATTCTTTGACTGCTGTTAGTGATGGAGATTGATTATTTCTTGATACGTTCGTCTTTCCCATATGTCACCAGTCTTCTTTCCTCCGTATATTCGTCTGAGAATTTTTCTTTCCCAGACTTCTAATTGCTTGTCTTCATTCTTATTCAAAATTCACAAATCGCTATCATATAATAAAGTGGGCCGTATTATCGATTGGTATATTCTTATTTTGCTTCTGTTCTCATTTATTAATCTTGCATTTATTTCTTCCTCTTCCGAATTTTTTATGTTGCTTATATTAACTCCTAGATACTCTCTAATCTTGAACCTATAGGTTTTGCTATCCACCACACTTTTAAATGTCAAATCTTTATCTGCCTGTTCGTTCCCACTCTTCGTCATCATGTATTTTGTCTTCTCTTCATTTATTTCCAAACCGTTTTCCCTTGCCGCCCTTTCGAGCCTTTTTATTACCCCCCTTATTTTTCTTTTTCTTCTAGTTGTTATTACGAGATCATCAGAAAACGCCAGGCATTGATGTGTGTGACTATAAATATTTCCTTGCGTATGTATTTTACTATGGTGGAGTACCCTTTCCAGTGTGATGTTAAAGAGTGATTTGGATGTTGTCTAAATTATTTCCGTTTATATTCATTTTGTTCTGGGTGTTCGTTAATATGAGTTTCATCATCCTTATTATTTTCGTTGGAATTCCCAGTGCTTTCATACTTTGAAATATTTTTCTCCCTGTTAAGTCTGAAGTCGATAAAGAGTGCATGTGCTGCCAGATTATATTCGTAACTATCCGCCATTAACTGTTTGATTCTAAACACCTGGTCAGTAACCGATCTTCTGCAACACTGCCGCACTGGTAGTCGACGATTATTTTTTCTTCATAAGTTTTTAGGCTTTTCCTTACTGTATTAGCAAATATTTTGTAAACAATGTCTAACAGTGCTATGCCTATGTGGTTCTTGCAGTATGTTTCGTTTTCCTTCTTTAGAATTGGTATCAAAACCAAGTCTTTCCATACTGTTGGACAGTTGATATAGTTTCTTTTTTCCAGATTCTCTTGATTAGCTGCAGTAAGTACTGTTTCTTTCAACTTTCTCTCCTCCTTTTATTAGCTCATTTACAAGATCATTGTCTCCTGCACTTTTGTTTTTGAGCTTATTTATTATTTCTTCTATATCTTCTATCCGTTTTATTAATATCCACCTCTGGTATTACGAAAGAAGAACTAGAAAGAACAATAAAGGAAGAAAACCAAACAATCGAAAAAAGATCTCTTTTAGAAGGCCGAGTTTCAAAAGCGCTCATTGCAACACTTCGAGGAAAGCAGAAGCAAGAAGACGCACAAATACGTGGAAGTCGACAGACAAAAGGCACTTGATTATCATGAATCAGGAAAAGGAACGGTCATTATCAGGGAAAAATGGAGAAAATGATGAAGCTGCAAGTGTTTTCTTTTGATATTTGAAGAAACTTCCTGTCACTTCTGTTTGGTAAACAAACCAAATGAGTTATTGCAATAATTTACTGAATTATGGTTTCTACATAAAAGTGACGTAGTTCGCCATCTTCCTACAAGAGAGATATCTCTGTTTTAAAAACAAGAAAATTTGTCTTGCAGCTTTAACTTCTTCAACACCTGTTGGTGTTGGTGCCATCGTTCGGAATAAGTGATAATTTGAAGGCGCAAAATCTGGACTTCAAACTGAATATGAAGAAAGCCCCAAATCCCATTTTTTTTAGGTTAGATCAGAAGAGCGACGTGAGGTCTTGTTGAAGAATTGTCGATGTTGCTGTGCGAGAACATCGTCCCCCTGTACAATTGCTGACTGTAAAAAGTTGATGTCGATCATTTCTCTATCAGAAGAAGAAGGAAGGAGAAGAAGACGAAGAAAACAGAATTTCAAAAGCGTGTATTTCAAACCTCTTTGTAATCAAGAAATTTATAACAAAAATGCCAATCGACTTTACATTTCATACTTTTAAAAGTCTAAAAGCTTACCTATGGCCTTTCGAATCAAATGGTGATATTGATAGCCTTTGCCACCTTTACATTAATGCCAGTATTCATCATCCGGTGAGTTCATTTTGTTACAAGATATTTGTTAAATCCGAGAAAAATGTATTTCGAAGTTCAGGAAACAAATTGGATCTTCACTGTCCTTCACTATCTAGACTAGTGATCGCTAGAGTTAGGACATTTCTAGAATTTGACGTAAAAATGTCAGAAGCGTATGTTTCGTCATTCATGTAAAAATCCTTGGTGTGATTCTGCATTACCAGTGGAATTGTGAAACTCCACGAGATCACTTACATTGGTTCGCTGCAACAGGGCATGTGTACTTATGCGACTCTAGCCTTTATAATTCAAATCCTAAAAGCGACCAAGGATCAGTAGTTTTTCCCAAATGTATTGAGCAGTGTTAATTTTTGATCCCTCTTCCAAATAGCTTTGAGCAAATAACTTTTGACAAAGGTGAATTGCAAAATTCCATAAATTTTTCGCCGCTCGCACATTATTGTTATTAACCATTGCAGTTATGTTCCTTATAAAGAAATCCTTCATGGGTGCCTCTCGTAAGGCTGACCCGTAGATGGCAAAATAGACGAGGCGATCAATTTTAGGCGGCCCCCGGCAGCAGCATAAATAATATTTATCGGCGGTACAACATGCGTGACATTTGGACGTAGGAGTTTCACAACTTGGAACTGTACGCTCGAAAGCATCGGGCAAGCACGGAGACCGGTTCCACTTTGCGAGACTCCGAGCTAACACTTTCTCTCTTACGCTCTTCCGGGATTGGGACATAGCGTTCCGTCTCTCTCTCCTGAAGTTTACCTTTACGTTGGCTGCAATTCGCACTTCATTACCTAAATTCGAGGGAGAAAGCGGCCGCAGAACTGCTTCGTGGTAGGAAATTTATTGTTCCGAACGGACTTTTTGCAACAACAACAACAAATTTGTTTCATTTCACTCAGCGTTGGAGAATTTTTGGCATGAAGAAAGTCACGTTGCGTGCGTTGAGTAACTTCAAAATACTTGGGCAAAGTTGACCTATGACTTTATTCAGAACGACGCGGCGTGACGTCCTGCAGATGATTGCGTGGTTTTGATGACGTTCGAGGCGGAAAAATGCGTGGAAAATTATTGGATTAGGTAACGTGATCATTTCCTTGTTAGGAAGTACAGGCCTGAACAAATAAAATCCATTAGAGAACAGAGAATGGTTTCTCTTGAGCTCTGATCGGATGCTTGAAATTCTTAACGAATTTAATTTAATTTTGTCCTAAAGTGAAGTCATTTTAAAGATTTGGATGTTCTAAGATGATGTTTTTTTTTAATTGGCAAATTTGCAGCGTCACAGACAGTGCTGAAGCAGTTTTTATTAATTACCTGCCGGATTTATTGCATCCGTGCACGACTCTTCAAGGACACACAGTAGATGCAAACCTTTCTGTATAAGTTACTATAAGCAAGGAAAAATAAATGAAGCATCGATTTAATCACAATCATCACCGTTTCGTTACTTTCCCCAAAAATGATTGCTGATGATGTAATGTGTCATCGTTACAAGCGTAATACGTCCAAAGATGTCATTAAGTATTGTTTTCCCCTATGCTTATATGACGTGTGCTTTTGATGTCCTTCGCTTTGTCTTCATTAAAGAATTGTCCTTCCCACTTCTCAGTTGTCCTGTTTCAGGAAACCATTTGGCAATAGGTTTATTTATATTTCAGGAAAAAGATACCTTTAACTTTTTTTTTTCAAAGGTGTAGTAGTTCATTGCGACAAAAAGTGAGTAAACTCCACTTTTTGCTGACCAATTTTTTTTGGCATTTGGTTTACTTTGTTTCTTTCGCTTTTTGAATGGAATTTTGAACTGCCATTTGCGAAATACATAATTTCACTTCATGGGCGTGTGTTGTTGGGTGCTTGTTTGTCCATAAAATCAGATATAAGTCGAGTTTAAAAGAACACGCTCAATTCGCAATAAAAAGTAAAAGTTTCGTTTCCATATTCGCCCGACCGCACGCATAACTAACTGGTCCGCTCTTAAATTCGGAACTTTCGCTCGCCTCTGGCTTCCGGCGTTTTTCGCAAAGAATTCCGCCGCTTTAAATCAGATTACCGTTACGGGTTCGATCTGCGGGTTATTAGGCGAATTTTGTAATAATGTCAAAGGTAAAACGCCACGGCTCGACGTATAAGGATGTTGATAATAACGTACTTCCTGTTATAAATTCCTTGAACGTCGCTGTTGTTATTATGGTGCTGACGATGATCGATTTACTGTTGTTATTGCGAGGATTTCATAAATTGTTGCTTTATGGTTGGATAAATTTGTCGTTTACTTTGAAAGTTGCATGTAGCTAGTGACTGTCGGTTAAAACTTAACACAAATATATGTATGTCCGTGTATGTAACATACATATAGAGATCTCGCAGCTTGGGAAGAACCTGTGGGCGGAGCTTACCTGCTTATATTGCGTATACAGAGGTTATTCTCAAGTTGCCAGATCTCTATCATCTACAGATGAAGCGACACACTTGTCTGTGTTCAAAATATGATGATGAAAGAAATGTCTCATCCACATCATACCTGCAATAATTATCCTGAAAACAAAGTGTATTGACGTCTACAATCAAACTTTTTCGTGGTTTCACTTTCACATCCAGACAATCGCTTAAAAATATCTGCGGTATTTAAGTAAACATAAATAAACGATCGACGAATAGAAATTATTTAAATGTTAAATTGAATTAACAATACAGCAAGTAATTGTGAAAGGAAACACAAGGCGTTGAGTATTTATTTTTCTTTAATTCCATGTCTTTCTGTCTTGTACTTAGTTGTCTTACCTCTTCCTTTTTTTAATTATCCTTTATTTTTGGAAAACGCTAAAAACTGGAAAATATGCATTATCTAATAAAATAAATAAAGGTCTTGACTAAAGTTGTTATTAAAATGACTAATGTAAAACACGTGTTCGTATAACTAACTGGTTTCCGGTTAATTATACCAACAGAAGTATCAGTAATAATAATGTTATGGTAGAGTTTAACATCATAACAAGAAATATCGCAAAACCATTTCAGCAATTTAATAGATTACTACATACACCACATTTTTCCATTCTCCGTCAAAATGAATTATAAAATAAAGAGCTTCCGCGCTCGTTACGGTGGGAAGCAATCGTTCATTCTTCGATTACTATATTCAGGCGTGCCTCATCAAGAGAAAGTGAAACGCAATATCCGCTCTTGTTTTCTTCCTTTTATCCTGCGCTCGCCAGGCGAACTCAAACACGAAAAGCAGGATGGCTAAAAACCGAGGCGGTTAAATTTGCACGCGCTTATTACCGATTAGTTTCGATTTGAGGCCGCCTTTTACGTGCTCGATCGAAAATTCCACACCTCGAGTACTCGTTTTGATATGCCTGAATATTTAGTTACTATTTGTGTAAACATAAGCGAAGGTGAGCTGGCAAGAAAAAGCTAACACACAAGTTTTTGTGCAGAAGATACTTGACGACGATGTCTTGGGATTAAACACGAACGAGCAAAACAAGATCCGTGCCCAATCTTAAGAAATTACAAGTACACATTTGCAAAAATCAGAGATTCTGTGGTCAGTACAATAAGTGCAAAGTGGAAAACACAAACACATCGATAATACCCATATAAATTACGTAATAGAACGTAAATACCTATTAAAATACGGAGGGGTTTTGCCTCAATTGCAATCCAGAGAGATCAATTCGCCGAACCCATCGAAATTCAACACAAATTAAATCCTGAGCTATTAGCGAGCCTTAAGTGAAGTGCTAAGTACTCGCGGTTAATCCGCTATTAGCCGGCTGGATTTTGGCTGCAGCACCACTTTTTGTTTTTTGTTTTAAATATATACAATAAATAATAACCGGGTTACAAGATTTAAAAGTTGTTTTGTCGAAATTAATCATCGTCCGATCGACTCGTACACTGACAGTAATAAGCGGCACAAAAAGCCAGTACGGACGAAACGCTGAACAAGATTGATGACAGTTTTTAATATGATGTTAATTGAATGTGGCAAGTCATTGAAAAAACAGCGTGGGTATGGTTTGGTTATCACATAAAGTCAAACTAAAAAAAATGTATTTTTTGAACTCGATTAAAAATGTTTCAACATTAGCGGCCCAAATGAAATCAATACTAATTATTTTAGAGTAAAATTTTGGTTATACTTTCCTTCTAGCTCTTCATTTTTCTTATCTTTTGAAAATGGCCTTAAGTATTCGATCAATTAGTTTAATGTTTGTGTTTAATCGTTCCCATAATTTTTGTGCTTATTTATTTGTTATGACTTCTATTCATTTTTTTTTCAACTCAGATTATTCTTATTACATTTATCAATGTACTTTGAACATGAAACTCAATATAAAATGTAGACGAAGGAAATCTGAGACACATAAAACAAATGACAGTAATCTTACCAGACGATAAAAGGGAGAGCACGAAGTGGGTTAGAACATGAAACGCTTCAAACTAGGCTACGGAGGAATCACCAAACAAGTTTCAGACTTATTTATTTTATTTTATTTAGAAAATTATAAGCACAACTTTAATTTTGACATGGTGAGCGAAAAGGAGACACTTTTTAGAAGCACTTGAAGAATTAAAAGTTCCACCAAAACTAATAAGGCAGTAAAAGATACAAGAGGAGGGACAGAGGAGTTTAAAATAATTCTTTGGGGCTTCAAGAAGAAATTTGTAGTTTCCAAAATTAGAAATAAAGAAGCCAAAGTAGGTACTGGAGGAAATATTCCTGTCACCTTTAAGTGACAGGAATTTGTGGAAACAACAGAAATAAAATAAAAAGGAAAGGATGAAGCCCGAAAAAGAAATTGGAGAAAAACGTATGAAGATAACACTCTGGAGAGAAATTTAAATATTAAATAGAAGAATAAAATTAAATATTAATAAATGAAGAATAGAGGATCAGAAACTATGAGTAGAGAGAAACCAGAAGAACTCTAAAAAATAAGCTAAAAATAAGCATGTGAGGAAGACAAATGGAAGTAAAAGTGATAAAATGAATGAAAAGAAAGGAAAGTAGTAAACTCAACAAAACAAAAATTGAAAACTAGAGTAAAACTAAAACTAAAAGTAAAAACTAAAGTATTTGCAAGAGTCATAGTACAAGGAAGTCCGAGGAAAGAAATAGGACAAAAAATGGAAAGTGAACAAAATGTTCAATCCATTAGTGAGACATTTAGTAGTAAAGTGAAAAGGAGACACAGGAGGGTGGTAAATTACGCAAAAAGAAGCAATTGGAATTAGAAATGACAAAACGAAGGAAGAAGAAAGTAAAGGGACAACTATGCAGATTATCTCTCTCTTTAGTTTTCGATAAGATACAGGTACGTATACAAGACTTAGCAGGAGGAGAATTGAGAAAAGAGATGGAAGATGAACATGGAGCTTTTAGACCTAACGATAATGTATTTTCTAGCAAGGAATTTGACAGAACAGTGGCAGTGAAATAATTTTATCTTTTATATATATATAAGCGCAGTTTTCTATACAGTAAATTGGATAACAATAGGGAAAAGACTAAAGGAACGGAAATAACAACGCATCTAATAAAAACAAAATAAAGTACTTAAAGCTGGTTCTTGTCCGATGAAAATTGTATCACAAACTCTTTTAAACGGACACTAAATGGCGCACAAACACTTAACGTTTCGCAGTCCTTCGACTTCTGACGAAGCTGTCGAACGACTGTGCGACTGTGCGCCATTTAGTGTCCGTTTAAAAGAGTTTGTGATACAAAATAAAGTACGTATGCATTGTTGAGAGGCACAGGTTGAAGAAGGTCCATTAGAGTTTAGAAATGGTAATGGACAGAATATTAAAAAACAAACTTTGAAAGAAAAGGAGTTAAGGATTTGGATAAGAGAAACAGAGGCGACGTAAATGAAGGTAAATACAAACAATATGAAGTGGAAGGAAGACAACCAAGTCACTGCTTACTTCCTTCACTATCATTCTTTTGCTTTTGCTTCAACATAATAATGAAATCAACCTAGAACGAGTAGGACTGTAAGAAAACGAAAAGGAACTGAAATTAATTACGCACTAAATAAGTAGGTACTTGGAGGAAAAGAGAAGTAAATCGCATCAAGTCAAAGCTGAGTAACAGAAGAGAAGATGCACTTAAGGGAAATAGGATAACAAAGGAAAGAGAAATACTAGATGGGAAATTGTGATAGTGGACGCGAACGTAGAATGGCCCAGAAAGTACATGAGAAAAATAAGAAGAAAGACTTGAATGGATCAGATGATAGAGCTAGAAAAAGTGAGCAGAAATCCAGAGGACAGAACAAAAGCAGAAGGAGGCTAGGATATGAGATGAAGGTCTAAATATTTTCGGGGTAATTGCACAAATTTCCTTTCCTAATCTTCAGAACTTTCCCTTTTTCTCAAACTTTCAATGACGAAGCTTCTAAAACAACGCGACAGTAACATAGGAGACAGGAGTTGAATCTTATAGTGGGACAGAAAAACATAAGTGAAGTGTTGGTAAGATAGAAAAAGAAATAATTTAGGATAGGTCAAAAAGGAATAAGCAAATAAATACTTCAGGAAAAAAATAAGAAGTTTTACAATCGTGGACTAAGTGTTCGCCGAATATCTTTTAATGTTCCTTCATATCTACGTCATACTTACGTCACTTTATTCCAAGAACAGTGCTTATCCGACGATTGTAAAATCGAGCCTTAATGGCCCAAATAATAGATTGAGAAGTGCCTGAAATACCTGAGGAAAAGAAGAAGCAAAACTTAATGGTCCAAATGATAGAACTGAGAAGGGCAAAGAGGAACAAGCAAATACCTGAGGAAAAGTAGAAAGACAACTTAATGGTTCAAATGATAGAGCTAAAGAAGAAGGAAGACCTAGTGGCCCATATGATGGATCCCACTGGATGGAATGATCGCAGAAGACGCAGTGATAGAGGAAGAATCGGAGATTTCTGATGGTTGCAATTTTGTCTTAGTTTCCAGTTTTTCCAAATTTTCTTACATTTACTCGTCATCATTACCTTATCTTATGATTATTTCCTCAGTCATTCATTTCATCTATGGCATGCGAACGAACTCACGTTTCTTCTGCTGACGTTGGCATTTCTGGTACTGTTGTCACATAACGTTTAAACATATTTAAGCAAAAGGACGAGAGAAAATTGGGCAGAACGAAAGACTCACGACGTTTGATGAGATGTGTAATAATACATGTACAAGGCAGAGTTGGGCGGAATTCTAAACGAATCTAATGTATCTAATTTAGCCGGTCGTCTCGGCCAAACTGGTTCTACACAGCGAAATATTAGCGTCTATTGTTCAGGGCTAACCGCTTTTTTTTTTCGTCGGATAGAATCCAAGCCAATTGTTTAGCTGAGATATGCATATTAGTAGGTGGGATTCACTTGCCTCCAAGCTGGATTTTCATAATCTCCGTCCTCCTCTCTCGTCTAATTGCTGTCAGTTACGTGGAAGTAATCGATCTCCATCCGTTGTTTTTAGTTATTCCGAAAGAAAAAAATCAGCGGGGGATTTTCGCGCTATGCTATACTTAGCATTGTTATTATGTAAATCCGGCCGTTTTTTCCGGGCGGCGTGAAACAATTCGACCGCAGAGGAGAATTCGCGGTTTCTAATTTTCTTGTTCGTGAAAGTGTCAACGTGGAAACTGTCCAGCAACGTACTCATAAATCAATTTTTTTGCGAGAGGATGACTGGGCGGAATGACTTTGTATCTGTTGATTCGCTATTGTAATGAAATGATTCAGCAGAACGGTGAATATCGTATTTAATTCGTCTTGTCTTATTATTACTTACTTATGATGGTGTGGATCTTGATTTGAATCGTCGCCCGAAGGCGGAAAAGATTCGCGTTGAAACGTCGAAAGGAGACCGCGCGGCGCGGCGGGAAAAACCGAGTTGGTTGTTTCGAGAAATTAAAAAATAATTCTATTAGAAAGCAATTACTTATTAAAGCAAACTCGTTTACATTGGTTCGATCTAACATGACCTTGTTTTAGATTTTAGCAAATTTGGCAAAAATAAGAAATAGCTGCGTTTTTTTGTTGGTGATTCTAATTGCTTTATTATACTTAAATGAAATATTTTTTCCGGTTCCGGCGAGGTTACGTCGTTCTGTTTACTTTACGCCGCCAAGTTATTAAAATCTCCGATGTGTTTGACGCGCCACGCGAAACAAACTGCAAGAATGTATATACACAACGAGGAGAAAGTGAAGCTATAATTTTCCTGACACACTAAAGATTTGAGCGCATCAATGAGGTAATCCTTGTGCAACTAACTTTCGGTCTCGACGTTTTACTTTTGTGCCGGCCTCCTCTTCCTTATCGTTACCATCATCAACGGCTCCTATTTAATTAACCGATTTAGCCCGAATTTTATGACGGCACGGGCCGTTTGACTTGATGCTCGAGCAGTTGCCGGAGAAAGCTCCGAAATATCATTGTGCGTTTGCTTCCTGCGTTATCATCGAAATCTCCGTCGGTGTCTCGGTCACGTGTTCGAAATTAATTCGGCCGCCCGCGTTGAACTTTCGCCGGTTTTGAAATTTTCGTTTCGTGCTAATCTTCTTAGCGGCAATCGTCTGATGAGGATGAGTCACAATCTTCCTTGTATGAGTCTCGTCCTTTTTATCTGATTTCACGATTCAGCTGCTCAGTGGTTAATATGGCAATGATGATTCCACGCTTTCATTTCAAATTCATATCTTTTAACTTAATCCCTTCTTTCTTAGGTAATTTAAGCCGCTGGTTTCTCAGTCCTAGTTAAACTCCTGTTTATTTCCACAGGAACAATTGTTTTTATAATTGCTACCAAGGGAATAAACAGGAGTTTAGAGTTAAACTAGGACTAAGAAACCCAGCCTTAGCCATGTAAGAAATGAAATGAAAGCAAAAGGATAATGACAATTTTGGCAAAAGAATGTCACTAAAAAATCATGGCCCGTTCTAGGAAGTAGGAAATCGATTAAAGTGGAAGAAAAGAAAACAAATCGACGCAATGGCAAGTTGGCAAAACTAAAAAAGCGACACAAAATACGCAACGATAGATAAAACATGCTGTAGCCTGAACTTTCACGACGGAAGTAAGACCTGTCAGCTGTGCTTTATCGGTGCCGCATGGCTAGCGCCGGTGCTGCTACGTTACCGCTACGGGATTTTCAATTGCACGCGAAAAAAGAATAATAACAAAATCACTGCTAACCCACTAATCGAACCGGCGAAGCTGGTTTTTTCTAGTCCGTTTATTAAAAAGACTGGTTGATTTAGGCGGAACGAATCCGCGCGAGGCGGTTGAGAAATAAACGGTTCAATAAGGCGATGGATATTATTATTTGCAATTCATGGCAAGTTGTAGTAGCCAGAGCGTTGCGCAATCAAAATTTGTATGTCAGTCATAATCATAAATAAACACGTAAATAGAGTAACGACTTTATAAGCAAAAAAAAAAAAAATTATGTCGAACGAGTTGATCTAATGAATTATGAATTTGTTCGTTTTTCGTTCTTTGAACCACTCTTTATCACAACATTCTAAGCTTTTCATTTAATATTCAAATTAGTTTACCTTTCCCATTTTGTTGAAGAATGGGGTAGGAGACACACGAAATGGAAAACCACTGTGCGTTTTTACAAAATTGAGATTAATTAAATTTTCATTCAATTTAATGGGATCGAGATGCCAATTTTAAGTCGAAACACTTTCACTTCACTCGTCCTGGTTAAGATTTCGCAGAATTTGGCGATGCTAATGACTAATGACTTTTTTTTTAATTTTAAACGAATTTCGCTGAACAATGCACGAAGAAAATTCGCGCAAGTTAAAAGTAAAAAGAAATTACAATTTACTTTTCTGAGAATTCGATGAAACTTTAGCTAACTTCGAGTTTGTTGAGCGAAGTTTGTTTTGTCGTTGATTTTAAAAGTGAAAGCTCGTGTGCAACTTTTTTTTTAACGAACTTGGACGTATTTATTTTAGTGAACTGAAACTGTATACGTGTTGAAAAGTGAAGAGTGTAGGTTGTTGCAGAACTGAGCCCCTTGTCATCCTGTATACTTTTAACTGCCTTTTCCACGTTTTCCTGATTGTACTTGAGCCTTTTTTTTTTCTTATAAATCCCCATTTTTATTGAGTACTTTAAAGAAACACTGCAGTTTTTTTGATTGGAACGTAATGTCCTTGTCTCATCTTTGCCCCAAAGTCTTTACTTCAATCACAGCTGACTAACACCTCATATTTGCCCCATATAACCCAATACTACCTAAGTTTTTCGATCTTAAAACTCTTCTTAATTTATCTGCATTTACTAACCCTTTTCATTTTCTTGAGTTAAAAATTGATGTGGACAAGCAAATTAACTTAAATAATTTTATGAGTTTATTTGAAATTGAATGGTGCACCAAAAAGAAAGAAAAACTCGAGAGACTTCAATGCGATATGAAGAAACGAACCCGAGGTTGTACCGCCGATTAACATGGAAGCCATTTTACAAGGAAAATAGAAAATAATCTAGCGTTTACCTCATTGTAATAACAGCTTACACGTAGACGTATAGTAATTACACTCGCATATAAGTCGCCAGCAACAATAATCTCCGGGCAAATTTCAATTTACCAGGCCAAGTCGCAAATAAGTTAACCGATTTTTGCAGCTTCCGATTAATTACCGCAATTACTTTAATAAGTGCTTTTAACGCAAATCAATAATTAAAAACAAATTTTAGGGAATTCTGTTTTTAAATATATTCTACTCGTTTCACATTAATCAAAAGAACTTAATTACTCCCGCCATTAATTTTTTTTACTAAACAGTGAATTATGCAAATTACTCTGTATTGATTAATATGCAACGTTACTTAATTAATTAGCAGATAAAACCAATAATGCAATTGATCGATAACGCCCTTGAAATAATTGTGCTTTCCATGTAAATTCGCTCGCAACGTTACGCAAGCTCTTTTATAACGAAACCAAGTCGAACACCACTTCACACAGGAGCATCGAGGATGTACGTAGCACGCGGGAAAATTGCCCAACGCGCGTAACTTCCCATAGCTCTGGTTTTATTATGAAGCGTGCGACATAACTTTCGTTGGCTCGCATGCAAACTCCGGCATAGAAAAGTCGCGTGTCCCACTGAACCAGTCAGTTCAGTGAAAATGAAAGTTGCTGTTTTAAACACGACCGCATGCATGCATACACACACAACGGACGGGCGTCTCTGTTCTTCCTGTTTCTGAACAATCGGGCTCGTATAGGTACGTGGTGGAAATGAGCGCACGGTACACTTGGATTCGTGTGTTATTTAATCGAGAGGTGAATCTGAAATCATATGTTAATTCGATGTATAAACATGGATTTTGCAACGCTTTTACCAGAGGATGAGAATGGGAATGCAAGTGAGGGAATTTCTCGCGTTTAATTTGAAAAAGATGGCCAAATTTTTACTTCCTATGAAGTATACATTTAATCATATCATATAATAAATTTAGTTCATTTAGTTTATGATTAATTTACATGCGATGCCTTTTTCACCAATGGTTCGTAAAAAATGTTGGTCTAAAGAATCGGGCTAAAGAAAATGCAATGCAGTTTATCCCAAAAACAAAGGATTTCTTACCTTCTCCAGGCTTTCTGTCCTGAAAGAAGGAAGGACTTCAGAAAAATGTTCTCTTTACAATTTTGGCCAACTTTCCCGATGGCACCTGCCCCCAATTATCATAGCTTAGCCAAACTACATGGTTAACAATTACATACAGCAGTCCCAAAAGAGTCTCCACTAAATCCATCTAAAGAAAAATAGCTGAGAACAAATAATATAATGCGTTTTGATCAAAATTTTGTTTATTCTTGTCAAAAACTACAATTCTTATATTCGATGTAAAAACCCTACAAAATTATGGTTGTTGCTATGTTTACAAAAACAGAGTAGTGTATTATAAACATAATTCTTTTTTATTGAACACTCGTGGGATTATTTTGCTATTCCTACAAATGAGAAGAAGAAAAGACCGAAGACGTGTGAGAAGGGGTTAGAAGACTGGTCTTGTGTGATAAAAATGAAGACATAGATGAAAATGTGGGCAGAATTGAAGACGAAGGTGCAGATGAAGATGAAGAAAATGAAATTGAATAGAAAAATAGAGATGAGTTGACTACGAAGATAACAAATGACCATTTTCATTTGGCATTCATCGCTACATTTATATGAATTGCTTATATCGTTTATATCGACTGCTTTAGACGCAAGAGCACTCGCAGAGTATTTCCATCCCTTATTATTTATTACGTGAGGTTAAAGTAAGATGAGAATACTCTGAGAGTGCTCTAAAGCAGTCAATCGAAAACGCTATTAGTTTTGGACTTTCTAGCATTAATTAGTAATCCCCCGAAGCTCCTAGAAAGAGAAAGGCAAGTCTATAAGATAACTTACCCCCATGTTATGTGGGTAGCCTACACATTAGGATATAGCCCACCCACACTTGTGTTGAATCCACCATTTGTATGTTTTACATTTTTTTATTTTATAATACAGCCATTTCTCTCTGCTTCCGCCTTTCTTCAAGTTTCAATGAAATAATCGGTATATATCATTAATATGTACATAACATTTAGTATATTATGATATTCATTCACAGATTGGGAACTCTTATGGTTTGATGTTGTCTTCAACATATTGTGAAGAGTGACTAAACTCAAAAACATAAAATTATAAACACGGTTAAGATTTAAAAAAAATGAGATAACCAGAACCAGAATTTACAGAGGTACCAAAAAATGTAATCGCCTTATTCATGCAGGGATTGTCGTCCTTCAAACTACACTTCAAGATTCTTAACAATTAATGAAAACACTAAAATAGCGAATTTTCACAAATTTTATTAGTTTAAAACATGACAATTGTTTCGACACACAGTGTCTTCGTCAGATGTGTATTGAATCTGCGTTAATTTACTTACTGAGGGATAATTTATACCTACTGCCACAATTATCCTATACTTCCTATACTTCCAGTTTCTTAGTATAGGATAATTGTTGTTCAATACACTTCCAGTTTCTTAGTATAGGATAATTGTGGCAGTAGGTATAAATTATCCCTCAGTAAGTAAATTAACGCAGATTCAATACACATCTGACGAAGACACTGCGTATCGAAACAATTGTCATGTTTTAAACTAATAAAATTTGTGAAAATTCGCTATTTTAGTGTTTTCATTAAGTGTGATAATGAATTTTCATCAAGTAAAGGCCGAATCAATCCAAATTTCTTAACAATATTTAAATACAAACTTCAATTTCGGGAGGAGTTCACTCATATCCAACTCACACTCAAATTGACAGTTTGACGTTAATTTGAAATCTAGGTAAGCTTTAATTTTCATTTCAAAGATTTTTTAACTTCCTATCGTAAAACACTGATGATCAAAGTACCTATACTCTCAAGTTTGAATGTGAGTTGAAAATGAGTGATGTTTCTCTTTGACCTATGCGAAACACTGTTATTTTTTTATTAAAAAATTTGTATTTGTATTCAAAATAATCAAAACTTCAGTAAATTAAAATTGTTCAAATTACTTTGAGACAAGTCAGCGCGGCAACAAAATAAAAACATTATTAAAAAATATCTAATTTGGTTTATTATGCAATTGTTTCATTCCTAATTATAGCACATTGAAATTGTGAAGCCTGAAGGACGGCAACAACTTGAATTAAGAAGCAAAATATAAATACTTTGAGCTCCAAGAAAGCGACAAGTAATTTTCTGACGAACTCACAAAACACGGGAAATCCTGCCCGATTTTTATTTATAATATAATAGGCGTTGCGAGCTCGAGATTTTTGATCGCCTTTTACATTCTATTGTCCAATAATAAGTAAGATCCATGTAATCCAGAGCGGTTCTTACCCGCGTCAGTAACTACACGGGACACGTGCAATAAAAATGATTGAATTAAAAGGCGTCAAGCACATGCATGCACGTTATTCACCTTGACTGTCAGTAATTATGCTATGGCAAACCGCATGCATGATGTATATAGTTTTGAAATATACTATTGTGAAGTTTTTTTAAGATGAAACCGCAGGCATTTTCTCTCTTCCCCATAAAACACAACGCGTTTTACTATTTTCTAAATATAGATTGGACGGACGTAAAAACCTATTGTGCACACGTGGTTTGTGCGGCAAACACTAACCCAATGAAAATTTTCAGAAATGCACTTCAGCGGTGATAACTTGACTTGTTTATGTAATTGCGCTGAAGTGTTGGTTTTTTTGGTTAAGGCACGATAAGTATCTGCATCCTACTGTGGTTTTTCTGCGTCATATATTTTTAGACGAAAAAAAAATAGTCAATCTGTTAACAGCGGTAGCCACTGGATGAGTGTGTTACTTAGAAGTGTAATTGAAAAGCAAATAGAGTTATTAAATAAACACGTTAAAAAAATGTTGTTCGTTGATCGAACAGAAGCAAAAAGTTTATTGTATTGTCATGTTTAATGTGACAAACGGCGCGGCGTGGCGATTGATAATAAATCAGCGAAATGTTAAAAATCTATTCCGGTAAAACGAATATTAAAATCGCCAACCATAAAAGAGAAAGTCGACAAAAACCGGCCATAAAAACCGGACGGTTTTTACGTGGGCGATTCGAGCGCCGCCTTCGCGTGAAAACTTTTTTCCGAAAACGCCGCAACATTTTCGTAATAAATCACACGGTGGCGCTGTTCGAAATGTTCATTGTAACGAAATACGTACGGCCGGGTTCCTCTCACGACCGCCGATTGAAATCACCGCGAATGCGCATCGAAAAACATTATAATTAGTACCAGGAAGGCTCGGAATTTATGGCCGAAGATTAATAATTGCGGATGCCGTACTCGTGTGTTTATTTTATGAAGAAAAATCGAGATTATCATTTTTCGTATTCACCAGCGGTCGTGAGACTCGAATTTTGCTTGTATTGTCTTTATCTTGGGTAACTGTTAAGGCAATTTACTTTTTTACAGTAAATAAAAATGCCCAGGCACTAAATTTTAATATAATTTGATTGCAGAGGGTTTCGTTATTATTTTTTTTTGATATCTTAGGTATGTATAGGTATGTGTTGGGAATGCAAAGATGAGCTGGAGACTTTGTTGTATCCTGTATGACGATTCACCGCGTTCAGGATTTCATTTCAATTGCAAATGACGCCGTCTGTTTATTAATTGTAGTTTAATAAACTGATTGCATTCCTTAATTACTGCAAACGTAATGTATGCATACGTGCTTTCCGCACAACGAATGCTTTTGCATTTGTGAAAGTTTTTCCTTAAATTTTAATTGTCGTTATGTAACTCGGATTGATTGACGGGTTGGCTTCGTTTTTCAGGAATTTTTTTAGGCACGATTTCGTCAATGGTTTCTAATTTTGAGCGAGTCAAAGGACTACATCTACTTACACCTATAGGTGCCTATAGCATTCGCAATATTAGCTACACCAGTTAATAATCAATATTATCTTCTATATTTTCACTTCGTTCAGTTTTGTGTGAAACTAACTCTGTATGATACCTACATATATTTTATTATCGTGCATCCACTTTCACTCATAACCATAAAGATTAGCAATTTTAATTTTCGTTACTTCAAATTCGGAAATACGAAAAAAAAAAGCTCAAACATTGCTCAAAATGTGCATGCAACATGTGTGCGCACTTTCTATACAAGGTAAATAAAAATTGATGTAACCGAAAGAGGCAAACAAAGCACCAACCAAGAAGAAGTAATGTATCTATATGAAGTTAAAAATCACATCGTTAATTAATTTATTTCACGAGCGGTTTCGAAACGTGCGTAAATACGTACGCCGAACAACGCATGAAAGTGATATTAGCACCTACGAGGAGTTTGTTTTGGATATTTAATTAATCGCCGGGAGTAAATACGCGCGCGCACACACACACACAAACACATCAAGAAATTTCTCACTTTCACACGCACACGCTTTTTGATTTCGTTCTTCGAAGTCTCCTCCTCTCCGGCGAACAAAGACCTGTGAACTAATTCGCAAAACTAAACCATTTATTACAATACAGAATGATCAAATTCATCAATTTTATTACTTCTCTGGATTTGACAAGATGAACATTTGTTCTAATTCCTGAATCCGATATAATTCCTATGAGAAAAAAAATTCTTGTTTACGTCATTTCATCACATTGCTCAACAACTCTTTATGAACGGGAATATTTTTCTTCTTCGACTTTCGAATCTTTCTCCTGTGTTAAAAATTAACTTCCTTTAACTCGTCTGTTGCTTTGTTTGATATTTCTTTCTGAAAATTAATATTCTTCCTCTTTTCTTACCTTCATGTCTTCAACAGGCTTTTTAAGTAGAAAAAAAAAACTTTTCCTGACATGTTGATTTATGCCAACCTCATCTGTTGCTTTGTTCAATATTTCTTTCTGAAAATTAACATTTTTCCTCTTCTGTAACCTTCAGGTCTTCATCTGGCTTTTGGAAATAGGTATCCTTTAACTGTTTCTATATTTCTTTGTGCCTTGTCAATGTTGCCCATTGATTTGCTCAATTATAATTCTTCTCCTTCTTCAGCCTAAACGTCTTCATTCAGTATCTTCCAGAAACTTGCCTATATCATCCATTGTCTTGCCTCTTTTCTAATAAGAAAATTCCATGTCTTCAGCTTTAAGATCTTCATTCGCTATTAGAAGTTGATTTTTCTGAACAGCTTTCAAACGTTTTATGTTTTTTGACGATATTGTTACGCGCCTTTAGTATTTGAGAAATAACTTGAGGAATTTGTACTTACCTGGCACCCTATCTTTAGTCATTGCTTCTTCTTAAACGCCCACTTTATTCAACCTCAGCTCATCTTGGAGGCGCACCTTCTACTATCAACTGTTTTTCCTGTCCTTGATACCTACTGATAGCCACCAATAGATGAAATCTGAATATTTGATTTCTTCAGCTTCCAAGTCTTCCAATAATGATTTTTGTTCCCTAATGAGGTGACCAACAGACCATGATCTTTTGAGCTGCCTTTTTCCTCTTCCCCTTCAGCTATTGTCGCGTTAAAGAAAAGAATTAATTTATGTTATTAACGAATTACGATTAGGAATTAAATACGGAAATGTCCTTAAATTACTTTTATTCAATCTAACTTAACCCTTTAAACTATAAATTATTTTAAGCCTTTTAAATTATAACATAATTTAATCTTACGTTAACTGTTGATCACTATATTTAATATTAATGCACTTATTTAATCTAATCCTACTCTTTTACGTTAATTTAAACTTTACATTACTCGGGGGTAAAGGGGTTGGCCCGGGGCCAGCCCTGCGCTCGTGGAGAGTTCACTCGCTTGGCTTCGGTTTACGCACACTTGTTTACAACACTGACTAATTACTTCCTGACTAAACACTTATAATAATAATGAGACTAATACTCTTAATAATGCTACTCTTTTAATACTTTTTTTAATACTTCCTTGATTCTACCTGCGAGTCGATCTTTTATACATCTCCTATCTCTACGTCACAATTGGTTTCTTTGCTCTGGTGGCCGGGGTTCGATCCAAAGTACAAAGTTCTGAAAGGCGTCAACATCAATTGATTTTTGCCAAATTTGTTTTTCTTAAAGCGTTCTAATTTCCTCGATCTTAATTGGCACATGTAAACAACACACCCGCATTCCGCAAAGCTTGCATATATGCGAGTATGTGTAACGCGGCTTTGATCTACTTCAATGGATGCTGATTCCGCATAATTTTGAAATGCACATGATTGCAATAATTACGAAATGAATTTAAATTTACTTATTTTCTCAGATAATGACTTCGTGACACTATGTTTTCGTGCTGATTTATTTGTATCTTTACTACCCTAATGGTCATCGATTCTTCTTTTTTAAGATTTGCTCTCTCTTAGTTTCTTGTAATTTCCAATTCTTTGTTTTTATGTCCGCCTGTCTTCAATTTGTTTTGCTTCATATTTCAATCATTGTATAAGTTACATTGATTCTGTAATGATGAAGCAACAATATATCTTACTTGTTTCGCTTGGGTTCTCTTTTTATTCTACAATCTGTCTTCAATGTTGTACCTAGACATCTCTGACTCTTTTAATATTCCTCTATCTTTTGCCAAGTTGTTCTGATGTTTCCCTAAAATTACCATGTTTCAAGAAATTGTTTCAAAATGTTGTTCTTTTTTTGGACGACCTAGACCTAGAGGTTCCTCATCTCCTTTTTTTGCTTCCAACTATATCCATGCTCTGAATATTTATTTAAGTTTCTGTTCGCTACACTTTTTTCTTGTTTTGTTTTTGGTTTTCTTTTTCTCTTCGTCTGTTAATTGAAACTTTTATCTTTTTTTTTATTATGTGTCGATTGTGTGTGCCTCATTGTATCATTTTTGTCATATTTTCTATTTCTGTGCATTTTAAATCGCTTTCTTTGTACTTGTATCGTCGAGCAATTCCTTTTAAGTACCTCAGAATATTATTTGAATGAATTGGTCTACCAGAGTTTGTTTTGTTGGAAATAAAGCGTTCTTTTTGTTTAATTAATTGTTCTGCATAAGAAATTATAGAATTTTCTTAGGATATCTTGGCACTTCCGTTTTCTGTCTACCTTCTCTGAGATCCCTATCAATTAGTTAATTATCCTAAAAGAACTTAACAATGCAATTTCCATTACGAAGTCAGCCGCACAACGTTTCCTTATTTTAAGGTAAAAACCTGCGCGCATTCCAGCTCCGTTCGAACGGTTCAAAAAATACATTATCCGAACTTTCATCTGGAAGGAAATGATCCGTTTTCAATTAACGATGTCTTTAAACAAATGTTTATGGGCAGCAACGGCCCCGCATTAACGTGCCGCAATTAAGAGTGAAAGATAAGAGTGAAATTGTAATAAACGTTCGCGTTCGTCGTGATTCGAAACTTCCACGTCTGTATATATGTATGTATACCTGTATGTCCAGCAGCTCTTTCTTTCGCAACTGGACTAAGTGGTAAAAATCGGCGTGTCACATGCGGAGAAACGAGACCAGAAGACGACGACGCTACGTCACGCCGAAGAAGGAATTCGATTCTTATTATTATTTTTTTGTGGAACTCGCGTGGAAAATTGGACTTTGAAAATTGCAGTTGCGTAATGTGTTTGTGCGTTTTATGTCGCCATTAAATAACAATATCGTCATGGAAATCATTAAAAGGGGGAACTTATTGATTTATAAATAAAAGAACAGCAGAGAAGTAAGCGTTTTGATCGTAAAAGATGATGCACGTTCTGGACATGAATTTTATGTTGCGTTATTTAGTTCGTAATTGTTTTTGCAAACGTATTAGCAACAAATATTTCTAGTGACAATAATGTTCTTGTTTTCATCAGTCTTGCAATTATCACCATTTTCGTTTGAAGCTAAAAGACGACATTTCCTGCATAAAAAAATGTGTGTGTTTAATACTATTTTATTATTAAATTATGCGTTTCTGTCCTATGGGAGACCTTGAGTTTACTTTTGAAATTATGTGCTTATCTAATGTTGTGAACTTAAGATGCACATCAGGATCAAACCGTCAGTATGAATTATGGATCTAAGTAAATTAATTTCCAGGGCCTTATTCCTGAAAAGTATGGAGTAGTCCTTTTTTTGAAATATGGAGCTTTAAAATTGTTTTCCTCAGAGGAGAGAAGTGTTTACTAATAATACTAATATTAGTAAGCACTTTTCCTTTGAGGAAAACGATTTCAAAGCTCCATATTTAAAAAAAAAACTTATAACTAGTAATTACTACTCCATACTTTTCAGGAATAGGCTCCAGGAGTAAATTCAGAAACTGTTACTGTATTGAAAAAAACCACCCCGATTTTTTTTGGTAGGGTAAAATAAAAGAAAATTAATTTTTTTGCGACTGATTTTTGTTTTCTTTTTCTTTAAAATTTCAAAGCTAAGGTAATAGAATTTAGGTGTTGACTATAGGAAAAGAAATGAATTGCAAAGTGTTTCACATATTTGAAACTGTACTACGTGCTGCTATTTCGTCCTTTGTTATTCAAATTGCCTTTTACGTAGTCCCGCCAGACGTCGCGAAACAGTTATGAAACTTTCAAGTCGAATTCAAAATCGATTTTAATAAATAAATCATAGGCGTACAACATTTATTTATGACAATCAGGCGACGATTGTAAAACAGCCTTTGCATTAATTTATAATCCTTAGTTTTTTTAATTAATCGTGTAAACGTTGCGTAGTCAAACAAAATTTTTATTGAGGGAACATTCTCAGGTCGCGTCGCTCGCTTTGAATTATATAGGAAGTCATAAAAATGCAAGCCGGTGAGAATAGACCTGCTTAATATAATAAAATAGAGTATCCAGGTTGGTAATGAGGTGTTTATACAAAGTCTAAAAGCACTTAGTAAAAGTGTTTTGAGTTTACTCTACTTTAATATTTCTCTATGTACAATAGAATACATATATCATTTTTGCACGAGGAATAACAATAGAAAACAACGAATATGAGTTTCTCTTAAATAAAAATAGATTGACCTTCAAATTATCCTCCAAATAAAACCCTTAAAGCCCATTAACTTTTATATGGAACATGCTGGGGCGTTTCCTTGTGGAGGTATTACGCATTGCCAAGTTAAATGGTCCACCCGGTACATAATTTTATGTTTGCGTTTTAACTTTCGCAAAAATTCTTTCATTTTGAATGAGCTGTCCATTTCATACCTACCTGGAATTAACGCTCATTGTCACGGACCGATTTCGACAACAAAAAAGAAAATCGATCGGATAAAAGCAAAACGTTTCAAAACTGAAACAAAATGTCCCCGTAGAATTGCGGACACTTTCACCTCACAATTGCCGGAACTTTTTGCGCTCGATTTTTACGTCGGGAATATCCGCCAAAGACAAATAATTAATTCACGTCGAACCGTTAAAATTCCGCCAGGAGCTTTAATTATATGTAACGCGAGCGTTAATCGCCGATTGGTCGCGCCAAGTTCTTTGTGAAGGGACTCTTTTGTCCAACAGAAATATTTCAGTCTTCCTAAATAAAAAAAAGCCGTAAACTTTATTCGAATTTAAAACTTTCGGAATTCCTGTGCATTTGTCTGATGGTATTTAATTTCGATTTTCCTCAACGGATCTTCATTTATCAGGCAATTATTTTTTTGGTTTTTAATTTAAACCTGCTTCCGCATTTGCTGAATAACACAATCATTTCTAATTTCCTACTTGCGACATCATTGTTTATTGTCTTGGAAGTGGCATTACTAAGTTGTATCATTCAGGAAATTATTTTTCAATATTAATTCATTTAAGAATTATGCAATCTAAAGGAGCTTCTTTGAAAGCACGTTCACATTTCATCAGCTTCTTTTTAACCAAGGAGGATTCGATTTGTATTCCGATGTTTGAATTAGATCGACGACCATCCTGTAGCATTTGGTATTTGATTATTGGCAGCACGTCCAAAGATGAAGGATTATGCATTCAAGCCGCACGTTTTTGTTTGATACAACGATACGAGCAAATCCGTATTGTTTTTATTCCTCCATGGCGCTAATTTTTTTTGTTAAGTGTAAGCGGAATTTATTTCAGATTAAATTTTTCCAGTCGTTTCTTCTATTGCTGTTTTCAACTTCAATGTACCACACCACTGGATGATTCCTTCGTCTTTCTACCTTGGTTTTCTTACTTAGCATTGTTGAGGACAAGTCATTATATGACCTTCGATTATGTACATGTTGACCTGTGCCAACCTCATCTGTATATTTCTTTCAGAAAATTAATATGTTTCCTCTTCTCTAACCTTCAGGTCTTCATCTGGATTTGAAAATAAGATATCCTTTAACTGTTTCTTTGTCCATTGATCTACTCAACAATTCTTTATAATTCTTCTCTTTCTTCAGCCTAAAGGTCTTCAGTCGGTATCTTCCTGCTTCTTGCTAATATCATCCATTGCCTTGCCTTTTTTTAAAGGAAGATTCAGCTTTTAGATCTTCATTCGTTATTAGAAGTTGATCTTTCTGAACAGTTATCAAAAGTTTTATGTTTCTTGAAGATATTGTTATGCACCTTTCAAGCATTCATATTTGGGAGTCGTATCCCTTCTAGAAATCAGCGCCAGCCTATTTTTAAGTACCTAGTACTTGAGAAATAACTTGAGGCACTCTATCTTTAGTGACTGCTAAGCGTCCACTTTATTCAACCCCAGCTCATCTTGGAGGTGTACCAGGTAGCACCTTCTACTATGAACCATTTTTCCTGTCCTTGTACCTACTGATAGCCACCATTGTGTGAAATGTACCCACTTTGAAAGTGGAAGAATTACTCTCAACTTTTTTGTGACTCTCTGTCATTTGGGCGGAACCACCCACACCTCCACATCAACGTGCTTTCTCTTTTCTATTTTACTAATTGTAAGTTCTTCTTGAGGGAATGCTGTTCGCTAACTTCTTCCCCCTTCTTAATTTCTCTTCTGCGTCTTTGGAACTTACGATTACTCCAATTTTCATTTCCTATACGCTTTGATGTGATTGTACTTTTTCCTCTTTCCTCTTATTATCTCGATTATTATAAAAAATGTTCATTCATATATGTAAGTAGATATAGTAGTGATGAAATAATATGAAATTCTTACGTTGCCGCACTTTCTCGGGTTACGCGTGGAAAGAAAGCAGCCTCGAAAGAAACCGAAAGTGATAATTAAGTAAAACTAAAATCTCCGTTACGTGCTCGCGTCTCTTCCTCGTACTCAATCATCGGGATGTTGCAAACCACTCTCTGTAATAATAATAGAATAACACGGGCTTAATAATAATCGTTATTAATATTGTAAGTTGCCGGTAATTTAAATTTTTCTTGAATCCAAAGTTCCCCGTCTTCAGATGAGTTGGTATTCTTAATGTATTCGAAAGGAACTGTCACTTATGTAAGTGCGTGTGATTAACGATTAAGTAGAGAAATTGCTGCAATCAAAAAATGAGGAAATTGAGAATCTTTCGTCCTTCATCCTTATCACATGATCATATCATAACAACTGCCTGGATGTTTACCTTTTTTCGAGAGTATTTAGGACCCACAGCTTAGAATTAGTTTTACAGTGACCTTGTAGAATTTGGTTTTGTTTCACACTTTAATAAGGAATTCAGAAAGAGGATATCGTTCTTAACTTGTATTTCCCTTTCCTTTCTCTGTTTCAAGTATTTACACACATAAGACCTTTTGGTTTTCCTCGTGTTTCTAAATTTGGATCTTTTTATTTTCTTCAACTTTTTTGGAATGTTGATTTTTAATCCCCATTTTCCTTTATCTTCTCTCTTCATCGCGAGCAATAAATCAGCCATGATCTTGAGGCTGTTAAAAGAATGTGTATTTAAAAAAAAGTGAAATTTCTATATAATTTGCAGAGCTTTTATGTCTGAAGCGAAACTAATGGAATAATAAAATCCATCCTCATCATCTTCTACTTTATACGGTCGTAAAACGTTATCGCAACACTCGGTTATGCATAGATGAATACATTTCAATAATATCGCAGTTTCTGTCAATTAATGCTGGAAACCTAAAGGTTGTTCAATTAATTTAGCAATCAGTCGAGAGCTAATCCATAAAACATGGAATTATAAATCACATGTAAGGAAATGTGCTGGGTGGGTGACAAAGCGGAATGGTAACCGCCGTTCTTTCCGAGGAAAGTAGGAGAGTCGGCCTCGCTACTGGGTCAACTAGCAGCTGCGGGCGATTTAGCATTACTCCAAAGAAAGTGAAACCTACACTTCCTACTTACACTACATACCTGCGGTGCGCTCGCTCCACTGCCTTACCTGCGGATCGTAAACATTATTCAACGACGAATTTTCGTTTCGTGCACGTGCCCCATTTTTCCCCTCCCCAATCGACTTCCAAAAAATTATTGTTATTGTTGGAAATTTTTGCGCACGTTCACTTTTGTTTCGTGTTTGTGTGTCGTGAGTTTAAACATCGAATGAAAGTGGCACTTAATTTTCGTTACGTAAGAGCCCGACTGGTTTCAAGAATGAGTTTCTTAACACCCGCCGACTATTCATTTTTTTTTTTTTTGATTTGCACGTTTTTATAAATTTGTTTACAGGCCAGCTTACATGTTGCAAAATAAATTCAACTCATTTTTTTTTATTGACATTCTTTCAAATATCTTTGAAATTCCATCTATACTCTCAAAAAGAATTAAAAAAATTTGTTTGTTTGTAATAATCACCATAACACTTGTATGGAATTTAAGAGGGGAGAGCTCCCAAAATGAGAAGAGTCGCGATTCGGAAGGTGAGGACCAAAGTCTAGCATAAAATGTGGTAGAAGAGATTGAAGGATTAACTTGAATTTCAATCAGAAAATTAGGGTCCTTTTAGGACTTCTGGGATTAGGAGATTACTCAGAAATTTATATTCAAGAAGACTTAAGACCCTTGAAGGTGAATAGGCCAAGAGACCTTTGAAGGACTAAATTTGATCATCTTAAATCATACAGAAAGGAACAGGAGAAAAAGCTTAAAATGACACATGCGTGACATTAAAAAAAATTGAACGTCCAAAACCTATACTAAAAAGACTTAATCAGAAAACTAGGGCTTTTTTTGCTTCTGCTAGGATTAAAAGGTTACTAGCTATAGATATTTTAAAGAAGACTTAAGACTCTTGAAGGTGAACAGGCCAAGAGACCTTTGAAGGACTAAATTTGATCATCTTAAAGTATACACAAAGGACGAGCAGACAGGAGATTCAAGAACAGACATTCATAAAGAGCCAAAGTCCAGGATAAAAAAATGGCATGACATTGTGGAATGGACAAAGTGACCCTTTGAAGAATTTATTTGAACGCCCCCAATTAGAGAACTAGGGTTTACATTAAAAGGTAACTCGAAAACGGCCAGTGAAGAAGACTTTAGACCCTTGAGATTGATCGTGCCAAGAGACCTTTTGAAGAACTGAATTTGATCATCCCCGAGGAAAGAGTTTTAAAAATGAAAAGAATGTGAGACAAGAACTGCTGCCGACTGAAGAACCTTGAAATTACACCAAGCGACCCTTTGAAGGATTAATTCGATCGTATCCAATGAGCGAACTGGAGCTTTTCAGTTCTGCTCGAATTAAAAAACAAAGAATCTCAGGAACAGACACTTGAAGACAAGCCAAAGGGACGTGGCATTGAAAAATGAAGCAACAGAAGGACTATGAAGGACTAAATTTAATCAACTCCAACTAAAACACTTGGAAGAGGAGATAGGAGAGGAAAAGGAAATGATGTCCAAAATGAGGAAGAAGATGATTTAGGAAGTGATTCAGAAACAGGCACTAGAGATGACTTCGGAGGCTTGGGAATGAGGAAGTGTAGAATAAAGTTCAGGATAAAATGGTATCACATTGTTCCTTTGAGGGATAAATTTGACCATCCTCAATCAGCGAAGTAGAGCTTTAAAAGGCGACTAAAGTTGATTAAAAGCTTTTTGAGGGTGAGAATATGAAGAACCAAAATGCCAAAAGGAAGAATAAAATGTAAAATTGTTGGATGGAGTAATTGCAAAGGAACAAATTCCAAAAAAAGATTCAACATTTCTAAATACTATTGACGCCTTTCCTTCCTTTCTACCATGCGTTTTCGTAATTCATAATTCTTTCAATTACTTATTTATTTCAATTTGCTTTCAACAATTAATCTTTAAGGTCACAACGAAGGTTCTTGCGAAAGTAAATTTTCTATTTACCAACAGCAACACATAAACAATTTTTAAAAAGCTCCCCATCTAATTAAATCCTGCATTCCACGCACGCATAACCCGATGCCAATCAAGGCTCCAAGTCCGACATAATTCCTTCTGCAACCTAACTTCTTGTGCTCGTTAGGAGCTTCCTGCAAGTGTGTTACTATCACTCGCGGAGAGGATAACGACCGCCTGAATTGTGCGCATTATTTGCATGCGAGATTTATGCACGGGTCGTAACACTTGTCTTCCCGTAAAGCTGTTAAATACAATGTTAATATCGACGTGTGATTCAAACTGACACGCAATTAATATTAAGTACTAATTATGCGATTGTAATTGCGATCGGGCGAAGATAAAAAACAACAATTGATATTTTATAGGTGCTCTTGAGTAATGTTGCACGTTCAATGAGGTTTATTGCTATTTCTTTGTAGTAGAAAGAATTCAAGTTCCAAAGAATTTTTTGGTCGAAATACTCGGTTTTATGAGAGTGCGTGGTCTTAAATTTTTGGGCGGCAGTGTACAATCGAATAAATTAGATCGATCTGCATACAACACTATATTTATTCCCGACGCTGGTCAATAACTTCTTTAAGTGTGTCAAGAACTACTGCAGTCATAAAACTAGATTTTTTCAGGAGAGAGGAAAAAAAATACGGCGGATGCAACACGCTTCAGCGACTGGTAAACGTCGTACACACAAATAATTATGCAAAATAATGGGACTGCTTGTTTGCGGTTAAACATGTACATATACATAAACACAACTCCGATTGTGATCGAATTAATTTAGCACAGTTGGGATTACAACGGAGGAAAGCATGTTTGCGGTTAAGCATTTCTGATTAAGACTGAATTAAAATTGAATCAAATTCTTGGAATATATTAGCAAGAAAACAATATTCTATAGAGAAGACAAATAATACAAAGTAATTGTTCAAGGTTAAGACAATTTGATTTAATTTATTGTTGTCCGAAAGCTTGAGGACCTGAGTATTAAATTTCAGTTCTAAAAAAAAATAAGGTACTTTGACCAGGAATGCTTTGATTTGGAAGTCCTTGCTTCGTGCGTTGAATTTAGTAATTATATCTCTTCAAGTTTGAGGACTTTGTTCCGGGTTTGGTTAGCTGCAAGGTTCCACTTTAGTACACAATTTTATAATCATTTTTGTACGACATAGAATTCGTGATGTGTTAATGTTTACTGCAATTAAATAAATACTGGGAATCCCCTAATACTTCTGTACGTTACTTTATTACTGAGAATAACTCAGGACGATTCAAAAAATGTTTTCTTTGATTATTCATTCTTGCGCTAAACTTATTAATCACGCTACGTATTTGAACTAATTTAAAACTGCATAAGAAGTAAGATTGCATTAATGCAAACACTGAGATAAGAATATATTAAAATTCGCGTCCGACTTGTAAGAGCCAATCGGTGAATTCACTTTCACCTGAATATCGGACGTTTGCGTAATAATTATGATCGGAACATTTTGTAACCGTGCCCAATTGTTTAAATAAATGAGAGACGCTCACGTTCCCAAATATGTTTTAATTTCTATTCACCCGGAAGCAACGAACCTGAGAACTATCGCATTATAAACAGTTCCACATAATCCAGGTAATTATCCTTTATTTATTAGCGCAGATGCAAATTGAAATCTGATTATACGCAGATAACTAATTCATAATTATCGTTGTTTTGTGTTTATTAAACACATGATCTTTACATTATTAGCTGCGATTGTGATTAGGTTCCGATAAAAAATCGAAATAATTTCCGTCCGCAATCGCTTTTTGACGGAGCAATAAATTTAATCGCAACATGTGCATGAAATGAGGTAATTAAAGCGTCATTTCGGCGGTGTATGTGCTCCGATTTCCTTTAAAACCTGATCGGAGGTACTTTCACTTTAAAATACAATAAACGCGACGCTTATTCGATTTGTTTCACTGACACTTTATTCGCCGAGGAGGAGAAAAAAAGGCGACACGTTTTGTGCTCTGATTACTCACACGCGTTTTTCTGTTGCATTCAATGAAACACGTTCGTTTATTCTGAACGTATTCGTTTTGCAATGATTCACTGAAGAGAGGAAGGATTACATTCTGTAGATCACAATTCTGAAAGTGAGTGGATAGGTGAAATGCGCGAGTTTTTGCTTGCTTTTTGGGTTTCCTGTTTCCAGGTTTAAGTAATGCGATGGATGATGAATCGATTTTGGGATTAATTTGCTAGAACGAGAGGTAGTCTTGCAGAAACCATTCCTTTCCATACTTTTACTAAATGTATTTGTTCCATTTCATCCCCACAAGAGACACATAACAAATGACAATACACATTTATTATCAAAAACACTATTGAAAGGAAAGCAGAAGAATTAAGTCACTAGAAAAAATTTAAGTACCAAGAGAGCTTCAAGAACTCTTACGGTAAAATAAAACTCAAGTAATTGGAGAAGAATCGAGTGAATTTAAGATCAGAATAAAGTCAAATAAAGTCGTGAAATTAAACAGGGAAGTAATAAAAAAATATTAAGGAAAGGTCGAACCAGTAAGGAGCGTTGACCCAAAATGAAGAAGCCACTAAAATTGTGGATGGAAGACAGGGGAGAACTGAATATTATTGGAGGGTATCAACTGTTCAATTGAAAAGTTCATCAATTAGTCTTTGAATTTTCCATAACATTGTGAAGCAGGTCTTGAATTAGATCAACGTGAAATGTCACTTTACATTAGAGTATAAAGGCCGTTTTAGTCAGACTACTCTATGTCTTGTACAAGATTTGATTCAATTTGTGCAGTAAATATTTAGAACGAAAAATTATTGGGGTGCTATTTTTCAAAATAGTTTTTGATTCAGTTTAAATATTAATACAATTTCCTGCCTAAATTAAATTGTTTTAGAATTTGAGGCAAATCTTGTGCAAAAAGCAGGGCTATATTAGGGAGTCATCCCTTCTTCCCCGTTCTTTCTTCCCTTCATCAAAAAATCAAAACCAACTTGAAGAACTTTTCAATTAAACGAGTTGCCAAAGCGAAAATGAAATGTCGGATAAAAATAAACCCTACAGAGAAACTAACGAACAAATAAGACAACAGAGACCAACAAATAAAGAAAACAAAAACCATTTAGGTGGTATGGAATAAAATTTTAGGAAGAAGAAAATAATAGGCTGGTGGAGAAAGGAAGAGAAGTTGAGGAAAACCAAGGTAAGGACTAGAAGAACTGGAAAATAAGAGAAAAAATATAGGGGAGAGATGTCAAAGTCGGCAAAGAATTTGAACACGTGGAAAAAGTAAGAAGAGGAAATTTAATGCGGTCCTCAGAGTACACGGGTTTGAAGAAAGAAGAGGAAATCCAAAGATTAATCCTAATTCCTTATTTCCCTTATTACCCAAAAATAGACAAGTAATTTGAATAATGACATCATTAATGTTCTCTAAAGATCGTCAATCGACTTGTCATTGTTGTTAGCCCATTTATCATATACAGCAACGTTTGCTGTGGTAGGTGTAGACGTGATATGTTTCTTTCTGTAAAATCTTCGAGTACTAACAAACCCTCCCATTACTTTTCTTTGTTCACAAATAATATTCACCTAAGTGTCTTCTCGCGTTCTGCACACATGCCCACATATTTTTTTTATATTCTCTCATCTTTAGTTTTCGTATCTTATTGACTCCATTCGTATGCTTCTTGCCTTAGCTTGGTCGTTACTGTTTCCTTGAATTTTTGCTTTTGTTCTCTTCTCTATTAAATTTTTATTACACTTTATTAGTCTTTTATTAAGACTTCTTAAACTTTCGATGCCCTCTTGCTTTCTAATTAATCTTTCTTTCTTCTTGGCACTCCTATGCTACTGATTTCTTCCCTATACTGTACATATACGAGAGTGGATCCCTGTGCTGCACCACTAACCCCCTTATAGTAAAACTACAGTGGCATTATATTTTTTATTTTTCTACATAGTCTTGGCACTTGGTCCATCGGTACTCCAATATCTCAACAGCCTCCTCGAAACATTTTTCGGGATCATAGTGGTGCACCCATGACTCGTCCATGGTCACCAGTGTTGCCACCAACTGTAAACGATTTCTCCCTTTTGATTGATGATAAAATCCCTACATTTCCCTACGCATTTTGATAATGGTGCATCTCATGTAAGGGGGGGGGGCAGTGTCTACTAAATACATAATCGTACATTTACTAAAACTATTTAAGAGAGGGGAGTGTCTTCTAAATAATTCTTTACGTAATTGTAAATTTACTAAAAGAAATTATTTATTTCAAACATGCTACGGTATACTTAATTATGCAAACAGTCGTTTACACCACACAAAAAAAAACTTTTATAAGGCAGCCTACAGCAGATTTGTTTTCCGGCAAATAGACAAGACAAAATATGATCATTGGTCTACTTCAATCAGATTGGTTTATTCAGTGGCGGTTACAAAATTGGACCTTCTGATAGGCGCTTCCTGCCAACGAATCAATGCAAACACCCGCCAAGTTTAATTTACGGTATAGTATTTCCGTCACTACAGAAATAATTGTTCATCGAGTCGAATCGTGTCTCGTAAAATACATAAATAGTTTAACAAAAACGGACATTGAAAAATCCCCACATTTTAAGCAAATTGGGCTTGTCCTTCCCTACGTTGAGTTAAAGTACCTACGAATAGGGAGAAATCCCTACAAGTGGCAACACTGATGGTCACATACCGACTAAGAAAGTTCTCTTTGTTTGCGTGCACCTGTTTTTGTCTGTTGTTACCGTTATGGTAGGGCCACCGGCATGTTGGTTTTCACAGGATGTTCTTCCGCATTTAAAATCTCGACACCAGCGTTTGACTATGTCATAAGAAACTGCACACTCCTCGATAGTTGTCACAATATCTTCATGAATTTGAGTTGGTGTCATGCCCTTTTTCTTTCTTTTTTATTACGGCTCTTTGTTCTACAGGATCAATTTTTATGAACAATCACGACACACAGTTCAAGAATTAGTCATAGCACAACAACGCTTTGAGATATAAAGTTCATATTCTGTAGATATGATCTGTTAACTAACTGTCAAAAACATTAATCAAGCAACCACTTAGAAATCGGTCAGGGGCGAAGCATAGGGATCCCCCCTCGTATAGTCGATTTCTCCCATTTACCTTTCGGTGTAGGGATTCTATGTTTAGTCTCCTTTTAGGAATTCTACCCACTTTTTTCTATGTTCTTGCTTCCTTTATTGTGTTGCTTTTGTTGCTATTTAGTATTTTCCCTATTGTGTCATTCCAATTTGCTTTTGGCAGCCCTCTGCTTCTTTTATTCCACATTCTCGCTTCCCACACTTTTTTTAACAGTTCTGTTTTCGTCCATCCTTATAAGATGTCCCCACCAACTCAGTCGTTTCTGCTCAATATATTTTAAAACTGATTTAACTCTTAGTTCTTTCCTCGTGTCCTCGTTCCTTATCCGGTCCCTGATTGTCACTGGTAAGTTTGGTTTCTGTTGCTTGTACTTTGCTTTTGGTCTTACTTGTCAACGTCCATGTTTCGCATTCGAATGTCAGGAGTGGCCTGTAAATGCCGTTATTTTTGATTCCTTTGACACTTCTTTTCTGTTTATAAAACTATTCTTCATTGCGTGATAGACTTTTAGTGCCTTTTCTATAGTCTCGCAGCATCCGTTTCCTTTCCTTGATTGCCGTGTTCTTTTATTGTAACTATGCATAACTTGCTCGACTTTCTACCCTTCCAGATTAGTTCTGCCAAAAACCGGAAAAAATTGAAACCGGTTAATTGATTTCTTTAAAAACCGGTTTCGGATATAACCGGTTATCCAAATAATGGTAAAAACCGACTATTCGGGTTTTCTTCAAAACCGCGAATATTCAAAACCGGTTAACCGATTATCCAAAAAACCGGTTTCCGTTGCCAGCACTAATTATAATAAAAAAAATTAATTAAATACGTAACTATGTACACGTACTTTTTTTCTAATAGGTACTAGATCGTTAAATTAAAAAAAAAACTTATTCTGATATCTGGTTATTCGAATTTCCAGTTATTCGGATATCTGAATATCCGTTATCCGAATAACCGGTTATTCGAATATCCGATTTTCCAAAAAACCTATAATATTCGAATATCCGGTTATCCGAATGGCTGGTTATTCAAATAACCGATTATCAGGACAACCGGTTTTCGGTTTTCTTCAAAACCGCGAATATCCAAAACCTGTTGACCGATTATCCAAAAAACCGGTTTCGGTTGCCAGATGTACATTAGCTGGTTGGTGTTCTCTTGATATTACCATAATTTTTATCTTTTTTATATTTATTTTCATACCATACTTCTTCAATGTTTCGTTCCATATGTTCAGGTTGTTCCGTATCGCTGTTTCGCTCTCTGTCATGATGACTACGTCTTCTGCGAATGCGCATTCAAATATTTCTATTCATTGCAATTTCTTATAACCTACGTGCAGCTTCTTAATTTTGTTTCCACCCTCTTTTATTATGTTGTCCATAAATACAGTGAACAGCACCGGGCTCATCACTCATCCTTGTCTGAGGCCTTCTTTGATTTCAAATGTCTCTGTTTTTTTATTTATATTCATTATGTAATTCATATTTTTTATGTAGGCTCATAACTATACCATATATGTATATAGGTATAATTTATGCACTTCTTTTTCATTTATGAATGAAAAATGCACGGCGATAAAAGTAATAACACGAAACTCCTTTTTTTTTAATAATACATAACAATAAAATAATGTACAATACAACAATACGCTCTGCTGTTGAAGTTTCGGCCGAATTCATCATACTTAGCAGGAGTACCAACATTGTAAGGTGAAAATTATTAATACGCGCTAAATTCAGACGTCCTTCAATCATTTCTGAACACACTGTATATTGCTTATGACTTATTTATTCAATTTCTGTCTTTTTGTGTGATTTTTAGGTTGTACCTTTGTTTATTGAATGATTTTATTTATGTATATGTGCATAATCAACAAATAAAATATTTTGGTTGGGAAAATGAAAACATTCCAAAAATAATGAAATAATGAACAATTTAAAAGAGTTCTCAGATGCAACAAGAATGCTTGTGATACTAATAAAAACGTAAGTAAATTTATTTCTTTTTTGAAGGTTTCATTTAATTACAAAGACACCGGATTTATCGAACGATCAGTGACCTGGACAATCCCGGATGTTTTTCAGCCCGGTAAAGAAAAAGAAGTTATATAAAAAAAGTACTTACGCATCATTTGAAACCATCAGACTGCTAAATTGATGAAATAGGAAACGGAATAGTTTGAAATAAAAAATTCTAATCATCAAAGTTTTATCAGTATTATTAATCTTCAGGAATTTAAAATATATAACAGCGGTTCTCAAACTTTCGTATTTCGCGTCCTCTTTCTTATCTTGAATAATTTTGGGCCGCCTTCATAAGGGTGAAGTGAAGGGTCCTTGACACTACTTTCAGCAAATACTTTTTCGCAAATGAAGACATTAAATTGGGGGTAATTTCGATGTTTTATTCATTTATTCGACGCCCCCCTGTACAGCTTCGACGCCTCCCCGAAGCGGACGTGCCCCATAGTTTGAGAACCGCTGATATATAAGATGATATGTACAGTGTGTTTCATTTTTAATTGGAAACTATGACGTCTTGTCTTTAATGTATCTAGAAAGTATAGCACTAAAAACCAAATGAAAAGTTATAAACTCGTTCGAGAATGAACTCAAAAGACTTAACAAAGAAGCGAGAACTTGCATTTGATATCTTTTATTTTAGACTGTAGCCATTTCTGTTTTGACTTCGCCTTTTCTTTTTCAAGTTTCAATGAAACAACCGAACTTAAGACAGATCAGTGTAGGGGTCCTTTCAGGCTTTTCACACTTTTGAAATGTGTGTTGCATAACATCTTGCGTATAAATACGAAATACATCGGTCAATAAAATACTGATTTAATGTTTTTGTTTCAGGTATGTTGACATTGAGGGGTGAAATTTTTATTCTGCGGCCATCGCAAGTGGTAAGCGGTCCTTTTAGAATTTCTTTGAATGAAATGCCGATTGCCCACCGTTTCTTTCTTTCTCGCCTTTCCTCGCGAATATTGATAATTAAAACCGCACTATCAACGAGATTCGTGTATTTAGTTTCCTGTAAGTTTTGGGAAAGTTAAAAAGCTTAAGTTGCATTATCACCTTACAGTTTAATCATTTTTAATGCTCCAGGCTTGCGAAAAAGTACGAACTCTCGTTTGACTTCATGTACTTCGATTCTATTTCGATTCTGTTTTTTCCTCGATGTTCTGAGTAAAGCCCAAGCTGTTTTTTTTTCATTCTTGCTTATTTTCCTTTATGTGAGTGACCAGATAAAACCGACTGGTAGTTGTTTAAGCAAAAATATAAAATATGGTTCTCATGCTTCTCCAGGGTAGCTGACCGAAGTCTTCTTCTGCTTATCGTTTTGCGATCAGTTCACAGCGCGTTCGTGTATGTTCTCGTGGAACAACTTTATCGCGGCCGATCTGGTTTGACGCGTTCTCCTGCCGCCGCTTTCTTTTGCGGGCCGTGTAAAAACGCGGGCCGTCAAACAACCGGTCGGTCGGTCGGTCGGTCCCGCCGCTGATTTCCTGAAAATAGTTCGGCGGTCGTGGATCGCCACCGCCGCGTCGGAAACGGGGTCAAATCGGGCACGGCCGGCCGTGTGCTTTCCTTGTGAAAGTAAGAGTGGTTCTTTACCACTTAATGCGATTTAGCGCTTAGCCGTAAGTATACGCTCGTGTCGAATGAAGTTGTTCAACGCTTGGTTTTCTATTGTTTTAATAATTGTTATATGCAATATAATGAAGCGTTTCACAGGACTATAAAAGTTCAACGTAATAAAAATAAGTATTTAGGGGGAGAGGGGGGAAATCCCATTCTAATTCGTCAACGTGGAAAATCAAAAAAGAACCAAACAAGGAATGACACTCCTGCAGATAAGGGGTGGATTGAAATTTCAAGCTGAATTATGGTGGCGGAAGCAGAAAAATAATGATAAGCAAGTATCCGTGCAAGTCCTGCAGAGGGGAGGTTGAAAGTCCTTTCCAGCCTGAATTTTATTAAAGCGGAAAATAAAAAGAAAAGGAACTGCCAAAAAGGGGCGATCTAAAAGGCTCTTTAAATAAGTTGGTGAAAGTTGAAACTGTTTGGATGTCGGTTTCCTTTTTGAAATAGCGGGATGCAAACAATAAGCAAGGTTTGGCAACGTAAAGTGCCCATAAACTTCAATTTTGATACTGTTACTTTAAAATAAGGAACGCCACCATAGAGTAGCGTAAATCCGAAGTCATTCGGATTGGAGACAATTTAAAATAAAAAAATGATAAGTAATGGAGACTAAAGAATACAAAAAGCATGTCCTGGAGTGTGACATAGTTGTATTAAAAGTGATGCATTAAATATTAAACAAATAATTTTAAAATTTTGTTCTTCTGCCGACGTTTCGGCTTACGTTCCCTCATGGCTATTGATCTTCTTCTGGTCAGTTACTACGAATTGCCATCAATGACAAGAATAGCAGCGAAGACAGTAGAAAAAAATTAACAGTCCTGAAGAAATTCTATAACGAAGAATGAATCGTAGTGGACTGGATTACAATCGACAATAGTTTAAATACTTTGATAATTGCCAAAGTCTGTTTACAGATCTTGAGGAAGAACATCAAAGAATACTGGAAAAAATCAAGTTTCAAATAATCACGAACATTCTTTTTGTTTTCCCTGTAGCCATCCATTACGATTTCCATTTCGTAAAAAAATAGCTTGGTTAGACATAGAAACCTTTAGCTTTCTCTACTAGTTGTTGGTTTTATGCCTTCTTACAAAATTGTGCTTCAGATTTTCCCTTTCAAGTAAAGTCATGTCATTTTTTTTAGGTGTTCATCTTGCTTTTCCTCTGGAATTTTCTTCTTAATATATTCATTATATTAGTCTTCCGCCAAACAGTTCGTCTCCTTTCTTATTTGCTTTTTATCCAAGTTTCGTTAACAGCACCAAAAGAACGCGTAAGTTAAATGGAAATTTCCTAGTTTCCTTTGGCAGATGTTGACACAAATGTTTGGCATTTTCTTCGTCATTTTTTAATTTTTCCTCGAAGTATCTACCCATGGCTTTCGTTAGAATCGCGTACAAAAAGAATAGCAGCAACAACAGGAAGATGATTTAGCCTTATTCTGTAAACGCTGTTCTAGACTAACCCATTTCTTGTACAAGGTTTGGTTCAATTTCTTAAACTATTTAGTTTGTGCAGTAATTTGTACTTAACAAAATTTCAGTTGGATTAGAAACTATCTGGAAAAACAGAACATGTTCTACCTGCAAATCGTATCCCCAGTCCAGGAGTTTCTTGTTCTAAATTTTTAATGTAGGAATTGAACCAAATCTTGTACCAGAAATAGGCGAGTCTAAAGCAGCCTTAACGAAATATCGTCTGCAAAAGAACAACTTTCCACCGGAAGCCATGGAGAATTCAGGTAACGGCCGCGGAGTCTTCAATTCAAATTTTCCTCTTATCCTTCTTTTTCTGACGTCTGTTCTTGATCATCTCTTTTCCGTTTGACTTGCAACTCTCTTCCTTTCTCGTACCTTTCCAGTTCTTCCTCTCATTCGCTCTAAAAGAAAATATCCAGTTCTTTGTTCATTTATTCCAAAACCACAGCTGATATTTTTGTGGCAATGAAATACCTCTTCTACTTAGCTTTAATAAGGGAAGACAATTTCGATGAGTGTTGAAACAAAAAACGATAACCGTCTCCTTCCTCTTCCTCTTGGTGATAAAAAATGTTAAGACAGCAATTGCCTATCTCCAGTTCATTAAAGGCAAAGCCAATTTGTCTATACATAAAGGCAGATCATTCAGATATTGTTCCTTTTACGGCTTGTCAAAAATTATTCCTTTTATTCATTAATATTTATGTTAGGTTCTCAATTCCTGGGATTTCTGGAGAGATCTGGAGGAGTAAGAGAAATTCAAAAAATGTTTATCTGTATTTAGGGGGAAGTAAGTCGAAAAATTTTGGATCAACAAAATTTACTCTTTCTTGCCTTCATCTTAAGAGAGAGTAGGGACCGTATAAGGTTAATAAGGCCAAGCATTATACTCGTACAACGAAAACAAAACCAAACTTATGGTTCTTAGGCCAGATTTTACAATCGTTGGATAAGCATTATTCTTAGAATAACGTGACGTAGGTGCGACGTAGATATGGAGGGACATTAAACGATATTCCGTCCTTATTCCACGATTGTAAAACTGAGCCTTAGGAAATATACTTGAGCGCAACATATACTTTGTTGACTTTTTCCAATACCTTCTGTATTACACATTCTTGTAATATCCTTTCAATACAATCTGTGCTAAGGTTGAGATATTCGAGTAAGTAAGAGTTTATCAAAGTTTGCTTTGTACATTGACAACATGATGATAAGTTTTTAATCAACGAAGTGGAAATCAAATTAATAATTTGCCTTTTTGGTTACACTGTACTAAAATTGTTTCCGCAAAGAATCCGACTGTGACAGAAATAGCCTTTTATTTCTGGCCCGATAATGAAGATGTTAAATATTAAGCACATTATTGCGAGAGTCGCCGAAAGAATTTAAATTTAGGTAGCTAATGATCATTACACACGAATGACATGAGTCGAAACGAGAATCGGAGGTTTATTTTAAAAATAAAATCGACTAAAAATATGCGGTGATCAAAGAGGTTTGTTTCTACCCATTTTTTTTCTTTCAAATAAATATCTGTTCCCTTCATTTTTTTATTCATGTCTTTAAGCTGCCAATGTGTTTAATTTTCTTAGAAATCACAGTGTAATAGAGAATTTATTTTTACATTGTAATACTATGTTGAGGAAAGTAATTAAAAAAATAATTAGATAATCATCGCAAAAAGCACAGATGATAGGAAGCGCCTCCTCAGTTTCCAAGCAGCACATAATAGCATTGCATAATATCGAGACGGCTTCAACAAAAATCGAAATTATTCGATAATAATGACGGACGCTAAACACTGATATTTTCCTGTGAATCATCTTAAATGTCATACTTTAATTACTGTCTTTAGGAAAATTTCTATGATCACTGCCGTAATTGACAGCTTTTAAAATAACGTTTACATCGATTATGTAATTACGACAGTATGTTCAGATTGGATTTGCATAATATAATAAATTCGACGCATACGTGTACAAAGTCCAAAAAAATTGTTTTAATCAAAAATTTCATTGAGCTTGTTTTTATCAAAGACCATCATCGAACGTTTACATTGGATATTAGTTTTAGATTTAAAAAAATTGATCTTAAGTTCAAGTGAAAATTAAAAAAGCTGGCAAAGCTCGCTTTCATAACATGGGTGTTCCTCGGGGAAATGTATTGGGGCCACTTACTTTCTTTTATTTATACCTGCGTGACAAAAAGTTTTCTGTTTTTAATGAATAAAATCGTCAACAAGGTATTCCCACGGGTTGGCTTTTACTGTACTTTTCCCTTTATGTAACGGATGTACTTTTTTGTAAAAAAAACCCTAACCTTTCTTGTATTCGTTGCGCAATACAATTAAGAGCAACGCGGCGATCTTATAATTTATTCATCTACAAGCAGGTGATTTTGTTACAATAGGATGTGGAGGATGTAAAGGCCTAACTCCACTAAAGCAACATAAAGCACGTGGGTGAATGAAACATGTAACTTTCATTGTTAATCAAAATCAGTAAAATTAATTGTTTTTTGGTGATTGCGTGCTGCATTCGACATAAACTCCATCTCGGTTGTCGAAGGCCTTTTGAGTTGCATTCCTCGGTGGAATCATGCCTTAAGCAACGGCACGAGAACGCTTGCGGTATATTTATCTCAGGGAATTACCGTGCGCGAAGATCCACCTATTCACGCGAATGCAGCAGACTGCAACGAAGTAAACACTTTCTTTCTGCAGTTCATTTCGAGCTCTTGTGCCCTACTCCCCCTGTTTCCTCTTCCTCTTCACCTTTTACTTCACTAAAAGGATGTAGCCACCACACTCATTTCGCATATACATATACAACCACATTGTTGTATGTAAGTAACCAATTTACCCAAAATAAAATGAAGTCTGACAAATATTATTTAAATCACTTCCTTTTTTTTTACTTTCCACGCCAAATAAGAAACCTTCGATTATGGAAGGAGAAAGAAAAAAGTTTAAAATTTGTAAGTGTAATAGTTTAAAATTTCTTCTTATTATTACTTATTAATGTACGCCATTGTATTACATACATACGAGTAATAAGAAAAGGTAAACGTGGTTGAAATCAAGCTTTTTTTTAACTTTCGCGTCCTCTAGATATATGTGCACACATGTATACTTTGCATGCCATTATGCTCCACATCCATCTATGTTTGCATGCTTAACGATGCTTACATAATGGATTTTTTTGACATTTATAGTTTTATGAAAAAAATATGCATACATATTCATTAATTAATTAGATCGTATATTAAAGATATCGGAGATAGATTTAGTTTACATTTTTGAACGTAACACAATTCTGTGCAACTTAAGAACAAACAACATTTTGCAGAAAATATAATTACCAACTCCCGTCTCTCTTGCAATAGTAAAAAAAATTATCAGAAAGTGTTTTGTAATTGGCCGAACATTTTCTTCAAATAATTTTTGGAAATTAAAGCTTGCTCGAGTTCCCACAATTTCGTCCAACCTTCCTCTTCTACGATCCGTGATTTGTTTAATCTATCTGATTCCTTGAAAGAACGTGGCATTAAAGAAAAATGCAGATCCGTTTCCCATTCATCATAATTACACGCATGGCCAACGATTTGAACTTCTGAGTACTTACTTGAAGGTCTCCAGCGCCTACTGGACGAAACCTCGCTGGAGAGAGATGAGGTTTAACACGTCCAAGACGAAGATGGAAAGAAAATAGAACGAATTCTTAAATTTAAAGGAAAGCTTCAACTCTGAATTAGAAGTTTACAGTCGTTTCGAACTGACAGGAGCCCATTTTCCTCCAAATAGAAAGAAGCTGTTTGTGTTGAGAGCCTCTACTTACGATATAGAAGGATGCTTAATATTTATTGGATCTAATGATAGAGATGTCCATCAAGATAAGAGTAGAGGTTGAAAATCGGTCAAGAAATCTTGGTCATCTACAGAGATAGCTTGTAGATTTTTCCAAACTCTTGACGGAAGGAAAAATAGTAAAATTTCTTGAGCTTCTTTGTAACACACCATTAATTAGATTTTTATGAACAACATAAATCAATGTAACAAATTATTAGGCAATCGTCCTTACAACTTCCTGACTGTGGTGCTGCCAGACCAACCGTGTCCCGAGTTATTCTTCTTCTTCGGATGGAAGTTGTGTTTACAAGAGCCATAAATTCTAGGGGACGGAGAGAGAGTGAGCAACTCTTTTCGTGCAGTGAGGTGCACGGGCGGTGAAAAGTATCTACAACGTTTATGGCCCGAAACAATGGGTAGCGGTGTTGTCTTTGTTTTTGTGCGCCCCAGTGTTCTGCCGGCAGCATTTTGGCATTTGGGAACTTTCGACTTTCAAATTCCTGCTGCGCGGGCGAAGCTGTTCTTTTATTTTTATGTTGTTAACATTAAAAACGGTGTGTAATTGTTTATTTCGCAAACGATAAGAATGTTTTTCTTTTCTTTTTTCTTCTTATTAAACAGCTGATGTTTTTTTATGTCTTACGAAAGTTCCCATGTAAGATTTTATCTTATTCGATCAAAAACGTCTTAAATTTTTAGTTCAAGTAATACTTAGTAACATTTCATTGGGCAGAATGAATAGGAATTGTACTGGAAGGTTCTCGAAATATGAAACCTCTATAAAAGCCGAATTAGGCAGAGAGCGAAGAAACAGCGATTCGTAGAACGAAAAATAATGGAAGTGTTGGTTGATAGGCTCTTTGTTGAGTGTTTCTAATGTGTTCAAAGACCCCCGTATTCATAATAATTTATTGAAAGAGTCAACAATCTTACTAATTTTATTAATATTGAAAGTTTAATTGGAACTAGTTTCCGCATCCAATGGTTGTCCGAAAAAAAAAATTCAAAACTACAAAACTCTTTTCTATTTGGTTCTGCAACATTATATACATTACATATACAGAAATGTATATATATTAAAATCACTCGATTTATTGTTTTTTTTTTAAATTTACGTGTATTTAGTTACAGGTGATTTAACTCTGCCTTGCATTAATTTATTGTTGTCGCCATAAAAACAGAACGAAGAAAATTATAAATCACTATTAAATCGACTGCATCCGCTTAGTTCTCACGATTAATATTATTCGATCTCTTCCTATTTGAAAAATCCTTTCCCTATTTTAAAAGGAAAGGACTTACTTTCATGTACTTAACTGAAGAAGTTACACTGACGATATTAATTAATTTTCCAATATCACTTTTATACGCTGTTTACTTTTATCGTTTTCTTTGCAAGTGACTTTCAACATACATCGTGTATTATATCCAACACGTGTTAACAGGAAACATGATTTATTTTTAATTATGCATTAAGTTAATTACACGGAGCAGGAAATACACAATTCCCTTAAACAGAAAATAATCTAACACGTCATAATAAATAATATAATTTAACGTCGTTCCTCGGTGCACACACTCACACACCACACACGTGGTACTCGATTGTAAGTTTTTTTTTAATAATACATAACAATAAAATAATGTACAATACAACAATACGCTCTGCTGTTGAAGTTTCGGCCGAATTCATCATACTTAGCAGGAGTACCAACATTGTAAGGTGAAAATTATTAATACGCGCTAAATTCAGACGTCCTTCAATCATTTCTGAACACACTGTATATTGCTTATGACTTATTTATTCAATTTCTGTCTTTTTGTGTGATTTTTAGGTTGTACCTTTGTTTATTGAATGATTTTATTTATGTATATGTGCATAATCAACAAATAAAATATTTTGGTTGGGAAAATGAAAACATTCCAAAAATAATGAAATAATGAACAATTTAAAAGAGTTCTCAGATGCAACAAGAATGCTTGTGATACTAATAAAAACGTAAGTAAATTTATTTCTTTTTTGAAGGTTTCATTTAATTACAAAGACACCGGATTTATCGAACGATCAGTGACCTGGACAATCCCGGATGTTTTTCAGCCCGGTAAAGAAAAAGAAGTTATATAAAAAAAGTACTTACGCATCATTTGAAACCATCAGACTGCTAAATTGATGAAATAGGAAACGGAATAGTTTGAAATAAAAAATTCTAATCATCAAAGTTTTATCAGTATTATTAATCTTCAGGAATTTAAAATATATAACAGCGGTTCTCAAACTTTCGTATTTCGCGTCCTCTTTCTTATCTTGAATAATTTTGGGCCGCCTTCATAAGGGTGAAGTGAAGGGTCCTTGACACTACTTTCAGCAAATACTTTTTCGCAAATGAAGACATTAAATTGGGGGTAATTTCGATGTTTTATTCATTTATTCGACGCCCCCCTGTACAGCTTCGACGCCTCCCCGAAGCGGACGTGCCCCATAGTTTGAGAACCGCTGATATATAAGATGATATGTACAGTGTGTTTCATTTTTAATTGGAAACTATGACGTCTTGTCTTTAATGTATCTAGAAAGTATAGCACTAAAAACCAAATGAAAAGTTATAAACTCGTTCGAGAATGAACTCAAAAGACTTAACAAAGAAGCGAGAACTTGCATTTGATATCTTTTATTTTAGACTGTAGCCATTTCTGTTTTGACTTCGCCTTTTCTTTTTCAAGTTTCAATGAAACAACCGAACTTAAGACAGATCAGTGTAGGGGTCCTTTCAGGCTTTTCACACTTTTGAAATGTGTGTTGCATAACATCTTGCGTATAAATACGAAATACATCGGTCAATAAAATACTGATTTAATGTTTTTGTTTCAGGTATGTTGACATTGAGGGGTGAAATTTTTATTCTGCGGCCATCGCAAGTGGTAAGCGGTCCTTTTAGAATTTCTTTGAATGAAATGCCGATTGCCCACCGTTTCTTTCTTTCTCGCCTTTCCTCGCGAATATTGATAATTAAAACCGCACTATCAACGAGATTCGTGTATTTAGTTTCCTGTAAGTTTTGGGAAAGTTAAAAAGCTTAAGTTGCATTATCACCTTACAGTTTAATCATTTTTAATGCTCCAGGCTTGCGAAAAAGTACGAACTCTCGTTTGACTTCATGTACTTCGATTCTATTTCGATTCTGTTTTTTCCTCGATGTTCTGAGTAAAGCCCAAGCTGTTTTTTTTTCATTCTTGCTTATTTTCCTTTATGTGAGTGACCAGATAAAACCGACTGGTAGTTGTTTAAGCAAAAATATAAAATATGGTTCTCATGCTTCTCCAGGGTAGCTGACCGAAGTCTTCTTCTGCTTATCGTTTTGCGATCAGTTCACAGCGCGTTCGTGTATGTTCTCGTGGAACAACTTTATCGCGGCCGATCTGGTTTGACGCGTTCTCCTGCCGCCGCTTTCTTTTGCGGGCCGTGTAAAAACGCGGGCCGTCAAACAACCGGTCGGTCGGTCGGTCGGTCCCGCCGCTGATTTCCTGAAAATAGTTCGGCGGTCGTGGATCGCCACCGCCGCGTCGGAAACGGGGTCAAATCGGGCACGGCCGGCCGTGTGCTTTCCTTGTGAAAGTAAGAGTGGTTCTTTACCACTTAATGCGATTTAGCGCTTAGCCGTAAGTATACGCTCGTGTCGAATGAAGTTGTTCAACGCTTGGTTTTCTATTGTTTTAATAATTGTTATATGCAATATAATGAAGCGTTTCACAGGACTATAAAAGTTCAACGTAATAAAAATAAGTATTTAGGGGGAGAGGGGGGAAATCCCATTCTAATTCGTCAACGTGGAAAATCAAAAAAGAACCAAACAAGGAATGACACTCCTGCAGATAAGGGGTGGATTGAAATTTCAAGCTGAATTATGGTGGCGGAAGCAGAAAAATAATGATAAGCAAGTATCCGTGCAAGTCCTGCAGAGGGGAGGTTGAAAGTCCTTTCCAGCCTGAATTTTATTAAAGCGGAAAATAAAAAGAAAAGGAACTGCCAAAAAGGGGCGATCTAAAAGGCTCTTTAAATAAGTTGGTGAAAGTTGAAACTGTTTGGATGTCGGTTTCCTTTTTGAAATAGCGGGATGCAAACAATAAGCAAGGTTTGGCAACGTAAAGTGCCCATAAACTTCAATTTTGATACTGTTACTTTAAAATAAGGAACGCCACCATAGAGTAGCGTAAATCCGAAGTCATTCGGATTGGAGACAATTTAAAATAAAAAAATGATAAGTAATGGAGACTAAAGAATACAAAAAGCATGTCCTGGAGTGTGACATAGTTGTATTAAAAGTGATGCATTAAATATTAAACAAATAATTTTAAAATTTTGTTCTTCTGCCGACGTTTCGGCTTACGTTCCCTCATGGCTATTGATCTTCTTCTGGTCAGTTACTACGAATTGCCATCAATGACAAGAATAGCAGCGAAGACAGTAGAAAAAAATTAACAGTCCTGAAGAAATTCTATAACGAAGAATGAATCGTAGTGGACTGGATTACAATCGACAATAGTTTAAATACTTTGATAATTGCCAAAGTCTGTTTACAGATCTTGAGGAAGAACATCAAAGAATACTGGAAAAAATCAAGTTTCAAATAATCACGAACATTCTTTTTGTTTTCCCTGTAGCCATCCATTACGATTTCCATTTCGTAAAAAAATAGCTTGGTTAGACATAGAAACCTTTAGCTTTCTCTACTAGTTGTTGGTTTTATGCCTTCTTACAAAATTGTGCTTCAGATTTTCCCTTTCAAGTAAAGTCATGTCATTTTTTTTAGGTGTTCATCTTGCTTTTCCTCTGGAATTTTCTTCTTAATATATTCATTATATTAGTCTTCCGCCAAACAGTTCGTCTCCTTTCTTATTTGCTTTTTATCCAAGTTTCGTTAACAGCACCAAAAGAACGCGTAAGTTAAATGGAAATTTCCTAGTTTCCTTTGGCAGATGTTGACACAAATGTTTGGCATTTTCTTCGTCATTTTTTAATTTTTCCTCGAAGTATCTACCCATGGCTTTCGTTAGAATCGCGTACAAAAAGAATAGCAGCAACAACAGGAAGATGATTTAGCCTTATTCTGTAAACGCTGTTCTAGACTAACCCATTTCTTGTACAAGGTTTGGTTCAATTTCTTAAACTATTTAGTTTGTGCAGTAATTTGTACTTAACAAAATTTCAGTTGGATTAGAAACTATCTGGAAAAACAGAACATGTTCTACCTGCAAATCGTATCCCCAGTCCAGGAGTTTCTTGTTCTAAATTTTTAATGTAGGAATTGAACCAAATCTTGTACCAGAAATAGGCGAGTCTAAAGCAGCCTTAACGAAATATCGTCTGCAAAAGAACAACTTTCCACCGGAAGCCATGGAGAATTCAGGTAACGGCCGCGGAGTCTTCAATTCAAATTTTCCTCTTATCCTTCTTTTTCTGACGTCTGTTCTTGATCATCTCTTTTCCGTTTGACTTGCAACTCTCTTCCTTTCTCGTACCTTTCCAGTTCTTCCTCTCATTCGCTCTAAAAGAAAATATCCAGTTCTTTGTTCATTTATTCCAAAACCACAGCTGATATTTTTGTGGCAATGAAATACCTCTTCTACTTAGCTTTAATAAGGGAAGACAATTTCGATGAGTGTTGAAACAAAAAACGATAACCGTCTCCTTCCTCTTCCTCTTGGTGATAAAAAATGTTAAGACAGCAATTGCCTATCTCCAGTTCATTAAAGGCAAAGCCAATTTGTCTATACATAAAGGCAGATCATTCAGATATTGTTCCTTTTACGGCTTGTCAAAAATTATTCCTTTTATTCATTAATATTTATGTTAGGTTCTCAATTCCTGGGATTTCTGGAGAGATCTGGAGGAGTAAGAGAAATTCAAAAAATGTTTATCTGTATTTAGGGGGAAGTAAGTCGAAAAATTTTGGATCAACAAAATTTACTCTTTCTTGCCTTCATCTTAAGAGAGAGTAGGGACCGTATAAGGTTAATAAGGCCAAGCATTATACTCGTACAACGAAAACAAAACCAAACTTATGGTTCTTAGGCCAGATTTTACAATCGTTGGATAAGCATTATTCTTAGAATAACGTGACGTAGGTGCGACGTAGATATGGAGGGACATTAAACGATATTCCGTCCTTATTCCACGATTGTAAAACTGAGCCTTAGGAAATATACTTGAGCGCAACATATACTTTGTTGACTTTTTCCAATACCTTCTGTATTACACATTCTTGTAATATCCTTTCAATACAATCTGTGCTAAGGTTGAGATATTCGAGTAAGTAAGAGTTTATCAAAGTTTGCTTTGTACATTGACAACATGATGATAAGTTTTTAATCAACGAAGTGGAAATCAAATTAATAATTTGCCTTTTTGGTTACACTGTACTAAAATTGTTTCCGCAAAGAATCCGACTGTGACAGAAATAGCCTTTTATTTCTGGCCCGATAATGAAGATGTTAAATATTAAGCACATTATTGCGAGAGTCGCCGAAAGAATTTAAATTTAGGTAGCTAATGATCATTACACACGAATGACATGAGTCGAAACGAGAATCGGAGGTTTATTTTAAAAATAAAATCGACTAAAAATATGCGGTGATCAAAGAGGTTTGTTTCTACCCATTTTTTTTCTTTCAAATAAATATCTGTTCCCTTCATTTTTTTATTCATGTCTTTAAGCTGCCAATGTGTTTAATTTTCTTAGAAATCACAGTGTAATAGAGAATTTATTTTTACATTGTAATACTATGTTGAGGAAAGTAATTAAAAAAATAATTAGATAATCATCGCAAAAAGCACAGATGATAGGAAGCGCCTCCTCAGTTTCCAAGCAGCACATAATAGCATTGCATAATATCGAGACGGCTTCAACAAAAATCGAAATTATTCGATAATAATGACGGACGCTAAACACTGATATTTTCCTGTGAATCATCTTAAATGTCATACTTTAATTACTGTCTTTAGGAAAATTTCTATGATCACTGCCGTAATTGACAGCTTTTAAAATAACGTTTACATCGATTATGTAATTACGACAGTATGTTCAGATTGGATTTGCATAATATAATAAATTCGACGCATACGTGTACAAAGTCCAAAAAAATTGTTTTAATCAAAAATTTCATTGAGCTTGTTTTTATCAAAGACCATCATCGAACGTTTACATTGGATATTAGTTTTAGATTTAAAAAAATTGATCTTAAGTTCAAGTGAAAATTAAAAAAGCTGGCAAAGCTCGCTTTCATAACATGGGTGTTCCTCGGGGAAATGTATTGGGGCCACTTACTTTCTTTTATTTATACCTGCGTGACAAAAAGTTTTCTGTTTTTAATGAATAAAATCGTCAACAAGGTATTCCCACGGGTTGGCTTTTACTGTACTTTTCCCTTTATGTAACGGATGTACTTTTTTGTAAAAAAAACCCTAACCTTTCTTGTATTCGTTGCGCAATACAATTAAGAGCAACGCGGCGATCTTATAATTTATTCATCTACAAGCAGGTGATTTTGTTACAATAGGATGTGGAGGATGTAAAGGCCTAACTCCACTAAAGCAACATAAAGCACGTGGGTGAATGAAACATGTAACTTTCATTGTTAATCAAAATCAGTAAAATTAATTGTTTTTTGGTGATTGCGTGCTGCATTCGACATAAACTCCATCTCGGTTGTCGAAGGCCTTTTGAGTTGCATTCCTCGGTGGAATCATGCCTTAAGCAACGGCACGAGAACGCTTGCGGTATATTTATCTCAGGGAATTACCGTGCGCGAAGATCCACCTATTCACGCGAATGCAGCAGACTGCAACGAAGTAAACACTTTCTTTCTGCAGTTCATTTCGAGCTCTTGTGCCCTACTCCCCCTGTTTCCTCTTCCTCTTCACCTTTTACTTCACTAAAAGGATGTAGCCACCACACTCATTTCGCATATACATATACAACCACATTGTTGTATGTAAGTAACCAATTTACCCAAAATAAAATGAAGTCTGACAAATATTATTTAAATCACTTCCTTTTTTTTTACTTTCCACGCCAAATAAGAAACCTTCGATTATGGAAGGAGAAAGAAAAAAGTTTAAAATTTGTAAGTGTAATAGTTTAAAATTTCTTCTTATTATTACTTATTAATGTACGCCATTGTATTACATACATACGAGTAATAAGAAAAGGTAAACGTGGTTGAAATCAAGCTTTTTTTTAACTTTCGCGTCCTCTAGATATATGTGCACACATGTATACTTTGCATGCCATTATGCTCCACATCCATCTATGTTTGCATGCTTAACGATGCTTACATAATGGATTTTTTTGACATTTATAGTTTTATGAAAAAAATATGCATACATATTCATTAATTAATTAGATCGTATATTAAAGATATCGGAGATAGATTTAGTTTACATTTTTGAACGTAACACAATTCTGTGCAACTTAAGAACAAACAACATTTTGCAGAAAATATAATTACCAACTCCCGTCTCTCTTGCAATAGTAAAAAAAATTATCAGAAAGTGTTTTGTAATTGGCCGAACATTTTCTTCAAATAATTTTTGGAAATTAAAGCTTGCTCGAGTTCCCACAATTTCGTCCAACCTTCCTCTTCTACGATCCGTGATTTGTTTAATCTATCTGATTCCTTGAAAGAACGTGGCATTAAAGAAAAATGCAGATCCGTTTCCCATTCATCATAATTACACGCATGGCCAACGATTTGAACTTCTGAGTACTTACTTGAAGGTCTCCAGCGCCTACTGGACGAAACCTCGCTGGAGAGAGATGAGGTTTAACACGTCCAAGACGAAGATGGAAAGAAAATAGAACGAATTCTTAAATTTAAAGGAAAGCTTCAACTCTGAATTAGAAGTTTACAGTCGTTTCGAACTGACAGGAGCCCATTTTCCTCCAAATAGAAAGAAGCTGTTTGTGTTGAGAGCCTCTACTTACGATATAGAAGGATGCTTAATATTTATTGGATCTAATGATAGAGATGTCCATCAAGATAAGAGTAGAGGTTGAAAATCGGTCAAGAAATCTTGGTCATCTACAGAGATAGCTTGTAGATTTTTCCAAACTCTTGACGGAAGGAAAAATAGTAAAATTTCTTGAGCTTCTTTGTAACACACCATTAATTAGATTTTTATGAACAACATAAATCAATGTAACAAATTATTAGGCAATCGTCCTTACAACTTCCTGACTGTGGTGCTGCCAGACCAACCGTGTCCCGAGTTATTCTTCTTCTTCGGATGGAAGTTGTGTTTACAAGAGCCATAAATTCTAGGGGACGGAGAGAGAGTGAGCAACTCTTTTCGTGCAGTGAGGTGCACGGGCGGTGAAAAGTATCTACAACGTTTATGGCCCGAAACAATGGGTAGCGGTGTTGTCTTTGTTTTTGTGCGCCCCAGTGTTCTGCCGGCAGCATTTTGGCATTTGGGAACTTTCGACTTTCAAATTCCTGCTGCGCGGGCGAAGCTGTTCTTTTATTTTTATGTTGTTAACATTAAAAACGGTGTGTAATTGTTTATTTCGCAAACGATAAGAATGTTTTTCTTTTCTTTTTTCTTCTTATTAAACAGCTGATGTTTTTTTATGTCTTACGAAAGTTCCCATGTAAGATTTTATCTTATTCGATCAAAAACGTCTTAAATTTTTAGTTCAAGTAATACTTAGTAACATTTCATTGGGCAGAATGAATAGGAATTGTACTGGAAGGTTCTCGAAATATGAAACCTCTATAAAAGCCGAATTAGGCAGAGAGCGAAGAAACAGCGATTCGTAGAACGAAAAATAATGGAAGTGTTGGTTGATAGGCTCTTTGTTGAGTGTTTCTAATGTGTTCAAAGACCCCCGTATTCATAATAATTTATTGAAAGAGTCAACAATCTTACTAATTTTATTAATATTGAAAGTTTAATTGGAACTAGTTTCCGCATCCAATGGTTGTCCGAAAAAAAAAATTCAAAACTACAAAACTCTTTTCTATTTGGTTCTGCAACATTATATACATTACATATACAGAAATGTATATATATTAAAATCACTCGATTTATTGTTTTTTTTTTAAATTTACGTGTATTTAGTTACAGGTGATTTAACTCTGCCTTGCATTAATTTATTGTTGTCGCCATAAAAACAGAACGAAGAAAATTATAAATCACTATTAAATCGACTGCATCCGCTTAGTTCTCACGATTAATATTATTCGATCTCTTCCTATTTGAAAAATCCTTTCCCTATTTTAAAAGGAAAGGACTTACTTTCATGTACTTAACTGAAGAAGTTACACTGACGATATTAATTAATTTTCCAATATCACTTTTATACGCTGTTTACTTTTATCGTTTTCTTTGCAAGTGACTTTCAACATACATCGTGTATTATATCCAACACGTGTTAACAGGAAACATGATTTATTTTTAATTATGCATTAAGTTAATTACACGGAGCAGGAAATACACAATTCCCTTAAACAGAAAATAATCTAACACGTCATAATAAATAATATAATTTAACGTCGTTCCTCGGTGCACACACTCACACACCACACACGTGGTACTCGATTGTAAGTTAAATAGGAACTCAAGTGCTAGAGAAGGTAATCATTTGCATGTCGTTTTTCTGAAGAAAAGTTTTTAAACCAGCAGAGCGTTACAGGCCAAAGATGACTAATATTTCCCATTGCTTTACGACGTGTGAAAGGAAAAGTGTGGCCTGGAAATGAATATAATAAAACGGTCGATCTTAATGACTTGATACTGGGATTTACTTGTTTTGATATTTTATGGATCATTCTAGTTTACTATCATAATACCTTAAAGCTTAAGTTTAAGAGAAATCCACTCCTCAACCCTTTCTGTCATTCCAAGAGTTCCTTCTTCCTTGTGGTCGTTCTTATTTTATTCTGCAAGGCAACCTCATTTCCATACTTTACTTACTTATATACTGATCTTCTTCCACCCTAACTTGAAGGCCGTTATCCTTCTTCTGTGAGGCTTTCGGTGGCGCTGTGTCATCTTCATCAAAAAGTTTTCTCTGTTGCTACTGGTCTTCTCACTGATGCTGGTTTCTTTCTACCAACGTAATCGTTCAAGCTTCACTTAGAATGATATGATCTCTTAATAGTTCGCCCATGCATAAGATTAATAGTTTCTTATCGATTCCTGCTGGCCGCCTTCTTTTTACAGTATTCACATAGTCAACTATATATCTGTTCATAGAAGAATTATTTAAATGAATTTCATTGTATAAATCAATTCATTGTGTGACCTAATAAAACGCTTGATTCTTAGGGCAATCCAAGAAAGTTTTCTGGAACGCTTATTCGTAAGGATCAATACGTGGCGTCGCGACAAAGTGAAGCCAAGGTTTGTTCCGTCAGCACCTTAGTTCTGAATCAGTTGCCCATCGAATTAATGATCAAGTGTACAAATGCTGATAGAACAAACCTAAGACTGACGGTTTCGAACTGGTCGGCAACTGCTGGTGGAACTAACCTAAGACTGCCTTTCACAAAACTAATCAAAATTCAATTTGGCAATTTGGTTTTAAGCTTTGGATTTATACACTGAATTCAGGGAAGGTTTAAGGGCCTCGGATAATCCGGCTTTTAAGATTCCAGGTAAATGAAAGTTTTTGAAAACACTGAAATGTGATCGAGAAGGCTCAAACATTATTGTTGTCTGCATGGATGTAATATCTAGAAGCCGGAGGCACCCATCCAATTAGCGTTTAATTAGTGCAATTTATCTCTGCAATCATATATTTACGTCCAGCACGTTCTGTGTCTAAACAAAATTTCCACTTTCCAGTTTGATAACTGACGTCGTTGAGAACGTTTTATTAATTAGTGCCACCTCCTATTGGCGTACTTCTAATTGAAAAGATCACGGCTGTCATAAGATTATTAATCTGGGTTATTTACTGCGGTCGTAATTTCCTTTTTATTGACGAAAATAAACCTCGATAATTACTGAAGTGTATCACGAGACTTTTCAACTAGGAATTGCATCGATATACTCAGAAGGAAAGCAATATTTTTTTCCTATTCTATATTGATTCTTTTTTTGATAAACTGGAAGATAAATTCGTGATCTGCAAAAGTAATTTCTTTTTTCGAAAAGTGTTTACGCATTCAGCTCAGGTGTGTAGCGGCGAATCACGCGCAGACTTTTTCTAGCCAAACAACATCTAACACTCATTTCTCGGCCTTAGATTAGCAGCAAATGTAGTTGCTATGGGCGATAGATCAACCTGGGAGTTGCTCTACAGGTTTTGCGCGAAGAATTTGCGACTTGACTTAGAATTAGATTTTTAAGTACCCCCGCGTGTTTTGCTTTGTTTGCTATTCTAGACCGGTGGCCGGCGATTATATTTCGTCGTGGACCACTCACAAGCAACTCAAGTTACTTGAGCTACCAGGAAAGGCAACTTTTTTTGTTACAAAACGAAGACTCAAAGAATATTTTATATTATTTGGTAAAGAAGTATTCAGGACTTCACGATTGATCTTTCATGAAACCAATCTATATCTGGTAAACCTAGTTGATGTTATCTGAGTTTCTTGCAATTGAGGACTGTTATTGTATTATCGAAGTTGGAATTTAGATCATGTACTTAAACGTACTCCACACACATACGGTCGTTTATGTTTATTTCGTCTGCTTTCCGTTGGTCAACTTAATTGAGAAACGTCCGTCGGTATGTGCTCTCGAATCGTTAAGGAAGCGATAAAACAATGACAACTTATTGCGATAGATACGTGCGCTGAGTGCACATTATTTCATCAAGAGTGAACGCAACGCTTTGCGACTTTGTATTTAAATTAGTACGTAACGAGATGTGTTAAGAGAAGACACATGCACTCTTCAAATCAAAATTTTTGCAGAATTATTACACACACGTTCGCTTCTTTCTTCAGTGTTTCTTCAATTTTTAAGGACTTACATACATATCACAAGCAGATTAATCTTCTCTGATCTGAACTGATCTCTTTCCTTTACAATTACAAGACGATTGTAAACGGCCTTACAATGTACTAGTCGCGAGTAACACGGGTAAGGTCAAGTTAATCGAAAGTACGTGAGTTTTTTCTGAAAACTCTATTTGCTTTCGTAATTACGAGAACAACCTGCACTCTCGTTATTGCAAATGAATAATTTCAATAATGCACTATTACCTACTCGCAAGAAGTCGGGCTTAATAGAAACTTGATTGTTGAATGTACGAGGGGGCATTGATATATTCTTTACCTACCTAAATTTACAACTTAGCTGTTACTTTATCCCACCTGTCAACTTCTTAAAGAAGCATCTGAAAACCACCCTTTTATACTTCTTTGTTAGAACTATTTAAATAACTTCTTCTTTTAAAAGAAGAAATAATAACGAAATTGTACGTATTTCTTTAAATTTCTTCTCATAACAAAAGCAAGAACTTTTCCAGCTCAGACTTGTTTCCATTTCATTACTTTGTTTCTGGATTGTAGTAATGCATCCACGTTTCATCTTTAACACCTTCTTCCCCAAAATGAATGTGCTTATTTCTAGTTAACGTTCAGTAGCATTTAAGAATTCATGGCACATAGCTTCAATTTGGAAGCAAGTCTTCTTTTGTCGACCTCTCGTCCTTTTGTAACAAGGAAGAAGTTCTTATTCTTATTCTGCTTCTGTGGTTTCACCGAGAAGTTTTATGTTAGTTTCACTCCCAAAATCCCAAATCGATATAAACTATGCGATATATCCGTTTCTTCAGATAGATATATATGTATACTGTATAGTATATACAGTGAGCGAATATGATAGATGCAGATGCAGATGCAGATACAGAAATCGATCTTCCCGATCTTTTCTCATCCGAAACGGAGAATGTACTTCTTTTGAAGCCATGCAATTCAATTTTTGGCAGTCGCTTACCAAGGACTTACAAGGACTTGATATGAAATGTACTAAACATACTTCATAGATCTGTTTACTTCTAAATCCCTTCAAACATAGGCATTTAGTAAGTATTAACAATTTTCTCAATTGTGCTTGACTTGTTTTCAACAAAATGTACTGTACAATAACGCTTTAACTTTTGGGCTGAAATTTCCCACCTTCATTTCTGTGTTATTGTTTATTGCAATGAAGAAAACGTTTCTCTTTAATGTTAAAACTTAAAAAAACATTAAAACATTGAGAAACGATGGGCCTAAGCAAATCAATTGTCTTAGTGAAGCAAACCGTCTATGATAGACATTGGCTGAGGCTAATTACATATCAATACTCCCTCGTATATGATAAATTCAAATAATTCTGAAGGGAGTGAATTTTCTAGCGTTCTTTCCTATATCCTAACTGTGAATGTGCCACAAGGATTCCATCCATGTGTGCATGCATGCAAACACGAGCGGATCGTCTTTATGGGTTCGCGATCAGATGCTCGCTAACCTTGAGAACATCAGCTGTAATTACGCCTTCTGTGTACGGAAACGCGGGGCTCCTTTTGTCGAAACCATTCTGCTCGCTAGCTTTCGGTCGGCGGGCGTTTTTGAAAAAGCCCCGGCGATTATTACCTGTTACTTTTGCTCTCCGAGATAGGACCGGAGCATTTCTTGCATAGTTCAAGGACGTAATTGTGACGATTGATAAATGACTTTCATGTAATTTTCCTACGTGCGAGCGCCGGTATTATCGCATTTTTCTCATGAATAAATGTATTTGCAGCAAAATGCCTGTAATTATTTTAAACCGATGGAAAAATTCGTTTCCGTTTCGTTCGCACACAATCGTAATCATTGTGATTTCATTTTGATTTTATTGACTACTACTGAAGGATATGATTACAGGACACTACAGTACGTTCTTTGACGTGGTTCAGAATCCTCAATCAGAAACAAAGCAAAATTGATTGTTAAAAGCGAAGCAGAAAAGGAATTATGAAGTGAATAAAAATTAAATTAAAATCAATTTTTTTCTTCTTTCGAACGTAGAACATGTACCTAAACGGTTCACAGTAAACATTCTGATATAATTCTTTTTCAATCGTCGCAATCACCTCCGCAAGAAGAAAGTCATTTTCTGGTGTATTGAGCACGCCATGAACTATCTTTCCAATTATCGAATCCGGCGTTTAGTTATTGGAGCTACGTTTGCACCTAACAACCACAGTGTTCAAATAATAACAATAATTAGAACTGTGCACATTGTTTGCAGCTAAACCGTGAAGTTTTAATAACACTGTGCGAAAACGAACTATCGAACGAGAAACGCTTTTCCTGATCTGATCCGATCACATCTGAAGTCGCAGAAATATATTAATTATGATTCGGAAACGATAAATTGTAATTACCGTTTGGTAACCTTGGTTCGATTTTTTCAAGTGCACTGGATTTAACCTTGAGTTAATTCATTCAACGGGGCTACGTGCTTGAAAATTAATGCGGAATAAACAATAACATTATTGGGCAAGTTTTGTGTGTGCATTTACTTAGATATATAATATCCACATCCACATCCACTCGAAGAGCGAATGCTCCAAATGCGTTTTTAATTATACACCGTCCAAGAAGGACGAAGCTTTTTTTGACGCAAATGGAATATCCGCTGTAATTTTTTTACAATGCAATGCAAAAATTAAAAAGATATTTATTCTTAAGAAGTCAATAATACAATACTTATTAACTACTTACATCTTTATGTAATTTACTTCACAATTACTTGAGTGTTTTGAGATATTTTTGGCACGAAATTATTTTTGCCTTGTAATGCAATGACGCGTTTCTTTTTTCGATTCAACTGATTTATTCATGCAAACCAGATGACTGAAAAAAACCATCTTAAGGAAATCGATTGGTATTGTACAATTTTTTGCCGGGCGAAATCACTTAACCGATTACAGAATTGAGTTACTTTTACCTTCCGTCCACAATTAAAACCGAACCGGCAACCTTAACCAAGGCAATTAAAAAGAAAGTCTCTTCGGTCCACATCTGGTTCCTCGTTCGTGATATAAATAGCTAATGATGACCAAATTGATGCTCGTGTGCGGCAGCATTCAAGGATAAATAACAATTAACGCAGGCGAGATTAAATATGGTCGAAGGTCTAGGATAAATAAAATCAAACGGTTTTTCCGGATTGCTGGATTTCTTGGAGCAGCTACGCAAACGCACCTTTTAATATGTATGAATTCAGTTGTTTATTTTTTGCTTTCTTAAAATAAACTTTGAGGAACTCTTTACATAATGACCATGACCAGTCGAAATCAAATCCAACTTATTTCTTGCTACTTTTGATTGTACGTATATTGAAAAATAATTACAAAAAAAAAACACAAGTACAGTAATTTATTTATTACGATAGCTTACATTATTTGCATTAAAATCCGTAACACATACAAAACACAGATTTGCTGCAAGTTGAAGGTGTCGTGATCATTGTTTTAAATTAAATTTGTAAGAATTGAGGATTTTTTCCAGCGTGAGATTCGTTGCAAATGCAAAATTCAACCCTTCGGAACACTTCGGACACGTACTGGAACGGGCCAACATACAATTGTTACAAAAACTATGCCCACATCTCGAAACGTGTATGTTCTTGTCCATCGGAGAAGAACATTTAATACATTCGACGAAGAAATGCTTAATTTTATCCAACGTATTGATTCTTATATGCACTTGTATTTCATCGAAGTCATCTGTTGCGGATTTTATGATATTTTTATTCATCTGAGAAGCGACGCCAAACATTTTAGCCTCGTGAAGCAGAGTCAAATTAACATCGTCGCTGAGGAAAGTGATTTTGTACGCGTAAAAGGAAGGGTCTTCTTTGGACCAAAGCGCGGTTATTTTATAAGTTATCACTTTCTCACTGTTCTTAATTTCAATTTCAAAGGCTGTCTCGCCCCCAATAAAATAAAAATACTTGGCCACCTCGACAGTAGATAATTTGATTGAATCTTTTGCGCTTAGATACTGGCTTGCATGCGTATTTTCCATGTGTTGAACTAACGTCGCCTTCGCTTCTTTCCACTCGCAGTTGGGGATTGGGCAATCAATTGACTTATAGCTGCAAACTTTCTCGTGCTTGCCCACTTCAGCCCAAATTAGATTCAGCTTGCACCCTCCTTGGACATATCGGCAAGGAAATTGGAACGGACTGGCGAACCTTTCCAAAAATGTTTCTCGCAATCCATCTCCAGGACAACGGCCACATACGTAGTGGTTTTCTATCAAACGTATAGGTGGGACCGTAAGAAGGCATTTGCAGACATTGCAGCAAAAATCTTGCAGTATTTCAGAGGTAGCGATCAGTTCTTGAGTGGACGACATTGGAGTTGGGGGATTCTAAAAAAAAAGACATTTACAATTTCACTTAGGTCCGTATTCATAAACAAAACTTATGCTATGCGTTCACTAAAACATTGCGAATATCTATTTATGTACTGCAAAAATTTCTTTTATGGAAAGTAATTGATAAACTGTACTTAAACCCTATTGGTTGTGCATCCGCAACATGTCGAAATGAACTACTAGCGAATTAATATCGAGCACATAGCCTAAGTTTTGTTTATGAATACGAGTTTCAGTTTGTGGCTATGATGGTTCTCATCAGGTATTGCTCTGGTACGAACCGAGACGACTGGAATACTTCCTTCTTTTTGAATCGATTTAAGCAAAAGTTTTTGTATCAACAAATCTAAAATTAGAACTATTTTTTTTCCATACACAAGGGCTCTTATCAGTTTCAGGGGTATTAATATTAGCCGTCGAGCAATCGAAGGGACGGGGTAAACAACTAAATTGGTAGCCACCGAAAACATTGTCGAGTTTGAAAACATTTGATAAAACAAACTGATTAACAACATTGTTCCAGTATGAAACAAAGTGATTAAAATACTTGTTAATTAATATCTATTGGATTTGATAACTTACCAAATTAAATACACTTGAAATTAATTAATTGTAGAACTTCCGCCCGAACAAATCTAAAATCCACAACTAAACTTTCTCCGTGCAGAAGAATATTTCTATTTAATTTCGGAGGAACTAGTACCAACCAATGAGCAAACGAAGGGTGGTGGTAAAGTACCTACTGCATTATGATCCGAAGTTATTACATATTTTGAAAACATTGGGCAGAGCTGAAATGAAAAATTATTATTGACGAATGCATTTTCAATACGGTTCATATTATACAATTTATTAGATTAAGTATTTGTATTAACTACCCAACAAAAAAGAGACGGTTATTATAAGTCTAGAACTGATGATACACAATTAGTTTACAAGGGAACTTTCCCAGCTCGAAAATTTGCTTTGAAATTTCTGCGATTTTCGATTTTCTGTGAATAATTCGGCAACCAACAGAGATAAAAATTAGCGGGGACTGTGAGTTGGACCACGAGCTGAAAATGATCTTCTTACTAGAAATGCAAAGGATTACACCTATAGTCGAGTTGGACCACGAGGGTACACTTAGCGATCGGATTAGTCTAAATGGCAATATTTTCAAAAATCCTGCCGTCCTGGTCTGGTAGGGAGGGCAGGCATAAATCATGTCCTGATTGATTAATCATTATTTAAGTTGTTGGAGAATAAAGATATAATCGTAATTATGCCAAAATTTGTGGAAAATCAAGTGCATAGATTCTGTTACATACATTTTAGATTTTATGGTGGCTAGTGAAATTACTGAAGTTATGCTGAGTGAAAAAGGACCCAAACTATTAGTCAGTGATAATTTCAAATTTTCAAAGGCGCATGTTAGTAAAAGAAAGAAATAAAAATGCCACCGTTGCCGAAGAATCGTGAGGAAGTACTGAAAGTGGTCAAAAACATGGAATTGGTTAAAAAAATTGGGTAAAAAAGATTCAGGAATTAGGGTTTATATCCGATTTTAGAAATGATAGGTAATTACCTGAAAATTTATTTCGGAATTCAGTATTTAAAACCTAGGGAGGCCTACGAATTTTTTATGAATGAATTAAATTACTTAGTTCCTGATGATTCAAGAGTGCAAGCTTTTCCAAAGTACTTGTATAACTTTTATTTTAGTGAAAGTAGTTTTTCTAAGCCAGAAATATGGGCTAGTAGTAACGACTTTTTGCATAGGACTACTAATTCCGGTGAATCATTTCACTCTAGGTTTAATTTTAATTTTTATGCAACGCATCCGAACATATTTATTTTTGTAAATCATTTGTTAGATTTTCAAACTGAAAATTATGTGAAAATAAGAAGTTCCAATATTGTCTTCAAAACACCGAGAAAAAAAATGTTTAAAAAAAATTAACGAAATTGACGAACAAATGTTGCGTTACAAGAAAAATGAAATAACACGATATGCGTTTGTCAAATCTGTTTGTTATAAATATTTGCCAAATTAAAATATCTGTATTGTTTTTACTTCGTATTAGAGAACGTGGTCCAACTCGTCGCGGTAAGATTTTCGGACCCCCTACCGTCGTGGTCCAACTCGTATGCGCCCAAAATTAAAACTATATGGCAAAATATTTATTTTTTAATATCCTAACCCATACATGAAAATAACCTTCTCTTATAATTTGAAAATAGAAACTTTTTTGTTCAAATTATAAGCGGAGGTGATTTTCCTGTAAGTGATAGTTAGGGTACTAAAAGATAAATATTTTGCCATATAATTTTAATTTTTATCTCTATTGGTTGCCGAGTTATTTACAGAAAACTTAAAATCGTAGAAATTTCAAAGGGGGTTTGTGCCCCCTTAAAGCGTTGGGATTTTTTGGTTCAAAATAAAACAACGAAGTCCTTTAACTTTGTTTATTACGAAAGCTCATAAAGTAATTATATGTGATTATAAGTAACACATATTCTTACCAACCAAGTACTTAACCAAGTAAACTTTATATTGTAAACTTTACTTTAAATTAGATTGTAACGAAGCAATAAATTTCTCTAATGTAAGATTTCTTTTGTAACTCGGATTAAAATAATTGTTGCATTTTTTGTCACAACTCCTAATATTTTCATTTAAATTATGGTTAAAGCAAGTTTGACAGATACTGTGGCCACATTTCGGGATATATATGTTCTTGGTCATTGGAGAAGAACATCTAGTGCATTCAACAATGAAACTGTTCATTTTATCGTGTACATCGATTTTTATTTGTAATTGTATTTCATCTGAGTTACCCGTTAAAGATTTGATTGTATTTTTATTCACCTTAGAAGCGACGCCTAACATTTTAGCCTCGTGCAACAGACTCAAGTTAAGATCGCCATTGTGCAAAGTAAATTTACACTGATAAAAAGAAGAGTCTTCTTTAGACCAAAGCACAGTTATTTTCTAAGTTATCGTTTCTTCACTGTTTTCAATATCGACCTCAAAGGCTGCGTCGCCCCCAATAAAATAAAAATACTTGACAACCTGTATGTCACATAACTTGATAGAATATCTTGCGGTTAGAAACTTGTTCTCATGTGTGCTCTCGAAGTGTCGAACTAACGCCACCTTCGTTCCTTCCCACTCGCAGTTGATGATGGGACAATTAGTTGATCTATAGCCGCAAGTTTTTTCGTGCTTGTCTACTTCAGCCCAAATTATATTCAATGTGCATCCTTTTTGTACGTAACGGCAGGGATATTTGAACCGATTGGCGAATCGTTCCAGTGATATGTCTTGCCATCCATCTCCTGGACAACGGCCACAAACGTATTGGTTTTCTACTAAACGTATGGGTGGGACCGTAAGAAGGCATTTGCAGACATTACAGAGAAAATCTTGCAACATTTCTTCATTAGCGATCAAATCTTGCGACGTTTCTTTATTAACGCTCAAATTTTGCATGGACGACATTGTAATAGAATCCATTCTGGAAAATATTTACAATTTCAATCTCCTTGTTTTATATGTACACAGACAATTCAAAAGTAATGGCTCCCCTATCAGTATTAAAATACAGTCTAATCCTTTCTGACCACTGTGATAATATAAGTAGATGGACAATCAAATGAGCAAGCAATTAACAACACGAAATAAGATTCAACACCTGTTTGTTTACCTTTTAGATCGTGACTTAAAATTTGATTGGGGAGACATTATTTAAAATTAAATTAATTAAAATATAAATAATTATAATATTAACGTTGGAAAATTAATTCTAACAGTAATATAGTAAAACAACTGCTTTGCTTATTTGAAATTATCTTCTATTTTGTTCAGATATCTGATTAAAGTGGACGGTCATGAGATTTATCCCGGCACCGACAGGTAATGAAATAAAATGTGCAATAAGGCTCAATTTCGCTAAGTCCTAAGAAGTGTCAAGCAAATTTTTCAATCTCTTTTAAAAGTGGGCGACAGTATGTATACCTACCGTATTATGATCTGAAGTTATTACTTATTTTGAAAACGTTGGGTACAATGAAATGAAAAATTATAGAGGAATGCATTTTCGATGCAGTTTTAACAGAGTAGCTTCAGTTGAAGCTAATTACAAAACTTAAAAGCTCTCTTTTTATTATTATTTTAGAAAAGAAAGAAAGTGTTCCCTATTAAGCAATTTATTAATTTAAATGGAGTTCAAAAATGTAAGATTGGTATTTACTTACTAAATAAAAAAAATAAAGGCTTATTATACAGGGTGTCATCTTTTTGTATAACCGCTGACACACGATTAGCGTAGTCTGAGTATTAAAATATTGAACGAGCATTACGCTTTTTTGTTCAAAATAAAACAACGAAGTCCTTTAACTTTGTTTATTACGGAAGCTTACAAAGCATAGAATCATCTCATATGTGCGCAACGATTGTAAGTTACACAGATTTTTGCGCTTGTACAGTAAACTTTATTTTAAATTAAATTTTAATGAATCCAGAAATTCATTCAATGTATGATTTCTATAGAAACTCGGAAGAAAACAATATTTTTTGCAACCTTTCATACATTTTGTAAGATTAGCGTTTGAATTAACGAATACGCAAGACTCACAGATGCTATGACCACAACTCGCGACAAATATGTTCTTGTCTAATAGAGAAGAACATTTAGCGCATTCGACAAAGTTACTTTTCATTTTATTGGGCACATCGATTTTTATATGTAACTGTATTTCATCGGAGTTTTCCGTTAAGGATTTTATTGTATTTTTATTCACCTGAGAAGCGATGCCAAACATTTTAGCCTCGTGAAATAAAGTCAAATTAAAATCGCCATTGAGGAAAGTAATTTTATACGCATAAAAAGAAGGGTCTTTTTTAGACCAAAGCACGGTTATTTTGAAAGTTATAATTTCTTCACTGTTCTCTATATCGATCTCAAAGGCTGTGTCGTTCCCAAAAAAATAAAAGTACTTGGCAACCTGTACATTAGATAAATTGATAGAATATTTTGCGCTTAGAAGCTTGCTCGCATGTGTGGTCTCGATGTGTTGAACTAACTCCACCCTCGTACCTTCCCATTCGCAGTTGGTGATGGGACAATTAGTTGATTTATAGCCGCAAACTTTTTCGTGCTTGCCTACTTGAGTCCAGATGACATTCAACGCGCACCTTTTTGGACGTAACGGCAAGGAAATTGAAATCGACAGGCGAAACTTTCCAGTGACGTGTCTTGAAATCCATCTCCTGGACAGCGTCCACAAACGTAGTGATTTTCTACTAAACGTATGGGTGGGACAGTAAGAAGGCATTTGCAGACATTACAGTGAAAATCTTTCAACATTTTTTCAGCAGCGATTAAATCTTGCGTGGACGACATTGTAGTCGGATGCATTCTAAAAAGAAAATTGCAATTTCAATCTTCTTGTTTTGTATGTACACAGACAATCAAAAGTAATGTGAACAAACACAAAATTAAAACGTGAATTAAAAGATCGCGACCTAAAATTTTATCGGGGAGACATCACTTTTAGCGCTCAGCGTACATAGTCACTAGAGTTCGGCGTTATTCCTCCAATGAGTGAGATATCTTTACTGCGGTTACTATCCGTAAGAGAAAGAGGGAGTTTACCGCGCTTTAGTAATCAAGAAATTTTTTACTGTTAAATTTGTGACGATTTTTATTAAGTACTGTCCTAATAAGGGAGAGAATTTAACTCAAATAATTTCTATATGATACGATGATGATGACTTACCAAAATAAACACAACACACAAACTGTGTTAACCTTTCGCGAAGAACAATTATAAAATCCCCAACTAAACTTTCTCCCTGCAGAATATTTCCTGGTAATTTCGGAGGAACCAGCGTTAGCCAATGGGAATTGAAAGTCGATGGTAAATAACTAAATCCTAAGCGTCGGGTGTATTATAATCCGAAGCTATTACCTATTTTGAAAACATTCGGTAGAGTAAACTTGCCGAAAAATGAAATGAAGATAATTATCGAGGAATGAATTCTCAATGAAATGTTTTGGGAAAAATATTCTTAAAAAAATACAAAAATTCAGCAGTGTCAGTTAGCATGTTTTTTTTAAAACTGTTTATTAGATTAATTAAGTTTCAAATTAGTATTTATATTGTCTGTAATTATATGAAATTTAGGAAAGCTCTAAAACTAACTTTCTTTGAGATTAAAGTTTTTGTAAAAAAAAGTAAAATGCAATGCATATTGGGACGTTTGTTTTTTTGAAAATAAAAATCCTACTTATTTTCAAAATTATGAGAGAAAAAATTAGTTTGCGAGAAGAAAATTTATACCACAATAAAACAACGATTTATTTAACATTGTTTATTAAGAAAGATGTTGTACACCGTCGTGTAAGTTATACAAATTGCAGACGAGAGATCTTTTTCAATTTTAAATGAACTTTGAATGAATCCCCGAATGTGTTAACGAGTGTTTGGGACATGTTTCAATATTAGCACTTACATACATTAGCGCATAAACAAGTTTCACAGAGACTATACCCACATTTCGCAACATATAGATTCTTACCCACCGGAGAAGAACATTTAGTACATTCGACATAGGAATTATTAATTTTATCCAGTACATCGATTTTGATATGTACTTGTATTTCATCGAATTTGTCGGTTAAGTATTTTATGCTCTTTGTATTCATATGAGAAGGAACGCCAAACATCTTAGCTTCGTGAAGCAGAGTCAAATTGAAGTTGTCGTTGAGGAAAGTAATTTTATACGCATAACTGGAAGGGTCTTCTTTAGACCAAAGCCTAGTTATTTTATAAGTTATTAGTTTTTTGCAAATCTCAATATCAATCTCAAAGGCTGTTTCGCCCCCAATAAAATAAAAGTACTTTGCAACCTGTACGTTAGATAATTTGATTAATTCCTTTGCGCTTAGAAACTGGCTCGCATGCATGGTTTCGACGTGTTGAGCTAACGCCACCTTCATTCCTTTCCATCCACAGTCGGTGATGGGGCAGTTAGTTGCTTTCCAGCCGCAATTTTCTTCGTGCTTGCCTACTTCAGCCCAAATAAGGTTCAACTTGCAACCTTCTTCGGCGTAACGACAAGGAAATTGAAACCGACAGGCGAATCTTTCCAGGGATAAGTCTCGCGATCCATTTCCTGGGCAACGGCCGCAAACGTAATGGTTCTCTATTAAACGTATGGGTGTGACCGTAAGAAGGCATCCACAGATCGTACAGTGAAAATCTTGCAACATTTCTTCGGTGGCGATCAAATATTGCGTGGACGACATCGGGATCGAATACATTCTAAAAAATATTTACAATTTCAACTTACTTTTATTGTTATTGTTTTTTATATAAATTTATAACGTACGTGACCGCCATGAAATTCGCAATTAATGGGAAAATTAGATTTGATAAACAATTTTGAATGTAGCAGAGAGTATGTATAACAATTTAAAATTATTATTATTATTAAAATAATGAATTATTTATTTGTAACTATAAATTTTCTTGACAAGAATCTAATTTTCTGCTTTGTTTTTAAATTACTTCAAAAAGCCACAAGGTTACCAATAAGGAAACACAAAATAATTGCACATTTTAATACAATTAATAAAATAAAATTGCACTGCACTATGTAGAATATCACTGTGTAGTGTAATTTTACTTTCATAATAAGAGCCCCCCTATGTGCGGGGCACGACCCTGAGGTCCTGAGGACCCTGAGGGGGCTTCAATTTACGTGACGGTTCTTATCAAGTGATGCTTTGATATGAAACAAACATTTCTGAATTAATTTCTATTTAATTTAGTGACTTACCTAAACTAAAATCGAACTGTATAAGATGATCGTAGATCTTTTGCGGGAACTAATCTAGAATCAGGACTAAACTTTCTTCGTGCAGAAATGCTTCTGTGAATTTTCTGCGTATTATCAGTATCAGCCAATGAGCAATCCACAGAACTAAATACCAAGTACCTACTGAAAATATTATCCACTCTGAAAACATTTGGCATAGCAATCCGGTCAAGAACAAAAAAGAAAAATTATTTTGGAATACGCTCCTATATTTTAAATATTTGCTCTGGTTTAAATTTAATTAAACATGGAATTGTTCTGGAGAATTGTGGATATTAGAACAGAAAAAAAAATCATTTCCTCATTTATTTTTTGAATTAAAAAAAAGAGTGGAGTAGTAGGATATTTATTACATACATCAATTCATTTACCATGCATGTTTTATTCTTAATTATGTTTTCGTTTTTAATTAATGTGAAAATTCAAGAAAATTAATTCTGTTCAATCATTTTTAATATTGATAAAATAAAACTATGTACTTAAATCAAAAAGAAAATGAATTACGAAAACTTGACGGACATGAAAAACCAAAGTCTTGACTTTTACGGTTCATAAATAAAACACCAATCTTTATCAATTCTTTATTTACGAAGGTTTACAAAGTTCACAAATCTGCTACTTTGAACTAAAACTAAAGGAATCAAGAAATGCATTCATCGTGTGATTTTTTACATACTTTTCATTTAGAACAGAATGAGTAGGACACGCAAACATCCTCTTTGCAAAACCACCGCTAGCGCAAGCTTTACAGATGCTGTCCCCGCATATCCCAATATACGTGTCCTTGTACATCGGAGAGAAACATTTAGGACACTCCACGCAAAAACGCTTCATATTATTCAATATGACCGACCTACCGATTTTTATATTTACCAGTGTTGCATCGAAATTGTCCGTCATACATTTGATAGTTTTCGGATCCATGTAAGAAGCAACGCCAAACATGTTCGCATCATGTGTAAGGCTCAAATTGAATTGATCGTTCAAGAAAGTGATTTGATACGCGTAAGAGGAAGCGTCCGTTTTAGACCAAAGGGCAGTAACTTTGTACGTTATTAGCGCCAGTTCCTCACTGTTCTCGATTTCGATTTCGAAAGCCGCATCAGAATCAAGGAAATAATAGTATTTGGCGAACTCTACGTTCGATAATATAAATGAATCCTTTTCGTTTAGAATCTGACTTTCATGCATCCTTTCAAAGTGTTGAAGAAATTGCATCGTCAATCCTTCCCAGACGCAGCTAAAGTCGAGGCATTTCATTACTTTATAATCGCAGACTCGTTCGTGCTTGTCCACTTCAGTCCAAATCAAATTCAGATCGCATCCTGTTTCGACGTGACGGCAAGGAAATTCGAACTGACTGGCGAATTTTTCTAGCAGCACCTTTCGATGTCCTTCCCCTGGACAACGTCCACATACGTAGTGGTCTCCGATCAAGCGTATGGGTGGAACCGAAAGGAGGCAGTTGCAGAGATTGCAGTAAAAATCTTTCAGCATTTCAGGAGAGGCGATCAAGGCTTGTTCGGATGACATTGTAGTAGGAAATATTCTGAAAAGATGTTACGAAATAATTAAATTTGACTTGCAAACAAAAACAAAGTGTTGACTCACCAGAACAAACGTGACTAAAATTTGAGAGTGACTGCAGTAACAAAGGCTAGAACCATAACTAAATTTTCTCCTCGGTGGGGTTACATTAGCCGTCACAGGCACATTTTGGGGCTCACGGGTATTCCGAGAAGTTGATTAAAGTTATCACCTACCTAAAAACATTCTCCAGTTAAAAGTTTTGCAAAAATTGTGAAATGCATTTTCAATATCGCTTTGGAAATATGCTTCAAATAGTTGAACGTAAATGTAATATTTTGAATTTAATTAAATAAATAAATAAAAATAATTTTAAGAAACACGATTATGTAATCCGAAATAGTTCTTTCGTTTTGATTTTATCTGGTGTAGATAGTTTGATTTCTTAACTTTCCTTTTTGTTGAACATTTCTTAGGTGAAGTTTCGGTTCGCACTATCATCTGAAGAATCAATCGTAAATGTTCTTCGAAACAAATTTTTCTTTTTCACTTTATACAGGGTGTTATCAACCTTGAAGAATCCTTTTCCAAGGTAGACACCACGTGTAAATCACGGGATACGAAATGATTGGAGATTGAGGTAATTTCAGATAATCTGACAATAATTTCGTTTAGTATCGACTTTAAAGTGAAACGAAATTAAAAAATTAATTAAAAAAAGACCGTGACTTCGCATTTAGCGTGAGGGTTGCGATTGAAAGAATTTTAATTGTACCAGAATTCATCAAATCAAATTGTACTAAAATCACTAACATTGTATCTTATGTTATCATTATCATTAACAGCGTTGCCAATAGGCGTTCGCGAAAAGTCTGAACATTTAACTTAAATAATCTCGGAAAGGTCACTAGAAGCAGAAAATAATTCAGTAGAAATAAATACCGAGAAAATCAAATTATGTTTTCATTTTTACTTACATGTATTAGAATTGGCAACACTGGCATAAGCATAAAATTTCAAAAGAAAACGTGAGTTGACGGATTTTGTTAAAAACGTAAACAAAAGACGATCGATCGTTTAACAAATGTAAGGACAAAAAACGGTCGACGATTTGGGTATTAAAAAAAAAACTTTCGTTTCTACTTCGGCGTTAGAAAATAAATTAAAAGCGATGACAAAAGACTTTCGACTTTCTATTTTTCAAAATAACTTTCTTTTTCAAAAAATAACAAAACAAAAGACGATCGATAGTTTCAGAAATGCAAGAAACAAAGGTTTTCGTGGGCAAAAAGAAATTTTCGTTTTCACTTTTGAGTCGGACAATCAAGAGCAATGGCAAAAGACGTTCGAATTCTAATCGAATTATGATTATGAAAAAAAAAAAAACAAAAGACGATCGATAGTTTAACAAGAGCAAGAAACAAAAGTTTTGGATGTAAAAAAAAATTTTGTTTTTACTTTTGAGTCGGACAACAAATCAAGAGCGATGACAAAAGATTTTCGAATTGCAACTTTCTTCTTCATGAAAAAATAACAAAATAAAAGACGATCGGTAGTTTAACAAACGCAAGAAGCAACAGTATTGGTCAACGATTTGGATCTAAAAAAAACTTCTCGTTTTTACTTTTGCGTCAAAAAATAAATTAAAAGCGATGACAATAGAGGTTCAAATTCCAATCGAATTTCGACTTTTTCTTCATAAAAAATTAACAAAACAAAAGACGATCGATTGTTTAACAAATGCAAGAAACAAAAGTTTCACTCGAAGATTTGGATGTAATGAGAAAACCTTTCGTTTTTACTTTTACCTCAGAAAAGAAATTTAGGGCAATGACAAAACACGTTCGAATTTAGACTTTTTTCTTTATAAAAGAACTAACAAAATACAATCAACTGTGAAATAAATTTCGTATAATCGCGGTTTCTTCCTCGAAAAGACACAAAAAACAGATAAAGAAACAAAAATAGATCGATGGTAAAAAAGGGAAGTTTTTGTTTTGTTTTTGTCTAAAAAAGGGCAGGAATCCGATCGACATTCATTTGTTCTTTGTTTTCCACAAATTGCCAAAAATAATATTTTTTCATAGTTAATTATTTTACGACAGATGTCAGCACGAAATGATGGAATCTATAGTGACTTTATAACCACAGTGATGACAATGAGCTAAGAACCGCCATTAAGAGGTTACATTTTAAATGGAAAAGTATTATTTTTACGTAACTGGAATTGATTTAATAAACGAAACTAAGCACTTAAGCTTGTTTATTGACTTTTTAGTGCAGGTAATACAAAATAGACACGTTTACCCTAAAAATACGCAAAATAACTTGACGCCATTATGAGCCAAGGACCACTAGTGTCATCACTGTCTATATAAAGTCACTGTAATAGAATCAACTGAATTTTTATTTATTATAATTATTATTGTAATGGAATAATTAAAATTATTTTCAAATGAAATCACTAGATTTGCTACTAAATCGGTCATGAAATTACTAAATTTTCGATGTCTGCACACACTAGAAGTCGTCTGAACTATCGACAGAAAATCACCAAAACTAGTGACAAAATCACCAAATTGGCAACATTGGTCGTTAATGAATGCATACCACGGTTATAGATATAGAGATAAATGTCTTCCGCGATTTAAAAGTAATTAAATATTACCAACTAAGAACAATAAAAGTCACTAAAAAATGTGGAACATATTTCACCTGAGAATTAAAAGTGTACAAAAATCAAAAATCTCCTTGTAAGTCACTTTTAATATTTAATATTCACTTTTTAACAAGTGCACGTTGAGTTGAGAAAATGAAGAAACTTTCAAAGTTTTTTTTTCTTTGGCATGCACCCAACGTCTTTGCATATTCAAGTTTCTATCGATTGTATTGTATTGTAAAAAAAAACAAGGTATACGATGAAATCAGTTTATTTAAGATCGTTTACAAAACATTGATTTTAAATTACAAGAAACTCTTCATTTTAAATTATAGTTGAACGAATCCATGATTTTATCCAGTGGGCGATTTTTTATCACCGTTCCGTGATACTGGTAATTACAAGGGGGGGATTTAGTGCTACATATCGGGCACAAGAAATATTGACCTGCTTTAGCGCAGGTTTCGCAAAGTCCATGTCCACAATTCGCTACGTACGTGTTCTTGAGCAATGGAGAAGAACATTTGACGCACACGTCATATGAATATGACAGGTTTTCCGACAGGTCGATCTTGAAATTAATTTGTGCTTCGTCGAAATTTTCCATTATGGATCTTATTGTTTTCGTTTCCACGTGTTGGAGGACGCCCAGGGCTTTCGCCTGGTGAAAAAAGGCCAAGCGAACTTCTTCGCCCAGGAAAGTAACTTTGTACGCGTAAGATGAAGAACCCATTTTGGACCAAAGCACTGTAACTCTGTACGTTACCAGCTCGAGTTCCTCGCTGTTCTCGATTTCAATCGCAAATGCTGTATCGTCCCCGACGAAACTAAAATATTCGGCGAGTTTTATGTTTGCCAGCTTGATGGAATCTTTCTCGGTTAGAAATTGGCTTTCGTGCACGACTCCGAAGTGTTGAACTAACGACGTCCTCGTCCCTTTCCATCCACATTTGGGGATGGTACAGATCGCCGGTTGATAGGGGCAGATCTGTTCGTGCTTGTCTGTTTCGGGCCAAATTAAATTCAGCTTGCATCCTTCTTGGACGTAGCGGCAGGGAAATTTAAATAGGCTGGCGAATTTTTCCAATGGTACCTGTCGAAATCCTTCTCCCGGACAGCGACCGCATACGTACGCGTTCTCCACCAAGCGTACAGGAGGGACCGAAAGAAGGCAGTTGCAGTTGTTACAGTGGAACACTTGTAAAATTTCAGAGGATGCGATCAATTCTTGCTTGACCTCCTTTTTGGGAGGATCCCTAGACTGCACCATAGTAGCATTCATAGCAGCAGCATTCATAGCAGCATTAACACCAGAATTCAATCTAAAAAAAAATGCCCATGAGCGTACTACTTCTAATATTTAACAAAAGAAGAATTATGAATGAGCTTTTTTTTAATCAAATCAAATCTTTGACTTAGGACCCCCACCATAGATAAAAACATTAAATAATAGACTTACCCTGATGAGTATTGACTTGTAGGGCAGTTGTTCATTTTGACTGTAGGAAATCTAGAACACGATTAAACTGCGTACGTTCAGAAGTGTTTCAGGTAAACTCGCTGGATTAGCATTAGCCAATGAGCTAGTGAGGGGAATGGAACTTTTAAGAAATTTCTACCTGTAAATAACATCGGTGGACGACGTTTTCTAAAAGGGACTTTGAACTTATAATCTGCAGTTATTGTCTCCCCGAAATATTAAGCAAATTTACACAGTAGCTAGAGGTAAAACTTTATTTATTAATTACACCATTGAACACGAAAGTAAAATCGAGTTTATTTATTTGATTATTATCCATTCTATGTACAAGACGCTTCGTTTTAAGCGAACGCTGAAAGTCATGCAATTGTGGAAAGAACAAACACGTGGTATTTCCTTTGTATACACTTTATGTTTCCATAAATAAGTCTTAGATGATTTATAACTAATAATACGCTACATTTTATAGTAAAGGTCGACACTGACAAATACCCACTTCGCGGTCATGAAAAGCCATTAATTTTTGCTATGAACGATACCAACATCAAATTTCCGTAGAAAAACTAACGCTGCTCCGGCAAACAAACAGATAGTTAGGAATTTAATATTAAATAGCATGTTGCAATACGCGGAAGTATTGAACGATACTAGAACGATTAATTTTATGCGCGGCATACAAATGAACTGAAACTGGAAATCCAGGTGGATTTTAAATCGAAGGGGGCGCCGCATCGTTTCCATTGTTTTCCGCACAATAAAAATAGAATCGTTCGTTTAAAGAAAAATAAAATGCAATTATCCTCGGCGACGGCAATTAAAAATTGTTTTCATCGCCATTTTTATTAGCCTGTAAACATCGTCGACTCTAGCCCGCGGCACTCAAGAAAGAACAAAAATAGAACTCGGTGGAAAACCGCGTTCGTTAGAAAATATGTAATTATAATTAATCGGACACTCTCTAAAATTATTTTTGAGAGCTTACTTGTCGGATATCATAAGAAATGATTCATCAAATTTCCCGTGGATTGTCTTAACTAATAATTAATCAAACATCTCGTCAGATGTCAATAAATGCTACAACATACATCACAGTTTGCTAAGCACAATACAATGACACATCCAACACAAGTCTTATTCAAGCAAACACGTTTAAGGGAGACCTTTACAATGTAAGTAGATGGTTGAATAAATCCACGAGAGAATGGCAAACGCTTGTAAATTGTAATTATGTGAAATCAAGAACGGTACATAATCGGTAATTAAACGCGAAATTTATTAAGCTCTCATGCCGCCTAACAATATTATCAACGGAAATCGCAGGTTTACCTTATTATAAACAGTATGCTTAGCAAAAACAGCAGCTTAATTAACCAAAATTGAAAGTAACTTCGGCGTTTAGATTATCCTTGCAATGTTATGAGATGACGACCGCAATCTTTATACGAAATGTACAGTCGCAACCTCAATTAATGTCATAGGAGCAGCGAATCATCCCTCTTACAGAGACTGACACTGATGTCTCGTCTGTTTCTGCCACCATTAAATTAATTCGAAATTATTCTTAAAAAAAAACCCGAATTTTGGTTACACAAACTTATTAGATTACTTCGTACAATCATTCTAAACAACAACGCAAGTAAAATTGTTTATAATTGACGTCCTTACTCGTACACAAACAGGAATTGCAGCCAATTCCAACTTTTGCCTCGCCGCGCCGCCATCATTTTCTTATTGTCTTTCCAAGAAACGAGTCGCAATTTGGAGTAATATGCGTGCATAATAACAATGAAGTCATAATAATTGTTGATACAAGCAAGCATCGTTCGTTGGTATTATAAAAAAAAATTGTCTAATTTGCAAAATCGTCGTATCACTCGGTCACGGTCCAGCTGTGTTTGTGTTCCCATCGCTCGTTGTTTGCATGACCTTGAACTAAATGCATTGTTATCATAATTACAGAATAATACGTACAGGCCCCCATTGTTAATGGTGGTTCATTCAATTATTTAGCGTTTGAAATGGTCATAGAAAATTTTTTGTCCCAATACGAATGCTCACCAACATGTCTTAAATCAATTACCGGTAAATTCTGTTCATATATAATGAAGCTGCCCACGCGGGAGCGCGGCTTATTTTATGTTCCTACGACGGCCCTGAACTGTATCTCCATGATTGACGAAGAAACGCCGATTCTTGACTTGTACGTACGCTTTATGGCATGCCTCTCGGATTATAATGGTTACGTCATGGACAGCAGGATTCGGTGCTTCAGTCATTCGTGTGTTGGTGTACGTACGCATATCAGCATGAACGAAGTGATTAATGACGGGACTTGAGTGATGTTGGATTAAAAAATAGTTTTGATGACTACCTGGACGAAATATGGTACCATCCAGTTAAAATTGCAACCAAATAGTACAACCTAATCATTTATAATTTTGTTGCAACTAAGAAAAACAAATGAAGTTTAACATTCGTAATTCTGAAACAGTAGTACCTTTTCTATCTATGGTCAAATCACCGACCAGGTGCAGTGAACACTTTCATTACTGCGACTAATCGACGATTTGACTATAGCAAGTTGTATATAAAAATATGTATACGAAGAAATTCGCCAAGCAATTATTTTTAACACGTTTGTTATTGGAGGACGTTTGGGAAAAGATGTGGGCAGTTTTCTTGGTGAAACGACAAAGTATAAAATCAAAATAAGGAGAATCTATCTAGAAGACATAGGAGAAGGATAGAAGAGTCGAACTTACCACCACAATATCTTATCACATTTTAGGCTCATACATACAGCTAGAATAAATAGAAAGATGATTATTATAAAAGGAAAAGTGCAAGGTTATCATTGCTAGAAATTAAAGAAAGAACGAGAGTTGAAGCTGAAGAAGAATTGAACTAGTTGATATTTAAGGAATAAAGACTGCATGAGTTTTACAAGATACAAGGTGGATTCTTCATTAAAAAATTGAAGCAAAAATGGTAGAATCACGCAAGCTTTGATAGTGTAATTAAGAGCATTGTAACGTACGTATAGGGATTATTTCTCAGGGATCAGAGAAACAAGACTGGAAGCCACTGAAAGAGATGAGCTAAGAAGAGGGAACTGAGTGTGAAATACAGAAATAAGAGAAACTTATTGAGTCTGACAACTATCCCAAAACAAGTGCAAACGAGGGAAAACGAAGCAAAGAAGACTTGGAGCGAGGGTATAACGAAGGAAGACATTAGACCATTAGAGGTTTGATTGTGAAGCTCGAATACTATTCGGAAATATGGCCAAGTTAAAATGGTCATGGATGAAGTTAAATGGTAAGGAAAAAAATCATAGATGACGTAACTATAGTAAAAAAATCTATTCGTAAGCTATGCACCTGTCTCCGAGACTTGGCCGTGGCCTTGCTAAAGCAATGATTAATGTATCAATCAATCAATTGTCTGCGAAGAATCAAGAAGTCCTTGACATTTTACGGCAAGCCAAATTTATTTACACATTCCCATATTATAAGTGCAACTAAAACAAGTGCAATATAATAGGATCATTGTGGAAGTTTTATGGTAGGACGAACGAGGATCTGGTATGGTGCCACATGATGTTGATCGATGGGTTTAACAAAGGCAGGAAGTGGAACCGATGCAATTTAAATGCAAATCCGTCGAAAAGGAAAATTTCAGGCGTTGCTGCATCGAAAATAAACACAAACGATTCGTATTTGCATTTGTTTGAGATTATGGGAACGCGCTATCGAACGAGGAAGTAAAAGCCGCGCTGGATGTGATGCCACCTACGCCGCTGGAAGGTCAAGGAGGGCTTCATGAGGGCGGTACACCTGAACCGACAAACACGTATGCAATAAAAGCTGATTTATTAGCGAATTGCGCTTCCCAAACGCAGATCTTCACAAAGCAGATAAATTGTGTGCCCCCACACATCTTCTTTCTTGTAGGTACACCTTCAAAAAATTGAAGGTGCTGGAAAGTGAGTATCACTTGATGTGAGATGGACGTGAAGGTATGAGAAGGAATCTGAAGCGTATTCGAAAAGTTAAAAAATGAAATGACGCACGTTGTAAAAAGGAAAACCTCATTAACATTAGTTGGCGCATAATGAAACGCGCAATTATACAAATTGCATTTGTAGAGAAGCATTCCCATTCATTCATGTTTTTAGTAAAACAACATTTCAATGTCACGATTCCGCTGTGCAGTCTACGCAATAACATGGCGTCATTCACACCATGCATGGCAATACATGCTGCATTGCACATTTTTCTGTCAAATCGTGAATCGGTGTGATAACTCGTCCTTTACTATTAGTATTACTACTAGTGCAAGACGGTTAATGTTTTAACGACCACCTGTGGATAAGTGAAGCCTGTCTCTCAAATATCTCAAGCTTTTTTTTTATTAAGACAAAAAAAATGTTTTTGGAATCCTTCCAAAGTAGGAGGAGTAAAGAATAATAATCTTAGCTTAATCTTCTTAAGTGAAGATTCTGCTTTTGATATCTTTTTAATTTGTCGATTTTCTTACGATGGAAAACATCCTTAACAAGGATTCATTTTATGTTATACAAATGGCATTAGATAATGAAGCATATTGTATTAATATAAATACATTTCTGATATCAATCATTATCCTTTTACAGAAAATGAGATAGAATCCGTAAAGCCGGATTTACGTGGGTTGAAAGGTATCCAGTTGATTAATCGTAAGGTAACAAATGAGGTTACGTTGCCTTTAATAGACGAGAATAACACCACGTAGTTCTTAATTAGGTTATTATATTGTCACTCCACCACTGCGAATGCACTTTATAATAAATATCCAACCCAGGCAGTAGAAAGAGTTCTGTGCATAACTGGCGCGTTTGCTCAATTAAAAATCGCATTAATTTATATGCGAACCGAAGCAATATTTCTCGTTCTCGCCGTTTACCGCATATTATAAATGAATTTTATGAAGTCACTACTTGTTTACCAGATGCAATCTGAACGAATGTATCATGGAGAGAGCATGGGTGGTTATTTACAGTATGTCGCCGGCAATCTATGCAATTTGTTATGTTCTTATATATGGGCGCGCGCCTAAGTGAACACACAATGTACAATTATCTCCGATAAATAATTTATGCACTCTCGTGATAATGCCGTTCGCTATTAGGTACAGATAAACATAAACGCTGAAGTTAGCATAGGCTTATTGTTAATGACCGGCGAGCAATCAATCAATCGTCGTGTCCCTTTCACTTAAACTTTTCTAATTAAGACCTGCCTTCGTAAACAATAAACAAAACGGATGTCGACGATCGTTGTTTCGTTGAAATGTAAATGGGTCGTGTTGCTTTCGCAGACGACTGATTGCGTCTTGGTTTTCAGGCAATACCAAACCTTCAGTTCCTCATGGTCACGGCCATTCGGCGATTAAGGACTTAGCGGGCTCTCTCCTCGGATGCAATGACGAGAACAAAAAGGACGACGGGGAACTTTGGAGCAACGTTGAGGCCCAGACTGCCTTCCTTGGACCTAATTTGTGGGATAAAACCTACGAAACAGACCTTAAGGTATTAATCAACTTGTGATAAGACGTGCCCATTTAACGGTTACCTCTTTGCCAGCCATTCACTGGACTTAAATGTATTAGTTGCAAAATACTTTCCTTTAATCAAATTTATATTCAGAGTGGAACAACAATAATTGAACGTTACTGGTCTTTTATTCGTCGATATTCCATTTAAAGACGAATGAGAGACCGCATGATCTACTTCATCCATAAGAGTTAACGTGCTTGGGTCAATAACACATGGATTTTTTAATTACGTCATTACTTCATTCGTATTGCCGTTACTACCCTAAAATATTACCTATGATTAAGGCCCAGCTGTACAATTCCAGTTTAACTTTAAGCCAAAGCTTAAACCCTTAACAACAACTGTTGAAATAATCGTTAAGCTGGAATTGTACAACTGGGCCTAAGTTATATTGTAGAGTTTATGGCAACAATGGAATGCATTGGATCAGCAGCTGAAACCTTTCCGATGGATTCTTTTGCATCACTTGTTCACACCAATTATTATTCTCTTACCAGCTTTGTATTCAATTACGGTTTTCCTCCTGTTGTTGCCCCTTTCAGATATTGTCGGTCTTGCATCTGGTCCCAGTCTTGTAGTGCTTGCAACTAATACATGTCCCAGTCATCTTCCTCTTACTGGTCTTCCATTAGATAATCTTGATTTATGTCTCAGCCTTCTCATCCTCTAATCCTTTCTAACGTTGATACTGGGGCTGTCCATATCATTGCTTCGTTTGTCCTTATTTCCCTTCCGCAAGGCCTCTTTCTCTTCTTCACTTTCCTTCCACAAAACTGCACGCCGTCCTATTTGCTTTAGTGTACATTCTATAACTCGCTCTTGGCCTTTATTCTTCTTGGCCTGTTACTTGCCCTAACCTCTGAAAGTCTTGTTTGGTCCACTAAGTCTTGCCAAAAATTTTGTTCCTTTGATGATTCCCTTTATTTTGAATTACTTTTCAAATTTGTATTATATCTTGCCCTGGAATTATCTTCACTGCCATCCAGTATTTGCCTTTCCTTTCATTTAGATAACAAGCAGTTTAAATTTAATTATCTAGTGAAGTTAGGAAAGTGAATTAAAAGAAAAATTTGACCACATTGAAGTACCTAAATGTAACATGTTTATATATGTTTATTTAAAGAAAAATAAAAATATGTAAGGTCCATGTAATACAGTACAGAATAATAGAGAGTCATTTGGTGCTTCATTGGCCCCTGTGATTCCAAGTGATCTTCAATCATTGTTGATATGTAGTAAAATAATAAAAGTTTGATAGCAGATCTCAAGTACTACACACGATATTTTGTCTCTTCTCCTCCTCACCAGAATTTTTATGCGTTTAATATTAATATTTCAACTTTGACGTTGTCGGCCTGATGATGGTTCTTTAAACCGAAACCGGTCGTCATAAAATAAAATATCGAGAAAAAGTTGGGATGTATTATTTTACTACATATCATCATATTACCCAATTTTTGGATATGACACATTCAATCATTGTTGTTCACTCTGCGGAATTAGAATAAATTCGTAATGCTTTGAGTACCTACCCCAACCAAAATGAGTAATAGAATAAAAATAAAATACATTTAGAGTTGACGTTTATAAAATAGTTAAAGCTGTACAGCATTGCGAAATTCCTTGTGGTCGGTGCTTGAGGCATTCACCGCAATTTTTTTTTCATTAATTTATTCGTAAAACCATTAATAAATAATAAGCCGTACCTCGTAATTATATCACAGATCAGTTTGCGATGTGAAACCTATCATTAAAGCCATTTTTTATAAGTGTGTACACATTGTTAATAAAATGAATGTAATTTAAAAATTTAATGAGGCGTTTGAGTGCTAACTTTTTTATTATTTATTGCATTTTCTATTCTGTAGACGAGAGAAGCATTTTTTTCTTAAATCTGTAATACAATTTATGTACTTATATAACAATGTTATCTTCACTTTCTTTGGTTTCTATATTATTTTCCACGCTATTCCATAAATGTTCAATTTATCTTTTAGTTTTCACTTTTTCACTTTTGATTACAATTGGGGCTTAGAGATTAATAGCATTTTCCTTTGGTTGTACTGTAGCTAAAAAGAGATGAGAATGCGCCCCAGTGCAGCCAGTAGAAAATGCAAAAAATAAGTTCAGCTTTGTTATCGAACATAAACTATTGTCACTGTCAAATTAATTTGACATTCCGAATTGTATTAACGTTTGACATATCACTTCCGATTCAACCAAAAAAATTTCAGTGCACTTCATCCCTTAATTAATGAACCAAGCAACAAATCACCCAAAATCCTGCCTAATGTTAAAGTTCCTGAAGTTTTTAATGTACAGATTCTTCTGTATAGTAAGTTCGTTGATACTCACCCTTCTGACTCTATTTCTTTTGGTTTTTAGTATGTGGACCTGGATGAGTTCCTGTCAGAGAACGGAGTTTCGATGGACGGACTGGGCCCCCACGGGCCCCTCGTGCCCCTGGGTAGTTCGCATGGCGTGCCCAAGCGGGAGCGCTCGCCCAGCCCCGACTGCCTGAGCCCCGATACTATGAACCCCCCTTCACCTGCGGACTCAAGTGAGTTTCTTCGTAATGCTGGTATTTTGAGAGACATGGTGTTTTTTTGGGTCACTATCGGATATGTTGCAAAGACACAGCTTTAAACTGCCCCCAATTAACTTTCGTTTCGTTCGTTTCAGTTTGTAAGATTCGAAATCAAAGCGATCTTTGTTTATGAAGGACTTGAAGGAACAGAAAAAGAAACTACCTTTTTTTTAATCTACGTTATTTGGTCTGTTAAAGCGAAAATTAATTTTATTATTATTATAATTATTTTTGTAATTCTGATTTTCATCTGGTCAGGCAATTAAAGTTTTCATTAAAACGAAGTGATGTTTTCTCTCTTTGGATGGAATTTTTTGACAAAATAAAAGTACTGAATTCCTTAGATTAGGAACAGTTTAAAGCTGTAGTTCATATACCCTTAATAAATTTTGACTACTTGCTGGAAGGACGATGTTAGGCTCTGTGGTCGAAGTCGGACGAATTCGGGGGGAAAAAATTTATTAAGGTTCAAAACAAAGCAAGTCATTGGTACACCATACTAATGTCTAAAATACAGTTTTTTCTGAAGCTTTGTCGATGGCTTCAAGTTGTCGTGACTTTGATCCACGGACAAGAGCATTTTCAGACGAAGAGCTCAAGCCCCAGCCCATCATCAAAAAGTCCCGGAAAACCTTTGTGCCCGAAGACCTCAAAGACGACAAATACTGGGCGCGGCGCAGGAAGAACAACTTAGCGGCGAAAAGATCCCGAGACGCCCGTCGGATGAAGGAGAACCAGATTGCACTGCGAGCTGGATATTTAGAGAAAGAGGTAACTATTTCTAATCAATCTTCAATTACCTACTTGATTATCTTTGATCATCCTCCTTCTTTGAACACTTTGACGTCATTGGCTATATTCTTTACACGTCTTCAATTACTCTGTCCCTGATTATATTTGATCTTCTCCCTTCCTCCTTTTTTATACTTGTCAATTTTCTCTCCATCACGTCTTCAATTATTTGATTACCCTCAATTACTAGATGATCCCTTGATCTTCCTCCTTCCTCTTTTTCTGTGCCTGTCAATTTTCCTTTAACAATTTTACATCACTATCTATTTTCTTTCCACGTCTTCAATTACTTTGTTCCAGATTATCTTTGATTTCCCTTTCCTCTACTTGTAAATTTTCTTTTAGCGACTTTGTGCCATTATTGTTCATTTTCTCTCCATCACGTCTTCAATTACTTGATTATTCTCAATTATCAAATGATCCTTGATCTTCTGCCTTCCCCTTTTTCTGTACCTGTTAATTTTGCTTCAACAATTTGACGTCACTGTCTATTTTCTTTTTACGTCTTCAATTACTTTGTTCCAGATTATCTTTAATTTCCCTTTCCTCTACTTGTCAATTTTCTTTCAACAACTTTGTGTCATCATTGTCCATTTCCTTTTCCACGTCTTTAATTATTTTTTGCCACATTTTCCGTGGTCTCTCTCCTTCCTCTTTTTCTATACCGTAGTCTTCTGTGCCTCTTTTTTCTTCATTTTCTTCCTTCCTTCTCGTCTGATTCGCCTTGGATAGCTCATTGCTACCACTTGGATTTGGTCTGTTCTCTAGTTAGAATTCATGTTTTGTTTCTTCCTTTATTTTCCCATTTTTTCATCCTTGCTCTCATATGCAGTTCGATTCCTTTTCTTACATGCCATTAATAATTCTTTAATGTGTCCTTTTTCTGTTTTTTTATTTTTCTTATACAGGGCGTTACAATGCTCTTTATTAATCGTTTCTTAGTATAATGCTGTAACCTGCCTTCATCTTGTTATTCTTTCTCATTACTTTTGTTGTTAATTTATAAATTGGGCCGTATACATAAAAGTATATGTTTTTGGGATAATTTAGGTAAATGGAAAGTAATATGTCCTTGTTTTCGTTTTTGTTCCAGAATATGGGACTTCGTCAAGAACTAGAGCGACTGAAAAAAGAAAACCTAATGTTACAAAACAAATTGGCGAAGTACGAGGACGTATAACCTAATTATTTAAACTGGTCTCTTTAAACTCTACATCTCACTCCAAAACCGTCTGTCACACTCATTCAACTCGAAAGTACACATAACACATACACAATCACGACTAGTGTTGATTCGGAACAGCAACCAAACATTTGTATATAAACATACACATAATGTAGTCATCATGTAGTTCTTAAGATTATGCTAGAAAATGATAAAGAAAAAAAATTACATAATATATTCAGTTGGCTAGATCATATGAAGTCATTTTGAATATTTAAGACGCTTGAAGCGCTGGTTCGTTCGTTCATAGAGTTAACGCGTTCAAAATAGTCGTACACACTGTATCAGTGTAGTATTTTTAAGTTCGGATTGTCAATTATATACACGTCTTAACAATTAGATATTTGAAATTTCTATATGTGCATCTAGCCCAGCTTTAGTGTTTGCAAAAAAGAAACGATATGAAAAAAGGCCTCTGCATTGGCAGCTGTGCTCTGTTATTACTGTAGACTAATTGTTGATTGTTTTTATGTTTATATAGTCTATTTTTTGGTTGAAGTTAATTATAGTGGTACTTTAAATTACAGTTAAGCAAAATAGTAGTAGGAATGCTCACAATTTACCGGGATAGGCAATTCGCGTAGTAGGTACCGCTTAAGGAGAACTGCACCGAATAGGTAACCTTAGATGAGAAACTTAAAAAAAATTACGTAGTCGCTCTCGAAATGTACTTAAGTTACAAAATTACAATTGCGTTCTTGTATTAGTTAATTAGTTAGTTACTTAATGAAGAGACGATTGATTTTGTTATTGAATACCGAGTTTTATTGTCACTGTTATGCGTTCACTGTTAAAACAGAGATGAGAGATGTTACACCTTCAGTTTATTGTATTTATTGTTAATCGTTCGATGGATTGTAAACAAAAAATTGAAAGCTCAATTTATGTGTTTAGTTCTTTTTTCTTGTGTAAGTGTACAGTTTTGCATCTCCCTGTATTTTCACACTTTCAAAAAACGAAAGACAAACTTGACTAAAAAAAGAAATATATTTTCATAAATTCATTTATTTTTTGCATGATTTCAATAAATTTATTTTTGTAAAATATGTGTCAATTAAATTAAAAAAAATATATACATCACTATCATAAATTATTCTCAAATAAATCTATCTTTTGTTTTTTATTTTATGCAAATAAGGCCTATTTTATTTTATTTTTTCGTTTTAATCTTGTTTAACTTGGGCGCCTTCAATCTATATTCAGTTAGCTTGGTGTCATCAAGTAAGTTTATTTTGTTTTTCAATTAATTTATATTCATCATTCATCTAAATGATTTGTGGGTGTCCAAAATACCGATGATCGGGGAGATCAATTTGACCTTCAGATCACTCTATATTTCGTCAGCAATTTCACCATCCTTAACTGTACAAAAAAGATATAAAATTTAACAATGAAATAAATTTTTGTTACGCTTCAGTATGTCTACGACTTTTTATTAAAAAATATCGTCTTGATCTGGTCCATTCAACTTAATTTTATATTTTAATGTCTTCGATTTATTCATTCTTCGACTTATCTGAATTATTTTGCACTTTTTTTGTTTCTTTGCAATAACTTCACATTTCAATTAATTAATTAACAGTGCCAAGATCTCTCATTCGTTCACTAAGAGATCACATGACCTCATGACCTCAAACATTGATACATAGATCACTTATATATTTCTTTTTTTTTAATTAAAGAAAGTTTACTCCTTGCTTTCATAATTTCTTTTATTTTCATGTTTTTTTCTTCTGGTACCGAGATCGGGTTTATCTCTACTTCAACGTCATTTTATCTTTTCTGTTTAATCTAACATGGAAAGGAACTTTAATTTTTTTGATTTTTATTAATTCTCTTTCTCTCCGTTAATAAATTATTAAGAAAATTCCAATGAAAAATATTTGTATTTATGATAAACAAAATGGTGCACGAACTTGAAAAATAAGTTAGGACCAGAGTGTTCTTAGTTCTAGCGAAAGGTTGAGAACTATGCGATTTTTAAGCTGTCCTTGATAAGTCATAACAAAATGTCAAGGTCAATATAAAATTAACTGACACTCTTGACAAAGCAATTAATCAAACTGCAAAACGTCACGTACAAAATATATTTTTGTTACTTGTTTTCTAATTTGCATCAACAGGAACTATGAACTTAAATAATAAAGACACTTATTTAGTTAGTAGGGTCGTCTTGTTCTCATCCTTGATCTCGTTTACTATTGGCCCATTTTTGTCTACTGTTTCTATTTTACTTTTTGTGATCACTTTAGTCTTACTCGTTTCTTTTGTGACGTTTTGGTCATACTGTCGTTACATGTTAGACAAAGTCTTCCTTTTCTCCTTCTCTTTTCTCGTCGTATTGCCCGTCGTATTTTTATCTTTTCGAGCTTTTCCATTATTTTGAATCCTTTATTGACTTCCTCGTTTGTTACTTTGTCGCTTTTGGTTTAAACAATTAAAAGGCTTAGAATATTTCAGACCATTCAATCTCTCCTAAATTTTACATCGTGAATTAAGAACCTTTTCATAATGCAGTTAAAAACCAAATTCATTTTCTACTTCTACTTTCTTACTTTTGTTTTAAAAAATTCATTGAACACGAATGGATCGATTTTCAGCGCTGTCTTTCAAGTTCTCTCTTTATTTATTTTTTGAATTTAGGTCTTTCTTACTTTAGTTATAATGTTGTAGATTATTTATTTATCTCATATTTTCCTCATTTTTTTTAAAGTGATTTTTGATCCAGAAGTCGAGAGTGAAACGTCTATCAGAAAGTGTTCTAAAAGTTGTCTTAACCATAATATTAATCATTTATTTGATTCTCTGCATATTTACATATGTTGTCTGACATTATTTAAATAACTGTATATTTTTTTTAGTAACAAAACTAATCCCTTGTTTGCCTGCATTAGAATAAAATAAAAAACAAAAATATAATACAAGAAAGAAAAAGACTGATGTTCATTGACAAAACGTTTCCTGTTTCATTAAAATTAAAATATCCAAGTGCATTTGGGGTGTAAAAAAATGAGCTTTCAATTTTTTTTTGAAAGTGATTGTCCATGGAGTTATTGCTGCAAAAAGAAAAAAGAAAACGTGTCTGGATACGGAACGACGCTGAAAAGAGGATGGCTGTTACCCGTACTTGTATGTTTCAACTGTAAAATTAAAGACCTGCCTTGAAGGCATTGCCTTAAATGTGGAAATTGTATCTTTTATAACATGTATTTATTAAACAAAAATGTTTCCACTAAGTGTATAAATTTTTCGAGGAATTTTAGACGTGAGTTACGCGCAAGCATTTTCAGACGAGCGTTTATATGTATTTATACGAAGATGTTACTGTTAGATGTATTTATTATTCGAGGAAAAAAAACACTGATTTTTAAGAATTTACAAATGTTAAGTGTAAGTGTCCTACTCGTTACATACCACATAGACACACGTTTCGCGTTGGTTTCTTTCTATGCGTATACGCCACACGTTGTAGTTTAAGGCGCAAGTTCCTTGGAGAAATTTCTGTTTCACGTTACGTTGTTTCTTCTGAAAAAAAAAGCTTTGAGTTGTAATACATTGTTGAAGAAAGTTTTTGTCAACTTGTAATAATTGCTGTTGTGAGCATTAAATTTATGAAATGTGTAAAATCTGTGTTTTAATTATTTTTTTTTATCCTTAAATTCTCCTTCTGCCTACCCACGAATAAATTTATCTAAAATAAAAATAAAATCCAATAAACATTTATGTACAAAGAACCGATTTGCAGAGAATTGTTTCCAGTTTAGAAGTATTGGTAATAGATGGAGCACTTATACAGAAAGCAAAATTAGCTACGTTACTTCAAACTAAAAAAAAATGTGGTGGATAAAAAGTTACTAAATTGATACAATATAATGGTTTTAAATAAACATTTATTTCGGAGTGATTTAAATTTAAAATATTATGACGTCAATATGTCGTCGGTCGTCGAACTATACAGATTGGAAATCGATTTGTGTAACACAACAGTTCGCATAATAGTCGAGACAAAGAAGGTAAAATATTATACCATGCGATCAAATAAAAAATTACTCAAAGTTTTTTTCAAATTTAAAAAGTGACATTGACAACTAAAGCTTACGAATGAAAATGAAAATGTTTCTGAAATTTTTCATTACAGGCAACATAGGAATATTGCCGATCACTATTTTCCAGTTTCACTCTCAATTTTAAAAATAGGATTCTAAAAGAAAAGCTTCATTTGCTCTGACAACATCTTATCGTGTCAGTGCAGGTCAGTTTGGTTTTCGTTAAATAATTTGAAGCTGAATTCTAAAAGAAAAGCTTTGATTTGCTCTGACAACATCTTCTCAAGTCAGTGCACGTCAGTTTGGCTTTTGTTAAATAATTTAAAGCTGAGACATTCGTGGCCAACTTTAACTAACCAATCAAAACCAACCTGATAAATTTTTGAATTGAGCATTTGTTATATTCCAAACGAAAAATGATATTTTCTGCCCTTTTCTCTTTCATTTCCTACAAATTAGTTAAAATTGGATATTTTCTTAATGACTGATCGTTTGAAAATTCCTAAAAGCTTAGCCAATAAAGGTGATGTAGGCTTTAAAAGAAGAAATAATGATTTTTTCAATTCCTTCTCTGGTATAAGCTTCCAGTTATGTGTGTTTATTTTCTGTTATTCTTTAATTATTTCCTACTATTATCATATCAATGAAAAGTTTAGATCATGACCTAACATTGCAGTAGGATTGACAAATTGAATCCAGTTTGCTACATAATAAGTCATCCCATACAATTGTCATATCTTCACTAAATATGTTTTCATTTCAATTTTCTTTTGCAGTTTCGTCCTTATTATTAAATGAAATTTAAAAAATATGAACAAGAGCCACCCAGAGTAAACCGAACATCAAAGAAAACTTACTCCAAGACACGTTTCATTGGCGTTTGCTTTAACATGCTTTGGTTTTCTTTTCTCTACCTTTTCTAGCTTTCCTCTTCTTTCTCCTTTTTTTTTGACTAGGAAGTCCTCTTTCATAAACTCATACCCCCAATTAGCTTTGCAGTTTAATTGGTACCATCTCAGATTAAGAAAGAATTTGACATATAAACAAGGAAACTCTAGGGAAAGAAAATTGCAGGTTATCACCATCACTATCAATGATGGAAGACCAGCTGTTAAGTCTGCGTTAAAAATGCGACCGTCATTCCTCCAAGACGTCAAATGTTATGTACTGCTGTGCAGAGAAGGTACAATCCTGAACAGTGGTTGGCCTATAACGAACGAATTGAAGTGCAGGAACATATACAGAGAAGAGGAAAGGAGCGCGTCTCCGTAAACAAAGCAGACCTGGGAAAAGCAGGAATTTTCGAGGACAAGCTTTTAATAAAAATATTATAAAAATAAAATTCGCATCTGCATAGATTACAGAGTGCTAAATACTATCACCAAGCGAGACTAGTTTCCATTACTATATCTTCAGGAAACTATCGACTCACTAGGAAATGCAAAGTCCTTTTCCACGTTGGATCTGGCGAGCGGTTATTTGCAAGTGGAAGTTGAGCCAAAGGTTGGGAGAAGACCCAAAATATTGGGAATTCGGAAGATTCAAACAACTCCCTATTATCCGCAAAACAACAGGATGATGGAAAGAACACACATGGTACTGAAAGATATGTTATCACATTACGTTTCGAGTAGCAAAGCGTTTGGGAGAAGTGGATACCTTCCGTTTTGATGGCCTACAGAGCGGGCAACCATTCATCCATACTTTCTGCTCCACAGTAGTGACATGAGACTGCCCAATGACGACAACCTCACTTCTATAAGACAGCGATACGACTACAGTGAAAACTACGCATCGGAACTAGTCACAAGACGGAATTCCACTTTTGAGGTCTTTCGCCAAAAATTAAAGAAGTCGGCAGAGCAGAGAGATATAGCAATACAAGAAGAAAACTAGACCTACCGAATTCCAACTGGGAGACAAAGTCTATTTGTACAACCCAGCTATAAAACTAAGCCTATCGAGCAAGAAGTGGGAAGGACCGTACCGGACCATGGGAGGGTTAGGTGCTGTGACATACAAAATCGCCAGAATAGGCAGTAGTGAAGAACAAATAGTTCATGTCAACAGATTGAAGTGGTATGAAGATGGAAGGAAGGAATGAGAATGAAGCACCAAGACAGGAATACCCAGAGGATCAAGAGTCAGAAACCGAGTTGGGAGATGACACTGAAATGTCGGGTAATATGGAAGAATTGGAAAGAGCATATTTCGGCGGAATGCCACAACAATTACCACAGAGGAAATAGAACCCTGAAAAGGAACGAAGAACAAAGAACCGCTGAGACGGCAAGTGGTAAACTTCAACCTTAATACATTAGATGAAGTTCAGGAAGACTACCAATTGCAAGACGAAGAACCACCAAACTTGGTGGGTGAAGGTAGCTTCGAGGAAATCGAAACAGATGCCGAAGGACCTGCGGAAGTCCAGAGACAGTAGGGTTAGATACAAGAGAACGAAAAACTTGACGAGAAGACCTACATGAACCAGCCATTGAATGTGGACATAAAATGAACAATAAAAAAAAGATCAAACACACTAAAATATTTTTCTTGTTTAGCTACTCATAACAAATAGACTTCCTTTCTCTATCTTCTTTAGCCTTCTTCTTTTCTCGTCCTTTCTCTAACTTTCAATGCAGAGATTTTTTTGACTAGGAAGTTTTCTTTCATAAACTCATGCCCTCAATTGGCTTTGCTATTTAATTGGCTCTATCTCAGATTAAGAAAAATTTTGACTATCTTACGAGGATGACGATGACGATGAGGCTTTGAATGACTTACCATTGGCTTTTTGCATCAAATTCTCGGCTCTAAAATAGTAAATATTAAAATAATATTGTAAAACAAGGACACCAGAAAGAAACAGAACCAAGATCTACACTTACGTGTGAAGAAATCTACCCACACATTTTTTTTCTATCCGCTTCAGAAGACGAAAGGAATCTTAATAAACTTGGCTTCATAGTAAATGGCCTTTCAAACAACATAGGTTGCTTTAAGGGCCAGTTTCATAATGGAATTTACTTTCAGATGTCAAAACAAACATGAAAACCCAGTTGTTTACACATCTGAATGTGACTTTAGTCTCCTTTAAATTCCATTATGAAACTGGGCCCTTAATCTGATATCTTGTTTTAAAAAAATAACAATCAATGTCAAAAGTGTACTTCTAGTTTTCCTTTCTCTTTTTTTTAACCTTCTCTCTCTTAATTTCTTATTTCATAGCCCAATTACCTCACTTGTCTTCACTGTTTGATTGGCTTCGTCAGACCCAGATTATCAAAGGTTCTTTCATTTAATTTAGTTTGCAGGAGATTCCTATTATTTTTAGCCGTCTTTTTGTCTTGACTTCCTTTTCCTGTCTTTGCTAGTTAATCGCTTCCACTTTTTCCTATCATACAAGGAAATGTTTTTGATCTTGCCTTTTTTCATTCTAATTCTATTTCAATTAGCATTGAGCCTGACGTTGCTGAGTTGCTTACGTTTGTCCTTGTTTCCAATTAGGCACTCACTTCCGGCAGTCTTAAGTTAAGCTAACCTGAAGAATTACATTCGATGGTCAAAGCAACCTGAAGGAGTGAACATTTGACCTCTGGTTTTATAGCTTGCTCACCTACCGACCCATCCATCGGCTAAGTTGAGAGATTTTATTATTTTACGTGCAGAAGAAGAACTAAAAATGTGTCTAAAAAATGTGTCTAAAATATTAGTTGCCAGAAAAAGGTGGCTCACCTACGCCTTTTAACAACTCGCAACAATATTCTATCGGCTCATGGGCCCCCTTGATATCACTTCGGTTAGTCCGCCACTGACATAATTTTTTTCCTTTTGGATTTCCTGTTCTAAATTATTACAGATTTTTACTCTTTTAATTTTTTAATAGTTATAATTTCTTGATACCGACTTTGAATTATGGCAGTAAATTAATATTAAATAAGAATTGTAATTTGATCAAAATCCCTGGGCACTTCAATCTTCCTCGAAGTCCAAAGATGTTGCAACTATTTTTGTTATTCTTGGACTTGTTTATTGCGACGTCTTCGGGGAAGCTTTCCCCGCAATTAAGGACGTTAAGAACCGACATATTTTCTTGTTTATCACTCATTCGTGTGTTTCGTTTCGTTTCAGTGACACCAGCTACACGTAAGTACACATTTCATTTACTCAATCTATATTTAATTTATTTCAATTTAAAAGTGAATTTTCTTAATTATTTTAGACATAATATTCTAGATTTTTTGTGCAAATAAAATTACAATTCAGTGGCATAGAATAATGCGATAGCAACCTACAACGTATTTCAACATCTAGGATACCATCTTCAGGGCATATCTGATAATCAGATGCTTTTAGCCGGCAAAATACATTTTTTGTTAATCTAATTATTATATTTTTTCTTGATTCAAGCTTCGTATTACACAATTTTTTTTACAATATAGTTTTCTTCTTGGAAATCCTGCTTTCGTTTAATTGTTTATTTGTTATTGCTACATTTACATATCAGTCTTCTAAGGCGTAATTTACTTGTGTTTGTAGTGTTTCGAATTATCTTTGCTAACCAAAATACTGTTGACTTTTCGAGATAAAACTAATATTTATAGTAAGGGTAAAAGTGGGTTACAACCGACATACGTGGTGCTGATATCGCAGGATGTATATGTATAGGTTTAAGGGGGGGACGCATCGATTAAACTAATTTCCATAATTATTATTACAAAAAAAGGAGCCTGCGTTAGCAAAATTTGCATACCCTTACGCATGTAACGTCGTATCGTGAGTTCTACTGAAATATTGCGCTGATTTCAGGTCAACGGCCTCTCAGACAGACCACGTGTTAAAGGACTCCGCACGAAAGCTCCGCAGGATTAATAGCTTCGTTCCTGTTGCCTGACGTCAGAAGAAGGATTTCTTCTACTAAAACAAGTAGCGAGATGCTTTAAATCGCATCAAGTAAAAACAATACATGTTATAGAGAAGGGAGGGTGCGATCGACCAAACAAGACGTAAGAAAACCGCAACTTTCAGAAAGCTCAACTTCCTCGACGACAAAAACGAGGTCTGCGTATCGATCGATCCTAGTAAGCTGTGCTTTTGAAAGCGCAAGGGTGGGGGGTTGCGAGTGCATGCTGTTGATTCTACGGTGGCGCCCTCGAAAACGTGATCGTCCGAATACAAAGAGGCGTTCGTTTTCTAGGCCGGTTAATTGAACTTTCGGCGTTAATTATTTTATTAACGGGTGAGAGGTGCTTTCAGTTTCCACCGCCGCCGAATACACAAAGCAAAACTGTGATGTTTCCGTTCGCTACGTGCATGTGCTTTCACAGAAACACCAAGTGGATTGCGGTCGAGCAAGTCGCCGAAAATGAGGAGCAAAAGCAGGTAAGTGCGAGTTTACGGATTGCGTAGTTTCAGAGATTTCAGGGGGAAACGACCGGACCGGTGAAAGTAAACATGGCGGTCATCGGAACGTTATCGGGAAAACATATGATTAAGCCGGAGGTTTATGACCCGCTACCTGTTGAAATACTTTTTCGTCAGGTAAAAGCTGAAAACTCCTGAAAATTCTTTGTTTGAAACTACCGAAGTCTCGATTTTATTTTATTTAAATTTCTTTTTAAGCCATTGGAAGTAGATTAGAATTATATTAAGTTTCATTTTCTTAATAACACATTTCGGAAAGGAAGTTCCTATCATGCGGTTTCTGTTTATGTTTGCATAAAAGTGGGCGAGGCGACGCGACGCAGTGATCCTGCGGACTTTTCACAGTACATCTATGTCCATCTTTTAATTACAAGAGTAAACTTGTCGCTTCCTCTCTAAAACAGATATTTTATTTATCAGAAACACGTACTTATTTTTATTACACATGATTACCTATTTTTAATGAATTTTTTATTGATTGCCTCGTCTTGATTGAAGTTATATTTATATTTGGCTTTTTTTGATCTGCCATACATTTATAAATAAACGTACAGTTGACTTCAAAAAAATCGAGTGCACTTAATTTTCTCTGGTTTAATTCGTTCGTGTCAGTGTCACTTTTGATGTCAACGTGACAGCGATTAACTGAAAGCTCTAATTCCTTCTAAATAAGAGGAAGTAGCCCAACACAGACTGTACCCAAACATCATAATTTGCTAAAAGCAAAAGATGTTTAAAGATAATAGAAATTTTATTTTTTTAAATGCTCTGAAATCCTAGTTTTAAAATTACCATTTTTATTGTCAAATGTAACCTGTTTAAAAAAATAAGATTTCAAATTTGAAAGAGACTGATTCACATCAAAAAATTCTATGATTTTGCATCTTTGACTTTTCAATATATTCGATTTTTCTGCAATCAACTATACATAATATTTTAATTTAATTCAACCTTAGATGTTATAATAATACGAAAGTCAAAATTTATAAAAGAAAGAAAAACAAAAGAGAAACGCTTTTTTTATACCTATACATACTATGAAATTATTGATTTTTTTTAACCAATAATTTTCAGTAAAACAAAACAAGAAAACAGAATTACGAGATAAACAGTACTCACGAAATAAAAATTTTAAAATGAATAAAACATAAAATACTTCTTTGTTTAATAAAATCTGTATACTTTTTCTGTTCACAAAGACACTGTTGACTGCATTCCAAATTAAATAATGCTACTAATAAAAAGTGATTTCATATTATTGTATACAGGCTGTTACAAATTCGAGGCTCACCATTGGAACCTCGGAAACGGTAAGAGATACGAAGTCGGTTAAATTGGGGCAAAGTTGCGTATTTTAGTGCTGAACAATAATCTGTTTTGAAATATCTTCTACGATTTTTAGTTCTTGAAATATTTACGAAAAACGTATTTTTCTTTTTTATTTTTTTCTGAAGTTATTATTACTGGGATCACAACAAAATGAATACATCCTACAGGCACTTTTTTGAGCTCTTTACGATGATATCATTAGATTGTACTTACAACGTTTCGTTTCGCTCTGACCATCATCAACTTCATTTTTTCTTATGGCCGCCATATTGGATTTTAATACCATTAAATAGATCTATTTTTTCTGATGTTTCTACAGGTATCACACATCCCTATTTAATAAAGTGAACTAACTATAAATGAAAGAAACTGTTGAAAATAACAGTGCAAAGATATCGAGGGCGTCATATCAGAAGGGCGTAAGCGCCATTATAATCCTATGCTGATACGTCCTTCTGATATGACGCCCTCGATATGATTTGCTGGGAAGACAAAAACAAAAAAGCTTTGATATGCCTTCGAAGTTTTATTTCGTAGGTACATTACGAAAGTTGAATTTAGTAAAATTTTCAGTTATAAAAATTACCGTTATAAATCAAGAAAGACGAAAATTTAAAAATCTATTATGTTAACAACAATAACTTAACATCAAACCAAATTTAATTCAAACAATATCCAGAAAAACGCTAAACGCATAGAACATTGTTTAATAAAATAGATAGAAGCATTGCACTTTGTGGATCTTTTCATAAAACTCAAAAGAAGTATGGAAGTTGCCTTAATGATGAGAGGAGTGAAGAAATATTAGAATAATAATAATTTAAAACAAAACAAAACGTTCAGAGAAGATATTCGAAATATCCTCCGTTCTTTTCTATACATAAATTTATTCTTCGTCGAATGTTGTTAATAGCACGTTGAACGTCTCTTCCTCGTAGTGAATTAAAAGAAAGTAAAATTTTATTTCGTAGGTCGGCAATGTCGTTAATTGGTTCTGCATAAATTTTATTTTTTAAAACTCCCCACAAAAAGAAATCTATTGGAGAGAGGTCCGGTGACCTTGCAGGCCAACGAACTACTCCCCTATTCCCAATCCACTGATTAGGAAATTGTTCGTTCAAATAATCACAAACAGCCCTTGCATTGTGCGGTGGTGCACCATCATGTTGAAACCATAATTCTGGAAGTCTCCTTAAATTAATATCATCAAAATATTCTTCAAATGTAGTTCTAAGAAAATTTAGATAACGTTCGGAATTTAGATTTTCCTCATAAATAAATGGTCCAATAATTTGATCTCCCAAAATTCCTGCCCAAACATTTAACCCAAATCTGACTTGATTTCGAACTGGCCTGTTGATTCTTGGATTTTCAAGCGACCAGACGTGTTCGTTATTTCGATTGAATAAACCATGATTTGTATATTTACTTTCGTCCGACCAAATAATGTTGTTTAAAAAATTTTCCTCCCTATTGAAGTGATTGCTAAGCCAGTGACACCATTCTAATCGTCTTTCTGTATCCCCAGGAAGTAAAACGTGCGATACGTGTACCTTGTAGCATTTGTAATTGTGTTTTTTCAAGGCTCTCCAAACTTTAACATGATGTGTAGCATTTACAGTATCCGCAACTTGCCGGGTAGAATTGGATGGGTTATTATTAATCTAAAAGAACAAATTATAAAAGAAAATTGAAACAGATAAGGCAGTAGTTGATTAGATTTGTAATTCAATCATATATTTTTATTATTAACTTTATTTCCTGTAATATCTAGTTTCATACATTTTATAAATAACTATTAATTACCTCTTCTAATATTTCTTCGTTCTCCTCATCATTAAGGCGATCTCCATACTTCCTTCGAGTTTTATGAAAAGATCCATGAAATGCAATGTTTTTATCTAATTTACCAAACGTTGTTCTATGTGGTTGGCGTCTTTCTGGGTATTGTTGGAAATAAATTTCGCTCGCTATTACTGAATTGCTATTGTTACCATAATAAATTCTTAACATGTCACGCTTTTCTTCGTTGGAAAAATTCATTGTGATAAGTTTAGACTAATTACAATCGAGTAGTAAACAACACAAGATAGTACGAAGATGTGTCAAAATGTATTTTCTTTTTTGTCTTCACAGCAAGCCATATTTTTCTTTGCACTGTTATTTTCAACAGTTTTTTGCATTCATAGCTACTTCATTTTATTAAATAGAGATGTGTGATGCATGTAGAAACATCAGAAAAAATAGATCTATTTAATGGTATTAAAATCCAATATGGCGGCCATAAGAAAAAATGAAGTTGATGATGGTCAGAGCGAAACGAAACGTTGTAAGTAAAATCTAATGATATCATCGTAAAGAGCTCAAAAAAGTGCCTGTAGGATGTATTCATTTTGTTATGATCCCTGTAATAATAACTTCGGAAAAAAATAAAAAAGAAAATTACGTTTTTCGGTTTTTTGGAAATATTTCAAGAACTAAAAATCGTAGAAGATATTTCAAAACAGATTATTGTTCAGCACTAAAATACGCAACTTTGCCCCAATTTAACCGACTTCGTATCTCTTACCGTTTCCGAGATCCCAATGGTGAGCCTCGAATTTGTAACAGCCTGTATAAAGGGTGTTTCAATAAGAGCGCAAGATTTTAAGGTTCAATAAAACATGGTTTTCTGTAGCAAAGTATTGAAATATTTATTGATTTATAATGTATACATTTGGGAATTATGTACGAAACAAAATATCTTGTAAATGGCCGCCATGGCTTTGCTGGCACATGCATACTCTTTTGACAAAATTTGCAATAACATTATCAATGAAATACCACCACATGTATACAAACTTGAAATACCACCACATGTATACATGTGGTGGTATTTCATTGATAGAGCGCCTAATTTCGGCCTTCAATGCTTCGGTGGTCGCGGGCTTGTTGGCATAAACCTGTGACTTCAGATAACCCCACAGCCAGAAGTCCAAAGTCGTTGAATCGCAAGAGCGGGAAATGACACGACCAGGAGCAAACTTGTGCAAGACAGTCAATGTTCCACGGGCGGTTTGACATGTGGCACCGTCCTACTGAAACCACATGTCGTCAAGAGCAATATGTTCCAATTGAGGTACAAGAAACTGCGTTATCATAGCATGATAACGTTCCCCATTCACCGTTACTGCATTACCTGCCTCATTTTCAAAGAAAAATGGTTCAATTATTCCTCCAGACCACAATGCATACCAAACAGTGACACGTTTTGCATGCATTGCTTTCTGATGAATCATTCGTGGATTTTCTGAACCTCAAATGTGGCAGTTTTGCCTATTAACGAAGACATCGAGGTGAAAATGCGCCTCATCACTGAAAATGATTTTGTCCGCAAAATCAGCATTCACTTCTTGTTGCGCAAGGATCCAATTGGTGAACTCTCTTCGCTGTGCATGGTCTGTTGGCAGAAGTTGTTGAGTCAATTGGACTTTGTAGGCGTGAAGATGTAAATCTTTAGTGAGAAAACGCTGAAGAGTGGCTGTCCAATTCTTGTGCACGATGACGAATCGACGTCTCTGGACTTTCAGCCACACTCTCGCGAACTGCCGTGATGTTTTGTTCTAAACGACCTCTACGAGCTCGTGTCGTGTGTTTCACATCACTAACCGAACCAGTACTTTCGAATTTTTTGATTATTCTTTTCACAGTAGATGAATTAGGAACATTATTTCGACCGAATATTGGACCCACTTTACGAATGGTGGCAATTAAACTTTCATCATTTTGATAATAATGTTTAACAATCAGGACGCGTTGTTCTATCGTGTAATGCTCCAATGTTTACAAACTCCCATCTGTCCACTTTCGATCTGTCATGTCATAATCACATGTCATTGTGACTGTCAAACATAGCGTGCAATTCAAATCTTGCGCTCTTATTGAAACACCCTTTATTTTTTGATACGAACTAAGGGGCAGTCTTAAAATAAAATTTAAATGTAAAAATAATAAAAGAATAAAATTTTTAATCATAATAATGATAATAAATACACCGGCCGCCACTGATAATAATCGTTACTTCAAAGCAGATATACACAGGTTACAAAAACCTGAAATCGAACAAAATTTCCAAATGGTAAAATAAAACATAAAAAAAATTATAGGATTCTAATGAATTCCCCGAGCCTCTGGACAGTTGTGCGGCGAAGAGTAGCTCGAGAAACTCCACTGCAATCAGACCAACCTGTCCTAGTTACCTCGGAATCAATCACAGTAGTAATCAAATAGTTTAGGTCGCGACATCTTGCGGTCGATTTTTGACCTAACGTTGTAGGAGAATTGACAAATAGGAATCTAATAAGTCATCCCACACAAGGCAGCCAAAACTTGCTGTCAAAGCATATTTGAAAGTTTAGAAAGTTGTTGCTAGTCGGTTTAGATTGCAAGCATCCTCCTGACAGCTGTTTCAGCCCTACTTGGGGTCTCTTCAGCGTAAGAATCGACTTGCAACAAATTTCTAAACTTTCAAATATGTTTTGACCACAAGTTTTGGCCGCAAGCTCCTCCTGACAGCTGTTTCGGCCCTCTTTGAGGCCTCTTTAGCATAAGAATCGACTTGCAATAAATTTCTAAACTTTCAAATATGAAAAATAGCGAGATCCTCCATGCCGTTGCGGAATACGGAAATATTAGAAAAATAATCACTTATGCAGATTGATTGTTTATTTTTCTAATCTTTAAAATATGCTTTAACTACAAGTTTTGGTCGCCTCGTATGAGATGGCTTATTAAGCAGCAGCCTGGTTGTTATTTGCTATTATATTTGTTATGTCAAAAATCGGCCGCAGGATGTCGCGACGTAAAAAACAATAATAACCAGACTTCGGACATTTCGGAGCGTTGCCACGGTTAAGCAATGTGAGGACCAATAAAAAGTGGCCATTCATTGCGTAGCCATGGCAACGTTCCGAAATGTCCGGTCTGATAATAACAAAGAGATAAAATTGGTGTTGTTAAGCAATAAACATATTTGCAATCGTTATTATTACCTACGTTACATTTTTTATTAACTGGTCATTTGTTATGTAAACAAATCTTCTGTGATGGCAAAGTTAAAAAATGTCTCTTCTTATACAGGGCGTATACCGAGTTGTTTCAATAAATATTTTTCAGTAAACATTTGTATTTGCCCGCGGTGGTATACGTGCCCTTTTCGATTCACATACTTAAAAGCATTTCCATTTCCGATTATATTTAAAGTCCCAGCAGTTTAATTATTTTTGACGCTGTGTATTACCTACTGATGATTGTAAGGTAAAAAGCCTCCCGACCTACTAAAGTAATGGTTAGGAACCTGCACCCTTCAACTATTGCAGAAGAAATTGCCGAAGAATTAAGAAAGAAACTTCACGATTAAAGGAGTAGTATAATAACTCAAGAGAATTGTCTGTAATAATAAGGTAAACTAAAACTCCAACCTGTGTTAAATGTGCAGGAGTACACTTAACTGCAGATTGTACTAAAACTAGAGTTACACCAGCCAACTGCTCTGAAACTCACTCTGCTAGTTACCGGGGATGTACAATTGCAAGGGAATTACAGAAAGGATGAGAAAACGGTATTAAGACCAAAAAAGTACTCCTCAACCAAGACCCGTTGTCCCTAATATGGTCAGAATTGGGGCATCTTATGCCCAAGTCGCACAGCAGAATCAACACCTCTCCCATCAACATCTGAACAATCTACGATGCAGCTTATGTAGAATATGATGAAGATATTAGATCAAGTCAATGTAAGACTCGACAAACTAGAACCAGGAGCACTGGTGCTACACCTAAGGCAAAATAAGTTATGGATCAAAAAGACCTACGTATTGCTTCTTGGAATGCCAATGGCATTCTAAATAAAAAACACGACCTTGAAGTCTTCTTAAACAACCAATACATACAATGCGATCGAAAATGATTGAGCGTCCTTCAAAAATACTATGTACTAATTCCGATATGAAAACTCAATTAATAAACAAACCATGCACAAGATACGAACGCTATTGATTGTCACCCGACCTTGAGTATTCAAAAACTCGAAAATTCTCTAGGCCGAAGGCAACGTGCGTCTAAATAAAAACCTGGTCAAGTGGGTTGTGATCGAGAATTTATCCATTGCATTTACATAGCAGAATTACTAAATGTAGCCTACTTGACTTATTTAGACACTTGTTAGTTTTGATCACCTTTTAATTGTGTAATGAAAATTTGCAATAATAGTATATTACATATCGAGAGTTGTAAATAGCAAATTACTCACGGTGGAAAAGTTGCGCATGAGCCGCGCAGCGGCGAATGCAAGTAATTCCACAAGTGCGTAATTGCTTTACAACTCGAGTTTTGTACCATACTTTATCTACGACCACAAAAATTACCTTATATTCAAGTTAATCAAAATAATCAGCAATGACACTTGCAATTTCGACGACTGTCAATTTAATGCGATGCGGCTACGTAGATCTAATTATAAGCGTGCGTAAAGTAGGCGAGTTGTGCGTTTCTCTTACTTTACGCACGACGTTTGTAAACACCGGCTTGCTTAGTTTATGTATTGTACGTAATTGGTCATTTACAGTAGAGGTCGTAGATAAAAATAATAAAGTTCTATTTAAAATAATGAAATTGACAGCCAGCAACTTCCGGTATAAATATTTTAGTTAGAAGATTACCGGTATACCAGAGAAAGAAATTATTCATCTGCTCAAATTATTCATACTTTTAAGCAACGATCCCTTTCTTCTCTAAAGCTTTTTTGTTATTATAGCAATTTCAAGTGATTTATCACACCTAACAGTAAAATAAATAGTTTCAGTTCTTTCATTTTGAAATTTGCCACCCCCTCGCCCATTTACATTTTTTATCACAATTCTTATTACATAGTGATCGCCACGCGTTAGTAATTGTAAACCTAAGGCTGATGTCATTGCAATCGAAATACGCTCCACTTTAGATAAGAATAAGCTCAGCTAGGCGCAGATATCGTCGGGTTACTGGCAAAACAAGATAACTCCATTTTTGGAACTTTTGAGAAGTCGTCCTTTCATGGTTCAAAATTGCAGTTTGGAGTTGGGAGTTTTGGCAATGCTAATTCAATCAACACTCATTTTGTGAATTCCGCACAACTCGATGGCAATAATTCTGGTGAGGTAATTGATTATTATATCAATAACTCAATTGAGGGTATTAACTTTACATTTTCCCCCGTCACAGAAGACGAAATTTGTAAACTTCTTTTAGGCATTACTAGTAAATCTTCCGGTGCTGACAATATAAATATTGATCTTCTTTACTTTTGTTGCCCATATCTTTTACCAATCTTCACACACATCATTAATTATTGTATATCTAACGGAGTCTTCCCCAGGAGTTGGAAAGAAGCGAGGGTTTTGCCTTTACCTAAAGTTAGCAACCCAAAACACATGACAGATACACGTCCTATTAGTTTATTGCCAACACTCTCTAAAGTTCTCGAAAAAATAGTAGACAAGCAATTGAGAGATTTTCTGGTCGTTCATAACATTATTCCTGAAAAGCAGTCTGGATTTAGGTCGCGTTATAGTTGCTCTAGTGCCTTAACTACCATTATTGATGATATTGTCACCGCTCTAGACGACAATGAATATGTAATCTTAATACTTCTCGACTACACCAAAGCGTTTGACCTTGTCAATCATGAGATTATGCTCAGTATACTCAAATCTATAGGTCTTGGTATCAATGCTTTGAATTTTTTTGTTAATTACTTGCGTGGTAGATCTCAAAGAGTTTATTTTAATAGAGTATTATCTGATTCTCAACAAGTCAACTGTGGTCTACCGCAGGGATCAATCTTAGGGCCGTTATTATATTTCATTTATACCTCTTCATTTACTAGAGTTATTGAGCACTGTAACTATCATTTTTATGCTGACGACACCCAGCTGTACTATTCTTTCAAAGCTGATGATATCGCTCTAGCTTGTGAACTTGTTAATCAGGATATTAATAAACTCGTTGAGATTTCTAATCAACATGGATTACGACTTAATGCTGCTAAAACTTGGGTTTTGCTGTTTGGTGGAGGTAATTCCCGTGAAGACGTTGTGAAAGCTTTAAACTTGCATTTGAACAATTCTCCTCTGAAGTTATCAAGCTGTTCCAAAAATTTAGGCTTATATATTGACTCTAATCTCAAATTTACCACTCACGTCCCAAATGTTATTCGTAGAGCTTATACTAATCTTAAATTAATTTATGTTAATCGGCATTATTTAACCAAAAGTATTAAATGTATGTTATGCGAGACATTAGTTCTTTCACATCTCAACTATTGTGACACTATTTTAGATTCCTTTCTGAGTTATTCGGACTCAGCCCGAATTCAGAGAGTTCAAAACTGTATGCGACTTATTTTTGGTATAAGACGCAGGCAGCCTATTTCACATTAATTGAAGGATTTGGAGTGGCTAAATATGAAAAATAGAAGATTTTTGCACACTGCACAGTTTTACTTCAAGGTTCTCACCCATAAAAGTCCACCTTACTTATACGAGAATAAAATCCGATACCGTACGGACGTTCATAATATCAATATTAGAAATCGCGGTCGCCTGTTCATACATAAGCATAAAACAGAGTTTTTTAAGCGGTCTTTCTCTTATCGTATAACGAATATAATGAACTCCCTTCCGCAAGAACTTTTGGAATTGAGTCCCTTTATGTTCAATAAAAAGTTAAAACTAATGTTGTTGCATGGGCAGTATCTCTAGGCTATCGAAATTCATCTCTTTACACCACAGAAGTTTCAGTAATTTAATGTAGCTAATAGTTTAAGTTTATCGATGTGTGCCATGTCATTTAATTTTTTTTTATTTGGTAAAAATTGGTCCGGGAGGAAGATCAGAGATCCAACTTTGTTGGTTCAACTGATCCCGAACCATTTAAGCGTAAGCTCTTTCTCCTTTTTTTTTGTTTTTTTTGTATCTATAGAATATGTACCTATTTTATGTAGGCTTATGCTTAATAAAGATATTATTATTATTATTATTAAATGGAGTTATTTCGACCACTTGTTTCTCCTGCCTTAACATTTTGTTTTGATTTATATGGTTTTAATAATTTTATAAGTATGTTTTTTGAGCATTTTTTAATCTAATGGAGCACCTAACTCCGAATTGACAACAATTGGAGTTAACTTGTTTTTGCATTAACCCGACGATATGTAGACTTCCTTCGATTCTTCCTTTTCATTTAATTCATTCTTTATATTGGTTACGTTTGCCATTTTTTTTTATTCAAACAAAATACTCCGATATTGGTAAATGAAATGCTATGTCTTGTTGCACAATGTTTTTTATTATTCCAACGACCGGTTTTCAAGTTATATATAAAATTACACCTAAAAATAAATAATTAATAGTAATTGTCTTAAATATGTAAATATTAAAATTACTTACTTAAAAACTATATAATAATTTATAATATTAGATTATATATGTAATATAAAAATGTTTTAAAGAATTTGACGTAATTTTTTTGTAAAACTTGATGTATATGAGGGTTGTTAATAAACAAATTTTTTATTTTATTATATCATAGACGTAATGATCAGTCACACAAATTCCATTGAATTGATTTTAGAAAATTATCTGTGCTAGAGATGGTTTGCTCATTAATAATATTAATAGAAAAAATATTTTTATGTAAGAAAATTTCTAAATTCTCGGCTATGTTTAATTTATTTCCTTTATGTAAATTATGTAACGATTTTACGTTATTACAGCGATCAAAATCGTGATCTGTTTCTGCCAAATGTTTAGCAAACGTGGAATCTAGTTTGTTTAAACGTAACGATCTTAAACGTTCATTAACTCTAATAAGCAAACTTCTTCCAGTTTGTCCTACATATGTAGCATCGCATGAATTACATTTTAAAGAAAAGACACCATTTTTAGAAAAATTATCTAAATGATCTTTGTTGTTTGAATATAAATTTTTGAATGTTAACATTGTAGAATAAGAAACATTTAATTCTAAAGAGTTTTAGAATTTTTAGAAGGTATGCTTCTCAAAATGACAAAAACTATAAATACTTTAATCCGTCACTTTTTGAAAGAATAAATACCTTTCAAAATGACAACCAGAATAATGAGAATCTTTTTTCAAATTCGTCGCTTCAAAATGAAAATATAAATCAATTTCCACAGTATTCAAGTTTATCAACTGTTCAAGAGGATTATGAACCATTATAAGCTACAACTCTTATTTTGCCAACCAAGAAAATGAAGACATTTCCACATGTTCATATTCTACAGAAACTCACATTATTTCTGAACAAAATCGTTTTAGTAATTACCAATCATAGAATAAGAAGGATTATGAATCTTCAAATGGTGTTTTTCAATTTGACAGCTTGATGAATGATTGCAGTACTTCAAGTTTATCTATTCCTAGGAATGAAGAATCACAAAAGAATGAAGTTATTTATCAAAATTCACACATTAATGCAAGAAAATTCTAAAACTCCATCATGTTACTTTTCTATTCCATATGTCGGTCCTTCATCGAATAAAATTAAATCATTCTTAAAATCTTTAGAATTAAATGTTTCTTATTCTACAATGTTAACATTCAAAAATTTATATTCAAACAACAAAGATCATTTAGATAATTTTTCTAAAAATGGTGTCTATTCTTTAAAATGTAATTCATGCGATGCTACATATGTAGGACAAACTGGAAGAAGTTTGCTTATTAGAGTTAATGAACATTTAAGATCGTTACGTTTAAACAAACTAGATTCCACATTTGCTAAACATTTGGCAGAAACAGATCACGATTTTGATCGCTGTAATAATGTAAAATTGTTACATAATTTACCTAAAGGAAATAAAGAATTTAGAAATTTTCTTACATAAAAATATTTTTTCTATTAATATTATTAATAAGCAAACCATCTCTAGCACAGATAATTTTCTAAAATCAATTCAATGGAATTTGTGTGACTGATCATTACGTCTACGATATACGAGGGTCGTTTGATAATTAGGGTAAAAAAGCAAGTTAAACATTTTTTTTTAGAAAAATTCAATTTTATTTTTCAACGTAGTCTCCATTGAGGGCTACACACTTAGTCCAACGAGATTCTAATTTTTTCAAACCGTCAGAAAAGTAGCTTTTTTCAAAGACTGCAAAATATTCATTGATGGCGACGATGACAGCTTCATTAGACGGAAATTTCTTCCCACCAAGCCATTTTTTCAAGTTTGGGAAGAGAAAAAAATCACTCGGGGCTAAGTCCGGAGAATAGGGTGGATGGGGAATTAATTCAAACCCTAAATCATGAAGTTTTTCCATTGCAATGATCGACTTATGCGATGGCGCGTTGTCTTGGTGGAACAGAACTTTTTTGCGCGCCAATCTTGGACGTTTTTGTTCCAGCTGTTCTTTCAAACGATCCAGTAAAGTTGCATAATAGGCTCCTGTTATTGTATTTCCTTTCTCCAAGTAATCAACCAGGATTATTCCTTGTGAATCCCAGAAAACAGTGGCCATTACCTTCCCAGCTGACAAAACGGTCTTCGCCTTCTTCGGTGCACTTTCACCACTCGCTGTGCATTGTTTCGACTGCTGCTTTGTCTCAGGAGTGTAATGATGTACCCATGTTTCGTCTACGGTAACGAATCGTCGCAAGAAATCTTTCGGATTGCGATTAAACATTGCCAAACACTGCAATGAAATTTCCTTTCGTGTTTGTTTTTGGTCGCTAGTCAACAATCGCGGCACCCATCGGGCACAAAGTTTTTTCATGTGCAATTTCTCGTGCAGGATATTATGCACCCGTTCAGATGAGATGCCTACAGTCTCAACAATATCGCGTACTTTTATTCGACGGTCTTCCATGACGATGTTTTGGATTTTTTTCAATAATATCGGTCTTAGTGACTTCAACTGGGCGTCCAGAGCGTGCTTCATCTTCGGTGTTCATTCGACCACGTTTAAATTCATTTATCCAAAAATAAACTGTCTTCAGCGACGGTGCAGAATCACCGTGAACTTCATTTAACTCCGCTTTAATCTGAGCAGCCGTCCACTTTTTCAAATAAAAATGTTTTATGACTGCACGAAATTCTCCTTTTTTCATTTTTTTGTTAACAGCTGCAGTGTACACTTCAAACGTCTACAGAACAAAAACAATGCTTGACTTTTATTTCAAATTTGGCATAATCTTGTTGGAAGGATGACACTTGCTAGCTGTGACGTGACCATGCCAGTAGTGCCGCCATCTCATAGAAATTTACCTGAATTATCAAACAGCCCTCGTAATAAAATAAAAAATTTGTTTATTAACAACCCCTCATATACATCAAATTTTACAAAAAATTTACGTCAAATTCTTTAAAACATTTTTATGTTACATATATAATCTAATTTTATAAATTATTATATAGTTTTTAAGTAAGTAATTTTAATATTTACATATTTAAGACAATTACTATTAATTATTTTTTTTTAGGTGTAATTTTATATATAACTTGAAAATGCCTTTATAAAAAGGCGACACCGGTCGTTGGAATAATAAAAAACATTGTGCAACAAGACATAGCATTTCATTTACCAATATTAAATTATGGCTACAAACAGCAGGAATAACTTCATCAATTACAAAAATACTCTGACTTCAAGACATGACTTGTCTTAGTTCCATTCTTCCTTCTGGTCCCCTTCTTCTACTTGCCTCTTTTATCTTGTTCACCATGGCTCCTTGTTTTTTTTTTTTCATCCAAACAAGATTCTTTGGACTCAAATTCTCATATGATGTCTTGTCTTGCTTTCATTCTTCCTTTTCATCTTTCATATGATATTATCTTTTTCTACATGTTTTTTTACCCTGTCTTTCTTTTTGCAACCAAACAAAGTTCTTTGGGCTCAAATTCTCACATGATACTTACTTCCATTTTTCCTCTCCATCGACGTTCTTCTATTACGTGTATTATCTGTTTCTTTGATTTTATTTGGCATGCTCTTCGTTTTTTTTTCCTTCAAACAAGCTGCGTTGGCTTCACATTCTCACAAAGTAACTTGTCTAGGCGCCTGCTAAAGATAGGTAGATAAAGTTTTATTCTATCTGTGATATTTAGTTAGATTCTGGCTCATTCTAATTCCTCTTGCGTCAAATTTTTGTCCGTACTTCATTTCCTTAGAAAAATGTGTAGGTAGGGGAGGAGTTAGATATAAAAATTCTTACGTTTACGTGATGAAATTGAAAACCTAAAGCATCTACGATCTTCTTCCATTCTTCTTTGATATCCATAATCTCCTTCTAGTTGGCGATATTAATCGTTTCCTATTTTCTTCCACTCCTTTCTACTATTTTGTTCCTTTTTCTCTACGTCGACAGGTTATTTGGCGTTACATTCTTATAAGGTCATTAAGTTTTTTTGAAAGTCTTTCCTCTTGCATCAATTCTCTCGGAGCTTAGGGCAAAATAAATCCGATCTTTGATCTTTACCTCTACCAGTACTACCACTACGTTTAATGTAAAATTGATTGATCATTCGATGATCTGGATGGACATGAATAAAGAATCTGATTTGTTTCATTTGCCTTAGGAAAACTTGTTTTTTTTTGATAAAAATTAGATGTGTCCTAAATTCTGGATTGAATAATCACCCGATCCAAAACAACACGTACGCAAAATCCTAGTTAGTGTGTCAGCACACACATGCGGGTGTAATTATCAGATTTGCGTAACGTTCGGCGATCTAGATATGCCCGCCTCTATTTGTTCAATAAAGAACGTTGAATTTCGCCGGGCGGATCAACCAGTTAATTAGTCGTGTTTTGCACGAGTCCATCCATTGCCGACTGCCATTTATTTCCTTATCAGTTTTCGTTATCTGACTGAGAAGTGCGTTATTTGTTAGTTCTTGCTAAGCCTCAATCTGTCGTGTATTTCGTACGTACCTGTTCGACACCCAAAAATAAAGGGAAGACATAACAATCGTGCTCGTGCGTGCTGAATATTCAGTCAACTATTTTGATTTCATGGGGGTTGTAACTGCTTCACTTGTTCATTTATTAACATCCGAGTTTCTTCTCTTTGGTAGAAAGGTTACAATGGATTATCACAGTGACTTCTGTAAGGATTGTAGTGACTGTGAATGAATTGTTCCCACTAAAAAAAAAAAAAAATAGTGCAAGTTCATCTGCAAATGCTAATATCATCAGAACGGTAAGTTTGGAGTTTTCAAAAAATTTTAACAGGAAGATTTCAAGTATCTTCGAGAATGTTGAAAGTTGCAGTCATCCTCAGTAAGTTTGGTCAAAAATTATTGTTTCGCCTTTACTACAGAAAGTTTGCACTATAAATAAACGCTCCTTAGTCAAACCAACTCAATTAGTTAATTTAAGTACTTGAGAATGTCTTTCCAAGAGGAAACCGCGGGCGAGCAATACGAAAATAATAGAAAAATATTTCGGAGCAACGAAACTTATCTTTTCATTTGCAATTAAAGAAAAAATTGCTACAAATCTCCTGGTCCTTTCGTTTTTGAAAATTCCTAAAGAGTGGTTTTACTAAAGTTTTATGAAACAGGGAAACACCCCCTGACGTCAGACAGCAATCGCACATGAATACTTAATCGAGTCAGCTCGTAATTAATTTACGCGTTAATCAATTTCGTGTCGACTTCGGGTCAGATTAACACACCCCCGAGGCAAGACCATGAACATTTAAAGCGCGGCGGGTGGCGGCGTTTTCTCCGTTCGGGGAAATACTTAGCCGAAAGCTCGCCCGAAGTGCTCATGTCATCACTGGATTCACGCAAGGGTGACCGCGTCGTTTCAGGTTCCGTTCGTTTGGCCGGAAGCGCGCGGGGGGGTTGGCCGGGGGTGAAATGTGTTGTCTATATACGTCACGACGCAGAGAGGACTAGGACACTGACTGCACTTGCTGACGGCTACCGGCGACGTGCATTGTTAATCATGACGGTGATATGCAGCGAGTTTCTTTACTGAACAGAGAACGTGACATAAAATATGGTTTTACTTGCGCGTGTCAAATTTCTTCAGCTGAATTCAAGTTTCATGGTGAACTGATGGGGTTAAGAGGAATATACGGGTTACTCACGCCTCCCGGTAGAATTGCAATCGGTTGCAACTTTGCTGCACATTGCTGTAGCGGTTTTGTATCACCACCCCCGGTCACGATAAGTAGTCAGCGGGGCATGTTAATTTTAACGCCTGTGATACGCAGAACAGGCAGTGACCGCATGCAATTCTACGGCGAAGTCTGGCGTGAATTATATGGAAATTACGTTGTCTTTATTGGCAGGGTGAAACATGGGGATGGATCTTTGGAAATCGACTAGACCAAACCAGGCCTCGACGTTATTCAAATTTATTTGCCTTTAGCTACAAAATTTGATCTATTTTGTGGAGCTTTAACAATCAATTAGTTTAATCTGGTGATTTCAACGCAAGCCGCGAAAAATTAACGTTGCCTTTAACAACAGTCTCATTGGGAAATATTAACATTCAGAGGTACCGATTTAGTTGGAGGCAACTATACATTAATGCGAGCTTTTATGGGTTATGGCGCACTGTTGTCATTTCATCATTTCAATCCAATCTTTTTTTTTTTAAATAGTTTCGCGAATCTGATCCGAACGACCTTTGTTTATAAAACTTCTAATTAAAACGTCGTCGGTTATTTCCACGAGTTTCAATTAAATTTCCCGACTATGAACGGAAAATCCTGCGCCAGTCCATATTATGTACTTAACCGCGAGCGGAATGAACCCGATAAAAAGGAGGGAATATAAATGTGGCTACCCTTAAGAGGAACGTCATTACGATTCGGAGCGTAATGATGACATACGTGGGGTGAAAATGGATTTTTTTACGTGGCGAGATCAAAGCGCCAAGATCAAAGGGAGGATTTATATGGATATCTTCGTGTCTTTATCGATCATTCCGGCGGCGCCCTTGCGGTCAGATGCGGGGGATGTTTCGTTTTTCTTGCCACGGCGTGAAGTTTACAAAACGTTTGCAATTTGAAGGAAGAAAAAAAATCTATCAGATCGCTGAATCGTATGTATATACAAAGTAATTTACGAGCTTATTGGATGTTATCCGCAGAGTAAATACCATCCACATGGTTAATTAACCTACGGCATTACACGATATGGATTAGTGCAATAGTAATTCCGAGTACCAACCATTGTCATTACAAAGCAAATAGTAGATATAATTACAGCCGAAATGCACGCACGGAATAAAGCTGTGCTTTCGAAATTCAAGGACGTCCACATTTTTATAATGCATTTAATTAAATGCTTTGGCTTTCCAAATATCTCTTCCGTTCAAATCTCATCCGTTTTTTTTTGGCTCAGAGAAGCACACAATATTTCAACATAATAAATAACTTTACGATAGGCGTAAAAGCCAGAGCTGCTTTTTTTGCGACTAAACGAAATCAGCGCGCCACCATTAAATTAATAAAGCTCATCCGCACTGACCTAATCGCACGCGCATTACACAATTGTGAACTTTGACATCTGCACAAAAGCTCCGGCCCACGCAAAGCCGCCTCCCTGTCTGCATTGTTGCAACGAGCAGGATGGGCACAATGCCGCAAATTACACCTACGGATGCATATTCGAGGATTTTATGGAAAAGACGGGCGCTTTCCGCGATTATAAAACGATTAATTTGCTGGAGCGATGTGGATGGACGTTGTAGGGTTTTAATCCTTTTCAGTTGGCTTGGTTTTGCATTTTGTGCATCGGGATTCAATCCGCTGCAGATTTTAGCGAATGCATTCATCCACTAACAATAGCGGCAGTTAATGGTGGTGCAGACTACCCCTATGTTTTCACCGGCGCAAAATCATCAACATAATTAGGAGAACTGATGCGAATGCAAGTAATTTACAAGCAGGGAAAAAAGGGTTTCAACGTTTTCAATGGATGCACCCTCCTAATGCGATCCCTTTCCAATGTTATTTCATTAAAAACGCTACGAGCCGGGGCTAATTACGGGGCTCTCCAGCCACTTCGGCTCACGGCTTATTTCTCCAGAGCGAAGAGCACAGGTCACGTAATCGCGAAATGGAAGAGGACGAGCGACGAGGAGCATTTTAATTAAAACCCGCTTTTTATACTTATGTGTTTGTTTGGATTAAATGGTGCCTCCATTTTCTATTCCTGGAAATACTCGGTTACCTCGAAACGTTTGACTTTTTTCAATTTTCATCGTGACGATTAAATAGCTCATTCTTTAAAACGCATTTTTTAAACATAAATTCGAAAATTATTATTTTTCATTGTCATTCTGTAGATAGATTCGATTTGAATTCTATTTGTTTAAACACGCGATAATAAAGGTTTCCAATTCCAAAAATTAAAAATTAATGACACTTGAAGGACTGTTGCCACTGGAAATTGAAGTAAACTGAATTTACCATTTGCTTTTTTCTCTCTCTCTCAAGCTTTATTGTTTCAACCCCCCTTCCCATGGCGAACGTGCAAATGCACTTTATCAAAGTAAAGTTTAATATTCGGAGCGCACCGAGTCCCTTAATTAATAGTCCCAATTATTTGCTCCACTTTAATTAACTTTACAAATGAAAAACAGACTCCGCACTAACGCACAAAATAATTAAACGCGGGCGCGTTTCTTTGGGCGATTCTTAATTAAACCAAATCCGTTTTGCATTTTTTCGGCCAAAAACCGGGTGTTATCGGATTCGCTCGCGCCCCTCCCGACGACGACGACATTGATAATATTCGAAAGCGTGGGCGAACGCTTTCAGTTTTAATCATTCCTTTTAATTAAAAATCCCTAACTAATCTGATTCTGGAGAGGCGTCTTGACCTTTCCCGGCGGGCGGTAATAAATGACGTCAGAAAAATCCGGCGAAACTAATTTTAATTACCGATAAAATCCGCGCCGCCCGGAAAGTTTCGAGCACCTTCCTCCATCCTGAAAAAGCTCCGGCAGGAAATCATAACGTTAATATATGCATGTAGTAGTTTGGGAGGGTGGGTTGCATTTGCTTACGATTGAATTTACAATGCAGCGATTGTGAACATCATCACGTCATGTAAATTGGGGCAGATATACGGGTTAAACGTGGGGCAGTTTAATTATTAACCGATTGTGGGGATGGTAATTGCGAAATTCGGTTCTCCCCCCTTTAAAAAGAAACGCAAAATTTCGCCGATAACGTCGATTGCCTATCAATCACCTATTGACGATTCCCGATCGGTTCTGATCAGGAAAACAGGAGTAACCAGGAGAAACAGGAATGCGGGAACTAATACTAGGATATTGATTTGGAACGCTACCTAACGTTCAGGTATAGGATTATTCCAAAGGACCTTCATCCCAATTAACTGATCTTTACCGTTTCGTCTGGGGTCTCTTACTCGTCTTTAAATAGTTTATTATTTAAGATTTAAAAAAATTAAAAAACTACTGTTGATACTTTAATTTAAAAGTATGAAGACGTCTACATGTTTATGAGACAACTACATTTACACAGTAAAAGAAGAAATAATAAAAAAAGGGTAAATAATATCTGCTACAACTGCAAAGCAATAGTCTCAGCGAGAGAACCCAATTTAAATAACAATAGGAATGTAATTAAAATGCAGTGATTTATTTACACAGTCTTAAAAAGACTTCTTCTTTTTCTTTCGCCAAAGAGAACCTCGTCGCATCTAGTCCGATTGGCACTCGACATTAAACCGTCGTTGTATATTCCTTCCTTGAGCCGCCGAGGCGTTATCAGTTTTATCAAAGAGGAAAAGCAAACTTATTTACAAGAGAAATAAGCTCGTTATTTTCGCGTTTTATTTTGTTTCTCGCCGGTGCCCCGGGGATTTACGTATCAAAGATAAGGAGCGCGATGCCGGCGAGATCTAATTTGTCTAATGCAATGTTTTTCTTTGAATGTTGCGACTTTCCTTTTGGGCTTTCTCGTTTCGCTTTGCATTCGGAGATAAAGTCCTTCGTCCTCCTCATCCCCCTCCTCCTCCACCTCGGCCGAAATGAACGTTATCGAATTAGGCGTAAACATGGCCGCGGACCGACTTTAATTCGCTTGAACTAGCCCCAAGGAATCAACGATTGGTAATTGATTTTAGCTCGTAAATAAAACAGCCCTTTAAAAATATCACTGGAAATTACGTGTGTGTGTTTTCGTTTCTGATTTTAGATTTTTGGGAACCAAAATGTCTTTGGTTGAATGGCATTCTTTTATCATTCTTTAAAACACAACACGAGAGTAACTTCGTTTACCTTCAGTAAATGTTATACCCTTTTGGACAGGTATGATGGTCTCTTTCCAAGGCCATGCAAAATTTAAAAGACAATCAATAACAACCAGTTTATTTTCCTTCTGAACGATAACAAAAGAACAACATTGAAAGTTTGTAATAAATCATCAATACCTACGTCGTTTACTCGATGCCTCATCCACATCTTCATTCTTCCAATAATCTCCCCTATTTGGCCTACCATACTGCTCCCCTGTATAATGGTAATACACAGCAGTTACCATAGCTTTCGTATCAACATCTTCCTGTCGACTCGTCATACCATCGAGATGTTGAACCTTCAAAAACAGCGTGTTTTCTTCCTGTCGCCTACGCAACTCTTCCTCTTGCAAAAGCATCTGCGCCTGAATGCTCTCTTGTTTCCGACGCATCTGCTCCTCGGCTCGCCTCTTATTTTCTTCGGCCATCTGCTGCTTCAATTCCCACTCGCGTTTATGCCTATCCATGTCCACCTCACGCGCGTGGAGTTGCTTCCTCAATAAAGCCGTTTCGTGCTCAAAACGCGCTAGCTCCATTTGGGCAAACAGCCTCTCCTCCTCAATTTCTTTCTCTTTCTTGAGCGCTTCTAGTTTCTGCGCGAACAACTCGTGGAGGTGTTTCCATCGCATGCCGTATTCATGCTCGAAGCTGTCTTTGGCGGCAAAACGGGGGCCCGTGCTTCGCGCGGTGTAATAATCGTGGTTCTTCCTGGCCAGAAATTTCTCGGGAAGCCCATCGCTTTCGTCGAAAGCTTCGTAAGCTTCCGCGATGACCGGCCGCAAACTCGACGTCAAAAAGAAGCAGTTCTCGCTGCATTTACGCAGGGCGAGCATACTAGAGAATTTCTTGGAGAATTCCACTATGCCTGTCCTGGTGGATTTCCCGTGGGCGTCCAACACCACGACGCTCCGGTCGATTTCGCCAAAAACCGAGAAGGCCAAGTGTAACAGTTCGTTGGTGACGTGCTCGTCTAAGTTACTGACCTTGATGGTCGCGGAGTTTGGGGCGAAACGTATCTTCAAAGTTTTGGCCTTAAACACGGTCCCGTTCAGTTCGAGCTTGGCCTTCTCGGCGTTATGATGGTAATCCATTTTAACGAAGCCGAAATTTTTCTCCTTGTTGATGAAGACCTCGCCTGTTTCGCCGCCGTACTTTCGGAAAAGCTGCGCGAGCTCGTTCTCGTCGACGCCGCTCGGGAGGTTTCCGACGTAGAGCCGGTTCCTTCCGGAGAACTTCTTCTCGGTGGTGTTGAGGGGCGGAAGGTCGTACGTGGGGCCGGTGATGTCGTTGAGCTTTTCGTACACCGTCCGCTCGTTTTGTCCCTTCTGTTGGGTGCTTACGTTCTTGAGGAATCTCTTCTTGACGACGTTACTTGCGTGAGACTCGGTATGCTTTCGGTTGCCTATGTTCGCCCCGATCTTCTTGATGCGGGTGAATTTTGGGGCGGGTTCTTGCGAGGCGTTTGGGGGCTTGCTTTTGGCGTCGGTTCCCGTTGAGCTTTCGGCCTTTACCACCGTTATATCTGAGGACATGATTGTAATTCGGGAGAAGCTGATTTTTAGTTTTGACGTTTTGTGAAAATGTCTGGCCAACTACGACAGATTCGGATGGATTTTCATTTTTAATTAGCTTCGCCTTAGCGAAGCAAAATTAAAAGCATCGGGGTATTTCCTGCAGGTACTTTACCAGCGTATTCGTTTAGTCACGTCAATAATAAATGGGGCTTTAAGAAGCCCCGGCGTATTAAGCTCGCAGCTTGCTCTTGAAAATGCGTATTTACTCGTCAATAAATAAAAAGCGAAGAGCGCATCTACGTGTCCCCTTTCCGTAAAAAGGATTACTTCTTTTACCGGTACGTCGCGTCGTTAGCATAGAGACAGGGCATCAATAATTTACGTAGGGATATGAAGCAAAATTTTATGAAAAGGACTAACGTGATTAGTTGAAATAATTCTCTTTACTCTTCCCAGGTATAATAAGTGCACGTCTGAACTTGCACATTACCATTCGGAGTAATCTTAGCATCGGTGGTGACCTTGGTTACCTAGCTAGATATATTTTCCTAAAGTAGACTCGAACAAGATGGAGCAAATTACCGCAGCCTTGCTCTGCTAAACAGGCAATCCAATTTACTTAATGCTCTCTGATGTACGTTACCAGACTCGATAATATTTTCCGCAGTCTTCGAGATCGCGCACGTCGCAAAATTTCAAGACGTGCACCTTATCTGATGCGGATGAGTTTCAAGGGCGGGTTTCGTAATGCATTTTAAAGAGTAAACCGTATATGTACATATAAACTGGACGTTACGTTGCTACGTATAGTTTACATGAGCTTGCATTAATCATAGGATAATACACAAACTGTTGATTTAATGTATCTCAACATCAAACAGTTTGAACTCCATTCTGCAAACAGCCAATGTATTTAGTTGAACGTGTACGTTAGTGACCTAGCTCTAAATGAAAGATTAACCGATAAACAACCCAGCTCTGTTTGCCAGGTTAAATTTAATCGGAATTTCCATCAATGCAGAGGGAAGTCGCAACGGCCGTTTTTATGAAAACAAAAAGGTTTTTGTGTGTCCCCTGCAACTACACTAACGTTGATTAATTCCGTGCGCTGATGGGATTGCGGAAAAACTAAATTACACGCCGCGGACGAGAGAAAACAGTATTGGCAAAGGATATAAAGGCGCTTCTATGCGCGCTTTATGTATTAATGGCCCAGGCTCTTCCTACGCGATGATATTACGCTCGGCAATTTATGTTTTATTGCGTCGCCCGCAAGTTTTAATGCAATAGAAAAATTATACTCGTAAACAAACTACTTACTAAGTTAATGTGCTTTTGCTTCTATCGTTTCTGAAGGCCTCTACTTGTATACATCCGCATCGAAAATTGATGCCCCGTTTGGTAGAGATCGCAATCACATATCTCAACGTCATCATGTAGGCAGCACACTATTTCTACGTTGTTATGATGCATTATGAAGAAAACCAATTTGGAAATCAGGATGTCCTCAATTTATACTGTAAAGGATTATGCAAAGAAAACGAATTTTTCCATAAACTAATCACTCGTTCTCGCACTGATGACGTCAAAATATATTATTCCGATCTATAATAATGAATAATCAAAACCACTTTGTAACTTGTCGTTTGTAGCTGTGAACAAATAGAATTTATTTGATCATTCTTTTCAGCACCATTAAATAATAAGAGTAAATTTAATTCCTCTCAGAAAAGGTCGCCAAGTTGATGTGTCATCTCATTTTTGAAAGTCTCTATACATATCTACCTTGAAGTTCGATGTAATGTTTAATGATACGCTTTGCAACATGCAAGATAACAATTTCTCTGTCATTTTTGGACTGTGCTATAAAAGGTGCTTGGTAAAGATCTTAAAAGTTTTACTGAGAAACTTTACCTTTCCCGCCTCAATATCCTTAAATTATTTTATTCAGAGAAAGATTTATAGATTTTATATTATTCTGTCAAAACGTACTACCATTTATAAATGCTTTAATGTACTAGAATTTAGGACTCACTTCCAAATAATAAGAATGCAGATCCTGAAGGTCCAAGGATTGTATTTACAGTTACGATTTGAACGTAATGGTTTATTAATAGCTGGCTTTACGCATCTGCCGCCTATTATACTCATTTTAAGCTACCTAAGTCCAAATAGATCCGATAAATGTAAGGCAATAGCGAGGTAACCCGAACGCACAATCTCTGGTTTTGTAGATTAGCGTTTTATAGCTGCTGCCACAAAGCTCTGGTTTGAATTACTCCTGACTTAATTACATAAATCGGTAACAAGCCTGCACTGTATCTTCCATCAGCTTTTCCTCGACTGGCAACAGTGAAGAACGGGTGTGGGTAATTATATTCTAAAGTAGGCGCCAGGGTGAACAAAATATTGGCTCTGAAAAAATGTAGCTCGTACATTTCTCCAATTCTAAGTGAAATAATCAATCTCTCTTTCTCTTTAGGACAATTTCCAGATTCATTAAAATTTTCAACAATAATTCCTATCTTCAAAAAACTTGACCCAACCGACATTGAAAATTATAGACCCATATCACTACTAAACTCATTCTCTAAGATCATTGAAAAAGCAGCTTATAATAGAATAACAGCTTATTTAAACAAATATAACTTATTATCTTATAATCAATATGGATTTCGTGAGGGTTTTTCTACAGAAACTGTTGCCATCGATTTTGTCCAGTCCATTCGAAACGGTCTCAATTCTAACCTTAAAGTAGCCGGCGTTTTCTATGATTTAACAAAAGCTTTTGACAGTCTAAATTTTAATTTAATATTAAATAAACTAAATAACCTAGGTCTTCGAGGTACAGTTGGAAACTGGTTCGAATCATATCTCTCAAAACGTCAACTTTCTGTAAAAATTAGTGAACAATATTCCGACAATTTTGATCTTACTATGGGTGTACCTCAAGGAAGTGTTCTGGGTCCATTAATTTTCATATTATTTATCAATGATTTACCTAACTATATAACGGAAGGGCAAGTATTTATGTTTGCTGATGATACTACAATTTTGGTTGCAGCACCTAACTACTGTATATTGGAAGAAAAATTAAATATTATCAACAAACAATTTAACATATGGTGTAGAAAGAACAGATTAATTATTAACTATAACAAAACAGTCTGCATTGATTTCTACTATAAATTAATGAACCCTACCAATAAACTTAGCTATAATAAAATAGAAATGAAAAGTCACACTAGATTTTTAGGGCTTACAATTGACAGGCACTTATGCTGGGCCAATCATATTGACTTCGTAGCATCAAAATTAAACAGAAGTTATTATTTGATCCTGAATTTGAAAAACATCATCATTACTGAAGATCTTCTCAACATATATTTTAGCACTGTATATCCCCACATAAATTACATGATATGTGTTTGGGGTCAAGCTACAGATTTGAATAGAATTTTTATCATTCAAAAAAGAATTGTAAGACTTATATTTAATCTCTGTCCACGAACATCCTGTAAAGAAACTTTTAAACAATATAATATTTTAACTGTCCCTTCAATTTATTTATATAAACTACTGACATATATACATATTAACTCCCATAAATTTCATAAAGCTGAAAATGTTCATGCATACAACACCCGCTTCAAAAAAAGTCTGCGTCCTGAGCATCCGAATACATCTCAATACCAGAAATCGCCGTTTTATGCTGGAATGTTTTATTACAATAAGCTACCTAAAGTTCTAAAAGAATCAAGAACACCAACCATATTTAAAACAAAACTAAAAAACTACCTAATTAATTGTTGTTTCTATAACATAAAAGAATTCTGTTAAAATTATATTGCAAATTTTGTGTCTTTTATATTTATATGTGCATTTATTTAACGCCATAGATAATCCTATGACAGAATTTATATTTTATATTAATATTTATATATTATATTATAATTTTAACGAAGACATCCATGTTAATGGCAAAAGTCGAAATAAATTATTATATTATAGTGTTCCCAAATTGTCTCGGTCTTGCAGTTGATCGTTCGCAAAATAACAGGAGATTGAATTTATTCACTTCTACGCTAAAGGTAGTGGCACAAATATACAAACGGTTACAATAACAATTGCTTTAATTGCACACACAAAATAATTAGAAGAACAGTTACAAAGTTACAAACGGTTACTTCGATGCGACAGAATGTCGACTAAACCTCGATAACTAAATTGTTATACCTATTTCAATCCGCCTCATTACTACTACAATAATTGTCACCAATGAATAGCGCAAGATCTGTCGAAAGTTCGCTCTTACTGCAGCGCAGCGTACGCGACAGTTACCAAAAGTTATTAATTAAACTCGAGTAACCAAGAATGTGGACGTAGGTCAAGGTCGATTACGTCCTCCTACGGTCCTACTTCTATGCGCTGTTCGTAGCGATTATGAATCAACCTCTTCTCGCAATTGGATGTGAATTCCAATTTGGTACTCAAATGATGAGTTCCGGTGCAGCAACTCCCAAGATAAACACCAGTAGAGTACCAAACGGAAAACAATTTCAAACGAAAAAGTACCAAAAGTAAAAGTTATTCAAACGTAAACCTATAAGTGTAGGTGTAGGTAATTAATGACATGGGCGTCGTGCCGTTAGCCTAACATTGCCTGGATGTTTAGATAAATCAGGCCTCGCAGGGGAACGGAAATCTTCTCTTATCTCGTTTAGCGATGCACTAGTGAAAATTGCGGCCACATCGATTACCAGTTTCCTTAGCAGAACTCCGATAATTGTAATCACAAGGACAGCATCATGAAAGTTAAACGAGTAATGAAGAGCTAAAACATGGTAAATCAGATGACGCGAGATGATCGCGGATGTCGTCAGCCTCGACCAACCAGACACCATTATTGTCGAAAATGCCCATACGTAGCCATCGATAGTCGTATGCCTACATTCGAGTATCAGGGTTACCACAATAAATTCTAAGTTGATTAAAAATTTCTGAATATTGCCAACCTGTTCATTACGCGGTTTTGAACTGTCACAACACAAAACGAAATTTTTTAACATAATTTTATTTAATAACGTGTGTAACGTTTAGAATGTCCTCATAGACCCGTATTCATGGTCAATTCTTATAAATTCTCAAAAAAATCCTTGCAGATTCATAGACAAGTTTTAAGTAAATCTTAAGTATTTGCTTTGTCTTAACTTACGTAAGGCTGTCTTATTTAAAAACGTTTTACTTCACTGTTTTCAAAGGTACTCCACATAGGAAGGGTACAGTGGCCGCGGATTTCATAGTAAAAATAAATGGGCTGCTTCATGGATGGAATGATAGAGAAATTTTGTTATTTGACGTTGCCACCACTGGAATTAACGAGAGGGTTCCCCGGTCGCTATTAAAAAATTGTAATTATTATCAGACTTCGGATATTTGGGACCGTCGCCATAGTTACGAATAGGACGCCCGTACATTGCATAGCCACGGCAACGCTCCGAAATGTCCGAAATCTGATAGCTATATATCCCATTTAATAAGAAATTCGGAGGGACGTTCTTCAAAGCTGGTGGGACTGTGCAAGTGTATAGGAATGCAACAATATACACGACTATGAATAGAAGTCAGTTAGGAGCTCAAAGTATGGTACATGAGAGCAACATTCTTGCATGATTTTAAATACATTGGTTCCTAGCTTCACGCAGGACTAGTATTGTAAAAATACGGTATGTTAAAATATTTTATTTTATTTTGGAACCATGACCTTGTTTATTAGCACCCTATTGCGGGCATAATTTGGCCTTTATTGCTCAAGGGCTTTAAAATAAACAAACCTGTAGTAATGTTAACAAATCCATAGTAACGTAAACAATTTACATAATGATTTTAAGGAAGCGACGTGCACATCACTCGCATGCGATATAAAAATATTGACTTGATGGCGACTTCCGGTATAACCGGAAATGACTGGAAGTCAATTTTATTTTACTTGAAAAGATCCTTTCGAAGTATCTCTCCTCCGTAAATTACGGTATGTTAAAATATTTTATTTTATTTTGGAACCATAACCTTGTTTATTAGCACCCTATTGCGAGCATAATTTGGCCTTTATTGCTCAAGGGCTTTAAAATAAACAAACCTGTAGTAATGTTAACAAATCCATAGTAACGTAAACAATTTACATAATGATTTTAAGGAAGCGACGTGCACATCACTCGCATGCGATATAAAAATATCGACTTGATGGCGACTTCCGGTATAACCGGAAATGACTGGAAGTCAATTTTATTTTACTTGAAAAGATCCTTTCGAAGTATCTCTCCTCCGTAAATTACGGTATGTTAAAATATTTTATTTTATTTTGGAACCATAACCTTGTTTATTAGCACCCTATTGCGGGCATAATTTGGCCTTTATTGCTCAAGGGCTTTAAAATAAACAAACCTGTAGTAATATAAACAAATCCATAGTAACGTAAACAATTTACATAATTATTTTAAGGAAGCGACGTGCACATCACTCGCATGCGATATAAAAATATTGACTTGATGGCGACTTCCGGTATAACCGGAAATGACTGGAAGTCAATTTTATTTTACTTGAAAAGATCCTTTCGAAGTATATCTCCTCCGTAAATTTCAAATTTCTATCTAAACTTCTTCCTTGAAAATTTTTAATGGACGGTCTACGTGAATAACCCTGTATAAATTTTGGCCAAAATAACGTGCATAATTGTAGATAATAGCCCTGGAGCATTTAAGGGCACTATAATCTCCTAATTATAACCTTGATACATAAATGACTATTGCACAGCCCTATGTGTATTATACCGTATTTTATCATAAAATATACGTAGGGCTATATAAAATGTTTTAAAATACCATATTTTTATAATACTACTCAGGACTATCAGCACAGGATCTCTAATGGATAACTTTCAGTCGCCAGAGAGCACTCACTTCCTTTAGGACAACTTTTCACCGAACTCCGGCTACACTCGAAGGCTCGCTCCCTTGCCAGGACACAATTAACACCCCTTATTTGAGAAGGGTTAATTTAAAAGCAAGTCACAACTATTAACAGAAAAGAAAAAAAGAACTTGTTACTTGGAAGAGGGTGCGGCGAAATTTTAATCAAATTCACAAGATGATTCGGTGAACATTAATTAATTTTCCCTCCAGGTTTATTGTTTACATTCAAACGAAAAGAGGACACTTCGCTAAAGAGGCGTCCCCTTCGATACTTTCCACGGGTGGTCTGTCCAAAAAGGACATGGGGGCGAATTAAGTTGCCTATTCTATAGGATAGTATTATTCAATTTTAACTGGTTTTAATTTTAGGTTTATTTATTTTCACATATCTAAATGGTCCTTATCTTATACGGAGAGTCAGTATTTTGGCCTAAGTTTGTTTGCTCGGTCCCCTTATCGCTCGAGAAATGTTTGCGTTAAAGTTAAGGTGTGAAATTTTTTTATGAATGGATGCTACTAGAGGCGACTCATTTTTATTTTAATTTAGTAATTTAGTATTTAGGATTTTCGGCCGTTTACATCACACTGTTCGTGAAGGAGTGGAGCAACGAAGAATTCTTTACAATGACGAGCAATTATAATTTCTTTGTGATTAATAAATATTTATTTAATTTTCATTTCTATTGTAGAGCACCGAGATATTGACGACATCGATATTGAAAATATTGACGTTAACCTAACAAAGTTCACCTCTATGAACATACAGCAACTTAAGATAATCTTAAACGTATAAGAGGAATTTACGAAAGACTATGAATGTGACTGAAAGATTCTATAAAACTCGAGAAAGTCTCAAAAATGTCTTGTTGCGTAGATCGAGGGCGCGCAGTAAATCCAGGTCAAACAGAATCTTGTATACAACTGCGTAAAAAAATTATTTTATTAATGTATCTGTTATAAAAAATCAACGTCAACAACTTGACAGTAGAGGAAAAGAATTTTCGAATAAACGTCAATTAAATACAAAAATAGGGGGGGGGGGTTACCATACTTCGGGAAAACAGAAGATTTCTGTAATAAAATGGGCGTTCCTAAAATGGGCACTTTAGTTATAAAAATTGTGAAGCAGGTAATATTTTGGTGTATACACATATTACGTACCTACAGGTACACTTATCAGTCGTATTTTTTTTTATTTTATACAATTCCTGAGGGTACATTTAAATGGAACCCTACTGTATATTAATAAGAAGGGGACGGATTTTAGGTAAAATGCCTTTGTTTAGTTCTTAAGGTTCTAAAGATTTTTTTCAAGATATCTGTTAGTTTAATTAGAAATAGGGTCAAACGATTCGAAAGAGACGAAACTTTAAAAAAATCTTTAAAACCTTAAGAACTAGACAGAGGCACTTCACCTAAAATCCGGCCTCTGTTAATAAGTACAACTCACTTCCAAAAAAATAAATCCTGTTTTAAACAACTATTTTAAAAGTGAGTGCCACATATTATAGAATGTGTTATTAAAAAAGTAATTTACACTTTTTATTATGTTACAGGTATGCGCCATTTTGTTTTTGCCGACAGTCAGGAAAAGGTAAGAAGACTGTGACTCTACCAAATATATGTAGATCAAGCTTCCTTTGCAATAACATGCATTAGAATTTATTTAAAAAAATCGCTCTTCCTAACATTAACTTTCGTCATTACTTTACGTATGTTATGTATGTGTTGATTGTTAGCTTTTTTAATTATATTGTTGCGTCACATTTTATTTGCTTTTGCAGGGAGACAGTCAAAACTCGCGATCAACAAATTTTATATTATTTTGAATTAAAATAGTTTCTAAACAGTTTGAATTTATAGTTTCCTACAGTTGTGACGGTTGAAGTGGTAAAACGAAGCGAAATTGTTATTTTTTATTCGCCTGATTAAAACTGAAATCCCCGCAATTTAAACTTTTAACCGCTTCGTGTGATAAAACACATACAGGCAAGCACTAAAATTATTTGTTCACCGCTTTATCTCTGGAAGATACATTGAAACTTCCCACGTAAAATTTTAACGGGCGTCTGCGTTTTAAATTCATTTCTATGATACTTGTACTCTACAAAAATTTAAAACTTATACTCGTTACGATTACACTCGTTTCTGTTCACCTTTTTCGAAAAATGAGTGGACTGTGTTTTTTAGATGTTTCTACTTGCAATTAAAATGGACTACAAAAATGTATGTCTGAACCGTCCCTTGTCTGAAGGAGTTCTTGCATTTCTTGACACTATCCGAGCCGAATCCGGCTCGAAGTACCAAAATATGTTGCGATTACACTAACTTGTTTCTGTTCACCTTTTTTGAAAACTGAGACTCTAAATTAAAAACGAGATTTTGGGAAGTTGTGATTTATACTAGACGATAGAATTTAATCAAATTCGACGTACGGAAAGCGCTTCTTTTTGCGTTCGATTTTTCCTTCAAGCTCAGGTAATCCGATTCAACGTCCCTCATCTACATTTTCCGAACGTCCAAGTACAAGCTACGTATTAGATACGTCAACAGATAACAGAACGTATAACAGAAACCACCTCGAATTAATTTATTAATGCCAACGTGAAATATTCTGCTTATTTGAAACACGTGCAGGTGAATTTACGGCATACGCGAACTTCAATATTACTTCAGCAACGCAGTGCATTTAGCTGCTCAGTTTTCATGCATCGCGGAAGTAAATTACTTAGATAACTGTGTGGTGTCGTAATTATACAGAAATTAATTATAGGACTTTGCGAACTCGTACACGTCTTAATTGGAAAATACGTTCCTCTCTCGGTGTACAGGATGTTTAAGATGTTTTGAGTTTCTATTATGTTTGAAACTTTACAGTTAAAGACGAATACGTATTTTTTCCTCAAGTATTATCGTTGGCGTTAGTTAAAGATAGCAATTTTTTTTTAATTTTGAAAATCCCACCATAAAATGAATACTGATTGTATTATACAAATTATATGTAGTGGATATGATATAATCGATATTTTGGGTGATACAGTCGTGGCCATCGTTACTCCTGTGTGTTAATCTAGCCCTTATTGACCTGAAATGGAAACAAGGGTTACGTGTCCTTCGAATCGTAACGATTTACTTCGCCACGAGTGTACATACGATATGTCAAAAAGGACGAGAATTACTGTAAATCCTTCGAATAGAATTGGTTTCTTTCTTTCTTTTTTTTATTTGAAACCATATTTGAAGCCGTAAATTCCGAAAAAAGATTAGGCCTGCAATAAAAAATAGCGGCAGCAAATTAAATTTGGCAATATCTATCGGACACCGAAGCCGTTCATCCGCAAAAGGAAACCGTTATGGCCCTAATAAATTTCGCTTCTGTGGTGAGACTCCATTCAATAAAGTTCAATTATCGAATAATTACGCCTCCTCCGTCGACCGACGCCGGCATCGCCGCCGCCGCCGCCGCGAATAAAGAATAAAGCGCTTGCGATCGGGGCTTTAATTTCACGCGATTAATCACCTCAGCCAAAAGAGAAAATAAAAAAAAAACTCTAAAGAAATCTCTGGAAAAATATGAAATATGTGAGCCGGCATGAAGTTTTCGTCTCGTTTGTTCTAAGTTTTATTTATTCATCCCTGAAAGAAAGTCGGGGGTAGACTTCGGGAAAGTTGGGGAACTTCGCGAAGGAAAATATTGTATTTGTAGCAACAATAAACTTGGCCCACGTCGAGCCGATGAAGACGAACTTTTTGTGTGCGAATTTTGCGTCGCATCTGACCCACATTCGTGCAATTTTAAAATCGACCGGATTTTATTAATATTTATTGCGTTTATTACAAAATGCACGCGTCCATGTAATTTTGGTTACGTTTAAAATGCAAATTTGAACGCATTTTTTCCTCTCACCGATAAATCTCTTTTGTACGTTTATTGTTTATTTAATACAATGAATTCGAGCTATATACATAGTTTAATTAGGGTCGGCCTCTCTGCAGCGCCCCCTAAATTTAGGTTCCACTGCAACGCCACCTGGAAAATATTAAGTTAATTAAAGCGGGGGGGGGGGGCGTTTGTTAAGTGCGGACCGTTTTAAAGCGGGCGCTTTTAAAATTTTTTCGCTAAAAGCTCAGGGGAAAGGTCAGCGGATGATACAGGTGAGCTTTATTTCGGGCGAGTGCAGCGGGCTTTTGCATCGGCTGCTCGCGTTTCGAATCGATTCTGCGCCCCGAAGACCCGCTCGCTAATTAATTGCTGCGAATTACTCTACCGGCGAGATATTACGTTTCAGTCGATTAATTTGGTTTTTAATTAAAGCTAGTTTCATCACTATTGTTGGCTGTTGTTTGCGATCGCGAAAGAGCTGGAAATAAATTAAATGTGGGCAGATTGGCTCGCGAATATTGTTATAACGATGCGAGCAATTAAACACCATCGAGTGGGTTTTTTTCTTTGAAGCTAATAACAACTGAACCAATCAATAGTTTATTTATAATTAATTACAACTTCCTATATAGAATGGGACACCTATGAGGGTGTTTCGTGACGTCACCACTCCATCTACGTGACAAGCTTATTCAAACTAAGTCAAAAACTCTAATAAAGTTGCGTTCTAAAGCAATCCGTTTCAGTCACTTTTATTTTTACAATTTTCAAACTTCACCTTGTCACCCCTCCATCCACGTAACAATCCACTCGAATCTTTGCAATTTTTAAACTTTACCACAAAATGTATTCAAAGTGGCAACTCGTTATTTGCTAGTTCGTTTTGAAAGAGGTGCGGTTGTCCTTAGCAACATATCATTATTATTTTTAATTAATTACGTGGCTCCAAAAATGTGCTGGCGGACCAGACTTACTTACTTTAACGTGCTTCTTTTAAACAAAAAAATGTCGAAGCTTCAAAACTAAAACAGAAACTGATTTAATTAAGAGCGCCATCTATTAGATAGGGAATGAAGGTGTGTTGTTTTCGGCATGGCCAGCTCCATTAACATTCACTGACGTGTATGTATGGCCGTTTCAATTCGACTTTTAAAAAATTTGACGGGTACTCCTTTCAGCGCCTCTTGTGAGTTTTTAAGTAATTGCAGTTGTCATTACGTTACTGTGGCGTTACTATCAGTTGTTCTGTAGTATTTTTAATAGGGAGCGCTGAGGGGAGTACTCCGTTAAGGTTACTGTATTTAGAAGGTACCGCCATTCATTTCCGCGGCTTCGTCCCCCAGATTAAAAAGGAAGCGATGAAACGCTAAAGAAGAAAAAGGATAGCTACATAACAAGTTGCTGTTGCTAAGGAGTTTATGAATGAATTTGTTTAGCCCCAAATTAAAAGAGATAAAAAGTTGGCGCTACCTTCTCGATACAGTAACCTTATACTCCATAGTATTTATTTATTTTGCTTCATTTTGAAGATGTAAACAATAGAACGGCACAATTCATCAAATACTTACGCATTTACAATGAAAACTAAACATTAAAATCTCAACTTCTAGGGTACCTATACAAAAGAGGGTAAAAATATAGTCTGGATCAATCGCCATTAACAGGCCAAATTTAAATAAAATAGTTTAAAAATAACGGGCTTTTTCCGTCCTCCCTCATTTTCTTCGTCTTAATATACGTATCCCAATTTCTAAGTATCGGAAAAAATAAGGGAGAAAGAAAAAGCCCGTTATTTTTACACTTTGTTATTTGACTTTGGCCCGTTAATGGCGCTTATGTCTTTAATCTCTTTAATATAAGTACCCTAACAACTTTAATTGAAGAGTGCCATCTGTTGAATGACAGATAAAGTATTGTTTGACGAAGGTTTAAAAACAGGGATAAAATAACGAGGAAAACACAATCATTTTTTTCAACAATTCTAAACGGAGCAATTTTTTATCGTCTTATTGTTTTTGTACGATTACGCATCTAATCGCGTTAATTTTTGTTTTGTCGATTTATCTTCGATTTTCCCTTGAATCGATAGTCTTTTGTTTTTCTGTTTTTTTTTTTTAAATTAGCTGCATTTTTTAATTCCTGCCGTTTGCATTTACAATGAAATGTATGCCGTTAGCATTTACAATGAAAAGTAAACATTAAATCTAAACTTTAATTGAAGGGCGCCATCTATCGAATGACGGATAGAGTATTGTTCGAAGAAGATTTAAAAGCAGTAATAAAATAACAAGAAAAACAAAACAATTTTTTCGACAATTCTAAACGGAGCAATTTTTTATCGTCTGATTGTTTTTGTGCGATTACGCAACTTACCACGTTCATTTCTTTTTGTTCTCGCTTCATTCTGATTTTTCTTCGATTTTTCTGAATTGAGTTTCTTTTGTTTTCTTTTCTTATTAACTGGATTGTTAATTTTTTAATTCCTACCGTTGCAAGTTGCATTTTCGATTGATTTTTGTATTTCTGGCGCATGCATCTTGTTTTGTTGATTTACTTTTGTTAGAGTTTTCATTTCGGACTGCCTCTTGTTTATTCATAGCCTTCCACGTATTAAATACATATTGCTGTGTTATTTACTTTTTAGGATAAATAAAATTTTAAAAGAGAAAGGATACGCACATTGAATTTGTTTTATTTTGTAATGTGATCATTTCTCTTGGCTTTTGGTGCCATATTTCGACTATATTTGTATAAAAGGGTCCCCTAGAATTCTGAAAATTAAGTTTTCACTAAGATTTTTTTTTAATTAATATTTCTATTTTGTTTAATGTAGAGTTTGCCTAACCTTGAAGACGGTCTCTTGAGTATCGACTCGCCAACTACGACCAATTGGTTGAAAACCAAATTTGTCCATTCACAAAACTCCCGGTGACATTTACATTTTCATATTGAAAATTTGGAGTGTATTTGATAAGTAGTAATGTATTTAAGAGTCAATATCGACGCATTAATAATGTAATGTATTCCTCTATTTTTTTACCAGAAGCGCATCGTCGTTTTGGGGCTAATTTTTGATTAACTATTTACAACGAGTTCCTAAGAGCCATCATCTATTGGCCCCTGAGGAAAGTTTCTTTTATTTCGCTGCGATTTGCTTTGAATTGAAAGCGAATTTTTTTTTAGCTTCCTTAGAATCTATTCCTTTTTTTTCACTCTACACAATATGTTGTACACCACTTAAATACATTTTGTTTACTGACGTTTTATTGATCGACATCTTCCTCAGCGAACTGCACTTTTAATTTATTTCAATCTCGAAGCACTCCTGTTTATATGTTACAAACAGCCTATTAAAGAAGATTGCCCACCTGCACCCTACACCCCGAACGGATGACTACTGCACCATAAATTATGGTATGTTTTTTTTGTGCCTAGAAAATGCAACGGGGCGAAAACAGCGGGGTAATTTATTTACATTAGAACAGAATTAAAAATTATTTTGACGGTGAGGAGCGCCGCTCCCGGACGTCGACAAAATAAACAAACCCAAGTAATTGTAAAAACAGGGGCACAAAAATTTTAATACCGAGTGACTTTTAATGATTGAGACTTATTTTATTAGATTGGCAACACTTTTCAATTTTTATGTTGGTGTGCTGGATTTTCAAATTCAAAATATAGATTTAGGTTAGTGCACTAGATTGTCAAACTCAAATAAATTCGTTTATTGTCGAATCAAGAAAACCAAATAAATAAGATATTTAATTATCACAATTTATTACCAAAATGGTTTTGAGCACAGAATAAAATACATTTTTAGTAATGGCTTATTTTCGAAGCGGAGTACAAAATGAAAATGGGCACATTCAGCAGACCCGAAAGTTGTGTAACTGTTGAACAAATTTCTGCTGAATGCGACCTCATGAGGTTGATGAGTTGGAGGGTTCGCCATTTTTTGTAGCGTAACTTCTCCGCTACCTGACTGGAACATGTTACGATGAGTGAACTTCATTCAGCAGAAATAAGTGTTCAGTCTCAACTGTTGGATCAGGAACTGTTACTGATATGTTCTGCTGAATCAGCCCAATAGTAATTGAATTTATTCACAGCAGCATGCCTATGACGATTTCATTGAAATATACCCTGAACAACAAATTGAGTTTAGTCTTTTTTCACAACACTGTTTTAGAATAGCCGTCCTCCATTTACAACAAACACGAATCGATTCAAATTCACTTAAAAATCATTGATTGCATTCCATTTAGTTATTCAGTTGGCGACCAGTGATAAGGAAGTGATTGAATTTCCCCTCCCGCACACCGTACTGATCAAGCTGGTTTTCTAAATCAGTTATCAGTTTCATGTGATTTCATACGTATTTTGAGGTTATGTTAATTTTAGTTCCAAAACATCATTCCTTTTATGAGTCTCTCTATTCACTTTAAAGTCAGTTCAGTTCAAAATCGGTTAATAAATGAACGTTTCTTGCAAACCGGTAATGTAAAAAAAGGAAAATTCACTGATCGCCCCACTATAATAACACTAGATATTGTACAAAATGTTAATGATACTGCATAACAGAATCCTCATGTTTCCTATACGAATCCACTCGGAAGATCTTGAAAAAACACCTTCATTTCCAATCATACAAATTTTCAATGGTTCGACAACTTCACCCACTCGATTTTCTTCAATAAATTCAGTTTTGTCAGTGGTATAACAATAATCTGCTAAATAATAGTGACCAACAAGATACAACTTTCTTTGCTGATAAAGCCTGGTTTCATCTCTCTGGGTTTATCAATTCACAAAATTTCAGGACTTGGTCGGAACATAACGCTTTAATGTGATTGATGTAAAGGCACTACATCCACTTAAAATTGGTGTTTGGGTGGCAATGTCTTGGAGAATTATTGGACCAATATTCTTCCGGGAAACAACCCCTATATATATCAGAGACTTATATTGGATACATTTATAAACCAGTTAGACGACACTGAATTAGCAAATGGCTACTTTCAACAAGATTCCGCCACTGCTCACACAGCACGAACCACAATAAATTATTTAGAGGAGTTTTTCCCAGGATGTTTAATCAGTGCTGGTTGGTGGCCTAATTGCTCTAATATTCAATTAAATCCGGACTTCTTACTTCCTTATTTCAATAATTTGGTATTCAGAATACGTATTAAACAATTTGGAAGAATTGCAGCAGGCAACTGCAAATATCGGACAACCTAAAACGTTAATAATGTCTTCAATAACATATCTCAAAGGATTCGGTACTGCTTACGCAAATGGGGCTTGATGATTTGCTCTAATATTCAATTAAATTTGAACTTCTTATTTCCTCATTTCAATAATGTGATGTTCAGAATACGTATTAAACAATTTGGATGAATTCTGCAGCTGGCAATTGAAGAGGCAATTGCAAATATCAGACAACCTAAAACGTTAATAATGTCTTCAATAACTTATCTCAAAGGATTCGGTGCTGCTTACGCAAAGGGGGCTAACATTTCCAGGTCTTGAATAATAATAATAATCTGTTAAACAGTTTTCATCATCAATGTAAACATCAACTCTAACCTATAGCTACGCATTCCCGCAAAATTAACGAACTTTCAAGTAATGCCAATTCCTCAGTGTTCCCAACATACTAATTTGCTTCAATCATTAAAAGTCACTCGGTACTTCTGTGCTCTCATACCTCCCGGCGCTGCCACCTGTGGTGTATTTCGTAAATACTAAATTTATATTACTTGTACAATAATTAATACTTTATGAGATTTCATTTTGATGTACCATAAGTTTTAAAAATTACGTTAAAAATATGTCTTTTGAAGAAGATTCATTCAATATTCCTATTGGTTAAAAATAGCATTGATAAACGTTTAATACGAGAGCATTTCATTAAAAGGAAGCAATAAAGCAGGAACTCGTCGGAGGTCGGCTTTTAGGAGGGTCACTCGTTTTTATGTGGCGGATCGAAGTGGGCCGTGAATGACATAACTTCCTCTCTCTGTGCACGTCCGTACACTTATTTATTCCTTTTTATAACTTCGCGAAGCTCGCCGGCTTATAAAAGGGAGCGAGGGTATTTTTGGACGCCTTTTACGGAAGTGTTTCCCAAAGGAAGAAGAAAATATTTTTAATTTTCCAACTTAATTGCATCTTATCGATTTTCAGTCGATTAGGAAATATGACATTCATCACTCGCCCACATCAGTCGTAGATTGTGCGTGCCATATTATGCAGGCCCAAGTGAAAGGTTGAAAGGTTTAAAAAAAATTTAAACTAAAAGAAAACTAAATTATTTATTCCATACTTAACGCTTAAGAATTTCTCAGACGTTTGTTTTATGTGATCTTTTTAATTACACGCTTTTTTATTTACTCATTTGTCTTCAAATCTTAATGCGACAACAATTTTTTTCGGAGACTCCGACGAAACTCTAAAGGTGCGTTTACACTAAGTAACAAATTATAAAACTTTGTGTTACATGACAACGTTTTACAACTTGTTAAAAAGTCAAATAAAAAAAGTGTTATAAAGCATCGATGGTTTGTATTTTTTTTTCGTGTTTTATAACGAGTTACACGTTTCTCGGCCAGCGTCGGTAAAGTTGAAAATGAATGTAATCAAATTAAGTACTTGAAAGTCCTGACTTGTCATCCGAATATAGTTTTTAAAATTGTCATCAGTTCTTAGTTCTCAGTTCTTAGATCATTCAAAAGATCACTTCTTCTGCATTTATTTCTGGCGACGTGGCAACTAGAGATGGTCAAACCCAGAGTCATCTTTTAGCTCGTTTTTTCTGGCTTTTAAACACGCTGCTGTAACTGCAGCTGCAAGGAGAACCTCCTCGTCAGATGCCATAATGAATAGGTTGCATAATTTCTTGTAGAGGCGTTTCAGTTAATGTTTTACAACAAATGTTATGTAACATGCATATAACAAGTTATAATATAACACTGTTATCTTTACATGTTTTGTTATATGGTGTAAACGCACCTTAAGTTCATAAATATGTATATCTTATGCCCGTACGACTTTAATCTTAAAATTTATATTTTGAAACCTCATTATGATTTATACGGCTATTAAAAAAAAAACTTGTTTGCTGCTTGAACGAAACGTGCAAAAGTTGTATTTTGTAGAAAAATGATAGGAATTTCAGATAAAAAAATAATTACTAAATAATAAGTTGGCAACGGATTTGATGTTTGAACTTGAATAGTTGGATACCTACAGGGTGGGGCACGCATTTTTCTACACGAGAGACAGTATTTTCAGGTTCCTCTTGATGTTGGGATTCCTTTGAATTGGATTTTTTGTGTTTGCCTGTTTTGTAAGCCAAATGCCAGAGAAGGAAACACTTAGTATATCGGTCACAGCCGCGGAGAGTAATGGAGAAGCTTCTTCGCTTTAGAAACCCAGCGCTTTGGATGGGTGTTAGGAAAAAGTATGACAACACATTCAAATCATCAGAAAAAAAAATTATTACTCTCTATCCTTTTTCTGCACTACAATCCAGATGAACAGTATTTTATGATTTATTAAATATTACCAAATTTTTGCAGCAACTAAAGACAACTTAATCCTTTGGAAGTTGTTATTTTTTAGTACAGATGTAATTAATTGTAAGCTGGACTGAAATCTCAATGTCGACCACTTTCGTCATTAATTTTGCATAACTCTCAGATTTATTTAAGATGGATAGGTCTTGAGTACATACATTTATTCCAAATTTTGAACTTGTTGATGTAACATGGCGATTTTCCTCGTCGTAACAATCACATTAGTGCTTTTGATATCATGGTACTTTCACATGAGAAAATACAGGGACATCGCCAGGCTTCCAGGCCCCGGAATGTTGCAAGTTATGAAAAACATGTTTGATAACTTATGATACTCTACGACACAATTAAGATGTTAGGCAATGTTTTCAGAAGTGTTCGGCGCTCTCATAAACCTAAATAAGTATTATGGCCCGGTGGTCAAACCCTTTGAAGCCGATGCTGGTTGTGAGCGACATAAAGTATGTAGAGTATTTGTTAACATCAAACGTTCACTTGGAGCAATCGGATTTCTATAAATTATTGATGGCGTATATTGGGACGGGATTATGTTCCACGTCAGGTAATTTGCATAGAGAGCGTTTTCTTTCTAGCAATACAAAAAAATTTGCCAAGGTGAGGTATGGAAGCTGCACCGAAAATTACTTACCCTAGCCTTCCACAACAAAATCCTCGAAGAATACACACACGTATTCGAGAAATACTGGAGCAAACTGGTCGTAGAACTAAGACCAAGAGTGCACCAAGAATCACCCCATATTAAGCAACTACGCCCTACGTATTCTATGCGGTAATCCCTTTTAGAAAACTTTTTGAAAAGAAATCAACAAAAGAACTTTGCAGAAACGTTCCTGGAGCAAGAAGACTGTTACGTCAGCAAAGACTACAGCCCAGCGCGCGCCAGTTTCTACACCATAATGACCGAAAGGATTTTGTCATTCGTTAAACGCAATGACTTTTGTATTCGTTCACGAAGACGTGCAAGAGGGAAGCCTGAAGAGAACTGAATACCTGAGCTCCACCAAAGACGACTTCTTCAAGCAGTAAAGACTGATGGGGATTTTGTTTGAGCAAAATTTTTCTGAGGCAGACTTACTGAGTCACGTCAACACCATCATCGAAGCAGTGCGTAATCACAACATCCCAAATAAAAATTGTTGGATCACTTCTTTTGCAGGGACACGACACGACAGCCTCTGCGTTAAGTTTCGCCTTCTTCGAACTAGCAAAACACAAGGACGTACAGGAGAGAATTCTAAAAGAGATGAACTCGATTTTAGGAACGGACGACAAAAGCGCTGAGATAACGTTCCATGACATTCAGCAAATGAAGTACGTGGAATGCGTGTTAAAGGAAGTTATGAGGGTCTACGTTACTGTACCCTCTTATGACAGAAAGTTCGCTGAAGATGCCCTAATAGGTACCCACTTCGTATCTGTTTTTTGCTTGTTCTGCATTTTGACAAAATGCGTTATCTGAAGTGCACATTTTTTGAGAAAAAGACAAACGACAGACTACTTTACAACTTCTCTTCGAACCGCAGCGAAGATAGTTCGATTAGCTGATAATAGATGGCGCCAGGTTCATTTTAAAATTTGAGGAACGCTTTTACCAGTTTTTCGTTAATGGAAAATTAAAAATAGATGAGAAATTAAAAAATGTATACTTTTTTTAACATAACAGGAAACACAACAGCCTTTTTCTTTTCGTGAATGCTCTAAAACTGCACTAGGTGGTGCTAGTAAAACAATACAGTTTGTTTATTTTATATTTTGACAAAATACAACATTATCCGAAGCGCACATTTTTTGAGAAAAATAAAACATAAATGACAGACTTTTTTTAACGTCTCTTTGAATCACAGAGAAAATAGTTCGATTAGTTGATATTAGATGGCGCCGAGTTCATTTTAAAATTTAAGGAACACTTTCACCAGTTTCACTTTACTGAAATGAGAAATGAGAAAAATGCGCAACAAAGTCTTTTTCTTTTTGTGAACGCAGCGACAATCCACTGGATGGCGCCAGTAAAACAATACCGTTTGTTTATTCTGCATTTTGGCAAAATGCATCATTTAAGTAAGTACCTATCAAAGTTAAGTATCAACAAAAGGTTTCAAACACTTGTCATAAAAGAAGGAAAAAAAAATTGTAATTGAGATAAGTATGCCTACTGCAATTGCTTTAAAAACTGTAATCAGTTTGGTTCCGTTCTAAGTCATTAGATGGTGCCTGCAGTATAACTCCGCGGTAATCATAAAATTTAAGAGTGAATGCTCTAAAACTGCAGCGACAGTCCACTAGATGGCGCTAGTAAAACAATACCGTTTGTTTATTCTGTACTTTGACGAAATGCATCATTTAAGTTCCGCTCTAAAAATAAAACTTTGCTAGATAAAGGTTGGAGTTGCTGCGAAATTTCCGTTTATTAAGTTTGACATTTCAAATTTTTCTTGACAGAAACATAACCTCAGTAAAAGCCTGATTTACCAAATTTGTCAAAGTCTCCACGGTCTGTCAAATTCTTGCCCGGATTTTATTGTCTGGTATTGTACCCTGCGTTTAATATTTTCTAACGCGTTTGACAAGTGTTGAAGACTTGGGGGGTTGTGTTAGTACGAACAAATAATTGCTACAGTGCTACAAACCTTAAGGAGAAAAAACATTGAACTCGTAGCCTACTTTAATTAGGAATTTAATCGAATGCACGGATACGTACACGAATTAAAACAACAGCTTCATAGATATGAATTAATTAATTTAATGTTTGTTACAAAAATAATTTATATACAGGGTGATTCTTGAATGAAGCGACAAAGAAATACTGACGAAAGAAGAGAACATGAAAAATGTAAATAAAATACAATGCGAGGAAAAAGTAACGAAACATGGCTGTAACGTTTTTATTATTGGATATGGAAAAACTTTCAAATAAAAGCTGGAAGATAAAAAAATATGCTTCTTATATTAGTTAACTTTGAATCCATGTCTAAGCGCGACTCTACATAACCTCAATTTTTTAAATAGCAACCTATTCCTATACTCGATTTACTTGACATCCGCACTGTCAAATTGATAGTATGTTGGCATCACTGCATACTTATGACATTTCCTGTTTTAATTAACAGAATTTTTAAATTTATTGTCTTTAATTTAATTGTCGTTAATTTAATGTCTATTTTTTTCAAAAACTTTGTTGTGGAAAGTACTAACTTTTTTACATCACCATTTTGCTGAGAAGAAGGACTATCAAAATCTGCATGAAAAAGTTAGGGTTGCCATTTAAAAAAATTAATTATGACGTCATATTTTCCTGACCCGGAGAAATTCGATCCTGATCGTTTTGCTCCCGGAAACATCGATAAAATCCCGGAGTACGCATACGTTCGATTCAGTGCGGGGCCAAGAAACTGCATAGGCAAAGACGAGAAAAAACAGGAGCGTCTAAACCCATTTTCTTTTCTAGGAAAAGCTTACGCGTTGCTGGAAATGAAGTCGGCCGTTGCAAAGGTCGTGCGCAATTTTCAGCTACACTCCGTAGAACATGAACTAGATATTTCGATGAGTTTGTTTTGAAGTCTGTTAATGGAATGAGAATAAAAATAAAGATGCGATAAATATTATTTTAATATTGATGTGATGATATTGGTTACCTTTATAGACACACGAGTCAAATAAATAAGACCTTAACGAAGAAACTTTCACTAAACGAAAAGTGACAGGCTTAATTAAATCAATAATGAAATGTGTTCGGGTCTACCTCCCGTTTGACAGCTTAATAACAAAAGTTCCGATGATTTTCCGCAATTCTGTCCCTTTTTCTTTACCCGGGCGTATTTCGGCGAGCGGTCACGTCCCGTTCAAAGTTCAAAAGGAAATTCCAAATTAAATCATTCGCCGACGGAGTTAAACACATAACCGGAGATGTTTCGTGTGTGTTATTATCGAGTCCGGCTTTCGCTTTCCTCGGCCCTTCGTTGGAAGGGCATTAGTAAAGTAATATGTCTTGTTGAAGGGCCGAGGGAGATACGAGCTATGGAAAAATTGATCGAGTTTGAATGCTTGAATGAGGATGAAGTATGTGCGCTATAAATCAGCATATTTTGCCTTGTCAGAAAGTAATACGTATTCTGAAAGATATATTATTTGATGGGGGGCGGTCGATACGGTACAATATTTTCGCTTCAGAGGTTTTAAATCACTTGCACGTAGAGGGACGCAGGAAGTGATTAACAGCGGTTAATTCTAGCAAACCGCAGAATCTACATCAAACACCTGTTCATCCCATGTCACACATGTGAATGTGCTGTTTGAACTCCGGCGGTAATTCTGTTTGCACATATTCCTGTTCGATTGTCTGGCGCGCAAACAATCCTTATTATCCTTAAGCGAGCGCGCTCAAAGACGACACGTTCCGCCTTGGAATTAAGCGATTTTCCGGTGTGACGTCGACTTCGGTTTTCGCGGTCTCTTTAAGTGTGCTTTGCAGATTTTCCAGTTCAAAGGAAAATAAATTATGTTGGGAAAGCAAGATCTGAATGGAGAGAAGGGAAGAAATTGAGTCAAAAAATATTTTATGTTATACTTCATTATTATGTACCATTGTTGAACAACTTACAAATTTGAAATTGCAGTGTTTCATTTACTTCTTTGAATAACAAAATTACATAACAATAATAATAATTGGATTAAAATTTGCGTATCCAAGAGTATACATACATAGTAAGTGGTGTAGATTTTCTTGTAATAAGACAATAAAATTTTAAAAATCAGTTTCCTATAAGCAAAACAGAACTGTAGAGAAAACAATGTTTCCATTTACATCAATAAGGATGAGGCTAGCATGCAGGGGTGACAATTTTAATGGCCACCACTGTACATTAATCCCAATTGCTCCGAAAAATAGAGCAACACAAACACTTTATAATTAGTCCCTATGAAGTATCGACATCAATTATTATTATTATTATTATTATTATTATCATTCCAACCATAGATCTCAGGAGAGATATTGGTATCGTCATTGAAAGAGGATCATAAGAACTCTTTAAATTCATAAAAACAGCGTTCCAACAGGAATTGTCTTAGTTTTAATTTAAATTTAGACATAGATTTGTGAGTTTTTAAATTTACAGGCAGATTATTGTAGACTTTTAGGGCCCTATAATAAACACCATGCTCAAATAGGGTAGTGTTATGTTTAGGAACGGATAAATTTTCACAATGCCTTGTTTTTATAGATATGTCCCATATTTTTCTTTATTCTTAGGAAAAAGGCTTATATTGGATCTGGCGAAGATGGCTAAGTTGTATATATACAGACATGGCAAAGGTAAAATTTTTAAAAGTTTAAATAATGGTCTACAACTTTCAGTAAGCTTTTTATGCAAAATAGTCCTTATAAGATGTTTCTGTAAAACAAATATATGCTGAGTGTTAGTAGAACCGCCCCAAAATATTAAACCATATGATAATATAGATTGCACTGAGGTTATATAATATGTTGTTATTGTTAATATTGTGGATGAAGCAAGATTCGAACGGGAACTCTGATTGTTGGCAGTTACAACACACGAGGTGTCATCGGCGTATTGACATAGGGAGACAGATGGAAGCTGATTTTGTAAATCATTAACAAAAATTATAAACGACAGAGGACCCAAGATAGAACCCTGGGGGACACCCATGTTGATTTCTTTAGGTTCAGATAACACCTCCTTAATAACACCTTCCTCCATATGTCTAATGCAGACTTGTTGATACCTTTTTGAAAGGTAAGAACGAAACAGATCTAAAGCCACCCCTCGAATTCCAATATTATATAACTTAGAGAGCAAAACAGAACGATCCAAAGAATCGAATGCCTTTGAGAGATCAAAATAAATTCCAACAGGAAATTCGCCATTATCTAAGCAAGTGGTAATATAATGCAGAGATTCAAAAATAGCAGACTCGGTTGATCGGCCTTTAGTGAATCCATGTTGACATTTGGACAAAATTTTATACTTCACAAGATACGAGTATAATCTGTTATAAATAATTCTTTCAAGAACCTTAGAGAAAGCTGGCAGTAGTGAGATTGGGCGGTAGTTGTTGATATCTGTTCTCAAGCCTTTGTTCTTATAGATGGGAATGACTTTGGCATGTTTGAGGCAGTCAGGGAAAATTCCCGTGAAAAAGCAATTGTTTATGACCTCAGCAAGTTTACCAGATATTAAATTGCCAACATCTGCGATTATGGAACAGGGGATGCCATCCTTGCCCGAAGTTTTCTTGGAAGACATGTGATTCAATATATTTAAGACTTCGTGATGATCCGTAGGAAACAGGAAAAAATTAGATAACGCATTATCCTGTAATACTGATCCCAAGTTATTTGAATGTATTATTGGGTTAAGTGGAGCAAAATGCTCACTGAATAAATTTGCTATTACAAGTGGATTATTTATAGGAATGTTATCAACGACTAATTCAATAGTTCCACATACGTCGGACGGGTAAGCCGAATCTTTAATAATGCTCCACACCATTTTGTTTCTATTTGAACCTGTAGCATCCAAAATTTTATTATTATTATTATATGATATTTTAGTTTATTTATAAGCTGTAGATATTCTTTTTTCTTGGCAAGATATAGTTTTCTAAGATTGTCGTCTTTTGAAATCATACATATATGATGTAAATCCTTAATGTAATTACTCTTCGAAATAATCTCCTGAGTTACCCAAGCAGAATTATTTTCTGATTTGTTAAGAGAAATCGAGGAGTTATTAGGAAAACATGTGTTAAAATGCCGAAGAAAGACATTCATGAAACTATCAAAACTGATGTCGCAGTGTGAAGAAGCAAACCAATCGTCTTGCATAATCTTAGACATAAATTCTGAACGGTTATTGATACTAAATTTTCTCCGAGTACAAACAATTTTTCCAGGTATGTTCGATAAACGTAATTTTACAACAAGCATTTGAGCAGAATGATCCGATAAGTGGGTTACAACATTAAAGCTGTCTATTTTTGTAAGATTACTAAAAATATTATCTATACATGTAGAGCTGCTCCCAAATACACGTGTAGCATCAGAAATGTGCATATTCATTCCGTATGGTTTTAGAGTGTTTAACACGGCAGTGCTATTTGAAGAATTACCCAAGAAATCCACATTAAAATCGCCACAAACTACAAGTCTTTGAGGACTTTTCGAAACAATGTCCAATAACTCAATCAACTTACGACAAAAAAGTCTAAATTACCATCGGGGGACCTGTATAAGCAAATCACGAAACACATAAATTAATTAAAGTAATTACCTGTGACAAAGCAAGAATCGTCTACAAAAGAAGAAAATAGTAATGCAATTAAAACTGAAAGTCGCGCTGTACGGAGACCAAATTAACATGAAGTTCAAAAGTTCGAGAGGAAAGTAATGAGAGAAAAACTAAAAGAGAAAAAACAGAGAAAAATAAAGTAGGTAAATTAGTATAGAGATAGGTACAGAATAGTAAAAAAAAATAAATAAAATGAATTAAAAATCGAATTTCATATACATACTGAAATAATACAGGGTGATCGCAAGCAAATTCAATATAGCTTTGCGCTGTTGTCTAACCTGTTTGTAGTAATAATAACCGATCACGAACGTCAATCTTTTTTATCAGTAGAGTAATGTGGCTCATTGAGGCTCATTGATAAAAGAAAAAACTTGAAAAACAAGTTATAAACAAAATGTAACAATGTGTTGAAATGAGTTTATACAACGGAATATAACCGCAGTAAATAAAATAATTCTTTGTCATGTTCTAAACGCATATTTTCTAAAATTTTCTTAGGGTTCTAACTAAAGACTCCAAATAATAGGTCCGTGCCACCCACTTGTATATTACTTGCTACTCGCTCTGATGCGCTGAAAATCTCTATTGATCGACAACAAACAAATGGTTTCTTTTTTTAAATATATCGTGAGTCATAATTAGGTGTAAACTTTTTTATCAATGCTTCTTTAGGCCAAAACAAAGCATTTAACCTAATACATCTTAGTCCTAAAATGCTGCCTTAAAAAGGTACAGGGTATTAATGAAAACATGTTTATTTATAATTTGAATTTTTAAAATCTGGCAGCCTGATTTTGTTAGTCAATTTTAATTTTAAAACAATATCAAGACAGTGACTATCATAAACAGCCATTAATTGTTTGTATTGTTACTTTGTGTTTATTATAATGTATTTTCAAATTAATTGAAGTTATAGTCACAAATGGAAACGGACATGTTTTCTTTAATATCCCGTATCTTTTTAAGGGAGCATTTTGGTGCTAAGATGTATGAAGTTAAATTGCTTTGTTTTGGCCTAAAGAAACTTTGGTAAAAAATTTTACACCTAATTATGGCTCATCCGGTGTATAATCAAAAATACAGCGAATAACAAAGTAAGTATTCTCGCTATATCGGAGAGGTAATGCTTGCTGCTTCGTAATTCGATCGATGCCCATTTCTTCCATGCACGCATTCGGTACTATTTGTTGAAGTTCTTAGTTACAAGTTATAACAAACATACTCATCTACGCTACGTTTTAAAACCAAACCATTAGGAAGCTTGATTTAACACGTGGTGTTTAGTCACATCCGCCCATATTTTAGCAGTAAGAAAGACAAATAATTCAAGGAGTATAATAAGCACAAGGAATTCCGAAAAAATGTTAAAAAATATAATCAAGAGTGCAAGTAAACCGAAGCCATACGAAAATTTTTTGGTTCTCTGTTCAGATTAATAAAGGCGTCATTAGCCTACAGAGATATCAATCTAGTTGGATGTGAGTGTACATACCTACAATTAACGAAGCTGAGATCATAGAAATTCAATGAAAACAAAATAGATTGGAATTTATGAAGTGCGATGGGATGCATTAGGTTTTAAAAAGGGAAAACGTCACGCCTGCACAGGGGGCTAGAACGTACAGTGTTTAGCCTGTTTTTACGTTAATTTAATTCCTTTTGTTCGTTCGGTATTTAAATTTGTTATATATTTTTAGTTCTAATTATGTAGCAAGTAGTAAGTTTGAAAGGTATACATCTGCGACCCGCCTGTGGTCATTTCAGGCCTTATTTTCCTGAATTCTTGCCTTACATCTGATGTTATCGTCGCAGAGCTTTTATGGCACCCCGGTCAAGTTTGAACTGATCAAAACTTTGTAAAATTACAGCTGCGCCGTTTTTACGGACATTAATTTTAATGTAAATAAGATTTGTATAGGTAGTATGAAACTGGCGTTAAATTTAGCGACCCTTTATTTGAAGTGCGTTGCATTTTCCAGGGCAGTTACCAAGTATTTTTCTGAACTGTAACTTCGCCGCGCGAGATTCGTTTGGCTTGTATTTTACAACGAATATCGTGTACGTAGTGTTTCACTTTCTATCCCTTAATAAGAATAAGTAATTTAAAACCAGTGACTGTGGATAGTGCACGCGAAGCACAGCGTTGCCAAAGGGAGATTTATGACCTCCATCAGACGCTTAGTTTTGCCTAGGCCCCAGCGACGACTGGGACAGAAAAGATACAAACTCAAAGCATGCCATTTCATCTGTTACATGGCCTTCGTTCTCACTTTCAAACAACTACCTGTATGATCCTAAAAATGATCATATAATTTCATTTTTGGTTATAACAGTTTTATTGCGTAAACAGCGTTTTTTATTTATTTAGAAAATTTGAAAGGAAAGTAAGAAAAGGCGCAAGCTGTAAAAGATGAGTGCCCTTCAGCATAAGAAAATTAGGAACGGGCATTTAATATTAAAATACATAACTAATCAAATTCTATTTACAAATTTATAAAGAAAGAATTTAGGAAAATTTCAACACATACAGGATGTCCCACCAAAAACTTCGATTTTATTTTTTAATGTGAAAGTATGCCGATTTTATTTTCAACACATTTTTTTTTCTACTCGTAGAACTTGTACAACTGCTGTTGTTGTAGCATCACAATGTCAAATCTCGTGCTTTCTGAAGGAGAGAAGGGTTTTGCAATCGCAAAATTAGAAGCTTTTTTATTCTGTTATTTCAGTTCTAATACTTTACTACCTTTGTTATTCTTAAAATATAACCAAACAATCTGAAAACCAAATTACTTTTGGTTAAATGTCCAAACTGGGGAAGAAAGCCTGTTCTACAAAACTATAATTTAGAGAAATTCTGGCTACTTGGTAAAAAATCGTGGAAATTTTAAGGCCCCATGCTTCTACACACTCAAATGATTTTTATTTAACTTTGCCTGATCTACTCTGCAAGGTCCATCTTCCTCGAGTCAAACTGAAAGAGCAAACTTCAAACTAAGAATCAAGTGCAATTTTTTTTGTGAATTGACATAAGAGTTGAACGGGAGATGAAATTTTAAATTCGAGGATGCTCACGAGAGGAGAAGTGCAACCCCACCATTCTAAGCGTTAAGCAAGGAGAACGACAGCGGTTTTGTCCAAGCTACGTAAGAAATTGTAGACGGCATCTTCTGTAATTACAATTTTTTATTTGACTTTAAGATTTTTTTGCATACACAATGCACATCATTGTGCATTACCCTGTTTACTTAAAACTCTCGCTCCCAAGCCCGTTAAAAAATAATTCGCTTTTCCATTTTAATTTTAAATGACTCGGTAATCTTTTTTAATGTTGTTGATACGAGTGTTGCAGACCTGAGTGTCTAGACACAAAAGCCACATTCGAGAGCGGGGAGAACGCTTTCGCAGCGCCCGTGATCATCGCTGTACTAATTAATGACCATGATGGATCACGAAACGATTGCTTTTACAAGAGGCCCTGCTATTTATAAAAGTCAAATATGTAAACAATTTGCATAAATGTTTTAGACCCAAAAGGGATCTTTAAGCTTCAATTATTTTTTTTTACTTCAGCGAAGTTACAAATGGTTTTGAATCATAAAACTTTTCAAATCTCGTGTCACTTGTGTGAAGTACACGTAGGTATTTAACCTGTTCACGTGTTTAACGTGTCATATTAAAACTGTCCTTGAAAATTGTACCCTACTATGTTTATTCAGAATGTGTCGAAGAATATTGCGCCCAGAATTATCGTACACCTATCGCTGGGACAATCTGTACATCTTATCAATGAAAATTATTTATAATAATTTATTTTAATTTTAGTTTCAGTTTTATTTATTATTTTAATTAAAACATTTGTTATTTTACTTGAATAATGATAATAACATGTCATATATTACAAAATTTTATTATATCAACATTAGGTCACTTGATAATTATTTTAAATTAAAACTCGTTTTTAATACTCCCTCAGTTTTAATTGTAATTACAAACACTGAACACCTAAACGTGTTAAAAGCGTCCAAAAACGTGGACGGGGAAGGCTCTTTGTAAGCAAATCAGCTACTTGGTTTTCTCCTTCAATGTACCTAACTTCCAAATCACCATCATTGACTTTTTCTCTGACGAAATGGTAACGCATGTCGATGTGCTTACTTTCAAAATGAAACTCTGAGTTTTTTGTTAAACGAATTGCACTTATATTAGCTGCATTCCTTTTGCCACTAATCTTACCTCAGATCACTTAAACGTCATTTCCGTTAGCACGAACAAGTAAGTTTGAATAGATATTTCAATCTAGCAACTAATGGGAATGCTCGAGCTGCAAGGTGGGAGGTCGAAATCTCTATTTAAACTCACTTGTTCGTGCTAGCGGAAATGACGTTTATCTGATCTGAGGTGAGATTTGTGGTAAAAGGAAAGCACCTATTGTTGACATACAGGACAGGCTTCTTTATTCCATTTGTCATTTCGGTTATTAGTCTTCTGAGCCAGATCAATTGCTTTGCAGCTTCGCTGGCTGAAATATACTCTGCTTCCATGGTGGAAACTGAAACGCTTTTCTGTTTTTGGCTCAACCATGTCAGAACAGCTCCTGCATAAAAACATAACACACCACTGCGAGAACGTCGTGTTTTATCTGCAGCATAATCAGCAGCACTGAAGGCAATCAACTCCTTCTTTTGATCAGGTTTATATACAAGACTAAAATTCATGGTACCTTTAAGGTAACGAAATATTCTTTTCACTTTTCGCCAAGAATTTTCTGTAGGATTTTCTACATCTTGCGTTACTGCACTTACCGCGTATGCAAAATCTGGTCGCGTTCCGGACATTAAGAAAATTAAACTACCCACAGCCTCACGATATGGTATTTTCTTATTTAAACGCTTTTCTTCTTCATTCGTCACTCCACTTAAGCTCTTTAACTGAGTGATAATGACCCATCGTCGTTTTGTTTTATTACAATTCCTAAGTAGCAATCAGGAGGTGAGACCTTAATTTGAAACTCCTTTTCCATTTCAATCAAAAAATTATCAATATCAGACATATCAGTTCCTGCTATAAGACCATCATCAACGTAACAAACTACAATGATTTTCTTACCATTTTTATGGCAAACGTACAAACACGGATCTGACTCACTTCTATTGAATCCTAGTTTCTTCATTAAACTGAGAAATCGCTCATTCCAACATCTCGGACTTTGATTTAGACCATAAAGACTCTTTTTTTAATTTCCAGACACGATCTATGCCGTCGTTGTATCCCTGAGGTTGATTCATATAATATCTCCTCATTAAGAGTGCCGTACAAAAATTCTGTTTTAACATCAAACTGGCGTAACGATAATCTTTCATTTGCAGCAACAGTTAAAACTGCTCTCACCGTTACAAGTCTGGCTACAGGGCTGAAGGTTTCTTCAAAATCAATTCCCTTTTGTTGCGAATACCCTTTTGCTACAAGTCGGGCCTTAAGACGATCAACTGTTCCATCGGATCTTGTCTTTTCTCGAAGAACCCATCGATTTCCTATAACCTTCTTGCCAGCAGTAAGATTAACAAGTTCATTCATCCATTGCATGACGCCAATCATCAGATTTTAATGATACTTCAATACTTGGTACTCCTTCTGCGATACATACGAAGTCCATTTCGGCGTAAAAATGAACTATTTGAACTTGAACTTGAGGTTATTAAACCTTTATGTAAAGCAAAAGCACATTTAAGTTTTAAGGATGATAACAGTCTTCAACAGTGGCATGAGCGCTTGGCTCACCAGGATAAGCGTCCTGTATGGCGTGTGTTACGTGACAGATCTATAAATGTAGAAAATCTTAACGAATTTTGTACTGGATGTCCTTTTGGTAAGCAGCACAGAAAATCTTATCACTCGAGAAAAGAAAGAGCTGGTGAAATTATTCTTGCTGACTTATGTGGTCCAATGAAAGTGCCATCAGTCGGAGGTTCCAGATATTGTCTTGTAATCAAAGGCGATTACACGCGTTTTAGGCGGGTTTTCTTCTTGAAACAGAAGACTGAAGTAGCAGATTGTATTAAAATTTTTCTTGCTGAAGCGAAAACAGCGGGTCGGGTTGTTAAGACATTTATGAGCGACGCACGGAGGAAAAGAGTTTGTAAATAACAACGTCAAAACTATTCTCAATAAATGGGGCATTACAATGAGAACAGTCATGCCTTATACGCCAGAGCAAAATGGAGGTATTGAACAAGAAATGAGGACCCTAGTGGAAAGTGCGCGAACAATGCTTCATACCAGAGACTTACCAAATCGTTTATGGGCGGAAGCTATGCATACTGCCTACCATGTAATAAATCGTACAGGTCCGTCAACGGTCATTGGTGAAGCACCTATTGAACTTTGGCTTGGAAAAGGTCACTTCAGGGCGTTCGGAACTCCTTGTTATGTGCACATTCCTAAACAAAAACGAAGCAAATGGTCTCCTAAGGCTCAAAAAAGAATTTTAGTCGGTTATTGTGGAGAGCGAGATGGTTTTCGAGTATTTAATGGTCACGTGGTTCTTACGTCAGCTGATGTTATTTTCGAACCAGAGAAGCCTTCAAAAAGCAGTAAGGTATCAGAAATGAGCCTGAACTTGTCATCATCTGTCTCAGAGGGAGAAAATACTAGAGACAGTGACAATGATTATCTTGAGACAGATGATCAAAATGAAAACGTCACTACAAAATCTGGAAGGTTGGTGAAACGTCCAATTCATTTTTATGCCGACCGAACAATATAGGTTTTCCCAATTGTAAAAATACACATTTATCGCCACTAGCTTTAAAGACGAAGCCCTTTCTTACTGTTTGACCAACTGAGAGTAAATTTTTGCCTAAATGAGGAACATACCACACTTTATCTATAGTCTTTATATATTTTTGACGAGGCACAATAGTTTTTATACGAATAGTTTCTTCACCAAAAGCTTTAATGGTAGCCTTATTATCAACAGTCACTTCAAAAGGTACCGAAAATTCTTCATAAGTCTCAAACCATTCTTTGCAGAAAGTCATGTGATGTGAAGCACCACTATCCGCAATCCATTTGTCATTGTCAACCCTTATTTCCGCTGAATAACATAAGAGCCCTGTATCTGACTTAATCTTACTTTTAGAGGGACATTTCGACGCAAAATGACCTACCTCGTTACAAATAAAGGATTTTATTCCCTTCGGATTCTTCTTTTGTCTTCTTTTACTATTATTCTGTTTTTCTTCAGCACCAACCTCCAGGGCTGTTCCATTAGCATTTTCTGGCTCATTTCTATGAGTCTTAACCTTTCTAACAAAAGACTGACGCTTCTATCACCTACGGGTATACTTTCTCATACGTTTTTAAATTCGAAATATTCTGATGGTAGTGTACTCATTATTCTGCTCAGTAACAATGGTGGTAACAATAACTCCGGCAATTGAACCTTTGACAACTTATTTAGTTCTTCATTAATCTCAGCGAAAAGCCTCTTTAATCGAGAAATATACGTTGCCATATCCTCTTCTGTTTTCTTTTCTGCAGAGAAGAAAGATTCGAAAAGTCTATCTAATCGTTGACCAGAACTTTGTTCCTACACCGACAAAAGTTGCTTCCAAATTTCATAAGCAGAATGACATCATAATGACATGTCGCTGTCATGTCTACATTTGCATCATTCATATTATGTAGATACTAATATAACTTGTGCTAATGGCTTCGTTCAGATGAAGAAAATATCGTAAACAGTTTATGATTGATCATAAACAGTTTACGCTGCCTATACAGTTTTCAGTTGAACGATCGGTAGCGTAGACCATAATTAAATTAAACATAAATATTCTAGTGCCTAGTGTGCAAGTCTTGTCTAAGAAGCATTTCGAGCTAAATTAAATAAAAATGAATCCAACAATAATTATTTTGGACGCAATAAACCTCTGGGAACCCATGCAGAAGCATGGAGCAGAAATGAACGACCTCGAAATGAGAATTAATAAACTGCTTAAACATTCATAAACTTCTCTGTCACCAAACACTTCATATTACACTCTGTTTGTTGTATAAATCATATCAGACTTTGTAGACGCCATGTATTTAAACACGTTTTCGCTAGGGTAGCGTAAAATCGAATCGCTCCAAAAAAATCGTAAACCGTTTATGATATTTTCCGTCATCTGAACGAAGCCAATGTTCCACTTTTTAAGTTCGCTGTCAAACTCGCCTTCTTCCGGTTTCTCTGGGCATCTAGAATCTCCGATAGTAACTTCATATACATCATGATGTTTGAGAAGTAATTCAACTTGTCTCTTCCACCTGAGCCAGTTAGGTCCTTCTAACTTTTCTAGAATCACTTTCACATCCATGTTTATGTAAATACTACTGCTCAGAGTTTTAAGCACAACTATTCTGCGTTTTCTGGGCCCATAACCACTTGAATAATGATAATAACTTTATTTTAAAGTTAGAATAATCAACATGTCATATATTACAAATTTTATTATATCAATATTAGGTCACTTGATAATTATTTTAAATTAAAACTTTTATTTAATAATTTTTAGACTGTTAAATAGAAAATGAATTTAATTTTACTGTTTCTCGTTATAAACAGGAATCAGAAAGACGAGAGGAACCTCGAAAACTACGCGTTTAATTAAATCTTAAAAGAATGGCACAAATTTAATAATCTCGTTTTAACCGAACGTCGCGAACGCCTGCCCCCGTAATTCCTGAAAGGGGGCGCGAAATTCTTGTCGCACCCGGATTCAGCTAATAATTTCTCCGGGCACGCTTTTTGCAACAAGGTAAATACCGAAACACGCACGACCGAAAACATCCCCAGCCATTTAAAGCGAATTACCAATTAACGGGGAACCCCACGCGGCGCGTTCACAAACGAACTAATAAGGCGGGTTAAATATTCAAACGGAGAAGCCACTTACTGACGTTCGCATTATAACGTATTATAAACCTGTGCGAGATTCATTCATATAGGGAGATTCATAATTAGTAATTTTACTATGGCAACCAGCTCGACGCGATCGCTTTTGCGCCACACCTCTCGATGTAGGTATGGCCTTGCAATCCAGCGGCCCCGGAGCTCTTCACTCCTGAGGGCTGCAGCGGTCCCGGATCAATACCATCCCGGTACCCGCAGGAGACTCACTCACTCGCCCCTAACAACGCTACTAAACACTGTGTTGCGGCACCACCATTAAACATTTATGGCCGATTACGCCTTTCCCAGTATGCACGTGTCGGAGAAGAATACGTGTTTCTACCTTAATCAACCCGTCACGTGTCAGATTTTCCATCCAATCAAACAATTCTTTTTCTTTTCTTTTTTCTTTTGTAAGAAGAAAAATCACCACATCAAAATAAAAATTCACCAAAATACTTTACCAAATTAGATAGTTTTGCTTAATAATTCATCTTCAACAGAAGTGCAAAGTGTAATATTTTCTTTTTTGAATACATCCCCTCATAACTATTCCAAACCACAACGAAGACACCCACAACAAATCCGCTTTCATCTCCGAAATTAAAAACGAACGCTTCGTCCGCCGCCACAGTCTCGTCTCCTCGCAATTCAAATCCCGAAGAATGCAGGCGCAACATTTAATTGAAACATCGTACGAAACACGGCCCCCCATTTATAATCTTGATGGGAAAGACAAATTGAGTTCTCGTGAATTCCGAGGACGCAAAGCAGATTACGGAAACACTTGAACGAGTAAACATTGAATTGCGGAAAGATTAATCAGGCGAGGACTCCTTTTAGATTGATGACTGAAAACAATATGTCGTTAAGAGGTTCCCTTGTATCCATCCATTCGCCTTCTCCCCCCCCCCCCAGCTCGTGCTCTTGCTACTCCTCCGGTGAAACAGTCAAACGTCTGACATCGCAAGAAGAAGTAAAATCAGAACGTAAACACAGTGTGATCAAAAACGAAATGCGAAATTGTGCGTATAATTTAGATGTGTTTCCTCATTAACGTTTCGCTAATAGAACACTTAGCGTGCGCTGCCAACATGCAAACGACACCTCAGCTCCAACGGGTGAAAAACACCATTTGTCAATGTCAACTTGAATCTGCACTTTTTTTTTTTAAAGCGAACTGGCGCGCTACGCGGTTGGAGCTTGTTATATGTTTGTACATACCTGCAATTGTCGACCTAATTAGAAGTATGCAAACATCGGATGGAACAGTGTTGGGCGATGATTATATCAATTATTTAATGAATGCCGCGCTAATTAATATCCTGTAACGCTGTAACTAACATACATTGTATAATGCGATAATAACAACGAGTCACGTTTAATGCTGTGTGATTTAAATAAGTGCAATCAATTATTTTTTATTATATCCTGCTACCTACCTGTGTAGATAAGTAGTAGTTTAACACCGGAGCGAAATTAATCCGGTGTCGCCAGCAGCTTCAGCGGGACGGGGGGGTTCTTATTCCATAACGCGAAGGCCAAACCGAAAATAGGCGCCACTTAATTTTTTTGAAAGGGAATCGCGTAAAAATAAAGAAAGTTTAGTCAACAAAGTTAAGTCAACATAGAAGGACAACATTCGCTTATACTAATGCCGAAGAACTCATTCACCGAGTTGCGTTAAATAAATTAACTCAAGATACTATATAAGTTCCTCCGAAAGGGAGTTTACCTCGCGAACAATACGCAAAATCACGTGCACAATAGCGGCTACATCAAAGTCACCGTAAGCATATCAATAAAAAAAAATATGTCCGACCTGGTTACGCAGCGTCCATGCGTCTGTCGGCGGCGTCAGAGATGGCCAGCAGTAAGGCACTTCCGTGGATGGCCAGCCTCCTCGGCGTATATGCGTGACAACTCGTAGTCGCGAATGGCAGACGGATACCCAACGGCATAAATCAGAGAGGTCACAAAAGAAACAGAATCAAGAACTACAGCTAACGCTAAAACCTAGTCGCGTCGGGCTAGGCTGGCACAAACCGCAAAAGAAACGCGGCTTTTTCGCCCCCCAAATGAGCCAATCAAATTCGGCACACAGCCGTACAAATTCACTCTCACCCCCTAGGTGAAGTGGGCACACAACACAAAATTTTCCGCGAAGAAAACGTGCGGCTCACGGGTCGAACAGAAAATTAATGAAACAATGGCGTGTTTCTCGGTCGGCGAAAAAGAATAAAATATCAAACAAGAGAGACACATTCGAATTTACCAATAGCTGATTTTCGTGACATCAGCGGAAACCAACCAAAGTAGAGGGCAAGGGTTACAGACATACGCATCGGTTTCAAGTGCGAGCGTTTTTCGTAAAGCCAGGAACTCGATCATCCGTCTCCATCCGCGGCGCAAAGTAGGACCCTTTTAAATTGGACAAATAAACATCGCGTAAACACAATTCCAACCCTAAGCAAGGATGGGGCTAATTTTGTACAATGAGCTTGTTCGTCTGATCTGAAGCGCTTGACGAAAATATGTTAAAAAGAAAGTTTTGGGTGAATTACGCAGACGAGGAATTGTACATTCCTACGCCTAATGGGGAAACAAAACGAAGCATCTTAAAAATAGATCGGAACGTTGAAATGTGTACTATACAGGGTGTGTTTGTACACAGGCGGAAAATACCGGAAAATTACCTTTTATGTTTTCCCTCTTCTTTTCCGTTGTTCTTTTTATTTGTCTAAAACAATCCCTTCATGTAACAGTTTTTGCTCTTTTATTTTCCTGATATTGCAATCATCTCCAGTGCGCACATTTCTAAATTTCTAATTTACTACGATTGTTTTTATGAAACTTGTTTCTCGTGTTCTTCGATATATTGTAACTGGGACAGCAAGCGAACTCGAATATCACATCTGACTAGAGTTAATTTAAAAAAATGTTATACAGCGGCTTGCATCTTCAAAGACGGCTTCGCCATCATGGTGTTGAGATTAACCTTGCATCAAAGGATGCCGAGAAGGACATCCGCAGAGTATCATATCATCTATCCCGTTCGAACTTGTTTGAATTTAAACTGTCGATTTCATTTGTACGACATTCAAGTGTACTTCCTGCCAGAGGGAAGTTCTCTTCTTTTGTAACCCAGTGTGCACGATGTCTTTTACTTTTATTTTAATACATATAAATGCATTACTTAATCTGGCTACGACCCTTATTTAGAAAATGCAATCCAAGGGGGAAAAGATGAACAACTTGTACTTCCTGATTAAAAACAGAAAAATGGAAGATGGAATTGTGCCCAACCATTAAAAAAACGGAGAAAACAAATTAAAAAAAAAACAGAAGTAAATGTGATAAACACATAATATTTCAACAAAATTTCACAAATGAAACTATCGAGCAATAGTTAATAATATATCTTGGGATGCCCATTTTAAACCGTAACTCTTTAGAGGACAGGGTAGAAAAGAAGCAGTTAACTTGGAAAATCGCTTTAGGAAAAGAAAAAATCCCAGAACGCCAGAATTGCAAATGAACATTTATAAAATGGATGAAAGGAGAAGAGATAAGCTATTTCTTTAGGGAACCTAATAGCAATAAACTGTTAAGGTGAATGTTTGTTTTAGAAGAAGAAAAAAGATACCCAAAAGGCCACAAATACAATGAACGGGCAAGAAACTGACAAAAGTAGAAGACAAAGGTGAAATAAAAGTTCGAGACGAACTGCTTTCTTTAAGGGGTGCACTAGAAAAGAAACTGTTAAGCTGAATGATCGTTTTCGAAGAAGAAAACGATGCTTGGAACTAAAAAAAATGTACAAAATGACAATCAATATGGCTAAGCATACTTATAACTCCAATAGGCTTCCAATCTGAATCGTGAATGCTGGAATATAATTAAAACCGAGAGATTCGACAACAGTACTCCGGAGTTTACGCTGCTTGACTCAATGAATAACGAAGTATCTGACGCAAAAACAGTTTCCAATATCTTAAATACCTATTTTATTGAAAGTTCGTCCAGCCATTTTATGTCAAACAACACTATCGCCAAGGAATATTTCATGCAGTCTATGTCTCTATCTCCTACCGATCCCTAGGAAGTTATCCGCACAATTAATAAAAAGTGTACGAAACGGTGCGCTGGGCCTGACAATATTCCTAGTTTCGGTTTGAGATCAGTGGCTGAATTAATTGCCTTTCCACTGAGCCACATAATTAATGAATCCTTCTGTGAAGGAATATATCCTAATGCTTTGAAGTCCTCGAAGATTGTGCCCATATACAAAAACAAAGGAAGTCCTCGTGATGAAAGCAACTACAGACCTGTTACAGTAGAAAACCAAATTGCAAAAATATTTGAAAAGATCTTTCACAAAAGACTTGATTCTTATATCAATGCACACGATCTTTACGATGATGCCCAACATGGTTTTAGAAAAGGCAGATCAACAATTACCGCCATAACCTCAACATGAGTGAATTAAATAACAAGAAGAAAACTTATACTATACTTTGCGATTTAAGTCGCGCATTCGACACGGTAAATCATCAGCTTTTATGTGATAAACTTGATAGAGTGGGCATCAGGATTAAATCATTTATTTCCAATAGAACTCAAAGGGTAGTTATAAACAACACGTTTTCTGACATTGCTGAGGTGAATGTGGGTGTGCCCCAGGGTTCTATACTGGGCCCAATCCTATTTGCCTTATTCATAAACGACTTGCCCAGTCAGTGTCGATCAGCCTCATTAACAACTATATATGCGGATGACACAACTTTTGTTGTCTCAGATAATTCCACATTTGAAGCTATCGTTAAGGCAAATCATACAATGGAATAAATGGAAAAATGGTGCTTATCTAATGGTCTACTGCTTAATGTTTCCAAGACCGTAATAGTCCCGATCGTGACAAAAAATTCCATCTATCGCCAGTGTTCCTGATGTTAAATTTCTTGGTCTCCACATTGATTCGAAGTTAACTTGGAATCGACACATTATTGAAGATCTTGAATTGAAGCTAAGTAGACACGCATTTCTAATATACAGACTAAAAGACACAGTAACACCTAATGTACTTCGTTTGCTACATTTTGGTCTTGTACACTCAAATATTTCTTATGGCTTGCTTGTATGAGGTGGCAGTAGTAATATGCTTAATATTTTTACCATTCAGAAGAAAATTATTCGAATCATGGCAGGAATCCCTTACCATAGGAATTGTTGGCTTTGGTATAATGACGCTACCATCCCTTTATATATACACTCCGCGACAACTGATTAACCTCTAGTCAGATTTTACACTTTTTGTTAATTTTTTTAATAAGGGTGGTTCTTGGTTTTAAATATAGGCAGAATAAAATTAAACAAAATATTGTAGAATATTATAATGCGTTATAAACTTTCATTATAAATATTTTTCACAAAAATACTGATACAAGTGCGACAAATGATTGACCTCACTTATATTCTTTTAAATTTTGAGACTGAAATATCAAGTTACCATTACGAACAAACGTCATTTTCATTATTGAAGTTAATATCTAGTAGGCATCAGTTACAATCAGTCAAATTGTAAAAATGGGTGCTGGAAAAAGACTGCTGAAGAAATTGGAAAAATTAAAATTTTAAAAGAAGGAGGCTACTCTAATAGGGACATTGCAAGAAAAATTTATAGAAGTCCTCGAGTTGTAAACAATTGGGTAAATAATATTGAAAATTATGGGAAAAACTATGCTGGTGGGGTGAAAACGGCAACTACCGAAAGGGAAAGGCGCAACATTCTACGCGAAGCTTCTAATTCCACTCTTACAGCAAGGAAAATAAAGCACGCTGTTGGTAGCACTGCAAGTGTGAGAACTATTCAGAGGATAATAAAAAGTTGCCAACACCTCAAGCGACGTCATTTACAAAAAAAACATTGCTAACTGCACGCCACAAACAGGCAAGATTAGATTTTGCCAGAAACCATATGAACTGGATTAATCAATGGACAAAAGTAATTTTCACTGACGAAAAAAGGTTTTGTTTAGATGGCCCAGATGGTTTTTCTTACTATTTTCACGATTTAAGAAAAGAAGAAAAGTATTTAGTTCGCCGTCATAATAGAGAAGGAATTGTAATGATATGGGGGGCCATCTCTTTTAATGGACCAGTGCATTTAGAGGTTTTACAAGGCAGACAAACCGCCCAGAAGTACAGACAACTTCTTACCATAGCAAAACCACTAATTAGTGACATTATGGAAAATGAAGAATGGATATTTCAAGAAGATCTCGCCCCAATTCACAGAGCAGGGGATCATGCAAGAATGGTTTAGGGAAGAAAATATTCAGGTTTTGGACTGGCCTAGCATTTCTCCCGACTTAAATATTATTGAAAATCTATGGGGCTGGTTGGTACGTAAGATTTACGAGGATGGGCGACAGTATAATAACATTGAAGCTTTAACTAACGCAATCGAAGAAGCATGGGGCAATATTCCACAAATGTTATTAGATTCACTGTATCGTTCACTGCCAAATAGAATATTTGAAGTTATTAATAAGAATGGATCTCATACTCATTATTAATTGTAGTTGCATTGTTAAATAAAATAGTTAAGTTCCACTTTTAATTTTATTTTAGAGCTGAGGTCAATCACTTGTCGCAATGCAATAGTCAAATTTAGTAAACATTCCTCAAAATGTATTAATTCCTTCAAATTCTCACTAGATATTTTAGGTACTAGTAATTTCAATAAACTAATAAAGTTAGTAATGGTAAAATTACCTAATAAAATTCAAGTGTGAGGTTAATTAGATGATGCGGAGTGTATCAGCTAATCTTGTATGCGACAAATATCACAGAAAGCCTAGATAAAAATTGCGACTTCCATGAGTACTTGACCAGACATAGTGAAGACTGGAGATTGCCATTCAATCGCTTGGCTGTAAGTCAGAAAGGTCCTAAATACATGGGGTTACTATGTCTTAGCAAAATTAAAACGCTGTTGGAAGCAAACGTCCCATCCAACATAAAACTTCTCAAGAGAAAGCTTCAATCATTCCTAACGGCAGCCACATTTTACTCCTTAGAAGAATTTTTTAATGCATGATATTTTGAATATTGCACGAAATTTGGAATTATCTTTTTATTTGTTGTACATATATGACAAGTCCCATGTCCTCGCTTTGTTATATAACTCAGTGTAAGACTTATGACAAATATATATTATTATTATTATTAAAAGGTTAGCCGAGAGGCCAGAACAGAAATGAACGTGGAAAAAATGGATAGAAAGAGAAGAGGGAGACCGAAATGAGCTGCTTTCTTCAGGAGGAGCCACAGAAAATAAACTGTTAAATTGAATGATCGTCTTAGAAGAAGAAAATGTTACCCCAAAAAGGCTAGAACAGAAATAAACATGGAAAAAGTGGGTACAAAGAGAAGAAGGAGATCAAAATGAGCTACTTTCTTTAGAGGGCGACATAAAAAATAAAATGTTGAACTGAGTGTCCATCTTAAAAGATAAAAAGGTACCCAGAAAGCCAGAATAGAAAAGAACGCGGAAAAAATGGGCAAAAGTAGAAGAAAAAGGAGATTAAGGAGACGAACTACTTTCTTTAAGGGGTGCTATAGAAAAGGAGCTGTTAGCGGAGTGATCGTTTTAGAAGAAGAAAAGAGACTTGGAAAAACTGGGTAGAAAGAGAAGAGGAAGGCCGAGAGGAGCTAGTTTCTTTTCGAAGGTTTTAGAAGTAGAAGAAAAGGTACTCAGAACCCCAAAATGAATGAAAGGAAAAAAAGAGATCGTGGATACAATGCCAAGTCGAGGTAGCAACGAGATGAAATAAATAAATAATTTTTTTGCGAAGATTTATTGCTTAAATTCTAGTTCGACCTTTTGACTTTCTTGTGTTAAGTTTTGGTGAAACAATACACATAAATACATTACGTGGCACACGCAGAGAATAATTGCGGAGTAAATTTTGTGGAAGTGAGGATAATTTCGTCGCCCGACATTTGGCACCCTGCCAAATAAATTTGTGATGCCATTCGGTAAACAACATAAAACGTACTAACACGACAAACTTTTACCCTGAATCTCGTCTATGAATTACCAAATGCCATCAGTGCTTTTTTCAACCTCAAAAATAAGGTAAGCAAGTATAAGCAAGAAGAAAACTTAATTTCCAAAAAAAAGAATTAATCAGTAATTAAATTAAAAAAGGACTTTTCGTGTAATTTTCGATAATCCAACAGCCCGTTGATAATAGGATAATTTCTATAGAAGTGTTTTCTTCCTAATTCTAGTGTAATCTTTAAGTTGAGAAGGTAGGAAGTCTCATTTCGAACTTCCCGGGAACAAATCGGGAAACGCTCGCTCCGCTTACATTTAATTTAAACGTAAATCCGAAACAAGTTCGCATCTAGCATAATTAAAGCCGGATAAACTTTCGGCCCTCGGCGCGGAGATTAAAGTGTTCCTGCAATTTGGGAGAGAAATTCGTCGAGCCGAGCCGCACAAGTCAAAGCCAAGGAAGTGCCAAGTTCAATTTAAAAAAAAAACTACTACAGGGAGGTCCAAAACTAAAATCTCTTGAGAAATTTCTCTTTTAGTCTTCAAATCAAGTAGGAAAGGGAAAAGTAGGTTACCAATAATAAAAATAAATTAAGTAATTGGCCCAGATTATTAACTCTTCCTTTAGAGGAAGCACCTCTTCCATTTTAGATGACCTAGAAAGGGTCCTTCAAATTGAGGTTGAATAAATTTGTGATATCTGTCTCAATTTGGAAGAAAAAAGAAAGCGCAAAGACTTGATTTATCTGCTTGCTTCTCTTCAGCTAAAAATGAGGATGAAGGTCTCTTTTGGAACGCAATTCTAAAATTAAAGATTTTCTTGGAAAAATATCTTCAAGTTAACCAAGACGCATTCAGGATGGTAGAAGTGATCTAAAAAGTAATTCCCATTTATATTTAACCTTGTAAGTCTTAAAGTAGAGAGCATCTTTTCACTGGATTCACTGTCCAGAAGAACCTCCTCTCCAAACTTGTATTGGGAATTGGAGGATGCACTTTTGCATCTGCGAACAATGTACATGGTTTGGCTTTAAACTAGAGATCTAGTAGAAAAGTCATGACTTTTGGCTTTTAATCTACTTATGTCATTTCAACCTGCTTCAACCTCTAGGATGTGTCTGGAAGATCATCGGGAATTTCCTTGGCGACCATCCAAGACATGTTATTTCCTGGACTAAAAACATATACAAGCATATTTCAGTCTGCAAATACTCTCATAAATTATACATAGAAGCAAACTATCATAAGGTGTTGAAAATCTTGGCAAGCAGGCGTGCACTCAACTGACAAATTCGACCCGGCAATTTGTTTTGCAGTTGGCATCGCTGTAAGACGCAAATAGCGGAAGAGTCGCCCGATGGATGTGCATTTGACTGCGAGCAAAAAGTGAATATTGCGCCGGGAGAACTTTGATGTAAAAGTTTCGTTCGGTGCACATCTCCGGCTCATTTGATTGCGCACAGCGGGACGCCGTTATGTTGAATTTATTCCCCAAGATTATCTCCGTCGCGACGCTTACTTGTTGGACGACTACTAAATATTTTAGAATGCTTATGCTGCAGATAAGAGGGTTACTTGTTTCTAAGTTGTCAATGTCATTTGCAAGAAACATTTTCATTATTAACAATGATGAGATGAACCAGTTTTATACAGAGGGATTTCGGTGCGTCGCGCTTCGCTTAAATGTGCGACCAGCATAAAAAGTTGGTCATAAATTTTTAGGCTATGACGAGGTCTAGCCCCCTCCCCCTCCTGTGTACTTTTGCAGTTCAGAAATGTCAAAGGTGTGCCCCGCCACGTAATCTCGTATTCATTTATTCAAGCGACGTCTTTGTAGTATTATTGCACATTACGAATTTGGACCGAATACTGCATTATTAACATTGACCTTTCGCGCCAGAATGCAGTATCGTAAACTCTCGGGCGAACTGCAATTGCTTCCCGGCACGATATGTGGGACAAGGTTGGAACTGCAATAATAAAGCGTCTATTAATAAATCGTCGATGGGAAGGACGGAAACTTAGTTGCATGGTAATTTTGGACGTACAAGAAACCCTCTACGTATTCATTTTCTTATCTAACTAGTTTTTGAATTGAGGAAAATTGAGACGATAATAAAATCGATATTTAAATTTTATCCTTGGAAGGATGCATGTATGTATAAATAAATCGTATTTTCTTGCACAATCGAACTATGTAAAAGATTGGATGTAGTAGAATGTTGGAAAGAAACCATTGCTTTGATGATGACCTTAGATTAAGGAGTGAATAGATGTAAGTCAAAGGGGCCCTCTCGAACGGCCCGAGGGTCTTAAATAAAATTCATTTTCAGTCCGTTCCAACGTGTAAACTCTTGCCCAATTTCTTGGCGCGTGAATTCGTAAATTAATTGTGCCGCAGAAATACTTCGGCTATAGGTGTTGATTAAGTATTGTTATACATCGGTTCTTTATTTCGGGAAGGACCTTTGAATAATAAATATAGTGCTTCTATTTGTGTAATTGTGCCGCCGGCAAAACACAGAGGCGGATTCTATTCTCGTCTTCGATGCACCGCTTAACAACATTCGGTGTGTTGCCAAACCATCCCGGTTATTTAATTCGGGCAATGAGGAAATAGGCTCGGAGGTTACATTTCCTCATTACTAATGATGCACCAAGATTTCAATCCGATTCTTTGGAATTCGGGAAGATGGTGCATCCAAAATTTTTGTTCCGTTCCTTTGAAACTTGGGGAAGAAGAAAATAAATTGTATGCAGTGCTAACCGATTTTGAGCGACAGATAAACAAGGCCACTCATCGTGTTACGACGAAATTCACGTCGAGTTGAGCGTCCAGGGAAGTGAAGAGGCCTTCGTCGTCAATCAATAACGGCTCAGTCGGGCCCTGAGAGACGTCAGGATGGCGCGATAATCACCCCTAACAGCCAGGTGTGGGATTTAATTTCGCTGAGCTGAAATTTTTCCCTGGAAATTATTTTCAAATTTAAATTAAGGCAAAAATAGAGAAATTTAATAACGTGAAAACAAGGTCAGGATTTATGTTACGGCCTAATCGAATTAAGACATTAAAACTAATAGATGGGCGTGACCGTGACTAGAGAGAAAGATTGACGGCTGCACTTAAAAGTCAATTATTATAAATGAGAGAGTAACCCAAAAAGCACGCGCCTGATTAAGTTGTTGGTTACGAAATTCACGCGCGCTTTGCTCTAGGCCAAACCTTAGTAGGTACCTAATAGAGACGTGGCTTTAATTTTCCCTGCGTTTTATTTTATATCTATGCAGGACTTACACCCACCGATTCTATAATTAGTAAAATCTCTATCGGAACAGTTTGTAATCATTTTGCCTTTTCACATTCCGCCAACGTAATACTTCCATTGAAACCACGCTCGAAACGAATGCCCGAAACTAATTAATTTATTCAGGAGAGATCATGGCAGAATTAAATTTCAATTTAATCTGAAATGCAATTGTAAGCGCTCAGCTGCAGAACGGCTTCATTAACTACGTTCGGCGTTCGGTTGTGTAATATCTGTTCGAAATTTACAGACAGTTTGTAAATCGGATGGAGGTTTCGTTGCTATTTATATAACGACATATTAGTTCTGGACCTAAAAGACAAATTAAATACTTAAACTCTTTATCATTTTAATCCACTTCAAAAATCCTTCCCCCAGGAAAAAAAAGCGATTGCTGGAATAAACGAGTATGACTGACAAAGTAAAATAGGAGTAATAAACTAGAATTAAATGGGAAAGGAAAAATTGAGAACGTAAATAGAAAAGAATACGGGCCTGATGAATATGAGAGAAAGGGAAATGTCGGTAAGTTTTAGACAAAGCTCGACGTAGTGAGGAAAAGCTGTTTATAATCGGAGATTTCGATGCAAGAATAGAAAGCAAGGACGAAAGAACCAAAAACGTAATTCAGATGCACTCACGACTTTCACGATCCTGTTGCTCATGAAGGAGTTGGTAGTATGAACAGCAAAACATTGAAGAGAAACTTGGTCATAACCCGAAAGAAAGTGATTATAACGAAAAGTACGAAAACATATCGAAACACGCATATTGTTACGGAAATGATTTATGTAACTGAAATAAGGGTCGTAGCTCAGTATAACGAAACATTTATTTATACACAATTACAATTATTTACAAGGCCGGTTTGGTCACTTACACAACAACCCTGACTAGCTATCACACTAATGATCTCATGATCAACTTGTCGACTATTTAAAGGGGTTTCGTTCGAAGACGTCTTTCCAGGACAGTTATGAAATTGTGCCTTGGCATATGAATTTGCCTATTCCTTTCTTGACATTTCCGAACGATTCATGCTTATATAATTGTTTACGGAAAGCTTTGGCCGACTGATTTTTGCAGCTGCGAATTCTTGCGTTGGCGGCATTCTAATTTCCTTGTAATATACATTTTTCCCCCTCGCAAAAAAATGACATATAGGTAAATATGAGGGTAGCCTTGTTGCGTCAGGAAGTGTAAAGCTTTATGGACTTCTTCTGTAGTATGTAGCGGGCTCTTTTGAGGTTTTTACCAGGAAGTTCATTCGATTTGGGGTTGCTTTGACTCCAATCGTTTTGTAGACATTTGGTACAAAAGCTGCTTCCATAATCAGAAAATCTTATGTTCGAAGGAATGTGTCGCTTTGATATTGTAACTAGGATGAGAAGACCACCAAAGATGTACAGCTGAAAATCAGCCGAGCGTAACATAAACGTCTGCACCTGCAGATCCCAATGCAAATGTCAAAGCGTATGATTCATTCGTGTGCAGTGTGCAAATCTAAATGTCAAGGTATATGACTCATCTGCGTGCATAGATCTGAAGACAAAAGTCGAGTCGTGTGCAAATCCAAAGACAAATGTCGAGGCAACAATTGACGTAATACCCCGGGAACAAAACCCCTATAAAAAGGCGACAAATCGAACGTTAGCGGCATAATTAGTGTACCATCTAATCAGAGTGTCATGTAGTCTGTTTGTCAGTAAGTGCCCAAAATAAGATGTGAGTATTTGTAGTTGTGATTAATTGTTAATAAATGTTAATAAACCTTATTTCATGTTACTTAAATTATTACCGTAACAATATGGACAGTTTCGAATGGCTGGTGGTGTAGACCTTGACAATGTTACCAAAGTATCATCCACATGAATGTGTAGAACTTCCGAAGAATGAAGCAGACAAGCGGCATGAAGTTGACCATGACGCTATTGGCTTGGAGACCTTTTGCGGTAGATAAAGAACGACGGCGGTTCTTTGGGCTTAGGTTGTCCAGATCGCAAAGTTCACGATCAGCTGAGTGGTTGTTGGTCGACCGTGCATGTGGGTCGGAGCTGACAATTGATTCCGGTCATTATGATACGGTCATTATTATCATCGGGAACAACCAAGTAACGTAGATCAGGGGGTGTAGTCGATGAGGATTCAAAATGATTTATAATTGAATTTATTACAAAAGATGAAAATAATAGAGAAGCTACTGAAGTCGTCAGAATGATCATAGGTTTAGTAACCTCCAGTGATAAATGCAAAAATTAAAAATATTAACAAGAAGAGATTAAAGCAAAGCATAGATAGAAATTAAGGAGATATCCAATTTGGTTTTAAAAGAGGAACAAGTGCACAAGACCCAATCTTCATTATCAAATAGGTAAGTGAAAAATGCATGAACAAAAACAGATTTTATAGATCTCGAAAAAGCCTTCGATCGAGTAATAAGGAAATTACTAGAAAATAATATGCATGATCAAACCGCAAACATTATCAGAATGCGTAATGAAGGATCCAACAAGTTGGAAACTGAAGAAGGATTAGAACGAGAGGGAGAAACAGAAGAGGACGACAGAGGAAAGGATGGGAAGAAGACGTGAAAAAGGCAGCTGAGGACAAAGGGATCAATTGGGAGACCTTGGCACGAGAGGGAAAGGAATGGAAACGAAAAATCAACTCCAATCCGCAGTCCTACGGTAGATGGACTTAGGACTAAGCAAGTGGGTAAGCAAAGAAAGTACTGGAAAATACATAAAAAAAGAATAGACACATTATAAGCAATGTATGATAAAATCGAAAACATTATCAGAATCCAACAAGTTCGAAACAGTTCTAGTAGGACTAGAATGTGAAGGAAAAACAGAAAAGGACTACTGAGGAAAGGATGACAGGAAGATGTGAAAAAGACAGCTAAAAACAAAGGCATCAAGTGGGAGACCTCGGTACAAGAGGGAAAGAAATGGAAAAAGCCACAGCCCTACACCTAACGGTAGATGAACTTAGGACTATGTAAGTAAGTAAGCAAAGAAGGAACTAGAAAATTCTAGCCACTTAAGGAAATTCAAACTCAAACAGACAAAATGCGTTTTGGCAATACATAATCACTAGATGGGTATAAATACAGGATGACTATTACATATCATAGATTCACCGTGCATATAACAGCTTTGGACAGGTTTTTATAGCAATCTTTTAAATGATGTTTCGATGTACGTTTTTAGAATTCTCAAGGCGAATTGATGCATTTCGTTGCTTCGACGCTTCTTTGTGCCATTGGAGCACTTAATTTCATTTTAGAAAAATGTGAGTGTCGCTTTATTTTTAAAACGAAAAAATTTATTAATTTTTGCACACGGCGAACGATTGCTACGAAACGAAAACGTCCCGGGCTAAAAATCGAATTTCGTTATTTCACTTGCGATAGACTCTTTCGTGAAAGAAAGCGCAACACTTGGTTCTCTTTCAAAAGAAACGATAAATCCCCACGTGAAATTATTTCAAAATTATGTTTCAGTCCGTCAGAAAGCATGGTGTTAATTTATACATTTTGGCAATAACACGGCAATAAACTAGACCTTTGTCGTACGACTCATTAGTTCGGCATCTTGGTCGTCACGACATCATTCTTACGCAGAGCACACCTTATTAAATAATAACGCAAACACAGACTCGAGACATTGTATTTTTAAATCGTGCGTTAAGAATAATTTTAGAATCCTGCTGCAGCTTACAACTTGGCCTTAGCTTGTTTATTTCTGTCTCTGAGTGAGTAATTCGCGCGGGTGAAATCTGACAGTAATTTCACGGAAGGAAGACATTTCCGGCATCGCATAAATTAATGTGGATCTTATTCCGGGAGCTTTTTGCGCGCCTCAGACAAGGTAACTTATTATCTCCCTAGGAACGACGAGATGCACTTTTAAAAATAAATTTTTGCAGCAGAAGCTTTTAGGCTAATAAAATATTGCAGCGTTGCTTTTATGAGTTTCATAAATTTATAACTCGTTGATGCCAGTAATGTTACTATTGAAAATGGTAAGAATTACAAATGTATTCTTTTCTGTTTCGCTTTAAACTGGTTAGTTGGTAAATAAGAGTCGAAGCGAGAAGGATAATTTTCATTTGCGTCATTCCCAGTCCCAGTTGAAATTTATCCCCTGCATACACCTATATACGCTGTCCTCTCTCAATATTAACTTTAATAATTAACTAACGAAGTTTCCGTTTTTATTAATGAACGTCCTGATTTCGTGCCTTCAATTGAGTTACACCGGGATCGTTACGAAACTGTTCCAAGTTATTGCATTAACATTTTTACGCCCCCCTTTGTGACGCCTAGGTATTTTCGTTAGAAACCTGCAGACGGTTCTGGAATCTAAAAAGAGAATACTTGATGAGGTTCGAAATTCGAACGAGTCATTTCGGAGTGGTTACAACCAGATACCATGTGGGTTTTGAGTTTAAAACAATCATTTTTATTTTGTCTCCCAATTTCTTTTTTAAACTAATCTGCTGCCATTTTGCTTGGCTTAATGCTCTAGATGCACACATGCAGGAGTGCATCATCAAGTTGCAATATTGTGATGACCACGATTTTACGACCGCGCCGGCACTTGCACTATTCCAACGACGGAATTTAACGACAGGGGCGGACTCAGCCCCGGTTTCCGGAGCCCTGAATTTACGGCGGACTGGGGAACAAATTCCGCATTGATCCTGTCGCAGTTATTAAGGATTTTACTGGCGTGATAGCCACTCCACGGTTTTACGACACGTACCACCATAAAGTGTACAAGTCGTAAATTCAAAGTTATTGTAATCGGGCGAAATTATGCATTTCGCGACGAGATGCTACTATACACTCAAACCACTGTCGTGGAATATTGAGGTCGGACTAAGAACATACAGGGTGTTATTTCTGTAATGAATTTGATGATTTCTCTATTGTGTTATAAATGATTTAAGTGGAGAGAAAAGACTTCTTTTTCTTTCTGAAATCAGCTTCCTTATTTGATCGTTGCAAAACTCTGCAGCAACTGCATCACTTAAGATAGTGTACATACGAGCTTTGATTTACAGCCCCGTCCTAAATCAGCGTTATCTTTTAACCGGAACGCTATTTTTGTCGCCGTGGAGGAAAGGAAAGTAATTTCAGTCGAAATTGCAATTTCCAATTTATTTCGCGCCTTAAAGTGATATAATCCAATATTTTAGGGCGACGTCGTCGGAGGAAGAAGTCTCATAATGAAGGATGTATTCGGAGAAGCTTCGCTCGTAAGCGCGCGGACTTTTTTTTTTATTTGGTAGCAGCGACTTAATTTACTCTCTTATTTAATCCGGTCGAATATGAGATCAAGTAAGTAAGTAGAAGAGCCCGGAATACTATATTAATCCTTTTTTTAATTTAATTTCTTTTTTGAGTTAAATGTATTCACGGGGTTCAGTTTTTTTTTTTAATTCGAATCTATTCGCTTTCATTTCGAAACAAATAGAAATATTTTGACCACGACCCAATTTAATCGAGCGAGTTTTCTAAAACTCGCTCGCCATCACGAAGATAACACCTGCTGCGCTTGTGTGTGGCAAACAAAATGAGTCTTGGCTTTGATGGGGCGAGCTCACAATAATAGAACGAAACGCTGAATTCAAAAATACAAGCGAGAGATATCAGAAACAAACGTTAGTTTTATTAATATAGAGACGCACAATTGTGGAAGCAGATTGTTTAAAAATAATTCAAAACATTATTTGCGAGAGGAAAAAAAATGCCATCCAGGGAATTTCAAAGCCTTTTATTTTGTTATAAATTGAACAACAATTTATAGAAGAAGGAAGCCCAAACACGTTACGTATTCTCTTTCTTATCTTCATATCTTTGATTCATCAAAGACCGCAGTGTCACTGCACAAAATACTGTGCAAAATACTTTTTTTTAGATATTTTTGTTTATGGTCGACCACAGGTCCGAAGACATCGTTGGAAAAGACGTGATCCCTAATTTTATGTGAAGAGGATTGTGGGACTTATGGTTTGAGATGCTATCGTATACGGTCGAACTAGAATGAACATGTTTGAATTGGTTTCCGGTTGGAACCCCGTCACGACTGCCTACTGTCTTGGCAGTAAAAGAAGTCAACGTGACGTGATTACAACCGGAAGCCAATTCAAACATGGAGGACAGCCGCAGAACCCTTCAAGTTAAATTAGAATGAACATCCCCATCTCCAAAATAACACAGCCATATCGTCATCCAAGATTCGAATTCCCATTTTTCAAGAGGATAAAGCCTGCTGACTTGTGGTAGAGGATTTTCAAGTCAATTTTCTTTTATGATTTACGATAGCCCTTGATTTTTCACTTCTTAAGAGTGTAGGAGATGTTTTGGGTGGAATATTGGTAAATGTAGCCTCCCTCCCCAAGTATTTGAAAATCCCTCGCCATAAAGTGCTGCAGGCAAGGAGTGAAAGAAAATATACAGTGGAAGGAAGGTGATTTTAGGCATAATGGTGGCAACTTCATCGTCTTCCAAATCTTATGATGTTTCGAATTCCCATCTTTCAGAAGGATAAGGCCTGATGACTTGTGGTAGATGATTTTCAAGTCAATTTTCTTTTGTGATTTACGATAGCCCTTGGTTTTTCACTTCTTAAGAGTGTAGGAGATGTTTTGGGTGGAATATTGGTAAATGTAGCCTCCCTCCCCAAGCATTTGAAGATCCCTCGCCATAAAGTGCTGCTGGCAAGAAGTGAAAGAAAATATACACTGGAAGGAAGGTGATTTTAGGCATAATGGTGGCAACTTCATCGTCTTCCAAATCTTATGATGTTTCGAATTCCCATCTTTCAGAAGGATAAGGCCTGATGACTTGTAGTAGAGGATTTTCAAGTCAATTTTTTTTTGTGATTTACGATAACTCTTGGTCTTTCACTTCTCAAGCATGTAGGCGATATTTTGGGTGGAACATTGGTATATTTATCCCACCCCTCAAAACGTTTGAAGGTCCTTCGCCATGAGGTACTGGTGGCAAGGAGTGAAAGAAAATATACACTGGAAGGAAGGTGATTTTTAGGAGTGAAGATGAGTCCCTCGTTTTGTTGGAGTTGCATGATGGTTGAACAGCGCTCTTCTGGGAGAAGGCAAATTATGGGAATCATGGTGGTCGTCTTTAGGTGTTTGTTAATATTTTATCACCTGCCACATCTTCAAAACACTTACAACTTTCATCACCTTTGACAATTGTTCAGAGAATTTTCTATTCCATTTACTTTTGTGGTCTCCAGAGCTTTTACTTACGAAATATGTATGGTGTCTTCTAGCTGAGAGAGTGATTAATTTACTACATCTCTTAAAATATTTGAAAGCCCTTCACCACTCAAAGTTGGAAGAAATTTGGGAGATTAGGGAATTTTCAGAATCCTATCTGATACAAAGAACACTTACTTAAATGTCAATCACGCCATTAATGATCCAAGAGTGATCCAACATAGTCTAAAATTTTGACAAAAAACAATTAAAATTTAATGGTAATTACAGGGTGTTCTCTTTTTCTTATTACGTTCAACCAACTGCTATGGAAAATATAATTAATTAAGGATATTTTTGCATTAGTTGAGGATGAGTTCAGTAAAACTAATTTAGAGTCCTCTTATTTCTATGGGCCGACACTTTCAGTGCAAATTAAGTTCAGTAAACTGCAATAATTTTAGTTCGCCCGCGTAATGAATAGAGTTCTCACAAAGGCCGCCGGAGCTTTTGTGTTTACGTAACAAAATTACTCATAACACAGAGACGAAAATGTTCTCGCGCCGTAATAAGTTCGAGGTAAATCTAAAGATAAACCTTAACACATAGTAGATGAGAGGCGCGCCTTATCTGCGAAGCAAAACTAAGCCAAACTATCCGGATGAGCAACAACAACAACAACAACAACAACGCCGGATTTGAAACCTGCATAATATTTTATCGGGACCTAACGAAGCGTGTTAATTAAGCTCAGGACTAATTCCACATTGTTTCTTGCCAATTAACGTGTTGTAGCCCGGACGATATTTTAAAGCGCCCTCGCGTTTTGTTCGGCGTCGATTAAGAACGCCAATTTAATTAAACTTCGTTTTATTGCGTTTTTATTGCAGATGAAATTCTGTCGTAATTAAGTGGAATTAGCGGGAATTGCTGTTCGAATGCTGTTAATAAAGGAAAGATATTAGAATTTGTTTCGCAAAAAATTATTATTCACCGCCCCCGTTCAATTAACTGAGGGATATTTTCATTACGCACAATTACAATTGTTTTTTCTTTCCTTTTCAATTCAACTTTATTGTTGATTTCAGTTTAATTTAAATTTAAATCAGCTTCTAATAAAAGAATTTCTTTTTTTGTTCCTGGTTTCATGATGATGAAAAATCATGCACACAGATAATCAAATGAATAATAGAATCGTATCACTCGCACGCACATGAACTTAATAAATTCCTGATTGGGTGGAACACCAACGTTTCTATTATTAGCGCAATTGTTATTGATGTGTGTGTATTAATAACGTCGAAACGTCGATACGCAATACTAATTTCAGTTATTTATAACCACATATTTCAATCTATTTATGTCAATGGTTATCCCCTAATAAACGTGGCTTTTATGTATGTATGTATGTCGCATGACAAATACACGCAGGAGTTAAATTACTTGTGCCAAAAAGAAAACAAAAACACCGGAATATAAAACAGCTATTTTGTATCCTGAACCTTGATAATTCTCCAAAACGTAACGCAGCGTATTAATTAATTAGTTGGTCAAAGTGTCGTGCTGAAATGCAGTTTTTGGATGGTGGCCAAATTGGCGGATGAAATTATTGCCTTAATTATCCTGGCTGCACGAGAAAACAGGCGACCGGAAAATAGATCAAGGCGACTTAAGTTCCCCCCGTTCCGTGCAAACAAAATTTTCCAAATTACTCTTTGCCATAACTTGCGGCGCTCGTTTTTAGTTGGTCTTTCGATTTTCATTCGTTTCTGCAAACAAAACTTAAATGCAAAGCTAACATAAAACTCGGCGTATTTAACAGAAAAAAAAAAGCAAATTAATCATTAAAGTTTCATCGTTAAAGAAGTTTTTCTGTTTCTCTGCGAACTTAAATGCAACTTTACCCAACTAAAACTTTTTTTTATTATTATTATTTATTTCAAAATGCCTGCACAGATTAATGTGATTTCGATTTCCTCTTCGAGTTTCTGATATTACGAACCGCCGATGTTGAACTTAAAAACAGAGAAAAATCCCCTTTCATAATATTAATTATGTATCCTGTAGGATGAGGGGGAGGGGGAGGGGGTTAAGTTAGCCTGCTCGTGCTCTCATGTTCCATTTTAGTCAAACAATTACTTTGCATTAAACCCTACATTCTCCGGCGATGTACCTGAAATGTAATACAAGCTCTATCTGAAATTAGTTTTAAAGTAGCCGCGCACCATAATACACCTTTATGACGGGCAATGAAATTTTCAATTTTCTGCAAGGGGAGCTTTAAAGGGCCGAAGGTTATTCGGATTAAGCCTCGGGGAACTTCCTCATAATTTTATGCGTCGCAAAAAAGCGCTCGCGTGTTCCCTTTAATTGCTCGGAAAACTTATATTGGACGCTGATAAGGAACGGAATTATCCGACGGTGATTGATTGGCATTATCAGTGAAGGGATGAAGTGGAAGAAGTTTTTTACAGGATGGAATTAAAACGTCTTCTTGATGGAAATATTTTTGTCAATTTAAAAATGCATTTGATTTACTTGAGCTCTTCGAGCTTTTTACAATCGAGTTATCTTGTGAAGTCGACCATTTACTGGTACCTATAGCGTTCATTAAAACGTAGATTGTCAGCATAAAAACCTTCCCCGAATTTCCTCCGGCTCTTCCTGCAGGATGAAGCTGCGCTCGCTTCCGCCACTCGGCGATGCATCCTGGTAATGATTTCGTTCTGAAAGGAAAACGGAACAAAAGCTCGGAGCTTTTTATCTGCAAGTCGAGTACGTAATTAACGAAAAATAATTATATCAGCGTATTTGGGAAATAAAATTCGTCGTTATTTCGAAAAATTCTTTCGCATCGAGAAATATCAAAAGAATTTAATTTCACTTTGTGTTCTTTCCACTAATAACGCGCGAGCTTTCTTCGCAAGGGCGGACTTGTAAAGCATGCCTCCTCCTAAATTTAGATATTGTAAACATGTTTGTGTGTCGCTTTATTAAAGTTGCGTCTCAAAACCGTAATGCCTCTCGGCCGACCGAGACTTTCGCGGAGGATTTATTCCATTTTTATTTCGCTTCTATCCTGGAAATTCTTTGAGGGGAGAAAGAATCTCGCTTCGTGCTTCCCTGACGTGAATAAAACGTGGGCATTCGAAGGAAGCGTTTCGCGCTGAAAACGTTAAGGCGATTTTCAAATTGCTCGCGAGTCAATTAATGTAATGTAAAAATAAGAGCAAAGAAATATTGCAGTCTTTTCAAGAGGAAAACAAATTACGACGTTGTTAGATAACGTAATTTCTAATTTTGCAAACACCCCTCTCTGTTGAATATTATTTTACAAGCGCATTTCGATCGGCACAATTGTAATCATGGTGATGTCGTTCCTTGCGCTAAATTGCTTTTTCTTTTTCGATTTATTTAATATTTTAAGCAAGTCTTCGTAACTAAAATAAGAAAAATCGTTATTTCCATGAAAAATAATCTCAGCCCGTAAATCACTGTTTTCTTTGTGCCAGCAATTTCCATCGTCAGCTTCGATGCGTTGTTGTTGGAGAAAATGAAGTGTTCGTCTGCACAGCAAGCAAGCAAGCAAGCAATTTGCTCTCATGTTTAAAGCCGTTTTAAATTACGAAGCCGAGGCTGTAATTCTACGCCCCAAAATCGAACGCAACGTGAATGAGCTTATTCGAGTGGCGAGTTCAAGACCGTCCTTTTTCTCTGCCCGGCCAGCCGGTCACGCTTGAAAGCTCCTCTCATTCAATAAAGCGAGTCGCAGCAGCGTCTTTCGGTTCGAAGAAGCTTTCGACGGGCGGGCGCTTCCTTCGGATTGTTTAATATCTTTCGTTATTCCCGCGGGATTTCGTTGTTTGTCGTTGTAAAGATTCATTTAAAAATTTAATCAAGGCAAGGGCCCGGGATACAGAAGTTGTATTGAGACGAGTTGGCAGAGAGGCTCACATAAAAAAAAGGGGGATTTCTTGTCTTGCGGGCATTGACAGAAACGGTTCTTTTTATTACGTATCTATTTTCTTTAATTCCTGCAACAACTACTCTTCGCTTTTAATTCGTTTAATCATATTCAAAGGTAATGTCATAGGGAAGACATTCAGAAGATGTAGCACGTCTACCAATCGATTATTTATCTTTGAAATCAGGATTAGTTTTTTCTGTCCTTTTGACTCGACTTTGTTTCTGTTCAGGAAACTTTTCGCAACGTTCGCTCTGTAGTTTTTTTTTAAATTGTTTGGAACGCAGCTACTCCTTGGTGACTATAGAATGAAAATATGCGCTAGATGAAACGAGAAAACGGTAAATAAAAATATGAGTATCCTTATTTTGAATTTGTTTCACACCTCCGCATCCGCTGATAAAATAAATTCGGAAATCAAAGTGCTCACAAAATCTCACAATCAGTTTATAAACGCGCACTCGACTTTTGCGATTCTGATCCTGTTCCTTTCACGAAAGCAATAAAACTTATTATTTATTATACACATATAAACGTTTAAAGGCGTGCTGATTTTCCAAACGTTAGCACAAACGTAAGCAAGGCACTTTTCACAATTTTAAATCGTTTCCGGTTTCCTGCGTTTTGCCTCATGTGTTATAACGGTTTTCAAAGTGTACATAAGCGATTTGGAACTTGCAACAAAATTCGGCAACTCGTATTTAAGCTCGACGCGAAGGAATTCTATTTAAGGCAAATTACGGTTGTGTGGTATGACTCAAAGCAAAACTAAGGAAAAGCAATTTTAGCGGAGCGTAATTTACGAGCGGTAAACAGAATTAAATCCTGACCTAGACTAACGACAATTAGGTTGTGTGTGGGTCCTTGCACAATCAAATAATTGACCAGAGAAACGACTGGCCGCCTCCTTCGCTATTTTCTGGAGGATCGCGTGACGTTAATCGCAAGACATTTAGCATTGAAATGGTATTTCGTAGACGTTCATGTATAAAAGCTCGTAAATTGTGCATGCGGCACGAACAAATTTAGTTGACGTTTTCCGCCGTCGTTATTCGAACGAAGAATTCGGCCCTTTGTGAGAAACACCGCAGTACCTGGGTAATTTTATTACGTTAATAAAGGTGCTCGCGTGATCATTACTTACAAAACTTTTGACATAACGCAAAATAATTTATACTTATACTTATAAATGCTGCAAGTGCTTGGCAACTGACAGTCCCCAGTACTATAAAGTTTCCCGTTAAATTTCACACCAAACTTCCAAAGCTGATCGTTGATCCACAAAGCCCAATATAAACTGAAGCCCCGGCAACAGCGGGGTCGTTTAAATCGCCAGATTAAACTGCCTCAACATTTGTTTAATCGGGTAAATCCGGTAAACTCTGCAGTACGCTTTAGTAGAATTAAACAACAGAGTGGTGGCCCTTCAAATTCCCCACATGCAAACATATTTTCTTAAAAATCAAAAGCCAAACTGCCATATTAAGTAATAATCCCAAATACAATTTAACATTTACAAAATACACGGAAAGTGGAAGCCACAAAACTATATCTGACAGATAATTAACACGCAGATAATTAACCGCATTTCGTTGTTGCATATACGCACTAATTTCAATATCATTCACGTCCAAAACATTTAATTTTTTTATATAACTATTAATATTTGTAAATAAATTGCAACGAACTGATTGCAAGTGACACATTAATAAGTGCTGTTCGTGTCAACGCTACAATAATATATTTATTTAATTACATGATTAGTAGGTATTACGCAAAAATAGTCTTATTAAAATAACACGTATATTATTTACAAAAGAAAAATTAATGGAAAGAGACGAATTATTAAACGAGGGATTTAACTTAAGTGAGTGGAATTATGGGGAAAAAATTGACCCTTTTGGAAATGACCAAAACCAGAGGCTATTCATATACATTTTTGGTATTGTCAGTCACCTTGTATTGCGCGGGAAACTCGAAAAGTCCGTTTGTGCCCACTTACCTTTCGGCAAGTTTCAACGTAAGGTGATTTTGTTTGGCTGCAGTAATCTTCAACCCCTTAGTGGTGTTCTACTTCACTTTTTTGCCCGGATAAAACAGAGTCTCGCAACACGCTCCGATCTATTTAGTCTGCGCAAGTTCTTTCTCTGACGCGCTTAAGTCTTAACGTACACACGTATTGTCAGTGAAGTGCCCACGATATGGTGCCTTGATCATGTTGAATCCTCTGATCCAAGCCCGAAACGGAAATTATTTACTTCGAGATCTGCTTAGGTGCACGTTAAGCAATACAAGCTCTCTTATAAGCTTTTCTAAGCCTGTTGCTGCGAGAAAATAATAAGTAGGGTGTAATTGTCATCTTTGTGCGTACTTTAGTTAGTAACACGCGTCTTTCTTTTACTATTTAGGCCTCTAGTCGTACCCCTTTCTGACTACTTCTTTCTTCGTAACGCCCTTTGAGACCGACCTTTATGTGGAAAAGCCGTAAGCGGGGCCTTAGATGCTAAAGGTCAAAACATCGCTGTGCACCTCTTTCTCCTGTTGGAGTTAGACTCGACCGTAGACGATACAAGTCAACAGGAGATACTGTGACGTGACGTCTTGACGTCATCCTGCGTAGAGACGCAATTGGCAAACCGTCCTCCTCCGCCGAATCGCATCTCAATTGGTATTTCCAACCTCACTTGGACAGTGAGCTAAGTATTAAAGTGCATATATAACAAGGTCGGGTTTTCTTTTAAATTTGTTATTGTCGCATTAAACGCTGCGTTGCGTTAATTTTATATTAAGTGAATACTTTTGAATAATCACATTTTGCATTTTTATAAGCGAAAGGCAGATCTGTTTCTCGGTTAAAGATTTAATTAATCGAAATATCGTTTATCTTCTTTTCTTATAATAATTTCATTGCGACCCTGTCTGGGTTATACGATTTACTTATATAAAAACAAGAGTGTCCTCAGGTAGCGATATTTATTTTATTTATATTTTACTGGCCCTTTAATTTTTGGGTTTACGAACGACCCATACCCAAGAGATAGCCGGCTGTATCGGAGAACTGAAATTGCACTCCTTCAATTTGCTATCCTTCAGGTAGGTAGCAATACACGTCCTCTTCTGCAGTCTTAGTATAGAATTGAGTGGGTTTGAATTCTGGCCTGGCTTCGATAAAATTCTTTCATAGAGCTTTCGTGCTCTTCCTTTTGCTTTCCATTTCTATTTCTGCTTGTTACAGGTTTTTATTCCGATACTAGATCAAATTTAGATCCTGAATGCTTCCTGAGTTTCCCCCATTTCGAGTTAGATGGACCTCTTTTTTCGACCACCCTTCAGTAGTTCCTCAAAAATATAACGCTTTCCGAACTTTTGAATTATAGGTTTCACACTTGTGCGATGAACTTCGTATCTTTTAGCTACTTGATTGTATGGTTGGGACATCAAGTATACTTCTAATTCGCAAATCCATTTTCAAATGGATCACAGTTGAAGGAACAAATAACCTGCAGTCAAATTTTGGAATGCCAACTGCATACTTACAATAATTTAAGTTTAAAAAGCTTAATTTACACTTAGGTTTACCCTGCAAGCGTTTCATATCAATTGTTATTTTATTTCTGTTTCGATTGATGCGTAACAAAAACCGTACTCTATTCAAACGATTGTTTAAGGCAAATTGAAGAGTTGTTATGGTTACGTATAAATTAATTTATCTTCAATATTGTTGGACATCAATTGAAATGAATTGGTGCTTACAGGATACACGTGAATGTCAACTTGACGTTTCTGCGTAGCCACCTTCCAAATGTTGATTACTTTTCAATGTGCAGTATGATTCACAAGGATCGCACCATCACTTGGGCGTTCTTTCCGAACCATTCATTTGTTCTCAAAAATGTAAGGAAAATTTTTCGACGAGCTTTCTTTAAGAAAATATTGTATTAATCAGATAATGTAATTTTAAGTTTTTATTAATGAGAGCCGTAGATGCAGGCACGTAAAATTTTCCTTGTTATTAAACATAATTAATATTAAGTAATAAAGCAGCAAAAACTCTTTGGGAATATTAACATTATTTTAGATGTAAGATCGGCAACGATGCAGCAAAAATTAGACGTCACTATGGTTACCATAGTCTGACACAGAGAAAAGGAAAACAAGAACGGACAGTCAATGCATTTCATTTTAATCAAGCGCAGGCGCGCCATCTTACAACAACCCTCCAGAAACAGCCTGGTTTTAGTCTTTGCTTAAAAATACCTAGCACGTTCCTCTACTAGCTATAAATAATTTAATTTAATTTAATTTAATTTTAATTTTAATTTTCTTTTTTATTTATTTTACATGGAAAGTAAATAAAAGACATAAAACGAATGTAAATATAATTATTTCACTGTCTGTTTCAAAGAATTTGTGATACATATTTTTTTACGAAATAAATGTCAAATTGACATCATAAATTCTGTACATAATAAATTGTTAAATATTTACCAAACGGAACTTCACACAATAAAAATGTCTTTTGTTTCCTTTAAAACACTTCTACGAACTAAGTGCTGTGCCTCACATTCTTTCGATTTCAGAAAAATCGCGTTTCTTACGAACACTTGTAAACTGTGAGCAACTAAAAATTAGATTAGAGCAGGCGGTGCAAAGAAAATGTATGTCTGTGATTAAATGAAAAGTCAATAAATTTGACAGTCCATGAATGTATTGCATTAATTAATTCAGTTAATCACAGACATACATTTTCTTTGCACCGCCTACTCTAATCTGATTTTTATTTGCTCACTTTTTATTTCGACCATGCAATTATTTTCAGCAATCTTAAACTCCTGAACGATATTCAACTGACATTACTTACATTGTCTACAACACCTTCATTAGAACCAGTTTGTTTTTGACCAATTTCTTATAGAAAAAATATCGCACTACTTGAAACTTGAAATTTTAAATTTAGTTTCTGACGTGCAACCAGTTTCGCCAGCGACAACTGGATCAAACTGGATTGATTAAATTTTAATACTGCCATCTGACGGCCACTCGTTGTCGAAAAATAACTGTAACTTCTTAGGGGTGGCCGTCAGATGGCGCCACTAGAATTCGAATTTTTATTTCTCAATTAGCTGTCCATAGTCCATACCCTGGTCTGACATGTGACCTTAAATGAGCGCTTACTTCTTTTCATTCTGATTTTTCTAAATTCTTTGAAATTTTAGCATGTCTTTTGGCAACCACGCCTCGACCTACTCCTTCATCCAATTTTTACTTAAGAAACTTAAGAATAACTAAATAAAATAAGGTATTAAGAAGTGACAATTATTATTGTGTCGAATTTGATTTCCAAACAATTCAGAGCAAATTCTGTTGTCAACAAAAATGAAGGTACTTATGATCTATGGTTAAATTAGTAAGTGCATCTACAAGGTGCAGCGTTGCCTATTTGTGATATCTTTAAACATTTATATCTAGAAAAGCACGCGCCGTAAAAATATTCTAAACTCTCCTATTAACGTTCTCTATCACTACTTAATCGGTGGTGTGACCCTTTTGAATCTTACTGCATAGTCCTTAAAGGCCGTTTTACACTACAAGATTTACTTGTACAAGATTTGGTTCAAATTCTATTCAGAACAGGAAACCTTTGGGCTGCAGATATGGTTTGGAGATAGAACACGTTTTGCTTTTCCAGGTAGTTTTTGTCTCAATTAATTTTTGATCCAATTTACTGTATAATTTAAATTGTTCAAGAAATTGAACCAAATCACAAGAAATAGGGTTGTCTATTGAAATTGTAGATATGGTTTGGAAATAGAACATGTTCTATTTTTCAGACTCTTATTTTATGGCCGTTTTACACTATGACATTTTTTAACTAAAATTTGATACAAAGTGAGTGAGAAGTGCCAATTCAACCAATCAGAATTCACTGTGGTAGCTTATCTCTCTCACTTTGTACCAAAAAATGTTATAATGTCAAACAGCCTTTAGTTAATTTTTGATACAATTTACTATGGCTCGTGTGACACCATGCAAGATTTGATATAAAATCTTGCACAAGTTTAACCATGCAAGATTTGATAAAAAATCTTGCACAAGTTTAACCATGCAAGATTTGATATAAAATCTTGCACAAGTTTTGCTTATTTAGAAATTGTGCTGACCATCAAACACAATAACAGAACTTGTTGCAAGATTTGAGAAAATTTAGAAAAAGTTCTAAATTTTTTAATACAATTTCAAGAAATAACGACAACAAATCTGCGCACAACCAAAAATTTTATTGACTATCAATGTCCTGCGGGATTTCTTCAGCAAATACCAAAACTTTGTTTCGCTATTGAAGTTATGCATATTGCGGCGTTTATGAACAGTACGTATTTCTTTGGAAATTTCATTAAGAAATCATTTTGAAAATAATAAGATAAATTAAAGTATAGCGTGTTAAATGTATTTTAGAAGATTTGTTTAAGAAATTCTTTAATTCAAGTTTGCTTTTTCAAAATTCAAAATTTTTCTAAATTCTAAGTTCTTAAGTAAAAATTCTAGCCATTTAGTGTCCATTTAAAAGAGTTTGTGATACAATTTTCATCGGACAAGAACCAGCTTTAATTATAAAAATTCTAAATTCGAAATTCTGAATGTTACACACTGACTCTCTTGCAAGATTGCATTGAATGAACTTGAATTAGTGTAGGTACTTACATATTTGTTTTTACTTTTGGTAGTTTGCTTATTTTTGTTATACTCCGCATCTTTTTTTAGTTTATTATTTTTTTTGTTATGAGATCTGGAGGAAGAACAGCAACCATCATATGGACGCTGAACCAGGTTTCAATGACTATGCCTGTCTGTGCACATGTTTGTACATGTTTGTCGATGATGGTCAATAAAAATTATTATAGTTATTATTAATTCTCTTAATAACAAGTAAATATTTTTGGAAATAATCAATTTAAATTTAACTATTTATTATAGATAAGTTATTTAGATTTTTTAAAGTGTAAATTCGTAGGAATTAAGTTTAGCATTGTAAATATTAGGTTAATTTATTTAACGCCATGAATAATTCAATATGTAAAGGAAACTGTAGGTTCTAGTAACAAGTTCGGAGAATAAATAAGTGAGGGCGCTGTGTTAGTTATCGCGTGAACTTATAAACGCTTATAAAACCGCCGCACACTGCAGCAGGAGACTTTCAAAATTGGCATTAAATCAGAAGCTGTTCGAATTAATTTCTAAATTAAATATTTTCTTTTCGATGAGTAGTAAGTATGTATTAAAAATGTTTACAGATAGTTTACTGAATATTTCTAATTTCGAAATTTTATGATGTAAAATTAAAAAATATTAATTTAGAAAAACTATATAATTTTATCAAAATTATTCATGTTCAGAATATGAATCTTCTTCATTGTCTGCAATAATATGATTATCGTCTCTACTGTCATCATCACTGTTATTATCATCTTCATTATCATCTACGTGGCTAAGAGGTTGAGTAGTTGGAGATTTCAGTAGATCTAATGCTTCTTTTGGAATATTTTGAAGCTTCTTCTTTTGTAATTTCCTCTTGCTGGAAATCACAGGGTCGGAGCTAAGCATAAATGAATTAAAAATGTCTTCATTTGTTTTCTCTCGACTACATCTTCTCGAACAATGTTCTCAATATCTTTTGAAGTCTTTGTTGCGCGCTTCCTGCGCCTCTTCTGTTAATTAATTATTAATTAATTATTAATTAATTATTAATTAATTATTAATTAATTATTAATTAATTATTAATTAATTATTAATTAATTATTAATTAATTATTAATTAATTATTAATTAATTATTAATTAATTATTAATTAATTAATTGTTAATTATTATGCTCTTCCTTGCATTTTGTCCGTTTTTTGAGCTCTTCCAACAAAAAATTAAATTGCTGATCTTCTCATAATATCAAGAAGTTCAGTTCTTTTTATGAACATAATATTTGAACTTGTTCCTACAAATAAAATACACTGATTGTAACTAAAAACGCATAAATCAAAAGTAAAGAGTGACACTGTTAGTGTTTTTCAAAAATTCGAGAAATAAGAAAAGAGCAAATAAGAGCAGAAAATGAAAATGATTATCAAATACACAATTAATATTAATCAAAATCCTCCAAAAACAAAAACTTGGACTGTCTCGGTACACGATTAACGAGTCCAAGAATATTTAGAAAATTTGACATTTAGCATATTTTTATTTTTTTATAGCTTTTTATTTTACAGTATTTTTATAAAACTATATTCACTTTCGTGCAAATTTCTAGTTACTAAAATATTACTGCATACCTGAACTCATGGATTTCATCATAAAATTAAAATAATTCAATGAATGTAGTCAAATATAATACAAAACTGAACCACAAGTGATGTACAAAACATGCACTTAATCGTTGCTAATAAAGTGATTGTAATTAATAAGCCCACTTGAGACCGGTAGAGACGATATTAAAATGTCTTTTTTAAATGTTTGGTATACTGATGTATTGGAAAACATTAGTAAGGAATCTAAATAAATGGTTTCATTTTTTTTATTTAATGTCAAATTTAAAGGTCCGTTGCCCCACTGTGCGCCGCCACGCGAATAACCTTTGCCGGATGAACGTATGGAAGGCAAATGAGTGAAACTTTGTGGGAAGGTTTTGTGAAAAACCCGACCTAATATTAATAAATTTTCTTTAAAAACCAGAACTTCTTCATGCGGAAAAATTAGTTTGTGAAAATTAATTATTTGCAGTGATACAATAAACTGTGCTTTACGTTCTCCTTCTACGACATTTTTTATTATACACACACACACAAACACTCAACTCTGACATTAGATATTTTTGAATGTGAAGGCTCGCGAGTGCCATCTACATTATTCTAAATTACCACTTAAAATACACTCTACAACAAAGAAACTGCTCTATGAGGTATACTGCAAAATACATCATCGAAGAAGAGCCTCTGAGAGGAAAAACAACAAAGTAAGAATGTAAAAAAAATTAAAAAAAAAGAAAGAATTGTACAAAATAGCTTGAGATAAAGCAGCAATTATATTGTCACCCAAACTAAGAGCAAAAAATTTGCAAAATAACCTGAGATCACAGCAATATGTTGAGTTACTGTGACTGATTAGAATTAAAATTAGTTACTAATTAGATTTATAAATTAGCTAGTTATGTGCATGTTTAGCTTAAACACAGTAAAGATTTACTATTATTTCTTATGCAAGAATTAACTATAACTAATGCAACTATAAATTTAATTCTTATATCAAATCATGCATGGTGCCACACGGGCCTTAAGACATAATTTTAAGAAATTGAATAACATCTTGCAGAAGAAAAATACCTTTTAGTAAATAATTGTAATACATGATTTTGTTTTTTGTTGTTTACTGTAGTGTCTGATTTATGTGTAGACTAATATTTGGTTAGGGTCAAAAGTAGCAATATTTCGATAACAAGCTCACATAATAATAATAATAATAAAACAAGCGCGTAACGAGTTCAATGTTAAACGCCCCGGTGCAATGATATATCGACGTCGCGGACCACGTCACGTCGACGCAAAAATTCGGGGCGTCGCGTCAGTTACACATACAAAAAACCTATTAGCAGTGCATCAGGAATCGATCGTCCTGTACTTTTATTATCCTCCGCATAATAGTGGGGTTATTATTATTTTATCGAAGTGCGAGGAAAAAAAAATTACGTTCGTCGGTGTTCGGGCGTTCGTGTGCGTCCGTCCGCCTCTCGGCGGGCGTGCGTTGAATAGTGAGCCGTGACAAGCGTTTGCAGGCCTTCCCGGGCTTGGCTTTGCTAGAACTGCTAGAAGAGAACAGCTTGCCTATGTCGTCGGGCGAAGGCGAGCAAGTACGCTCCGTTATGTTCGGTTTTGTGACCGGCGTGTGCGAGGACATGATCACCGAACGTGTGAAAATTTAAATGTACGAATTCAGTGCTGGTTCAAACCTAAACCACCGCAGTATAAAAAAAAAACATTGTGGAAGCGGCACGTTTTTCCGACAAACACATTAGGTTTGTGTGACTTTTTTTATTCAACCTCACAACTAACACACACACGCGCGCGCGTCCCCATTCTCACTTGCTTTACCTGAACGGATGGATACGCATCTCGTATGTATAAATAAATACCTCGCGCGCATACCATCTCAATGTTAAGCACGAACAAGAAAAAAAAAACATTGTTCGAAACACTTACATACCTACGCAAAACAAACAACACGTGTGTGAATGAATCGCCGCGCAATGCACAATTAATTAAGTGAAATAAGTAGAACCTGTGCTGCTGCATGTCTGCTGTTGTAATAACTGACCTTTCTATATTTACAACATACATATGCTCGACCACATGTTAGAACGATAAGCGCCTTTAATTCCGCACTAAATTTACACGTTTTCAACAACGCGTTCCGTGAAATTGCGCGCCCGATAATTTCGGGTTTTCGGGATTTCTTTCCGTAAAAATAGCGGCCGCCCCACGCACCCATCAGCCATCGGCCTCACCGACGTTTTGTTGTTGTAAAGGCGACCGATCTCTGGCCATTTAAATTTTTAAAGGGCCCGTCCGCGTGTGCGTACGTTTTCAATGAGGTGCTGATTGTAGTTGTTACGACGGGATATTTAAATTATAAACCGTGACATCCTTGTTATTTTACGGGATGGGTGATGCACACGTACGTTAACGGAAATGTCATTGTCTATAGCTTTCTTTAATTTTTATCCTTATTTTTATTTTCACCATCCCGCTTGATAGTCGCCGTGAAATCGCGACTGGCAGGTTCGAGATAGTTATCTTCAACCAGGTTTAGGGTTTACTTTTAATCAGCAAAAATATATCTTTTATTTGTACTTCCTTTCTTTTAAACGTCATTTTTATCTTCACGACCCCTTTGGCATGACGCCGCAAAACTCTTGGGGGTCACGATCCGCAGGTTGCAAGTTTTTCAACCAAATTTTAATCCTAAATTTTACCGTATACCTAGTGATGTAAAAATAGAGTACATTAAAATAATTTGTATAACCCTACATGTATTATACCGTATTTTATCCTAAAATCATCGCTACGTGTGCCTACAGCAAACTTATATCTTCCATTTGAAATTGTTTTCTTTTATCCGCTACTTTTGTCTTCACGACTCCCTTGGTAGTAGTCGCAAAATCTCTGGGGGGGTCGTGCCTCGCAGGTTGAGAAATATTGTCTTCATTAGGTTTGGGGTTTATTTGTTTTTTTATCCCTTTTTGCTCAACCAAACTAGAGTCTTGAATTTTATTGTGTATTGCAAAAATAATCTTCTGCTTGCACTTACATATTTTCTTTTATCCGTTATTTTCATCTGTTACGACCCCCCTGATGTGTCGCTGCAAAATCTCTAGGGGGTCGCCACTCGCAGGTTGAGAAACGCACTCTTCATTTCACCTTTGCATTTTTAATAACATTTTATTTATCGCTTAGATGGATGCACACCCTACGCTACATTTCGCTTTTTTATTATTACTTAATTCCTTTCTAATTTTGGCGGTGTAGTCCAATTATTTCTTTTTTTTTCTGCCCTTTTCCTTTGAACATAATTAAAATGAGAAAGGGATGAAGAGTTCTTAATCGTCTTTAGTACTCTGATTCCATTTTCTGCCCCCCCCCCCTCCTCCACTGATCGTTCTCGTACATGTCTATACCATTTTATCTGTCCCTCTACCATTTTCTAGTTGGGTTTAATTCTTCAAATGCTGATAATGCATTTTGCTTCCTAGCTTTCTGTTTTTCTCATTTCTTTAGTTTTTATTCTGACTTCACGTCTGGTCTACATAATTGTAGGTGTAACTATCATCTTGCATCAAAACCCAAACTTTTTTACTCTACATTATTGTTGACGTAACTATCTTCATAATACCCTTTTGTTTTTTAATGCTTCTTGTAACCATTTCCTAAGAATATTTGTCTCATTGTGATAGCTTTTCCAGCTATAAAACTTTATATCTATATTTAAATGCTCCAAATTCTTATAATTTTTCGTTTCTGAACGTTTTACTGATTTTTTACCTACATGCCTATAAACCATCCCTGCTATTTTCTGATCTTAATCTTCAGCTCTCCTACCTTTCGGTGTAGAGTTATGTTGGAGTAGAGTATTCGGGGGCTGCTCTCTTCCATATCTTCCTCCACCCCTTTCTGATTGATGCTGGCTCCTTTATTCTCTTCCATTTTACTCCTCTTTTCTCTGCAGCTAAGCGTACTTCCTCCTTCCAGAGTTTTCTAGGCCGGCCTCTTTGTCTTTTTCCTGTTTCCTTAGCTTCAAACACTTCTTTCACTAATCAGCCTTCCCCCATTCTCATTACATGTATGTTCTAACCATCTAAGTTGTGCTTCTTCTATTGAGGTCTCTACCGATACAATGTCCAAATTTTTCCTAAATGTTTCGTTTCGTATTTTATCTCTTTTAGCCTTCCCTTCTATTTTTCGAAGAAACCTCGTTTCCGTACCCGTTAACTTACTTATTTGTTTCTTATTTGTTGTCTATGTCTCACTCTGTTTTTCTTTTTGAGTTCTTCTTTTCGTACGTTTAAATTATTTTGCAATTGTTGTTCTGATTCTCCCATAATTATCGTGTCGTCTGCGTAGCATAGTTCGTTTTCCGAAATCCTATTCTGTACTTTTTTTTTATTTTTCTTTACATGTCTTGATTACCTCATCCAACACTAGGCTAAATAGCAATGGACTTAATATACATACCTGTCCAAGGCCTATTTTGCTTACTCTTACGTAGTTATCTGCTTGTATAGGATTTTTATACAATCGATAAGATGATGTTCTAGACCTTTCTTTTTTAATATTTTCCTTGCGTCTTTCCTTTGTATGCTTTGAATGCTTTCCTTTATATGTTGTAGCTTTTTCACGCATCTGTCTTTTCATCTGCCTGTCTTTTCTCGTTGGGTTTAATTCTTCAAAATGATTGTCAATGGGTCTCACTTCGTGTTGCTTTCTATTTCGCTCATTTCTTTAGTTTTTATTCTCACTTTATGTTTTTGCGTCCAAATCCAAAACTTTTTCTACTACTATCTTCCTAATTCCTTTTCTTTTTTATGCTTTAAAATTTTTTTTTTCCTATGAATATTTATTTTATCGTGACATAGAATTTTTCAGCTTTAAAGCTCAATCACAGTATTTCTTTTCAGTAGTTAGAAGAGTCGCACGAACATAAGCTATTCGCACTGTACTCACAAAAATATCGAATCCGCACATTCTGTCACTTATTTTTTAATCTGCAGTTTTTTATTATGAATTTTTTATACATAATTAATAAGTATGTAAAGTATTTTTTATTCTCTATCAATTTAACATTATATTGTACCTACATATTTTTCTTGTTTCATATTATCATATTTTGTTGTTGTTTTTTTTTTCAATATTTATCTCCGTGTTGATCTTTTTATTCATTTCATTTCAATAAGAGCATCTTAAATTCAAAATTCTAACTTTACTGTTCTACTGTTCTATACATATTCTATATGTTCTATATTATCGTTTCTTTAGGCCTTCCACCATAAAGGCAAGCGGCCACTGAATGCTCCAACGTAATCTTACGCGGACGTGGCAACTAAAGCTAAGCGAAGCGAAGTTAGGATAGCAAAGATATAAAACAATATTTATCTTCACTCAATTGCCTAGTCCGCGTAAGATTACGTTGGAGCTAATTTCCAAAAAACTTTGTTTCGCTCAGCTTACCTTAGTTTCTCGTTCAGTGGCCGCCCGCCTTAACTCTTCTATAAAGTTTCCATTCGTTTGGATTTTATATGCTTCTCGTCTTCTAGGCCGAATTAGGGCGGTAAATTGGGCGAGAAAAAAAAAACTAACAGCGTTTTCGATTCACTGCTCTATGCAGAGCACTCTCAGAGTATTCTCATCTTGTTTTAATAACACGTGATAATAGGAGATGGAAGATATCCTGAGAGTGCTTTAGAAAAGTTACAGAATAAAGTATCCCAACCGAGACTACTTGATTCAGTTTTGTATCACACTGTACCCTTTCGGCTTTAGAAACGAAAGTATTTTGATATAGGATCATCATTAACACAGGTGTTCCTCGAGGCCCTGTATTTGGTCCGTTGCATTTTTTTTATAGCAATATACATATTTTGTGTGTAGAAATTAATAAGATTTTATTATTATTAACACAATACTTAAAACAGGAAACGTTTTATTTAGGATGAGTACTGTACGTTATACTTTTGATCGAGAAGAACAATTGGTTTTCAAAGCCATTCGTTTCCTACAAGAGAAGAAGATCCTATGCTTTAACAAAACCCATTTTGATTCCTTGGCCATTCACAATTATAAATTCTTATATGCATAGGTATGCAGTATGATTAGAATACTGATTTTAGAAGCAAAGGTAGATTATTAAATTCATTCTAGACAAAAGAAAAGGAGGAAAAAAAAACGAAAGAAAATTTGTAATCACACCTTTTTTTATTTTCTTCTCTGTGTTTTTCGTTTCTCGTTTGCTACACGTTGTACTAATTTGCCTGAATAATTCATTCATATTTTCGACTCAATTATTATAATATAAGAGAGGAGAAATTAGCGATATGCTTTTTACAAATTATTTCCGACGTCGTATTTATAGCAGGTCAAATATTTTTCTACGAGAATAGTTTCGTAATTGATGAGCGGAAGAAGCTCCCCATTGAGAGCAGAGATATCGGAGCTCCTGTTGACATTCCATAAATATCGCAATTGTAACTTGACGACGACGCCGAGTCGTAAAGCGTCGGTGTAATATTTCCAGAGATGATTTACTACTATCTGTATGATTATATCCAATCGTGTTGACGTGTTGGCGAAGAGGATAGTCGAACGAGGTGGCAGGTGTATTGTGACTCCTTGAATGAGAAGCTCGGCGCGGTTATTTTGGGGCCGACCGACGAGGGATGTGCGTGTGAATAAATAACGTACATATAAGCACGCACTTAACATTTTTCTTTTAGGAACACCAAAGTGTAGGCCTTTTTAAATCATCATTGGGAATCCATCTCCAAAATTTATCCTTATAACCGTAGAGAGTATAACTTAATTAATTAATCCAAGGTCGCTAAACATACTTCAATCGAAAATCCTTGCCCCATATCAATTTTATTCCGAACGGTTTATTTGTTTAAATGAATTAAAGCGTGGAGGCCTCGCTCGAACAATCCAGGTATTGTTCGCTAAAGATTTTTTTTTTCACCGCAGTGTTTGTTATTCCTTCGTAGTTTTACACGTTATACAACTTGAGTGTAGCGTAAATTATTCAAAACAAACAACTCTGTTTATCGCAGGACCGTATCTTTCGCTAATTAAAGTAAATAAACAGCTCGCGCGCTTTTCCATGCGAAATCGAACGAGGAACAAGAATTAATACCGAAAAAAAAATTTCCGGCAGAAAGAGTTTGTTTACGATCCGGAATCTAATCTGTATTTGTAAAAGTACGCTTTTTTCTGTCAACACCGCTGATAAAAACGCCCCTGTTTACACGTGTAATAAGTATAATCAATATGTGCCAATAGAACTCGCGGAACTTCACCGTGCGAATACTTTTCGAATTCCCACCTCCTACGTCTGCTTATTTTATTATTTTTTTACTGACATGTCAGCGCGGCTTATGGGATTGTAAAGCGCGTAAGTCATTAATTAATTAAGAGATTAACTTTGTAATTAAGGCAATAGGAACGTTTAAGTCGGCGCGAGATACACTTCCTGGAGATTACTTTAATCCGTTTTATCTGTGACGTTCCGTTTGAGAAAATATCCTTGCTAGCTGCTCGCTCGTTTTACTTTAATCCAAAGAAAATTCTCTTCTTTGAACAGAGCCAAGATTCCCCTTGCATAAAGAAAACTAAGTGTGCTTACGTGTTCAACTCGAAATGAAACGTACCGTATATCTTCGCGGGCACCTGCGTTCGAATTTATAAAGAAGATGCAAATAAATGTATTTAAAATTAGTGAAAAAGTGAAGGCGCGCACCGTTTAACGGACGCATAAAGCGATTTTATTATAGGACGTTCAAGCGAAAGCTCCAGCTACAAACGGCGACGTAAAACAGTTAATTGGCCGTGTATTTCGGTATCTTCGGCCTGGCAATAAATTTTAATTGGTTTAGAACGTGTGGATTTAGTGTTTAAATACCGCCGACATAAAAGAGATAAAAGCACGCAGGAACAGGAACGGCCGCGATAAATAAATCACCGTTCACGCACGGGGGGGCACCGGAGAGCCTGCCGCATTGTATACGGTGCGGAAGAGTTTTATTAAATACATATATTTTTTCGGGCAAGAATTTTGTAGTGTTAGCTTTTTTGGGTAGAGAAAGGGTCATCCACGCGCACGGACAAGGTCGCAAGCATGTATGTTACGCATTGACGTGTTGAGGTTTCTTTAGGTAAGTACGGTCCTGATTTTATTAAAGTTAGCTTCCAACTCCCCCTCACGTTCGTGCTTAACCCGGCGATTCTTTCACACTCGCTTTTGACTCGTGCTTAACATTTTGGCTTTACAGGTGCGTATTCAGCCCAAAACACATAGACACACACAAACGCTTGTCGATGAGAGTGCACTCACTCACTCATTGCTTGTTTCTCTTTGTCCCGTAGGTAGAAAGAAAGTTGCGAAGCATGTTTTCCACGGCGGCGTTGAGTAAATTCGAAACCTGTGGGCGCGGGCGAATGTAACTTAACCGCAAAATGCATCGCCAGTGGGACGGCCGGCCCTAGCTTGAGTTTCGTAACCGCAGAGGCCGACCTTCTCGGGTACACTCGGTGTGTTGTGCGTACTTGTTCCCGGGAAACCAGTGAGCGTGGTGTAGATTTAAGGCAGTGCAGTGGCGTGCTGTAGGGATGGAAGTGGCAGGGAGCTGACTGTGGAGAATTCTGGAAGGCGCAGGGGCGGCCGGCAGTGCGGTCTGTGCTCGCTGGTCGCCCGCGCCTTCCGTAGAGCAGTATGTGGCGCCCCCAGCCGTAGGGGGAGCGGTGATTCTTACCAGGAGCTCACACCACAACCTCGTGAAGATGAGCAAACCGTTGTAAGTCTTTTTACTTTTCACCTTTTTATTTCGCCTTAACTTAAACCAATGAAAAATTTGGAGGAATTAAAATCCACCCTTACTTAACCCACTTGAGAGTGCTTGTGTACGTAAGTAAAAATTTGATTCACCGTTACTACTAAAGGGAAATGACTTGGCTTTATAAAAAAAATGGAAAAGATAAGGTCCTAATAAGGGTCCTTGTGGCACTCTTATTTGAAGTGCTTCAATCTGCTTGTACTCTAGGGACTGACTATGGAGAATTCTGGAAGATGCTTAGACGGCCCATACAGACTTGTGCTTGCGCTTTTTGCCAAGAAGTTATAAGAGGAAGGGAGGAAGGCTCTTTAAGCTGTTTAAGAAATAGTAAGATTTTGGGGGTGGTTGGGTATCTCATTATCAGAATTTATTTACCTTTTTTTCCTTAACATCGATTCAATTCGATCGATTCGATTAGCATCGAAGTGATTGTTTTTTAAATGAAAACAGGGAAACTCAATTCGTTCTAATTTTCTTTTTGGGTCTGTCGAGTTTCTTGCTCTATTAGAACCACGTGTAAAGAACCGTTTCACAAAATGTCTGATTGCATCAAGCTGTACTGTCATGCACGTGTAGATTTTAATTACGTTCTGTCGCTTGTAAAATTGTTGCTAATGATTGATTATGATGCATTGCACTTTGAATACAGCTAATTGTAAATGCGGCGTGGTATTTCAATCAGCTGATAACAACGGGCTTCGTAATTGCTCTCTAACGGAATTTTTTCCTCCCAAAAGAAATTATGAAGGTGCAGTTATAATTAAATCGGGGTAGTTCCAAAGCTGGAGATTTTAACGACTTTTTGTAATTAGTGTCGTCACTCGTCCTCAATTTACATGTTTTGAAATTCCTGCGTTCTTATCGCCGGAATGTCATGCATAACTGACGAGTTTCGCCCCAAAAATGGGGTCGCAGAACTGAACGATTTTTTGCCCGCGTACGTACACACAAAGCTGTCAACTGCAGATATTGACATTTTTGTGCTTTGCATGGGCGTCGACATCAAGATCGCCCAAAAATGCCGTCATAAATTGAGTCGGGGCGCAAAGTTGTAATATGCACGTTCATGTCACATTCACCCCCCTCACGAAATTGTATAGCGATGCACAACAGCTATATTCGTATTCTGGCTTTGTGATTTGCGAAATTGTGTGCAAAATGTAAATTTTATTCTTAGCGGATTGTATTTCCCGTTCGCCAACTATAAAGATTTATTAAAAGTCAATATGAAAGATTCGCTTAACAAAGTTCTGGGAGAAACTTCCGAGTTTCCGTTCGTTCTCTGCAAACAATGTGTCTGCTACTTTCGACTTTTATTTATTGTTCGCGAAGTTTCCACTGGGTTTTGATGTTTATTATAAATTTGTAAATTCTTTGAATTTGATCTTTACAGAATCAGATTCAGGATACTGCTTCATTTAAAATAGCAAAAATGATGTAAAAGTTAGAAAAAATCTTTAGTTCGAGCTTTGAAAAACGAGCAATGTTATGTACAGTTCGTTGCCTAAATTTAGCGCCTCTCGTTTATATTGCCGATAATCCCATGTAATTTTTGCTAAATCCGACTTCATCGTTATATAAAAACAAAATAAAAAGACTTGGTTTAAATTTGAAATAAAAAATTGGGTTGCAAAAAGTCGCCTAATCAAACTATAATTGCTCGTGCTAACTTTCTTCCAGAAAAATCGTGTTTCCTGAATGAAGATTACTTCCAAATTCGACAAAAGGTAAATAGAAAAATGGTCTTAAGTTGGTCAGGCTATATCTCTCTTTGTTCCCAACTACCCCTCTTGTGTAGACCCTTACTTATCTATTTTTATTAGACTGTTTTGTTTATTTCCTTTTGTCTGTTTGTCTCTATTTGTCTAATTTTGATTGTCCCTTATGGCCTATTTTATCTGTTTGTAAATGGTATAGCCCTTAGTTATCTATTTCTATCGTTTTCTTGTCTGTTTATCTCTATTTGTGTAATTTTGATTTTCCCCCTATAGCCTGTTCTACCTGCTTGTACGTTATACAGCCCTTACTTATCTGTCTCTGTCAAACTGTTTTGTCTATATTTTCTTTGTCTAATTCTGATTTTCCCCCGTTTTATCTGATTGTAAATGGTACACTTATCTATTTGTATCAAATTCTGGTTGTCTACCTTTTTTTGTCTGTTTGTCTAATCCGTCTGGTTTTGATTGTTTCCAATTATCTGTTTGTAAGTAGTATCTATTTCTATCACACTGTTTCTTATCTATTATCTCTTGTTTATTTATCTCTGTTTGTTTAATCTTGAATGTCTATGATTGCCTGTCATTATTTGACAAAGTATTTGTGTCAGTCTCTTGTCTATCTGGTAAAGAACTGAACAAAAGCAGGCAGCAGTTGGAGTGACTGACAGAGAAAGACATTGACGAATTTAGATAAGAACACCTACCTTTATGTGGGCTCTGTTCAGTCCTGTCTAGTCTATATTCCTATTTTTGTCAAATTGGTTTTTGCCTGACTATCTTTGTTTGGCTTCGATCGTCTCCAATAAGTTTGTCAGTTACTGACAGACATTCTCTTTGTTTTATTCTTTAATCTATCTCTTTATCTACATAGAGAAGTAAACGAGACTGTGACTCTCTCTATTCCCCCCTTTCTATTTCCTGCTAAGCGGATTTGTTTATCTTCCTTTATCTATCAGTCTATCTTTGGTTGTTCCAAATGCCTGCCGTTTACTAACTGCAATTGTTCTGTAGCTTCGCTTTCTCTCTCTTTTTTCTGATCACATGATTTGGCGAACTATTTATCTCATTCGCCTCTCTGTCTCTATATCTGTCTTTTAGATAAATATACGAATGCAGGCTATTTACATAGATAGCTCTGTCTACACCCATGGCTCTGTTTCTATCAGCCTGTTTTCTTTTGTCTCTGTACCTTTACGTGTCTAATTGTCTCCAGTAGTTCATTTTTATCTGTCTGGAAGTGTTTATAAGGCGCTCCTCGTCTGTCATTTGTTGATCTATTCATCTCAGCATTTTGTCTGCCTTTTTATCTATCTAGAGACATAGATGAACGCGGGCTTTTATAGTCTAGGTGAAGACGTCTATTTTTATAAGACTCAGCGTATTCTCTCCTTCTATTTTCTCTATTTTTGATCTGGTATCTATGCCTGTTTGTCTCTTGCGTTTGTCTCTCCATCCGCGTACCACTTTGAGCCTTTTAGTTGTTTCAATCAGCCCGTTTTCTTTTGTATCTGTACCTCTGTGTCCAATTGTCTCCAGTAGCTCACCTTTATCTGCCTGGAAACGTTTACAAGGTGCTCTCCGTCTGTCATTTGTTGATCTATTCGTCTCAGTCTTTTGTCTACCTTTTTATCTATCTAGAGACATAGATGAACGCGGACTTTTAGAGTTTAGGTGAAGACGTCTATTCTCTCCTTTCTATTTTGTCTATTTTTGGTATGTTATCTATGCCTGCCCATCTTTGATAACTCTACTTGCTTGTCTTTTACTGACCACAAGTGCTTGTCTCTCCATCTGCGCCTTTTAGTTGAAACACATTTATTCCATATGCCTCTATCTCTACCTGTTAGAAAAAGAGACGAAGGCAAAGCTTTAAGTAATTATAGGGAAAGACGTTGTCGAATAAGTCTACCTTCAGTGGTTGTTTCCATCTATCTACTTCTGTTCCTTTTGTCCGTCTATCTCTATGTGTTCAATTATTGTCTCTAGTAGTTTGTCTTTGTCTGCCTGTAACTGTTTGTTAGGTTGTCTACGTCTTTTATTTGTCTGTCTCTTTATCTACCTAGAAAATTAGATGAAAGCAGGCCATTGTATGGACAGAATGCGGAGTTTAGGTGAAGACGTCTCTTATTTTATCTTTCATCTACAATTGTCTGACTTTGATTGCTTGTCTTTACTGATTTTAAGCATTACTTGTCTTTCCATCTACGTATCAAATTTAGCCCCTCTCGTTTACTTAGCCGATAATCGCATGCAATTTTTGTTCACTCCGACTTCATCGTTAAATAAAAACAAAATAAAAAGACTTGGTTTAAATTTGAAATAAAAAATTGGTTGCAAGGTTGCAAGAAGTCGCCTAATCAAACTATAAGTCTGCAAAGCCACCAGAAAAGGCAACGAAGAAATAGAACTAAGAGAATACCTAAAAATATAGTAAGTTCGAACAAAAAGTCTCAAGGTCTGTTTAAATTGGATGGCGACTTAGGAATTGGGAAATGAGAATCGAAAATTAAGTGAAGAGAAATATTTTCAAGCAACGGAGGAAGAAGGAAGAAGTTGTACAGACAATCAAAGAAATGAAGATTTAAAAAATCTCCAAAGAGAAGTCAATTATACTGGGTGTATTGACTGTCACAAATATCTTCGATCTCACCTTCGTCTTCTTTTCGCCGTCTTCTATATTATCATTTTCCACTTCGTTTTACCCTTCATTCTCGTCTTTATCTTTATTTCTTTTCATTTTCTTTACCTTCTCTTTACTTTCTGGAATTGGAATGACTTTCGATTCGCAAAGTCATCTTCATCAAGTCTTTGAATACGTTCTATTTTAACACCTTCCGTGCACAACTAAATTCGTAGATTGTAAAAAATAAAATGTGAATGTTAGAATTTTTGGATTTAAATTTGTTTGAAAATAATTAATTTCGAAACAAACGAAATAATTTCCGAACAAGACCGCCTGCCTTAACAATGCACCTCGCAATTTATTCACAGCGTTGAGATAAGAACGGTTCCCTTGTTTAATCTGGAGCATCTGTCAAGTGCACTTGTGTCAACAGAGTAACGTCGCTGCTTCTAATTTATCTAATGCAGTTTTAGTTCGACACACACAATAACATCGGGGCTGAGAGAAGGAAAACACAAAACGAAAAGCGGAACGCAAACGAATAGAGCACACACACAATGTAGCAATGCACAACTTCGTGAAGTTAAATTGCTTTTGATGAAGTGTATATGGTAGAGCAAATTTGTTCTGTGTTTCTAAGGTAGAGGAGCATTTCATTAGAGTTCTTTTAAACAAAAAATACTTGCTCTGTTAAATCACTCATAGATGCTCTCTTGTACCATTTACATTTTCAGACTTTTTTCAGAGTGTCAAAACTTTGGTATACAAAGATGTCTTGTGAAATAAAAACAATTACACCGGCGCAGATACGAGACATAAGGTAAATTTGGATGACCTTTAGGTATAGCGAGACGTCTTCGAATTCTAATTTCTGAAAGAACAAAACATACAATTACCAACATTCCTGAGGTTGTTGTTAGCCAATTAACACTAAGGCAATTCATCGAACTACATTAAAAATAAAATCTCGTTTCAATGTACTTCGTGCTTACCTGGAATGGACTCGTTTTAAAAACAGTAAGTGAACAATTGACACACAAACCATAATAATTCCTAACAACTTCAAGCTTGCTGATCCTTATTTCAGAAAATATGGATATATTGATTGGTGAAGAGTTGTGATCTAGTTAGAAGAAACAACTCAAGGTACTCTAATATCTTGTAATTTCTATATTTCCTTTTATATTGTTCTGACTAAACAATAATAATAAAAGTAATAATAATAATAATTGACTGATTTCTCTGCTGAAAAGTTACAAGTTCTGGAAATTGTTGGTTTACCGCAGGGTTCTATTTTGAATCCTTGCTATTTTCTGTGCTTATTTTATGCAAAATGTGCTTATTATACATAGATCACGCTGTAGTTTACCAATCATTAAAAAATTTAAGACAAATGCGCTTACAATTCCAGTTCAACATGAAACATAGCGTATATGTATACAGTGCGAATCTATAACTTGGAATAAATTCAGTAAAGCAAAGAGAGTTTTTTTTTTCGGAAATATGCTCGGACACGTCGATTAGTATTTTAAATTGCGCTCTTTTTCATCTAAGAATATTTTATACAACGTGTCCCAAATTTGAGATATGACGTCATCGACGATTTTTTTTTTTTTTAAATGGCAATCCCATTTTTTTATGACTATTCTTAAAATGTATAATCAAGTTACACATGCGTACCAAATTTCAAATTTTTATTCCTTGTCATTTGAAAGATATTTAACAAACATCAACTAATTTTTTGTCAAACTGGGTTGACGTCTTATCACAATGTTATAAAAACACTTAAGTTATTAAGAACAAGTAAATAAAGCAGCATCGCATTCGACTCGTATTGAGTGAGGAGATTATTAGTTTGTCGTCTTGTGATAAACACCGTTTGTTGAAAAATCGGCCAAAATGCCTTACTTAACTGAAACCCACAAGATTGAAGTTTTAATCTAAAAATAGTAAAGGAGACTGTGGTTTAAGGAATAATTGAAATTTATCTCCGCCCACAATAATTTTATATCCGTATCCGTATCCGTTAATGATGATTGGCTGCGGAGATAGGACAAGAACACAAAATGAAGTTATTCACTTATTCAGAGAGAAATATCCTGATTTACCACCCATATCGCAAAGTACCGTAAGCAAGATTGAAAGACAGTTTCGGGAAAACGGGCATTTAAGAAAAACCAATAATCATCGTCAGAGTGCGCTCAATGAGAAGGTCAAACTTAATGTACTTCTCTCTGTTCAAGAAAATTGTCATGTCCCCACTAGGCAGATAGCTAGGGAAGTCGAAATTAGCCCGTCGTCAGTGGCAAGAATTTTTAAAGCGCAAAAATTGCATCCTTATAAAATGGCAATCCTCCAGGAACTCACCGAAGATGATCCGGATAGAAGACTCCAGTTTTGCGAACAAATGATGGATCTACTAAACAGAAATTTTCTAAACATAGAAAACGTCCTGTTTTCTGATGAATCAACGTTTATGTTAAATGGTCAGGTAAATCGTCAAAATTGTCGTTATTTGGCAGACAACAACCCACACTGGATGAGGGAAGGCCACACTCAACATCCAGAAAAAGTCATTGCTTGGGCAGGGATTGTTGGTGATCGAGTAATAGGACCGATTTTCTTCCAAGAAAATCTCAATGGAGCGAGATATTTAGAATTTTTACAGGAAGAACTGGTTCCGAATTTGACTACTCTGTTTCCTGATCCGGTTGAAGCTGATGTCCCAAATAGAAACACCTGGTTTCAACAAAACGGTGCTCCTCCTCATTTTGCAAGACCTGTCAGTGAGTATCTGGATGATGTATTTCCAGGCAGATGGATTGGTAGAAGAGGACCCTTTGAATGGCCACCCAGGTCTCCGGATTCAACACCGCTGGACTATTTCTTATGGGGGTACTTGAAAAGCAAAGTTTTTAAGACCACACCAGAAAATATTGAGGTGTCGAAAGAACGAATAAGACAGGAGTGTATGCTAATTTCCGCCGAAGTAATTAGAAATGTTCAAAACGAGTTTAAGTTCCGTTTAGGGTATTGTCAGTTAGTACATGGACAGCATTTTGAGCATTTAGTGAAGTGAATTTATGACTATTGAGTTTCAGATTTCTTCATTTTTTTAATTAGTTAATATTTATTGAATATCTTTCAAATGACAAGGAATAAAAATTTGAAATTTGGTACGCATGTGTAACTTGATTATACACTTTAAGAATAGTCATAGAAAAATAGGATTGCCATTTAAAAAAATAGTCGATGACGTCATATCTCAAATTTGGGACACGCTGTATAAAATGTTCTTAGATGAAAAAGAGCGCAATTTAAAATACTAATCGACGTGTCCGAGTATATTTCCGAATGCTTTACCGAATTTATTCTAAGTTAGAGACTCGCACTGTATATTTTTTTGTTATTGTAGAAAGCACAACAAAGGCGCTGTTGTTGAATTAATTATTAAACTCATTTCACTAAATATTGAACAAGTAACTCTTTTTAAATAAATCAAGAATAAAAATAAATGAAATATTGAATTTTTTGTGAAGCAAAAGTTCTTTAACGAAATTTCAAAATGAGCTTTAAATTCGAATTAATTTCAAGCTTAAAAGCCAAATAAAAATTCCGCGTGTGTAACGTCGGACGCAAATTACCCGGGGCCGGTTTTATCTCCAAAATAAAAACCAAGAATCATAAAGTAGCCTCCGCGGGGTCTTAACTTAAAGTACAGGTTTTAATTAACTAAGCTCCCGCAGGAGGTCTCCAGAGGCGAATAGAGGTAACGTTATACTCACGTATTAAACTGTCAGTTTTCTTTTTATAACCGCCGGCCCGGCTCTATTTTTACCCCGAAAATAATTAGGCGCCATGCCCACTAATTCTCCCCTTTTAAATTAACCCAAATAATTCATAGGCGAATTTTAATTTACGAAATACGTCACACTAAAGTTATACATATAGTAACTATTGAAATAGTATACAAAAGTTTAGGTCGCTGAAGAGGCCCCAAGTAGGGCCGAAATAGTTGACTTACAACAAATTTCAAATAGTACCTACATATTATAGTTGAAATGAAAAAAATTTGAGAAGCTCTGCTTTATCTATTAATGGTATTTACCGACAATCAAATAAAGCGATTACACGCACAAAGCCAACAAACGAAGCAGATAAAATGCATTTTTGAGTTTAGTGTCGCAAATTCAAGGATAAAAACGATTTAAAATACGCAACAATTAAGACAAAAGTTCGTACATACCTAAAACCGGACGCAATTTAAAATATTACTGCGCCAGATGGATTTTGGCAACGCGATTGCAACACGGAGCCAAATTTGAATCTGCAAAGGAAATTGTTCATCACGTGCCGAAAGAACTTAGTTACTTGTAATGCAAGGAAACCCTTAAATTGAATCGCGCACGATCGTCGCCGGAAACTTGATTTTGCCCCGAGAAAGCGGAACGGACGCGGACGGTGGGGCTATCGATTTTTTATATTTAGTTGGCAATTTAACTTTCAAATCGGCGTCTGCCCGTTCTCGCTTTCCCAGACATCCGAACGAGGGATGATGTATTACTTACAAGCAAGGGCGCAGAGGTCTGCGAAAGGGATGCCTAGCTTTTCCAATACGCAGCGATTCAATCAATTTCAAAATCATAAGCTCTAAGATTACATGTATACATATACAACATGAACATGAAAGTAAACATTTTGAGAACCTTCAAGTCGATTGTATTAAGTTGAAAGTGAATGTTGGGGTAAAGATAAGTTCAGTTTCTAAAAGACTCCATCCTCTCCAGTTCCGCTCGTATAACAACGAGAAGCAATACAAAAAAGCAGCAGAGAAGACTTGAAGGTGGCCGAAACGTCGCGTCGTCAAGAGACCAACAGTTCATTTCAGAACCCAGAAGGACACTACAGCATATATATAGTTGTGTCAATAATTATTGAAACTAGAGGTAGAGATAATAAATAAATGGGATCGATTCAGGATAGGTTTCGAGCAGAATTTTTTTAAGGCGTCAAAGATTTCGTCGTTCTCCTCTCGACCACTTCAGAAACCAAACATTCCTAATTTGTTTTTGTTATCTTTCCATTCATCCAATTTAAACTCCGAAGGTCTCCGGTTATGTAATACGATTTTCGCAGACGAATCCGCGCGATCTGGGCCAACCGCCGGTACTAAACCAGCGCGCGCTAATTGCCGTAATAAATAAATTTAGCGCGTTTTAAAAACGCTAACCAGCGCGCAAAACATACAATTTAATCCGGGCATCCTGCTCTTGATACAAACAGAAATTTTTTGCTCATCAGTAGGAAGACCCCCACGTCTCTAAATCTACATAAAATTCTGATGTGTCAATTGGCACACGTCCTAGTAATTACAAGTGTGAATTATGAGCTTTAGAAGTGAGTTTCTTGACTTATATGGTACTTGAAGACTTTCAAAAACATGTTTAGAAAAGTCTCTGGGTGTACGGAATTTGAATGCTTTTGCATTTCATGTTAGTCTTCATCTTATCAACCATTTCGCTGAACATTTCAACAAAGATCTCATCGAGAATCACGTCGAGATGTACAGGTTGCGAAGGTCAGGCTATCTATGAAAATGTAAGCATTAAATCCTTCTATGACTGCGTTGAAAACTATCTTAAAAGCTAGACAATAGATCAGATATGTAAATAGAGAGTCAGCCGTCCCCTTTCCGCACTACAGGACGAAGTATGGATGTGACCTTAGTAGCCGTTCGCAACCTGTATATTCAGAAGTTCTCACGATGAAGAGTGCGAGGTTTAAACATAATAATTTTTGTCATCGAGTGCAAATTATTCTTTTAATTTAATGAAGCTTTAAAGCACGTCTCAGATAATAATTGCAATTTCATTTAAAAAGCGTTATGTAATTAATTTGAAGCAAGATATCTTATCGGGCGTACCAAGTTAATAACAATTTCGTAATGTTTAATAGAAATAGTAATTGTGCATTAAATCCAATTGACAAAATCAAAGAAAAATAATAATCATAATAATAAACGAGTCTTATCGGATTTACCAGGTAATAAAAATGTTGTTTATTAATCGGACCATTAAGAGACTTCGCTGTAATTTAATCGAATTAATTACGACACGCATTTTAACGTTTTAAATAGCATGTGACAGGCCATTGTAAATTTTAAACTTGGAAGGTCAGCAATAAAACTATTATCGCGTGTACGCGGTAGCACTTACATATATGCACTTATCATTTCGTGAACAAATAAATTTACGTCCCACTCGATCCATTCATCGGAAATGTGTAAAATTACTTTAACTTTTTAAATCAAATTGTTATCTTTAGGCTATTTTAAACCACCCCATTTCTTCTGCTGTACATTGAATTAAAAAAAAAATAGAACATGTTCTATCTCTAAACCGTATTTGCAGCCCAAAAATGTTCTTGCTCTAATTATAGAAATCGAACCAAATCTTTTAGTATAAGAAGTATTTTTGATCCTATATTCGCCAGTCATGATAAAGATTTTGGTTGTACAGGGAATAGTAAAGGAGAGTCAAAAAATTAGATACGTATTTTGAAAGCTACGCTGCCATCTTCAGTTTTAAAATGCCTGGGGGGGGGAAGGTGTTAATTGGGAGCAAGTAGTAGTTTTAACGAGAGACAGAAACGAATGGAAATTCCAAATGCTCTTACATCTAACGGCAACGATTAACAATTATAAACTTTCAAATGTTTTTAATTTTGGCTGTCGATTAAAAGCGAAATAACGAAATTCAAAAAGCAACTCTAACATAGGACCTGTAAAGCTAAAGTTTAATTATGCTTGACCTTAAAAACTCTGTAACGGTTGTATTTGTTATTAAAATTGTGTTTATACGAATTTTTTAATGCCAGTATACCTAGTGTAGTGCGAAGCAAAATAGAATAGTCGTGTGTTGCCAATACAACAACTCCGGAGTGGGTTCGTAATCTTTATTTATTTTTTTTTTGTTGGTATGATACGCATTTTCCGTCTCTTTTCAGTTTATTTTACGCGCGCAGATACAAACACACACACTCGTTAACTAACTGAATATGTAACGCGATGCTTCCCAGAAGGCTCCGATTTTCCGCAGAATATTAAGCATTACGAAAACACATTTCACGCTCTCATGACTTTCGTTCCGTATGTTAATCCTATGTGTTATTTACTTTGCGTTTGTTATCCATCTCCGAAATGTACACAACGCGAAACGGCTCGGCCTGTAATAACGGAAGCAACCCGAGAAGTTAATAAATATTCCGTTTGTTGGGGGGGGGGGGGGGTTAGAACCACAGTTGATTAAAATTTTTTGTTTTAAAAAGAATCTCTCGGACCATAACATTGATAAAAGAAATCTTTCGTCTTCTTTCCATGTCGGAATTTATTCCCCTCATATTTTTTCGCACACACTCGTACATAAAGACGTCACGTGGCGTCGCGTCGCGTCGCGTCGGTGAGGAATAAAAGAGCATTTCGTAGGTAATAAAATAAAAGGAAGCGCGTATTTCTTACTTCACGACGTTAGTTTTACAAAAGGTTTCTCCGGAGATATTTTTCCGAGGCGCTTCTTTTACTTTACCGGGACAACTGAAATAACAAAGCTCTTCGGAATGCCACCGTGTGTTTCTCGTCATTTTATCCCGGGGTTTATGGCTTTAGGAATGCATTAAGGCTTCCCTTTTGTGCCCGATATAATATGCAACGTTTAAAATCAAATTCTCCCCCGAGGAGAACGTCTTATTTGTTCTGTGGAATGAACGTGGTATTCGTAATTTATTTCAGATTTACAGAGTAAAGTTACCTGAAACCAAACACCCCTTTTTTCGCTTTAATTTAAATTATCATCAAGCTGAAAAGTTCAAAGGCAACTACGCATTTCAATCACCCAAGCAATAATTAACATGTACTTCCGCCACTTCCGGCTATTTTTAAACCGTCGGGTTTATCGCATCGATAATAATTTAAAATTTAAATGCACGCTGACGTGTATGTAGGTATACCTTATTGGACGTTCTTTAACCGCAGTGTGTTCGCAAGTAACTACGGGGTGATTATAAAGGAAGGCAAAGGACGAAATTAAACTTTGGCGTGACGTGCGGAGACGTCCTAAATTCACCCCTGTACTCACAACGGCATGGGAAGATTAGATTAGCCGCTGTAAAGTTAATGGGGTAGCAAATTGCAACGCCACATTGTGTAAATACGTTTGTCGCATCTAATTTAAAAATTAATTTCTAATTTAGGTGCCAGGAATACTGGATGAATTAATAATGTAATTAATAATCTTTTGATGTTGATGGGGGGGTTGGTTTTAAAGGAACCACATGAAACGTGGCACACGTGTGACACTCTCCAAGTACAAGAGTATTATTTTAGTAACTGAAATAGATGAAAATTACAAACAATTCCATGTACACAAACTTTTTAATAACGACCCGGAGTCTTTAATCTTCTCCGCCGTGTCACTTAACATTTTTCCGGAGGGATTACCCCGAGCTCTTCGTAATGGACGGCCGTCCCTTTAAACTTTCCTTATTTTTCGCCGGACTATTAACTTTTCAGCGCCCTGTCGTGCAAAGACAATTATGGTAATTCGCCGAGTGTTTATTTTTATTTCTGCGCCGCCATTAAAAACCCATTACGGCCCGGCTTACACGGCTTCATACGCCTTCGGAGGAGGAAGAGGCCACGTTTTATCAACGCTTGTTTTTACCTTGTTGTGAATTATTTGTTCCGCAAACACCGTGTCTGTAAATTATTCATGATTTCGTGGAGTGCACCTGTTTAAATATTGCCGGAAAAAAAGTAACAAATCAGTTTCTTTTATATTTTTTTTAAATCCAATTAGCACTCACAGATATTGGTGTAAACAATTTATGTGGTACCTTTTGTGTTGGGGTTTATTCAGAATGGTATGTTTGGAAATGTAGTTGTGGATAAATCAGGAATAATAAACGGCAATTAAAATAGAAAATTTAGTTTAAATGGAAACAATCAGAGCGACGTTTTAATTGGCCGCAATGTACGCCTTCCTAATTGAGAATTACGGGGTGTTCAAAGAAAAGCGTGATGCAACAGCCAACGTTTGTGTATTGTGGCGCAGCCCCATGTCGTTTATTATTTTATTAACCCACGAATTAATTGACGTTGCAAACGGAATGAATAATTGCCAATTTGCAGATCTCCATCTACAGCAATAACGACCGGCTAGGCGAAGCGGAACACCAACGATGAATTACTATAATTGTCGCTATTTACGTACAAATTTGTTCATTTCCAACATTATAGTGCAGATGCTTTGCATACGCACCGCATATGACACATACATATACAGGGTCAATTTATTAAATAGTATGAGTTACGAAAGATGCGAAGGACAGATAAAGGAATGCTTGCAACCAAAAGGAGCTTATACAAGAAGAGACTTGGAAAAAGTGGAATGATAAATAAATAGTACATATTATTTTTACAACGATGATTTCATAATAATAATTTAAAAAAAAACCTGCTAATAATAAAAACCTACAAACCGATTTGAAATTTTAATCCGACGATGGCGGACGAAAAGGCGGCGCGCAGTTGTTAACAACATCTGAAATCATTAGTGTGCAAATATTTGCACTTCAATCAGTCAAGACTGTTGTGTTTTTTTGTCCCGCAAACTCGCCGGGTTTTCCTATAATTAGCAATTAAATTGATTAGGGGCGGAATCGTGCTCTCGATCGTCTACCTAAGAGGCAAACAGCCCTCTCCATTTGCATGAAAGTCCTGTGCAAACATTCCGACTGTTCGCAATGTGGCAGGCAGTCCAATTTCGAACGGATGGATGTGTCAACGGAGTGCCTCGAGGAGGCAAAAAGCTCTCCGCGTATCGGGAGCTTTTTCGCTGAGGAGAATAGAGTTGTTTTTTAGCTTTCATCTTGATTAAAGTTTAGAGTACGTAGTCTTGCGATTGAAACTAATCATTGAAATGTTTCATTGAAACTTAAAAAAAGGAGGAGGCAGGACAAAAATGGCTATATTATAAAATAAAGGATGTGAAATGCAAGCTCTGACTTCTAAAGTCAAGCTACGTCTAACACCTCTTTCTTAATACTTGCTTTTTGCTTGACAGGTCATCCCCCAGCCTTTGGATAGTTTAGGGGGCGAAATAGGAAAGCTGCTTCTTCTTCTTTTTCTAGTTTATCCAAATGCAGAGTTAACATGAGCAATTCCTTGTACACTTCCCTAATCATTGACCTACTTGGTATTGGCCTTCTTTTTCCTTGTTGGGAAAGGAAGCAGCATAATTTCAAACAATAGGCTTGTTTAAAATATTATATTTTGCTTCAACCCGTACTTGTTAGCCCCAGTTACTGCTTTGACCGGGCTTTCTAATCCCAGGTCTTTTTGACCTTTCTGATTCTTTGTTCTTTTTCCTCTCTTCTTGTCTTGAATTACTTTTATTTACCCTCGAAACTATTCTTCTTCAAACCTCTCCTTGTTTCTTCCCAGATAACATTCTTCATCCATCTCAGGTACCACCTATTACCTTCATTACCTCTGTCGTCTTGTGCTGCTTCAAAAAAAATATATTTTGGTAATTTCCAACTAAGGTGTCACAGTGTTATTCCAGCTTTGGTATTTGTCTTGAAGTGGTCAACAAGACTCTCTTATATTTTCTTTGAGTCCAAATAAGATTTTACCAGATACTTGAGCAATTATTTATTGGGTGCAATTCGTAGATTTTTCAAGGGTTTAAAAATTTCACGCGAGCTTCGCCAATAAATCCGCTCTTCTTTACTTTGCAGCCGTAAAACACGAAAGGTTAACGCGAACGTAAATCCCGATAAAGCTTTGTCTCCGGAATTAAACCACGTTTCGCTTTCAGGACCCGTCGAGATAACACGGCGTTCGGGAAATATGCAAGCCGTGTTCGCCTGCAGGGACGGACTCGCCCGGGCTTTCCTCCCGTCGGGAACCGCTTGGCTCCTCGGGACTTAACGCCGCAATAAAGCGCGGCCATAAATACAGATAAAAGTGCACTAAAGCCTTCATCGTCTAGATGTATTAACGCAATTAGGATTCATAACTAATAAATCGCTTCAACTTGGCGTTGGTCCAAATTACGAGTCTGATGTTGGTTGTTTCTTCCCTCGGTTTTAAACGATTAATAAATAATAAGGAAGAGGGAAAGTTGAGATGTTTCTTTTCTTTCATGTGTTGTGTACTTTGGAAAATTTTGAAAATGAATGGTGAAATCGCCAATTTGGGAGGTGGAGGCTCAGATTTCTTCTTTTTCCTAACAATACCTTACAATTAAGGGGAGGTCCAAACTGATGTTTCATTGAACATTTACCCTTCATCGGGCATACGTAAATCTCGTCATCTCGTATTGCGAACGAACAAAGAATCCAATTCCGTTTTCGATCGAGCGCCGATGGATATTTGGAGAGCGCACGGGAAATGAACGGAGTTCTAAATTTAAATTGGCGGTTAACAGAGCAGATCGGAAAATGTATTCGGCGATACGGCGCAATATCTAATAAACCGAAGTTAACCGTGGTGTGATTGGTCGTAAATTGCCTAGCGCCGAAGGGGGCGGCCGACTGCCACCAGGCTAATTTGCAATTGTGGCTTGCCCTAAATGGACATTCCATTTTCATCTTATCTGCACACGTAATTAGTCCTGATGCGAATTCCTGGGGCGCAGATCGATAAATAAAATGATCGATCTAATGAATATCATCTCCGTATGAGTGTCAACTAGTCCACCAAAGAGAACGGAAAAGGAAAGGTTTCAAAACTACTTTTACAATCTTTAATCAGCGAAGTCCTCTTCTCTTCTTAATGTTTCCTATCGCGTTTTGGATCTGTCCTTCTTTTTTATCTTCCACCTTCTTTTCCTCTCCTAATGGCTCTCTTACATCTTCACTTGTCTATCTCTAGTAGTTCTTCTTATTTCTGAATCTAAATTTATTATGCAATTTTCGGTGGAAATGCATTGTAATCCTGGGATTTTGCGTCCTTTCATTAAAATTCCTGGTTGTATAAGTTCTTGTGCTCGCTTTATGTTCTGAAGTAAAAATTCAGTTCCTCTTCATCCCAGGAAACAGGAAAGAAAGGCAGAGCGAGGAGAAGTAGCCGACACAACGAGCAGAAATGAAAAATACAGAAGGAGAAGGGAAAGGGTGAGAGAAACGCAAAGAAAGACAAAAGAAGATATTATAAAGAAGAAAGACTTACGAAACAACAACAAGAAAAGACAGTGAAAAGCAAAACGCAGGAGAAGAGTGAAGAAAAAATATAAAAATACCAAGTCAATAAGACTGGGTTCGGACTATTAACCAGAAGAAGTCCAGAGAGGTTCATATTTTAAAACTCAAAAAAAAGTTAGAGGGAAAAGGAAGCAAGGGAAGAAACAGAGCGGGGCTGAAGCAAGGACTTTAAACAATTAACTGTGAAAGGGTAAATAAAAAGAGGAAGGTAACAGAAAAAAGAAGAAGAAACCAGATAAAAGGTATATATAAAAGCACAAGACAAATTAAAAATAGAAAACCAAAGGAAACAAGAAAACAGAGGAAAAGAGAGAGTAATGGCAAAATAGAATAAGAAATCGAAGAGAAGAGAGAGGAAAAGAAAGCGGGACACGTTCGACTATGAAAACTGAGATTAAAAAAAAGACAGAAAAAGAAAACAGAAGAACAAGAGAGAGAGAGAGTAAGGTAAGGTAAAATGTAATTTTAAAAAAATCAATAAGAATAAAGAGAGAAAAAGGTAATCCAAAGAAGAAACATCAGCCCTTCACATATTCGATTGCGAAAATAAAAGGGAAAGGATGTGCGGTAAACCAAAAAGAAAGAACAAAGCGCAAAGAAGATGATGGAAATAAAAGAAATCGATTGGGAAAAAGAGAAGCAGAGAGACGAAAAGTAAAGTTACCAACGAAACGGTACACTTGGAAAGAGAAAATCAGCGAAAAAAGAGAGATCAAAGGAGATTGAAGATAAAGCAGAAGTATAGAAGGAGCGGTACATTCCACTGCAAAACGAAAAAGAGGAAAGTCAAAGCAAAAAAATTAGAGAAAGCATAGGAGCTTAAAGCTAAGAGGAGAAAGCGAAAGTTGACGTGATGTGACACAGGCTTAGGCATTCCATCGTGCCAAGGAAAAGCAGGCGGAAAAGAGCGAAGAAAGAAGACATACTTCTATTTTCCATTGCTGCTTTTACTCTGCTTCTTTTTTATGCGTCGGGTCATCATTAAAAACCCGTTTTGACCATCGTTTGTTTCTCACAGTCCTCACATTTCATACCAATGAAATTGTCTTCTTTCTACTTTCTTCTTGTCAAACTTATTACTTGTTTATTTATGTTGAAGTCTGGATTCCTTTCTCTGTTTGTTACTGCCAATATCTTGAACTATAAATCACTTGGTTTTGAAGGTTATTGTTTTTACGTTTAGTGTGTGACTTGCTTCGACCATACTAGCAAGAAGAGGACTTGAGAGTATTCTTAACTTTATCCTAAAGCTTCTTCATCTCCGGAAACTACTATATTTTTGGTTCATTGGCCATTGGGCTATTTTCTGTTGGTGCAATCTGGGGATTATCGTTTGATATTTAGGAACATTCTTCAGTTGAAAGGTTTACTTATAGCTCTGCTTTTGTCCTTTCTTTTTTTACGCTCACCTATCATTTTTGTGTCACCTCCTTTCTTTCTTTATTTTCTTTGCAATAATGGGTCTCGATCCTCGCCTCAAAAAGCTCAATATTTTTGATATCTCCGCTTTATTGACAAGATTCTTTTTCTGACCAAGTTTTGGAGGGAACTTTTGCTAAAACTTTGTGATTTCAAAGAAGAGGGGTGTGCACCTCTTTGAATTTCCAAAGCTTCCGAAAGATTTCCCCAACAATTTTGCTAGGTCTCCATACGGTGAGCAAGTACATACTTGGAAATGATGGAGGACATGGCATGTAGATAAAGAAGGGAGCTTCTAAAGGTTGAGGAAGTATCATTAGAGTGAACGAACACTTACTGGTGCACAGATCCAGATTGGAGGGAGCAGGAATACTGGTGCAGGACAATAAGGACTGGATATAGAGGTAAAGGAGGTGGCACCAGTGAACCAAACTTATTGAAGATTGAGAGATGATAGTGCCTCAGACTTGATTAACAGGTAAGTGGTATGGTATGCAAACACAGACGGGAGGAGAGGACTGTTGCAGGAAAGTGAACAATCCGGGGAAGGGGGATGCAAACAAAGTGGTGGGCGATGCAAGTGGGGGGACAAGGAAAAGTTTGACTTCAATCATTTTTCTTAATTATTAGGAAGAGTAATCCTGATGGGATGACAATCCCATTTTCGTTCTGCCTTATTTTCATTTTGTCATGAAAGCAATTACTTCCGCAAATGACGGCCCTCGATTTCCACGCGAAATTCACATAATAGCGTGGAAGTGTTAAAATCCATCTGTCGCGTTAGCGCGCGAAATTTGCAGCGTTAATTAACTTCCACTAAAACCGGACAGCGGCAATTGTCATCACGCAGATCATATTTATTTCAAAGGGAGCGGCTATCGGGGCCCATCTAAATTGACTGAACTTAAATTGAATGTCCCCCGCTGTCGAGCGGTGCGCACCGGCGAAGTAATTATATTTTATTCGTTCCGTTCCCGTTCGTTTTCGCGCGCATAAATAAGGATAGATCGGCCCGGAATATCTCACGTAGGCGTTTATAAACGGAAATGCGAATTTCCGGACACCTACGCCGATTCTTTATCACATGTGTACAGTCTAATCCGCACCTCAAATTGAGCCCATTTAAGAACGGATAATTCAAAAATTTAAATCAACTGAAACTTGATTGTTTTTCCAAAAATAGTTAAGCACATAATGATTTTCCTTTTTGAGTAAAAATTTTAAAAATCTCCCCTCCTATCTATTATCGGAATAATTAAACGCAAACGAAATATGAGAGCCATCGAGCTCGCAGTTATTTCTCCTTTTTTTTTTAATTAAAAAAATACGAAGAATTTCTTTTGTCCTGAAACTCATCAAACACAATGGCGAAATTCTCTTCCCTTAATGTGGGGTCAAACAATGACGAGAAAGGGGGACTTCGTTGGGGGCGATTATAAAATGATAAAATTACTTCGGGTCCGGGGCGTTTTACGCCAAGATCAGTCGGACCTGCGTAGACATCTTGAATATAAACGACGCAATTAAAGTCCTCCGCATTCCGTTTCGTTCGTTATTTGCGGTCTTCGGCGTTTCTAAATTGTGCCTCTCCACCGGAGTGCGCAAATTAACCGGAACCGGTGATTAATAATATTTTATTTTCGGAGCACGTCTCGGCATTAAACATCCGACAGTGACAAAACTCCTTTACGTTCGAAGCATCCTGAAAGTCCTCTCATCGACGCGACGCCGACGCGACGATAGAAAAGAGATGATTTTTCAATGTGGAACGAAAACAGAATTTAATTTACGATTCTTCCCCATCACCGATTCCAATTGCCGTTTAGTTTCTGCTGTTACAACATAATTTAAATCTCACGGCGCGAATCAATATCCCGAGCGGTTTTATCGCTTTTATACGAGATTTTGCGTAACGTTGGCACGCGATCAAAATCGAACGCAGATTCCACATTAAGACCCGATCAAAATCTGAACGCACCGAGCGGGATCCCTCTGCTAATTATTTGAAAGCCTTCCAAGTCTTCGAACTGGGTCAGGGAGAAAGATGAGGCGGGCGTACAACATAATATACATCGGAATGTGCCATCAAAGGATCGATTTATTTAATCAAGCCGTATAAATACAGATTAATCTAATTTTGTGTAAATTACACATTAAATGATTTGCAACAACAGTTTTTAGAATTATAATAGAATACTAAGCACCGCAATGACGCAATACAACATTACCACTGTTTATATTTCTCAATTATATGCGCTAAGAAAACTTTGATTTCCATGGACCTACTTAATCTGTGATCTTCTGTAAGCGTGTTGTTCGGTTTCGTAATATAATCTAACGGGAGACGCAGACGGATGCACAAGTACTTTATTCAAATTCAGTGGGTACGTCAAGCAAGATATTTGCAATTCAGATGGAACAAGTGTAAACACACGCAGCACTTATGTTTTAATGAATTCATCGAATCCCTTGGAATACTGCTGGCTGAGGGCCTCGCAAGAACTGCGCAGATATCTCGAAGTGTGGTCCTTCGAATCGGAGCGATGAAGACGCGATAAGCCCCGTCATTAAAATGAATTCGGTTTCTAATAAACGGAATGTGCACAAACAAGCGTTTGGTTTTATGAATATTCATAAGTGGTTATAAATAAAAGAAAAACATGAATAAACATAGCACGTGTATGTTTTGTTTTTTTTCTAGGACGATATGCAATGTGTATGTGAGGAAGTGAAATGACAAATTTTTATTAAATCTAAAAGTCATTGATTTTCTGAATAACTAGTTCATGTTCATAACGAGGATGCTTTTCTTATTTGAAAACAAAAATTGAAGATCCAGGAACGCAGAAAGTTATCAAAATTATCCATCAAGCTTTATATTGAGAATTAACTAATTTAAAAAAAAACTTTAGTTTTTCCTTCAGGAATGTTTAAGTATCTAAGATTTTAAGAACTGCGATTTTCTGATGAAGTTTCAAGAGGAGTCACTTTGTTCTGTTGATGCCAAAATCTGATCAATTTCATCAGTAGAAAGATTATGCCCCAAATATCTCAAGCGTAGAAGGCACTCACAAAATAATGAAAGTGGAATCGATGAGGCAAAAGCAACCCATCGATTTGTTTAGTTTAAAGCAGCTTGAAACTAGTTAATCTTAAACGAAGAGCTTTTATATCCTTATAGTCATCCTCAATCCTCAGGAATTCCTCTTCCTCTCCAAAAATACTTATCGCAAGTGCTACTTGGATGTTCCTTAGCTGTACCAAGCTGTATAATAATGGCGATGTTTTCAGAATGATATAGTTGATAGACATGGCAAAGAAAGAGGAAAGAGAAGGGGTAAGAAAAGAAAAATACGACACTTCCGTCTCTGCATAAAAAAAAAAAATTCAAACGATGCAGTCGGATCAGTTTTCACGCGCTCTCTGAAATTTGGAGCGGGTTCAAACGCACGTCAAATTTTTTGACAAATTAGCTCGGCTGCAGCTATTTACAAAAAGCTCAGATCTCGCCGACGCGAACCGAAACAATCTGGGCAAGACACTTTGTGTAATTTCGCGGAGGTTACATTGTGTGTTAGTTTTGGCCGTTGACGAGGATCAGGGAATTTTGTAATAATTCGGGCAGATTACTTCCACGTGTTTTCTTGTCTACATTCACTTTAGTTGTTTACATTGGCCAGCTTGCCTAAAATGGAAATATTACGTGCAACTGGGCCGTAGTGAACTCTTGGTTCGCGATTGAAGATAATCCCCGGTAGCTCAATCCAGTAGTTGGCCTCATTACATTCCTTAAATTGTTTGCTCTATGCCCTAAGTGTTAGGTACTTCGCCCTTCTGTATATTGAACAAAGTGTCTCTTCCTTGTCCACTTTTCTACCATTAGCTTTCTGAACGATGTTTCTCTACTTATTTTGAATAGCTCTCCCAAAAATCTGTTTGCTTCTGGTCTTCACTTTTCCTTTAACTTCTCCTTAGTTTTCTCTCGCCACTGGTCTTCTTTCATTTTCATTTAACATCTGCAAGTCCTCCTGCCATATTATCTTTCTTGTCTCTGCGTTATGGAAAAGCACGAAGAAAGACGTTCCGAGGTTCCCCTCATGATTTTATCTAAAATTGAGCGTAGCTTAAGGATCTGCTTACGGGACAGTGCAGCGTGTGTGTTGGGAAAGGGAAGAGAAAACTCTACTTCTGATGCTGTCATTGTTAAGAATTTTCGCTCACCTTTGGATAGGAGGACTTAAGACAAACGACTTGACATTTTCTGAAGCAGATTCCGGAATATTTCCAGGGAATAGGGAAACGTTGGAAGTATAAAAGACAGCAGCATATCACCGATGCATATGCTGACCGATGTGAAGTTAGTAATAGATTTCCAGCAATAAAAATCGTAAACTTTATCAGCGGACGACATAAACGTAAATCGCACGTAGGCATAAATTCCAGCATTTAATCCTTAATATTAACACAGAAGTAGAGCCTCTTTTTCCCAAAATTAATTAAAATAAATAGAGAACTTATTTAGTTCGCCAATAAACTTAGTATAAAGCAACAGCGCTCTGACAATAAAAAGGTTATTGCTGGGTAGTTGACATGAAAATTCTTGCAAAATTTCTTTAAGACATTAATTCTCAAAGGTTTTTACGTAACATATAAAAAAATTGCGATGTAATCCCTGCTAGTTTATTTTTTCTAAAATTTCAAACTTCCGCGTGGGTTCTGTCAATAAAAGTTTATTTCGGGGTAGTTGACATGAACATTTTTGTAAAATTTCTTCAGGACCTTAATTCTCAAAGGTTTTTACACAACATATAAAATAATTGCGTTGTAACCCCCCTAGTTTAATTTTTTTTAAATCTCAAACTTTCGCGTGCGTACATTTCACAGCGTTTTGTTAATAAAAGTTTATTGCTGGATAGTTGACATGAAAATTTTTTGAAAATTTCTTAAGGACGTTAATTCCTAAAGGTTTTTACGCAACATATAAAAAAATTGCGATGTAACCCCTCCTAGTTTATTTTTTAAAAAATCTCAAACTTTCGCGTGCGTATGTTTCACAGCGTTCTGTCAATAAAAGTTTATTTCGGGGTAGTTGACATGAAAATTTTTGGAAAATTTCTTCAGGACCTTAATTCCCAAAGGTTTTTACGCAACATATAAAAAAATTGCGATGTAACCTCTCCTAGTTTATTTTCATAGACTACATAATATATATATACATATATAGACTGCTATCACCCGTACACAAGCGCGGAACATTGAAACAGTGGCGACATAGGTGGTTGGCAGCAAAAGCTTTTCTTTGGCGCCTTTATTTAAAATGTAGTTAAAGAATATAAAGTATAATATTTACCGCTTAAAAGTCCTTACGATGTACCTACTTATTTTATGAAGTTGCTAGAACTACACAATTAATTTTAATTGTCCAAGAGATTAAAGCAACGTCATAAATATGTTGGTGCAACGTTAAAACTAATACAGAGCAAATTAAATTTAAAGAATTATTATATGTTTGTATTATAATACATGTGTACATTTTTATTTTACATATTTAGAGTATGTATAGAAAAAACTTCATTCAAATTTTCATTTTTCATTTTTCAAATATTTCAAATTTTTTGTAAGTAAGTTATTCCTTACACCTTTTAAGAGATGAGGTGGATCAAATATAGGTGTTACTTTGACACCATTAATTTCATAGAAGTTCTTCTCCTTTCTTTAAATATTCTATTCTAGTGTCCTCTAATAATTTCTTAATTGCAGCTTCATTAGATTTTCCTTGATCACATACAGTACACACTATTTTTAATTCCGGTGTTAATTTGGAAATAATTTCCTTAATCAAGCACATCAACTGTGCAGTTCTTACACTGCCCTGTGTAAAAGCATAAGTCACTGGTTGTTTATATTTTTTTACTATACCACGTACCATAAAAACTAAAACGTGATCAGCGATCTTGGTACTTCTTCTTCCATCTCCATAATCCTCAAAACCGCTTATAAAATCATACTTTTCATTGTAATGTAAATTGGGCATTAAGCTCATCTCATCAAAAATCAACGAACAGTATCTATGTTGTGCTAAGTTTGACACAGACTTTTTCAAATTTTGAAATGGTATTTCATTAACTCCGGCAGTAATAGGAATTTTTTGAAGCAAATTTCTTAATGTTTGCTTTGCAGGTAAGGTAAACAACCTTTCCAAAAGTTTATATGCTTTTGGACTTTGTTTATATAATGATAAAGACAATATTTCTTCCTCCAAAGTGAATCTCCTTCCTTTTGACTTTTTATTGGATTCTCGCATTTGAAGGTTTGTAAAAACTTTTGCAGCTGATGACATATTTGCAGCTACTTTATTAAAGCAGTCTTGGTCAGAGAATTTTTCAATTGCCTGTAATCTTGATTTGAAGCTTTGACACTTTTGATTAATTCTTCTCACTTGTCGTTTCAATTTTAAAGTTTCTCCATAAATATACCTTGCCTTTGGCGATAACTGAATTTTGCGACGAACTCCAACACTTTGCAAAATAGATGTCTTCTCTGCTGAAACAGAAATAATGAAAAAATCATTTAAACGAATTAAATAGCACCAGACAATCAGGCCTATTCTGTAACATTTTTCGGATCAAATCGAAATACATATGTATGACAGGAATTAGAATGTTTTTAGGAATGTTTTTAAATCAAAATATTCAGACTCTATCATATTTTTTGAGTACAGTCTGTGGTACTCGATAAAGAAAGTAGAACGCATCAGCTATTCATCAGTCTATTTAACTTTTTTATATACAAACCAAGCAGAATTATGGCATACTAATTCGATTACGTTACGATCTGATTTGTCAAATTCACTGATTTCGATTCAATTTGAGTTACAGAACAAGGGGGAATATCAGCTTTACATTATAGGTGCTTAAGGTTACTGACTAAAATTTGCATTGCTGGTCAATGTTTATACTGATTAAAAAAAAACAGTTTTTTGTTTATTTTTTTATCAACAAAAATTTACATTCCAAAAAATTTACTTTTCTCACAACACCTTTTCTACATTTCCATTAAAAACATTTTATTGAGTTTTCTTTGTTTTATATTACTTCAAATGTTTATTGACGGTTTGTTCTCATTGTTTACAATGAAATAATTGTAAAGATTTTATATCTATATACACTTCGCCGCAAAATTAGAGGATAATTAGTAAAATACTAAAAATGTTTGGTCAACATGGCATTATAGCTTTTAAAATCTTAAAATAAGTTATTTCAGACTTTGTAATGCAAACAAAACAAAATTGAATTCAATAACTTTTATACCAACTCTAACATTTCATCATAAACAAGAAATAGTAAAAACGAAAAATTAAACTTAAAATCAAAACAACGATTAATAGCGGGTGTGTCCACCCCTTGCTCCTATGCAAGCTGCAATTCTTCTGGGCATGCTCTCTATTAAGGCGGCAATCTCCTCTTGGCCGATTACTGCCCAAACCTCTTGCAAATTATTGGAGAGCGCATCTAATGTTTGCGGAGGATTTTCAAGACCCCTAATCTTTCTCTCGATATTGTCCCAAAGATGCTCTATGGGATTAAGATCAGGGCTACGTGGTGGCCATTCAAGAACATTGATATTGGCGGCAACGAGTTCCTGCCGTACAACATTGGCAATGTGCGGCCGAGCGTTGTCTTGCATAAAAATAAATTCTGGTCCATGTAGAGCACCAAACGGTTCTACAACAGGGATTATGATTTCATCCCTGTATCGTACACCAGTCAGTGAACCATTTATTCTTAAAAGATTGGTGCGATCAGCAAGGCTTATTCCACCCCACACCATAACGGATCCACCACCATATGGCTCGACTTCTCGTATGGCACACTGCGTAAATCGTTCACCTGGGGCTCTCCAGACTCTAGCACGTCGATCATTTGTCGAAAGGCAGAATCTGGATTCATCGGTGAACAAAACGTGCCTCCAGTCTTCAATCTGCCACTCAGCATGCCTACGAGCAAATACTAAGCGGTTTCTCCTGTGGGCTGCTGTTAAAACTGGTCCAGTAGCTGGTCGGTACGGCTTCAATGCAGCATCTTTAAGCCTCCTTCGAATGGTATCCGTACTGACTGCTGTACCAGTGGCAAGCAGGAGGTCGTTTTTTAGCGCTCTAGCAGTAGAAAACCGTCGCCTTTTTGCACTTATTCTGATTAAGCGATCTTCTGCAATTGTGGTTTTCTTTTTTCTGCCTTGGCCTCGTCGCCTTTGATAGCTACCAGTTTCGCGGTACCTATGCAAAGCTCTGCTGACCACAGATTGACCCACCCCTAATCGTCGGCCAACTTCTTGCTGAGTGTAGCCTTCTTCCATCAGGGTCACCAATTTGACGACCTCAGTTTCAGATAAGTGGCGTTTTTGTCTATTTCTGTTCATGACAACGTGATGACAACCACATCTAATGACTTTTTCAAGCTTTTTGACGTTTTTTGTTTAAAAAACAATTTTTGTATTTATGACTTTTGATTAAATTTTTTATTCTTTAAATACTTTTGCGTTGGAATATCGAGAATATATGTAAAATCATATTTTAATTGTAATATAAGTTGATTTATTTTGAAATATTCAATTTATTCACTACAACATTAAATATCCTCTAATTTTGCGGCGAAGTTTATTTTATGCTTTTTATGTTCCATATATTTTCATCTAAATAAACTGCCCCACTAACCAAGAGGTAATATCTGACAATTTAGTTTTTTGGTTTAGTGCATATTTAAAGTAGGTACTACAAATAATATTGGTGTATTTCAATTACAGAATTCTTTCAAAGATATTTTAGCATTCAATTCAGGTACTATTTGAAGAAAATACTAATTTTTGAAAAATATAAAATTTGCAGGTAATATCAAATTCTATCACAAAGGATAGTTTTTATTCTTGGGTATTTGACAATTCTACATTTTCTTTACCTTGGAACTTTCTTGGAGTGGTGATTGCTTTAAAACAATGTTGAGCACCTATGATAGGTGTTTCTTGACTACATTGTATTATATCATTTTGAGGTATTGATGGTTCAACTTCAGTGTTATTAGCGGCCTCCTGAGCAAAATGAGTAGGATTTAAACAATCTGAAAATGAAGAACTTTTACAATTCACACATCGTACACTATTCATGCACAATACTTACTACTCAGAAACAATTTTGGAATAGCTTTATAATTTATTCTATTTTTGCCTGGTGTCAAATCCTTTTCTTCAAAATGATTTTTACAGATACGTTTCTTATTATAGACATCCTGAGGTGTCAACCTTAGCAAGTCACCTCCCACAATAGTTATCCATAGTAGCATGCGTTGCAAGTCCTTCTGTGGATTTGGAAACCGATGCCTTTCGGTACCTGTAATAAGAAATATTATCTACTGACGTTTATTAATCAAAGAGCTAAATTAGTGCAAAGAACTTATTCTTCTATCAACCTCAGATTTAAGTAATTAATGATTAAGCCTTAATTAAATTTGAATTAAATCTACAATTTAATTTGCCCTAAGTTTTCTATTCAATATTAGCTGCTTTCGATTATACTGGATGGATAATTTTAAAGCAAAACATGTCAGTTATGAATTTTGTATTATTGTTTTTCACCTATGTGATGTAACTCTTCATTATTAAAATGCATTTTGTTATGATAAAGAAAATACAAAATTGTAAAAGTAGTGTGATATTATTATTATATGATATTATTATTATATGTGATATTAGTATTATTGTTTTTCACCTATGTGATGTAACTCTTCATTATTAAAATGCATTTTGTTATGATAAAGAAAATACAAAATTGTAAAAGTAGTGTGATACCACTAATCTGAATAATTGTTGCTTACCTGAATATATACAGCCAATTACACAGCATTTGTGAATTCCCATTGTTACTACAAATAAATTTAAATAAATTAAGGTAAAACTGCACTTTAGGTTCCTAAATTTGCGCGTATTCAGTACTGTCAGATGCTCGTGCCGTGTTGCAGTTAAATTGTGTGTTATTTATTCCTTTCTGATATAAAGTTTATTAGTGTTATTTTATAATTTTTTTCATAATACGAAAATGACAGTTCTGAGTACGCGCAAATTTAGGAACTTAAAATGCATTTTACCTAAATAAAGTACTTACAACTTGTGTTACTAAATAATAATAAGGAAACAAATTATGCGTACCTTCCAACCTATAATAAACTACCTAAAAATACAGACACATACACCATAAGAACTAAATAAATGGAAACACATTTGACATTACACGTAATTCACCGGATCACACGCATTAACGTATCAAAACAGCGGCAAATTCAAATATATTGACTTGAGCGCCAATTACGGCTGGCAGTGAAAGTAAGAACATTGTATCTGAATTGTAATATAAGATATTACCCCCTGTTTATTTTTTAAAAAATCTCAAACTTCCGCGTTTCACAGCGTTCTGTCAATAAAAGTTTATTGCTCGATAGTTGACATGAAAATTTTTGGAAAATTTCTTCAGGACCTTAATTCCCAAAAGTTTTTACGCAACGTATAAAAAAATTGCGATGTAACCTCTACTAGTTTATTTTTTTAAAAATCTCAAACTTCCGTGTACGTATATTTCACAGCGTTCTGACAATTACAGCTGTGTCAAAAGTCTATGAAACAGTAATAAAAAGCAGACTTATTGAATTCATGGAAATCAACAATTTGTTAAGTACGAACCAACATGGATACCGGAAGAACTGGTCGACCGTAACAGCAATGATCGACATACTCTCCGAAATAATAGAGGCATTAGATACACGTAAAGAAGTGCAAGTTGCTTGTTGTGACTTGTCAAAAGCATTTGACACGGTGAACCACCAGACACTGATAAATAAACTTCACTACTACGGAATTAGGGGTGTATCACTACAAATTTTGACATCGTATCTCCAGGGTTGTACTCAAATAGTTGAATTGAACAACGAAAAATCTTCCACCGACAGGATACTTCATGGCGTCCCGCAAGGATCCATCCTGGGGCCTGTACTATTTTTAATATATATAAACGATCTTGTAAAAAGCGTAAACGCAGATAGTGTTTGCTTATTCGCGGATGACACCACGTTCCTAAACAAAAGTGAAAGTGAGGACAAATTAGAAGAAAAGATGCGTTGTACTTTGGAAAATGCAATTGTGTGGATGACTAGTAACTCACTATTATTAAATAAAGAAAAAACACAACAAATAAAATTTAGTGTAAAACCAACAACAGATAATCAGTGCGCAAAATTCCTCGGCTTATTGATAGACAGTCAATTGAATTGGACACAACATATACAACAACTGTGTAAATCATTAACGTCTTGCGTGTACAGTATACGTCGTCTAAAACGAATCGCAACATATCAAGTAGCTCGCATGTCCTACTACGCAAACTTCCATAGCAGGGCCACCTATGGCATCATCTTCTGGGGTATATCCAGCCAAGCGACCAGAGTTTTCTTGCTGCAAAAGAAAGCGATTAGGGCCTTATGAGGACTAAGGCAAAATGAAAGCTGCAGAGAAGCATTTAAAATTGAAAAAATACTTACCATTCCAGGGATATAACGAGTGTCTAAATAAAAATCTGGTCAAGTAGGTTGTGGTCAAAAATTTTTTCGTTGCATGCATGTCGTTTCTAAGTTCAACGGCTAAGCTTTCAAGTGTAACGTCAAAGTGATTTAGCATTAAAAATAGTTTTTCTCTTCACAAACTACTAAAAAAAATGCCCTTTTCAATTGAAGAAAAGACATTTATGTTTGAAAGTTACTTTCGAAACGGTCGCAAAATTAACGGTGTCTGGTCCTATTCAATTCAAGACTGTTTGGAGGAATTCCTTGTCCAGTTCCCAGAAATTGTTATTGATTATAAACAATTTCTAGAGTGTCTAAATCGAAGTGTGGCATTATTTCGACAAAGTGAACGATCTTAGAGAACGTATATTTGATAAGTGTCAAGAAATCAACAACTCTCCGGATTTACTGCAAAATGTTGTTAATGGAATTAAAAACAGAATTATTAAATGTTACCAAGAAGGGGGTGGCCATATTCAGCATATTTTATAATAAACGTTTTTAAATTTCACGTTTTCACGTCTTTTACGGCAAAATCACTTTTAACAAGGAAATGATAATTCAGTATCAATTTTGACGTTACACTTGAAAGGTTAGCCGTTGAACTTAGAAGCGACATACATGCAGTGGATAAATTTTCGACCACAACCTACTTGACCAGATTTTTATTTAGACACTCGTTACATACTTACATGTCTAATATATGTTCACTCCAGACGTCATAAATTTACAACAAACGGAGAAAATCATTTGTACAACACAAGACAACGAATGGCACTTCAGACTCTACTTCATTGACTGACACGCACTCAGCAAAGTATCGATTGCCACGATGTATCGATTGATACATTGCCACTACATATAAAACAAAAAAATAGTAAGCAATTTAATATATACATTAAAGATTTTTTATTAAAAAACTCATTCTACTCTGTAGATGAATTTTTGTCAGCTACTAAAAGTACACACTTTATATAATTTTCGCCAATGATTGTATGTTATTCTTGTTATACCATATTGTCCATTGTTATATACACTTATATGTTATATACACTGTGATGACGACTACTATTATTGTAATATTACTTTTCTGTATACATATACTATAGTGAATTAATTGACGTTTATTGTAATCTTTATTACAATTAAAGATTTGATTGATTGATTGATTGATTGGCGAACTAAATCAATTCTCTATTTATTTTAAGTAATTTTGGGAAAAAGAGGCTCTACTTCTGTGTTAGTATTAAAGAAGAAATGCTGGAATTTATGAAATAATGCCCACGTGCGATTTACGTATATGTCGTCCGGTGATAAAGTTTACAATTTTTATTGCTGGAAATCTATTGCTAACTTCACATCGGTCAGCATATGAACCCTATTTGAAGGAACCCATGATCTTTTAAACGAATAACACAAGAAGAAAGGAAGGTGTTGCCAAAAAAATTCAATAACGGCTTGGTGGTTTTTGTGAGCACCTGTATATGAAGTAGGTATGTTTTTCCGTTCAAACGGAAACCCAAATTCGAATTCCCCCGAATTTTATCTACAGCTTTCCCCGTAAACTAACCGAACGATTAGATCTGAGCCCGATATATTTCGGAACGGCCGTAATAAAATTGGCCAAAAAGGGCCCACCGGGGATGATCCCGACCCGATTAAAATTTACATCGCGCGAAAACCACCCTAAAAGGATTAGTTATCGGGCAATAATCGTAACCGTCCGCGCCCGGAACGATGAACGAAATTTCAGCCGGAGTTCGGAGAATATTAAAAACCGGGAGCGCGGCGTTCGTTGCTCATGTTGCGCAAATACGAGATAAAAATCAGACGTGCTCGAAAACCAACACTGAAAAAACTTATTACATAATCTTACGGTGTTACGCAAATACGAAGCCGCGGATCGTAATATTTGCCTTCGGCGTCGTAAAGATAAATACTTTGCGTTTGCTTTGTAATTCTTTTCCTTATTTAAATTAAAATCACCCCCACAAATAAATGGTTTAATCTAGAAAAGGTGCTGAGCTTTTTTTTTATGGAACTACCCTTAAAGAAACAGACTCACTTTACCACAATGAATTTTTCTGCTGACAAACAAAAAAAAGTTTTTTCCATCGTCACTGTGAACTACTTCATTACAGTTACAAGTACATATGTTTGAACTGAAACTCTTGCTCGAATATTCATCATGTTGTACGCGTACAACGTCATCTATCAGTGACTGCGCGCCCACTTCTCCAAAAAAAAACATTTTTTTCATTCTGTGCCGAACGTTCGAGGCATTCGCACAAATAAATAAACAAAGTCTGGCCCCATAAATCCCTGACACGGATTTATTCATGTCACGCCGTGCGTTTTCGTTTTACGTGAGTTTCGGCAATTATGTCATATAAAATCTATTTAAATGCGGCGCAGCGCAATAAAATATCCCGCTTTATAATATCGGTTTATTTTTGAAAAAGTTTATGGCACGATTAAAAACGCACGTTACGTTTCAGCATCGATTTAACAAACGCAATGGGTTTTCGTGGAAATTTCTAACTTTCTGAATTCGTTTCATTCCAAAGCTCAGATCTAGAAAGAAATTCTGTATTGAAACAAACATGAAATACAAGGCAGGGACAAATATAAAAATTTAATTAATGATGCCAGTGAACCCTTATTATCTCGTATCGGGGAAGGAGAGGGGATTTATTTTTAATATTCGTATCGATCCCGGAGCTTTCTGAAGCTTTAACGAAAAGGAAATTTGTAGTGAAATTAGGCTAAGCCTGATAAAGCTTCCGTGCGCCGCAATACTCACGAATCGGTTTGAAATTTAATTACGGGCAGCTATTATCGTGTCAGAATTACGGTGATTGCTACACCTGAATATCGCATGCAACAAATTTTATACTTGATTAAAAAATATAGGACGAGTAGAAAAATGCTGTAGTAAATAAGAAATAAAAAAAAATAATCAATGATTTAAATCCCAAACTGCAATATTTGTTCTCAACAACAAGTAACAAGTGTCTAGAAAGCAGATTAACAGAGAGGCCTGTCAACAACAAATTGTCTAGGAAACTGACTAATTCGATGTGAAAGTATAAATAAAACATTAATTTAAACAATAAAAGCTGAGCTTGTCAAATATTGCTGGAAATCAGTAACCAAAAGCTTTCCTAATAGGGGGACGCCCTCTTTCTTTCGATTGGACGCCCAGCAATAGAAATAAATTGACCAACCAATCAGAAACGAGCACGATTGCTTTCTTCCAACCTTAATGCAGCTACTTAGCAATTATAGTTTCTGATTGGTCGCCTTCTGCTCGAGTTGATTCGCAAACCAATCTAAGACAAGGACGATTCGTATAAAGTCTGACGTAATAGATGAAATTTCCAGTGAGAACACGTCCCCTTTCTTTTGATTGGATGTCCAGCATTACAGAAAAAATAGACCAACCAATCAGAAGCTAGGGCGATTAATTCCTTCCAGCTACATACATAAATGACTATCATTTGTTTATTTCATAGAAGCAAAATACATTCGGATTAAATTCAATATTGGCTTAAATACTTAGTCAAGGTCGACCCGATGATTATGACGATGACCTTGGCCTTATACGCAGGCGCGTCTGAATCTTGGAGATCCCTGCTGACGTCACGTCCATTTATACCGAACGTCATCAGGCGATTTTGCGATTTCAAAAGTGTGATGGTCCTCTGGACCTTCGTCGGTCCTAAAAAATCGCTATCCCAACTGTACGCGTTGGTGTTCAAGGGCCGAATACTGCTCAGTAAGGTATTAGGGAACTGACTGTCTTGGTCCGTGCGTGAAAACCTTGATTTCCTCGAACCTGATTGGCCAAGAGACGTCCGTGTAATTGGGGATCCTGAAAAGCACTTTTGGCATCATGCAAGGACCTCAAGTGAAAGTCTTAGTGCGCTTGAAAGAGACGAGTTGGTGCAGGCAATCCACGTCCCCGTCCATCACATTGAAATGCCTTACCCCCGGCAACGCCACCAAGCGGTACCGGAAGTAGGTGTCGCCCTCAACTGATGAGGTCCTGATGCTGACGTTGAAGTCACAGCAGAATTCCTCGTGGCACACCGTCGCTTCGGTGATGGGCTCCGTTAGGTTTAGCGGTGAGGACTTGTATATGAGGGGGTGTGATTTGGGTGAACCGGAAGTGAAAGCGCTGGGGGTTACGTACGTGAGAGGTTGTCCTTTTTGTCCCATTACGAATACTTCTTCGACGTAAACTTTGGTCCCGCCCGCACCAATTCTGTCCATTACCAAGTGGCCGCGTTTTCCTGAAAATATGAAAACTTGACGTTTTTGCGTTGATGGTTACGATGATGTTCGTGATGAAGATGACGATGAAGGCAGCAATAAGATAGTAATGAAAAGGCTTACGATTTCGGCCCACTTCGAACATATTGGTTTGTAAATTCCCTGGCTTGGCACAACACAGGAGGTAGTGAGGGATCATCTCATTAGAAAAATGTTGTCTTACATACTTTTTTGTTTTATGTTAAACTTTATTTAATTATTTACTGCGATCGTGTGGCCCATAGTACTTTTTTAAATTTGACGTGGACCGAAATCGTAAGCCTGGTAATGAAGATGATATTAAAGAGTGCAAGGATGAAGAAGAGATAAGGATGATAATGTGGTTTATGTTGAAGGTGACAATGAAAATGATAATTAGATTATAGATGAAAATGAGAGCGACGATGATGAAAGTAAAGGTTGAAGATAATAAAGGTCAAGGTCGTAAAGATATGTTACGGTTGAAAAATCCATTCAAGTCATTCATAATAATTTTCCGAACGCCCTATATCAGCGTGGGAAATTATGGCGTACGTGCCGTTTTCGAGTTGCATATTATGGTGCAATCTTTCGACAGTTGGGTGTTAATTCAGGCATACTGCATAGCTCAATTTCACTTGTTCGCCTGTTTAAAATTTATTTCATCAGTAACGACTTTCGTCTTCAGCGCATGTGGAGGAGCACGGCGCGTTCGCTTGGCGGTCATTGTTTCGATAGTGCTCGAAGCGTGTGGTCCATTGATTTTGTGTTTTTTCAAACTTTGTGGTTTACCACTGAATTTGTGGTTGAAACTAGAAACGGATCTTCTCCGAGATTTGCTAAAGCACGCCGAGTGACCCACAAGCCGTTTAAACGAGTTATCGAAGGCCTGCTCTGAGAAAGGGAACAGGTATGTTTTGTTGGCCTTTGTGAAACTGACCCCTGCAAGTAACGCGTCTCTCTCTTCTACTAGGCTTCTAGTTAATTCCCGTAGTAGCTACTAGGCTTTTAATTCTCGAGGCAGCTACTAGGCTACTAGTTAATTCCCGTGATAGCTACTAGGCTTCTAGTTCCCGTGGTAGCTCGAAGCCCAGGTTTTTGCATCGAACGAAGTTTCGCAAATAGGCCTACCCCCCCTCACCTTTGAAGAGTCCGGGAAGACGACACGACTTTGGCCGCACCATTTGACTCACTCCGCTAACCACCGCGGGAGGACGCTACAATCTGTTGACGTTGGTCAGCTGATTGACATTAACGCTAGAGACCAAGGTCGGAATAGCCCTATTTATTTTTGTATCCGCGGGGTTGTTGTTGTACAGCTTATTATTGCGGGGTTTGTTTATCGTCACCTGTGACTTTTGAATCATTAATTTCGTTGTTTGTTTTAAACCGTATGTGTGACCGAAGCACAGATCTGTGTGGTACGGATTTAATTAAACGTGTTACTTATTTATTTATTTTTCGTGTTTGAGCTGTCGTTATTTGAATTTTGAGCAAGTTAAATATAAACAAGTGTGCTCAGCTGGTGCTTTTTATTTTAATCACTTCGCCCACCTTTTGTATTGGGGTTACATCGAACCTCCCTTCTCCAAGAGCTTAGCCGAGCGGTGCGGAGAAACTTAGTCACCTCGCACAAATTTGCAGACCTACAGGTAGGTAGCAGATAGCTTCAGACCTTGAAGTAATAATGAAGGTGATGTTGAAGATAAAAATATTACGACCATGAAACTAATAATGAATGAGTTGAAGATGACAGTGGACGTGACGATGAAGTTCATGTCGAAGGTAACCATGCAGATAAAGATAATGTTGAAGATGAAGAAGAAGAAGGTAATAGTAAGATTCCATGAAGGCAACGATGAGATAATGATGAAGTTGGCAATGAAGGTGAGATACAAATGAGAACTTGGTTCAAGTTGAATATAGGGAAGAAAGTAATAATAAGAGATGAGGATGAAAACGAGGAGGTTCAGACGAGGTTGTAGATAACAAAGGCCAAAGACGAAGGTAACAATGTGATGACCTCGAAGATACACTGAGAAAAATGAAATTTTGCGATTTTGATAAAACATCATTCCTATCGATAAAATAAAAGTATAATCACAGTATAAAGAATACAGTAGCCCAACTTGCTTGTCGGCACTTTGATCTCTTTACTGGATTTTCATTGACCTCGACTAGATTAAAGGGGATGTTTGTTCTGCTTTAAGTGTGAGCGATTTTCTTGTAAATTGTAAACTCACACGTGTTCACACACCAGGGCCGGATTGTAGTGTTTAGTGGATGAGGTAAAAAAATAACAAGGCATAAATAATGTGTATTAACATAATTATAAAGATCCATTCGGCACCAGAGCCGTGAATGAATGAGCTCTGCATCCCGAGATTGTGACTCAAACCTTGCGCGGGATGTTATGCGCGAATTTAATATTTTCATGAGAGTCGCGCTACTGTGTAATCTTTATACTGTGGTATAATGTAAAAGTATAATGCTGTCATGTTATAAGATCCATCTTACTCTAAATTAATCATGATTCTTAACACAATGAAACTGTTTAAGTTTAAGAATGTAAAATTATCATTCTACATAAAACGTAATATTAAAATATAATAAACCATAAGAAATATTATGCTGAATATATTAGTAATACAACGTCATGTCTGACTTTTTGTTAATTACTCTGGTAATTTTATCATAACAAGAAGTGATACTCTAAACAACAAACCACATAGTTTTGAAGTTGAACGAAAAGCCAAATGCTAAACTACATAGTGTTAATTTTGCAGTAGTACGCTGAGTCGCTTTTTAACGCGATTCCGAATAAAATGTTCGGAATTCTTGTTAATATAAACGTAGTCCTTTATGCCATTTTTCTCAGTGTAATAATGAAAGTGATGTTTGAATTAGCTTCCGGTTGGAACCGCGTCACGTTGACTTCTACTGCCGACATTTCGTTCTTCATTGCGTTCTTTATCAAGAAGTTCTTCTGCAAAGAAGAACGAAACGTCGGCAGTAGAAGTCAACGTGACGCGGTTCCAACCGGAAGCCAATTCAGACAGTGAATAACTTGATGAAAAACCCAAATTGCAAACGTCGTAGCCAATAATTCGAAAAATTTGAAGTGAAAGTATAAATAAAACATTAATGTAAACAATAAAAGCTGAGCTTGTCAAATGTTGCTGGAAATCAGTAACCAAGAGCTTTCAGTTTTGGCAATGATTCAAAACCCAAATTGCAAACTTTATTGTCAGCAACAAATTGTCGTGGAAATTAATTAATTCGAGGTGAAAGTATCGGAGAAATCATTAATATAAACAATGAAAGCGGATATTGTGAAATACTGGCTAGGATTAAGTAACCAAGAGCTTTCCTTATTGGCAATGATTCAAAACCCAAATTGCAAGCTTATTGTCTAGGAAACTGACTCGGATAGCTTTCATTTATTGCATGTGCTCCTCCAAGGACAAAAGTTTCAGAATATAAAAAACTGTTAGTATGATTCCGATAAGTTTAGAGCTTTCATCCTGTCTTTGACCGTGAAAATGACCAAAAGGCGGACGACAAAAGGACAGACAATAAAAATTAAAAGCTATGATATCACAAGGGCAGCTGAAATATCTGGACTGTATAAAGAACGAAGAAACTTCAAAGCGGAGACCAGGAAACGAAAAGTAAAAGAAAACGTAGAAGAAGGATTTGTCGAAAACAAAGTAACGAGTATGGAAAGTGATACCAAATTCGCAGACCAAACAGAAAGAGTTCTAGAAAAGTACGTCCCCAAAGATTCATTAAAATTTCGACCGGCCCTCGTATTTTCACAATACGCCTGGAATGGAACACAAACGCAACACGAATGAAAGGAATTGTTAAGCCGCGCTTTCCATTTAAAGTCCTTTTATATTAATCCAGGCCGCGAATGCGAACGCGCACAAAAGACTCTCTCTCCCTTCAGCTGTCAGCGACAATTTTTGCTCGCCGGTGTTCCCAAACACAGTTTGACATAATTTAATCACGGACCGTTATAAATTGCGTTTTAATAAAGCCTCCGACGATTCGGGCAGGATTAGTCCTCAATAATGGCTCGCTGACATTACAACAATGTGAAATATTTAACCGCACCTGTTGTGTGCAACGTGTTTTGCACAGTCCCATGCTGTGATGGCGATGACGCACGTCGACTTTGCTTGTCCCAAATTCATTTCAACAAGAGGCACCTGTATAATATGTACAGCATGTTTCATAAAGGAAGAACCTTGAAGATGGAAATAGGAAAAAATTAACTACAAGAATGTAAAAGTCATCTTCAACGTATGGTTAGGTCTCGACTGAAGATCACAAAAGCTTAAAAATTAAAAAAAAAAGTTTTCAATTAATCCCTAGCCCTCATAAGAAAGGTGGATGCTCTGCCTTGCCCCACCCTATACAAAGGAGAAAAAAATCTAATTTATTTAGTTCCAGGCAAATTTTTATAAATTGATTGCGAAGGAATTTGTTTTCGGGTAAAAATAATCGTTTTGTTTTCTCCTCGGAGACCGTCTCGCCTTGCCAGGTTATTTTGTTGCAGGATTATTAGAACTCCGCCCGCGCCCGCTGCAATATATTTTCAGACAATAACCGAGACGGTTCCCTGGCACACGTTGTACATACGAGACCTTCGTTTTAATTTATATCCACGGTGGCGCAGTGCGCTCGGAACTATTTAATAAATTCAATGGTAATACCGCCCGAGGAGGACGATTCTTTATTTCCGATTTTATTGTCGGAAATTTCATAAAGGAACAACGCGGATGACATCGATACCGTGCTGCCTGGCTCTTAATAGAAAATTGAAACGTGACTGCAGCGGAGAAAACAATCGTTTCCAGTAATAATAAACCTACTTCGGCGATCGTAAAAGTAATAAAAAGGTCGCTTATAGTTATTTTAGTATTCGTCGTGACGTTGTCCCTTTGTTGTATTAGAAGGACTTAAGGTAAAATGAGCTTGGAGAGCTTTGAGATATGAAATGTTCGAGGTTCACTGGCAACCACATTCAACCTTTCATTAAAACCAGAAAACTGAGAAACTTGAAGAAACCTTCAACGAAGTTTCAATAAAACAGAATGTTTTCAGAATATTTGTTTCTTATTTTCTTTATTTTTATTCAGAAATATATACAACGTGTAAAGATAATGACTGCCCACTCTATTGCTGTCCTTTTCTTTGTCCTGTCCGCATGTAAACTAATATGTAACACAAATCGGTTTCCAAATTGTATACAGTGCGTTTTATTATTATTAAAATACATTATAAATTACATGAAATCGTTTATTTCTTAGAAAACGTTGTTAACACTTAACCGTTGATAAATTACCTTCATTCCAAGCGAAAACAAGCTCCAACTGTATTAGCTATTATTTTTGCTTTAAAGTGGAACCGCCCCGCCCCCCCCTCACCTGGAAATGTGGGCGGTAAGAACGACCGAACGACCACGTAATAACAGTTTTCGTAGGTGTTAAACGGAGCCCGAGAATTACGAAGGATCGAGGACAAAAATATCGTAAAGCGCGCTGAAATTTCCCGGTAAACGCAATAGCGTTTTATTAAAATTTCAGGAGCTCGCGCCGGGGAAAATTTCAATTTTCCGTCGGATTTTTCCGCGCCGCCGGAAATTTTAATATTCTGCGATTTTTAATTAATGAAATCGTGTCGATCGAATTTCGCGGGAGCTTTCATGTTTATTTACTATTCATTTGTTCAAAGCCTAAAGTAAACAATTTTCATTTATTCATCGTGCAGAAAAAAAATTGATTTACTATCGCTTTTGGCAAAGCTATCGCAGTCGACCGAATCAATCAAAATAGTAAAGAGAAAAAAATTCCGAATTGAAATCGAACATTCGGCGGGCACGTGATGGTTAACACAAAAGCATTTTTTTTTCTTTTGTTGAAAATTAGTCTCGCAGTTTACATTCGTTTGGCCACCAATCAAGCCTGAAATACATCGTCGTCGATGATGGTGGTGGGTATCCTGCTTGAAAAATCGGAGCGGTTTTTAGTTTACCTTGGAATTACGCAATGCTTATCGTCAGCTTCCGCTAAAAATAAAGCTGTGACGGTATTGAGGTTTTAGAGAAAATGTGGAAGCTCGCATAAGCAAACAAAGAATCGCCGCTATTAATAACTCTGGATTAATACTGCACGAAGATGCCTGATAATGGTAACTGCAGGTCACCAAAACTTATCGTAAACATTTTCAATATTTTAAAGAATTCAATCCTCGTGAAAGCTTATCCCAATGTTACACTAATCAATTACATTCCTTCAACCGCAAGTAGAAGTTTCAGCAGATAATAAATCCCTTAACTTTAAATATTTTTATTAAAATGGTTGTTTGTTTGCTTTAGGTTCCTCTCGTAACATTTTTTTTTCTCATTTAGAAGCTGAAATGAATGAAAACCCGGCGCATTCACCATATCTACTACACATTCAAATTTACTTTGTTGTATTGTAAATAAATAATTAAAAAAGTGATAGTATTTTGTAAACTTCTTTATTTGCATTTTAAGTGCAGGGGCCATTCTAGAGATTTCGGCTCAGCGGGACAATAAAATTAGTAAACGCTTACACTACAATTAATTAGAAAAACAAAATAATTAATACTTTATGTACCAGTTATATTAAACGTTTCCTGCACATACTGAAAAATGGCATAACAGACTTAATGTTTCTTTTCCTGTAACGTTACTGTGTTGTCGTATTAATGAATTAGTTCATCGAATGTTCCTTCAGTCACTTTTGACGTTTCTGTTTGAACTTGACGTTAATTTGAAATTATAACATCCGAAGCAAGAAAAACCTTTTATTTAAAAAAAAAAATTAAAGCAGATGTGTAAAACGATCACTGCGCGCATCAAGATACTTTTGAACTCTATGAACAACTGTGTGTCTAAGGTTACGGCGTGTTATTTATGTCACAATTGATTGACAATTAATATTAATATGAAATTATCCAAGACATGCATAATTTCCAGCGTGTATTCTAACTCGTTTTAAATTCATCATTGATCTGGTTACAATAACGTTCATTACTATTAATTTTTTTTTTGAATAATTTTATATAACAATAATAATTTTAAACTGTTAACTTTCGAGGTTGCTGTTTGTTTGTGCTCCGCTTTGTTTACGAACTTCAAACAAATAAAAAATTAATAGAATACCTTACCAAATAACATCGACTTTGACATACAAAAAAAATTGCTTGGAAAACTGTAAGTAACTTACTTTGGTTAAAGCAAGAAATTATAACAAGAAATGTCAGTGTATAAGAAATATATCCGTGATGTATATAACAACATTAAAATAAAGCAAACCAGTGACATCTGTTAGATGTAAAAGTGGAAGGATGTTGATTAGCCCCTTCAGTTTAATTTCCGAAAAAAAATTCAGATCTTCACAACCAGTGTTTGCCTATGATCGTTACTGTGAAATAAAGAACAAGAAAATTTGCTTTGCCTTAGATCAGGGCTGGTGAACCTTCTTTTACCAAAGGGTCAAATTTAAGTTAAAAATTTTGTAGGTCAAGTATTTCAAGTCATTAAAAGATCCATCCTTTTTTCTCTGATTCTGACATATTATAGATACTTATACACAGGATTACATCGCTTAAACATATAAATTTCTTACGAAAGTGTAAAACGCTGCATTTTACCTGCAATCGAAAGATTAAAGGGCTATTATTTTATTTATTAGATGCAACTGTGAAATGCATTTAACGTAACCGTCAGATACAATTTTCACATTTTATTTTTATTCTGTGACAGATTCCAATCGCCCAGACCTCCATTTATAAAAAACTTGGACAGTCGCAGTCGGTATAATTTATAATCAACTTCTCTCTTTCATTGAAATATGTGAACCACATTTAATTATGTTTTCTGCGTTTATTTTCTCACAGTAAAAAAATAGTATCCTCACAAAAGAAAAAAATAACATTTCGAATTTCTCGGCGCGATTTCCAAATATAAAGATAAGATAAAATAACGAATTTAATATAAAAATAAAACACACGCTCACCAGCACCAATTTAGCTACTTACGTTACGTCAAGCAAATTTGCCACTACCAAATATTCAAACAAGGTAATTAATTATGTGTATGTATTAATAATAATGTCACCTCTAACTTTTTTTAAGCTTAAGTGTAGAACAAAGTACAAGAAAATATTCACACAAAAAGAAATCATCGTGAGATTGGCGTTAAAATCCATCAATAGAATCAATTGCAAAGTGTTTCACAATTAGTAACAACAGGGGTCCCTCTCTAGACACTTGTGGAACTCCGGTACCAAAAGTGATTTTCAAACCAAGTCTACGATTATTTAATTTACAAAAATCAAAAGCTACTTTAATGTTCATAGTATAAATCTGTTTGAGTTACATATATCTTTCATTGTTCGTTCGTAATTCATTCGCATCGAAGCGAGGAAAGAAACGCGTCTCACATTTCGGGGCATCCGAATAATGAGCCCCCGCCATGTCCTTTCATCCCATCGCGTTGATAAAGCACGAGGAAGGATCTAGTCCATTTGGCAAGTACCTCTCGGCATTGGAGAACGGCCAGGACGATCGTAAAGCAACAAAAAACCTAACTGACACATATACGAGGTTGTTTATCTTCGCTGTATAAAACGCGACACATGATCCGACTCGTTCCGGGGGACTCTTCCTTTTTTGACACAAACGCTGACCCATAAAATGATAAACCGTTTTTACGCGAGACATAAAATGCAGCGCCGTTTTATTTTTCCTTCTCGTTTATGACGCTTAATTTCATTTACGACTGAAAATGGAACCTCTTCGTTTCCAGGACGACCGGATAATCATTTTTGTGGAACTTATTCTTGGAAAAGTTTTCCGTTTTACACTACAAGATTTCTTAAATAAATTAATTTGTGCAATTTAAAACCATGTGGGAAAATAGAACGTTTTCTATTTCAGAATCATATCTCCAATCCTACTAATTTCTTGTATAAATAGGGTAACCCAAAACTGCTTTATTTGTGTATAATTTCAACTGAAGTACATCGACATAAAACTTTGTCCTAAATTTTTGTAAAACGTAATCCATTATACGTCTGCCAGAGCTTTTAAAACTGATACTACTCAGATGATGCCAAGAGAAAAAGGAACGGCAGGCAATGCGAAAACAAACGCCGCTTTTATGCGGCCGCGATTATCGAAAGCCATTTATTTAACTTCAGCCTTCGTTCCGGCGAAAGCTCTCCACTCCAAACACGTCCGAGGCGTTCCATAAAAGCCCGCCGGAGTTCGTGCCCCGCTACTACCGGAGGCTCGACCCGCTTGGCAGCCTGCCAGTCTCGTAGTCACGTGTGCTCGGGCGTCTGCTGACGTCACACGCGACGCTCGCACCGTCGTGACGCACTCCGCATAAATTTATTTAGCCGGGGAGGCATTGTCTTTTAGCGACCCCGACGCCAAATGGGATTTTCGCCGAATATGATCAAATTTAAATTTATTTCGCGCACTTTGCCGTTTCGTGCGGAACGCGTGAGGCAATATACAAAATTGATCGCTGACGCCATGGCGTGAGGAAGCGTGAAGCTGAAGGGGTCACGATGTGATGAAAATTTTATACGAGTGGGTAATATTGATCTCTTACATATAGAGACGGCAAGACCAACTAAGATTCTATATGGGGTGCACGTCATCTTATTGAAAATAACCCCAGACACCTTCATTTTTAATATCTATAATCAATAACAGACAAACTACTTCTCCGCGATTCTGAAAAACTAAATTCTACTCCCTATCTGTTTAACAGCTTCGTCTTGTGGTCTAATAATTAAATCACTTTGTCCAGGCCAGGTCACGTTCCGTCACAGACGGTACAGTGACGGAACGCGAAAACTTTAACACTAAAGTTAAAGTTGTCGCACATTTATCCGCCACGTTTCGTCACAGACGGTACAGTGATGGAACGCGGTAACTTTAACGCTAAAGTTAAAGTTATCGCACATTTATGCGTCACGTTCCGTCGCAGACGGCGCGGCACAGTGACGGAACGCGACAACTTTAACACTTTTTACTTTACCATTGACTACGGCCTAGACGGACAAGTGGGCGGTCACTCGTTCATTTCATGTGTTTAATCTTGACATAACGTGCTGGAACGTGACGGCTAAGTGTGCGACAGCCTTAATTCCTCAACAGGCCATGATTTGAACTTACGTCGCAAGTAATCATACGAAACAGAACAAGATTAAATAAAACTTGAGCAACTTCGGTTAACGAATAACACCGTGCATATTTCAAGAGAAAATAATTTATTAAAGCCCTCCGCGAAATGCAACGCGCTCAAGATCTATTAACGTTTATCCCCCCGTGTTTGTGCCCAAAGCTCAGACACAGATGCCCTGCATAATTGACGTGATGAGGAATCTCGGTCGTTCAATTCTCCTTCGCGAAACTCGTCGAGAAGACGAAGAAGAAGAATAAGGGCACTCGTAAACTTGGCTCAACTCGGACAAAGTCCGGATTTGTATTTGCCCGGAAAGTTTACGACGGTGCTGATAACACAACGGTGATATCTGCGTCGGTCGTCCTCGCCGGGTTTAAGTAATTGAAAATTCAGGGGAACTTGCTGTAATTGTGCTTTATGATTATTGCGAAAGTTCTGCTAATGTTTCTTGGCGGGGGGGAGGGAGGGGGGTAAATTAAACTCGACCCCGGCATTGACCCATTCATTACTTCGAAGATTTACGCTGTAAGGTTTAAAAGTTTATAATCACGTCGTCGGTTAAATTATTAAATCCTCAGAAATAAAATGCGACTGGGCTTATTTTTGGGTTTAACGTCGTATATATTTTGTGTTTCAATTAAGCATAAAATTTTTACTCGTTGTAAGCAAACAAGAAAATTAAACTAATTCCGTCGGAACTGATCCTAATTAAGACATCAAACCATCCCCTGTTTATACACCCATTTCTCGGCTCTTAAGAGTTCGCAGCGTTGATACATTAGGGCGAAGTTATATAACACATAAAGCCGAGGGTAATATTCGCAGTCGCCGGAGAAATATCACGGTTAGTTACCCCCGGGCGACGAAATTTCAGACGTTTGTTACCCTGCGTCTGCCACTAATCTTGTCCTTCTAAAACAGGAGACAATAGACGCGGCCTCCGGCTAAAAGTTGCAATAAAGCATATTTTCCCGTGAACGTTCTTCCGCTGACGTTATTTTTAGTGCTTTGCCTCACGGAACGGCGCTTTTTGGTTGTTCGCTTTGTTTTACTGTTTTGTTTATGTGCCGTTTATTATGTTTGTGGAAGTCTTAAAAGGGAAATATTTTCTTATTACCACACTCATTATCGGTAATGTCTTCATTTTATGAAGTTCTTCTCGAGTCTCTTTCCATTTTCAAGTTTTTGCCGCACTAAAAAGCAAAGGCAGAATTTTTTTTTCTTTTCATAGCTTATCACTTGCAATTATTTTTAAACGACTGCTTATGAAAGTCACGTATATTAAAGTTTCGTAGTTGCGTATACTAAGATAAATGATTGAGGTAATTGACACCTGAACAGCAGGGAAGTTTAATTTATAGGGTGCACACAAAATAAGCTCCAGATCCTACTTTGCATAATGCTTTTCCCTTATTACCTACATGTACATAATGTAAGAGAACCAATTTTGAATAACAGAAGGCACCACATTAATAGAAAGAAAAAAAAACCTATTGGGTCGATTCTGTTCATATCCGTTAGGATCGTAAGATCTGTAAGCTTGTAACTCAATTTTATTAAGTGGAATTCTGAAGTTCTCGGCAAGATACGATTTCCTGTAAGTCTCTAAGATAAATCGCAGAGACTTGCGAGTGATCCTAGAAACCTAAGAGATATCATATCTTCCATATTTTAATAGTTAGTTGAGTACGAGCTCACAAGATCCTTACTTGTGAATTTAAGGATAAAAAAATTTGTAAACGTTTTAGGTGAGTTAGTATTAGAATGATCTAATAGAATTCTTCTTGTCTTTATCACTTTGGCAGAAAAATATTGTTGCTTTGAATTGTTTTCTTTCATGGCTTTAAACCATGGTGTTGTATTAATTTGTTTCCGTTTCAGAAAACAGAAGGGGTCACCATCGACACGACCGAACAAAACGCTATGTTCATCAAGATGGTCGGTGAGTACATTTTTTTCTGAATTTCTTTTTGGGCTTTATCATCGCCACCTTTGGATTTTCGTCAGTAATTTTATTAAACTTCAATCAAAAACGTCTTATAAACAAACGAATAAGGGGTGACGTCTTTAGCTTTACAATTCCCAATTTTTTACTAAATGGTTCGCTCTGAAAACGTTTTCGTGAAATCCCAAATGCAACCTTTACAAGATAATATAACTTAAGGTACAGTGTCTTCAGAAATAGTTGAGAGGCTGACAGTAAGTGTTGCTAAGTTTATTCAGAGATGCGCCGCGCCGTTTTTTTTCTGTGAAGGACTGTCACAGCTTCTTTCCATTTACTACGGAATACTTGAAACAGAAAAGTAGTTATTTAAGTATATAAACAATGATTTGTTCACAAAATCGTCCAAATGCAACTCCAATTCTGGATTATCGAATTCTGCATTACTATTAAATAATTCATCATTAAATAGCAGTTTCTTATCATTTATTTATTTGTTTTGACTGATTTAGCTTCAGGTAATTACAGCGCTTCATAGCGCCAGTGTTAATAGTCTATTTAACTGAAAGCTCTCGAACTTTTCGGAGCTTTCGACAACAAATAAATCACAAACTAAATAGTTGAGTACAAATTGTTTGGGCGTCCCTATATAAACGTCGAGGAAGTTCCAATTATTTCCAGCAAACTCCGGACCTGGCGAAGTCCGCCTTAAACTTTTCCCATCAACATTCTTCGTTTTACATCTGTTGTGGTTCTTTAGACTTTTGTTATTTTAATTAGACTTCCATGCGGTGCTTTCCTAATAAACACAGTTAGTCGCCTGCCTTGATTCCTTGAGGAATTTCTTAGATTGCCTCCTCCACTCCTATCCGACTTACACAACCTCTTCTTCTTCTTCTTCTTGAATTATTACCGAGCGTGTTACATAAAGTAATCGGTTTGTTGATGAACGCGAGCTTTAATTAAATATTTAGTTGAGTTTAACTCCCAATTGCTGCTGCTTTGATGCAAGAGAAGGAGATGTTCTAAAGTGGAAGTAAAAAAAAACTGCAGCAATCGAGTTTACAATTTAATATCCACACGTTACTTTCAGCCGATCGAATTCGAGTAGAATTCGCCCTCCCAAATTGGGGGGACATAATAGTCGCAGAAAGTCTGAAGGAACGAGAAAATGCCGAGGGATTTGATTGGATCCGATATACACAAAGTCATTATTGCCGAATTGTCTCGTGAGGGAAATCGAATGGGGAGTCGGGGCGGAGGGGGTCTTTTTGCTCACAAACTTTGAAATCATTTTCATTTGAATACTGCGTGTTTTACGGTCACAGAGCTCAACAAAGCTCGTCCTATGGCTAACGTTAATGCATTCCCGGAATTATAAACAGTGTGGCGGTTTCGTTGGAATCAATAAAAAAATTACTGGCGTGCACTTGTTGTACTTGAGGTATATTCAGAAATTAAGCGTTCCTGAATAATTGAAAAAAATAAAATAAATTACAGTGGAACCTCGTTGCTTGCGGTTTCAGATCCGAAACTCACCCGGTACCTGGAGGGGATACAAGTGCCAGGAATAGAAAAGGAACGTAGTAGAAGAATTGCCATTGCGAATAAATTAGGAAGCGATTGGTTAACGGGCAGCTATATCAATCAGAAAGCAAAAGACTTTTCAAACAGAACTCAACACCATGATTTCAAACATTTTGGCAGCCAACACCCAAAGCTCTGTTTTTTAACCAACGTCATTTTTATTTATTTACAATCGTTGCAATCATTTGCGCTTCCCTCCCCCTAAAAGATAAAAAAAACATCCTTTCTTCTTTTCCAAGCTAAGCATCTAGTATTTTGTAAATTTAACCCCAATGTTTGCGCAACAAATTGAAATGTTTCACTTAACGAATTTTCCTTGAAATCTCAGAATGCACATAGCTTATTAGCATATTAATCAATTACTTAATTAAATGGCAGTTTCATGTAGTTTTGTATTTTGTAAAACATAGGCGGCCATCTAGCGAGCAAAGTCAACAGCCGCCTGCACGTTCACTTTGTGTTCAATGCAAACATTTTGCAGTATAGTTCGAGTCCCCTTCTCATTTAATTACTGAAGTCAATAAATTATTTATTAGATACGTGGTCGGTAGTTGTTTTAAATCCATGGAAACTTGTGCAAGGGAAAATAGGTTTGAGGCTGAAATATTTTTTGCTCACTCCCGTTTTCGAATCTAGATGGAGACACATACTTTGAACCGCTCGCGCTCTGATACAAATTACCTGATAATTATCCTGCGAAATCGGAGTTCTACTTGATGGAGTTGTATTTGATGTTGCTGCACGTGTCTGAATTTGTTTCGAATGCGAATGCGAAGGTAGAGATTAGCGGTTGATAAGAGCCCCCCTGGCGTAGGGATTACTAATTGGAGCGTTATCATATGTTGGGGGGAATTAACAGAATGTAAACAGAGAAATACGCACTGATAAACGAGAGTGTAACAGGTTTATCCTGGCAATTATAGTATTTAACGTGTAACATTTCTAAATATGTTCAGTTAAAGATTTTTTATATAAATAACTAAAGTTATTGTAATTCGATTCCTATCTATACTAATCACCAGAAGCCGGATTTTAGGTGAAACGCCTTTGTTTAGTTCTTAATATTTTAAAGATATCTCTTCGTTTCGACTCTTTCGAATCATTTGACTCTATTTCTAATGAAACGAAGAGATATCTTAAAAAAAATCTTTAAAAAGACTTTAAGAACTAGACAAAGGCATTCCACCTACAATCCGGTATTTACTAATCACTCCAGGTAGAGCTTTTTTGGTTTTAATAATTTATGAGTTTTTTTAAAGTTATTTTCTACTTTTTGGCCTCAAGATTATTGGTAATCCGTTCACAGTTCTTAAAACCACTTGATGTTTCAGTATTGGCTTATGTTCCTCCACCCCAATTATTTCGAAATTCCTAATTAATTTACTTAATATAATTTTAGACTCTATCATGGCATATTTTTGACCTAAAAAAAAACTTGATGATTCATTCTTTTTTTTGGGAAAGTAGACTTCGTACCTAAGCAATTTCGCGCCCCCGCACTAAAAGGTACAAAGGTGCAATGGTTTTCGTCGCATGCGTTTCCGGGGAGAAATCTATCCGGGTTGAACTTGTTCGGTTCTGAGTACACGTCTTCACTTCGATGAGTTCCCAAAAGAAAAATCAACACGGAAGTGTCTCGTGGTATCCGCATTCCATCTGGAAAGCACGTTTGACTTGTATTGACTTGTATTTTCAAAATCGAACTTCTTTACCTTCTAGTTCAATATCTTCCGTCATTGTCCTTTCAATTATCGGCGCTGGCGTGTACATGCGAAGAATTTCCTTCAAGACACACTGGAGGTAATCCATTTTATGCACGCTTCCAATGCTAATATCGGCATCCAAATCCTCGTCTGCGAGGACTGACTCAACTTCCTCAGCCACTCTTTGTTGAACGTCAGGGTGTTTCGAAAGCTCGTATATGCTAAAGGCCAACGTCATCGTAACCGTTTCGGAACCCTAAAATACACATACATTTTGGTAAAATCAGCTGTAAATACCTAGTTAGGCCACTCTTATAACTTTGATTGTAAAAGTTCAGTTGCAATTGAAAATGTGTTTTACTTTTTGAAAATCTACTTACAGCAGAAAGCATCGCGTTAAGCTCATTATGGATTTCTTTTATGGTATATGTCTCGTTAGACTCGTTGCAGTCCAAAAGATAGTCCAATAGTATTTTGGGCCTATCCACGCCTTCCTCGTTCTTCCTTTCCTCTTTCCTCGTTGCAACGATGTTCTTAACAAGTCTCGATCCAATTTCACTACACTGCTTTTGCACCTGGTAGTCCTTGGTTAATCTGAAAATCATTTCGAATCTAATAAACATCGAAAACGTCCTCCTCACTAGTATGTCAGTTTGCTTCCTGAAATTCTTCCAGAACTGAGTCTTGGATTGCTCGTCGCACTTCCTACATAACACGGTTTCTGAAAGTTGGAAAATTTTTGTTTGTTCTTTGCTATGGCAGGTGCCACTTACGGCAGATATTGTCCAAAGCGCAAGACATAATGCAATCTTCGATTTGGACGGAATTTTTTAGGTCAAGCGCCTTCACGTTTTCAATAAATTTGTTTGCGTTGGCGTTGAATATCGGGACGAGTTTTTCTACATTGACTGGGTTGAGAAAAGGTGCGATGCATTTTCTTGATCTGTGCCATTTCTTACCTGAAATTAATTGAGAACTAAAATTGCAAAAAAATTCGACGAATGTTCAACAATTTTTTCTTACTAGCTACAAAGCCGAAGTCATTTGATTTCAACTCGCTAAAACCCTATATAATTAATTTGATAAGTGCAGTACATCGAAGTACTTTTTGGTTTATATACTCGTACAATTAATTAAAAATATAAACTAATAATAGCAAATTAAAAAAAAAATACCTGATGCAACTGGCATAGATTCTCCAAGCCAATCGGTAGCAAATTTGTAAAACATTCCCTTGTTCGTAATAGATTTCGTCACAAGTATTTGCTCGATATATTTGGGACCAGTCACAACCAGACACGCAAATGTAGGCCCCAACCATACTCTAAACGCAGGTCCGTATTCCTTCGAAAGACGTAGTAGATTACTAATAATACCTGAAGAGATTTACTCAGTTTAGACTTAACTTTCGTAATCACAAGTAGGTACTCACTGGATTCTATAATTCCGAAATCTAAAATGTTTCCCAGAATTGGCAAGGGTGGTGGTCCCGGAAAGCGATTGATGTCTTCATATTTTCGCCTGTATGTTTGCACGCATTTAAAATAAAGCAGAACTGCCAAGACACATAATGCGATTGTTATAACAGACATGGCTCAATCGAAAAGGATATCACCTGTACGTTCAGTTGGTCTTTATAAATGTAAAGAAGAACTTCCTGTAACGTCTATGTGTATTGTATTCTACAAATTTGCATTTTTCGTTTTTTTTAGAGGCAGAATTTAGAATTATGAATAAATCAGTAATTCTAATTTTGCACATGAATTTCCTCCGTGATACTTATAAATTTATTTTGCTAATTAATTTTCATATTCCCATTGTTTAGCAATACTTTTTATCGCGTTTTTAATTTTAAACAATAGTGTCTTTATTATACTGGGAATAATCTACTTATATTATAATCTTATTTCGATGTATTTTTTTTCGAAAACTTCTTGCTAGGCAGTAGCCACTCAAGGGCTCTCGTGTCTCTTGCCTGGCAATAAGTTTGAGAAAGAATCTGGAAAATTATTTTCCAACTTCACGAAATCTCGAGTGGTATTCGCTGTTGTAAGCAAACGCAGATATTTCAAATTTTTTAATTTTTACGCTAACAAAGCTGCAATTACTCTAATCTAATTTCTAAGTACCAGCACGGGTATGCTTGCTCCTTCAGCTTCTCGCGCTGATAACAGTAATACAAAAGTAATTGTCAGCAATTAATTAATAATAACGGTAATTGTGCTATTGTTTTACAACAGAGGTGTTCTAGCGTCAATAACGTCAACTTCGTCTAATTTTGTCTATCATTTTCATTATTATTCCTAATATTAGAAGATAGTGTAGAAAGTGTAGTAACAAGCAGATAACCCAAACAAGAATAAATCATAGTGGAAGGCAAATTGGGATTTTTATTTACACTAACAAGTGTTTAACGGCGGAGAACCCGTGGACCGTCTCTGGTTTCACAACACAAATTCTGGTGGCAGCGTTTAGGATTCCAAAAGTGTGTGAAAATTGTTCACCAAAAGAAGAAAAATCGCTAGGTTCAATTGCGTTCGACACTGACCGACGTTCAGCCGTATTCCAGCATCGCCAGCGTGGTCCCGAGCGTACCAAATCACCGAACCGACGAGCAAGTTCTTCCCGACGGACAATTGAAACACCAGCCGATAGAACATCGCATTTGGACTCGCTATGATTTTTTCGTAAGTGTTTGTGAAATTTTGAAACATTATATTGCAAGTTCAGAAAATTCGCAATATCAGAACATTCGCAATTTTGTAGATATCTCTCAATATTTTCTTTATTTTTATATATATATTTTTATTGAAATGGCTACTACATCTGATGATAGTACGACAAATTCGGCTTATATTAGTTTGGATACTGCTGCTCGTTTGTTAAAGGAGTTCGATGACAGAAATAAAGGAGAGAATATTTTTGATTTTGTCGATACATGTGATATGGCATTCAAATCAGTTGCTCCTAATTGTCAAAATATTTTATTTAATATTATGAAAACTAAATTAGTAGGAAAAGCGCGTTCTTTAACTAAATACAGAAATTTTAATAAATGGTTAGAATTAAAAGAATATTTAGAAGACGTATTTTCGGAAAGACGATCAGTTTCGCATTGGCAGTTAGAGTTAAATATGTGTAAGCAATTAAGAAATGAAGATATTGCAACCTATTCTAACCGTATAGAAAAATGTTTGTCAAATCTAGTTGATGCCTCTACAATCGAAAAAGAGGCTAATATAGCAAACGAAATTCAAAATTTGTTGCGGTCTCAAGCCATGAATATGTTTATTCAGGGGTTACTTGAGCCCATAAAAATGCAGGTTAAGGCTAGAAATCCAAGAGATCTAGAAATTGCCATTGAATTAGCGAGAAGTGAGGAAATCGAATTGTCACATAACAAAAATTCTGCAAAATATTCAGATTCATTTAAGAAATGTAGTGTTTGCAATAAATTAGGGCACACGTTTAGTAACTGCTATTGCAGAAAAGCTCAAGATAGTAAAGTTAAAAAGGACTTTCGCCAAGTAAACGCTTTAAATGAAACTCCAATCAGCTGTTTTTACTGTAAAAAATTTGGTCATAAAATTTCGGAATGTCGTAAACGAATTTATAACGAACAAAAACGTCAAGAAAATGCAGGTCAAGGTAAAGTTGATTATTCTAAAGCGAAAATATTAAACAGTTTCCAAAAAACACGATTCAGATGGCAATGTTAAATCATTATTTTAAGCAAGCTTTTCATTTAGTATCCGACGATTTTCCAATAATTAGTGATGGAATATTAGGAAATGACTTTTGTGTAAATACAGATGCAATTATTGATTACGAGAAAAATGTGCTTACATTTAGTAATTGCAAGGTTCCATTTGAAAAGGATAAATTTTCTTACATAATACCTCCAAGAAGTGAAGTAATTTTAAAAATAGGTTGTACGTTACAGAACATAGAATCTGATATGTATGTGTTTATCTTTCAAATTCCGTGACTACAGTAGAAAATGGTAAATGCATCGCTAGTATCATAAACACTTTAGAAGAAAGAGTTGATATTAATATCCCGATAATTCAATTAGAATCGATTAAACCCGAAACTCGCAGTTCAATTTATTCTGTGCAAAATTTTGATTCAAATCGTATATCTAATCTTCTTTCTTCGTTACGAGTCGAACACATGAATTCGGAAGAGAAAGATTTATTAACTCAGTTATGTTATGATTAAAGTGACATATTTCATTTAGAAGGTGAAAAATTATCATGTACAACAGGTGTTACACATAAAATCCCGATTAAAACAAATTCAGCACCAATCAATATAAAACCATACAGATTACCTAATTCGCAAAAACAAGAAATTCAAGGTCAAGTACAAAAAATGTTGAAAGATGAAATAATAATTGAAAGCACAAGACCTTACAATTCCCCATTACTTGTTGTTCCCAAAAAATTAGACGCAAGCGGAAAAGATAAATGGAGAGTCGTGATAGAATACAGAAAACTTAATGACATAACTTTAGGAAATGCTTATCCATTGCCGAACATTAACGATATTTTTGATCAATTAGGAAACTCACATTATTTCAGTACTTTAGATTTATCGTGCGGATTTCATCAAATTAAAATGGATAAAAATGATCAACATTTAACAGCATTCAGTACAAATTCCGGACACTACGAATATACACGAATGCCTTTCGATTTAAAGGGAGCTCCGGCAACATTTCAAAATTTAATGAATACAGTACTTTCGGGCCTTCAGGGAATCAAATGTTTTGTATATTTGGATGACGTGGTGATTTATTCAAAAAATTTGAAAGGACATGTTTCCAGAATTCGTCAAATTTTTGACAAGCTTCGACATTACAACTTGAAATTAAGTCCTCAGAAATGCGAATTTTTTAGAAAAGAGGTAACGTATCTTGGTCATGTAATTACAGAACGTGGTATTAGACCTGATGCAAGAAAAACAGACGCTGTATCGAATTTTCCAGTACCGAAATAAGCAAAAGACATTAAATCTTTTTTAGGATTAGCCGGTTATTATCGAAAATTTATTCAGGATTTTTCAAAAGTTGCTCAACCCTTGACAAAATTATTGAAAAAGGACGTAGAATTTGTTTGGGATGACAAATGTCAAATTTCTTTCGACCAATTAAAATCAAAATTATGTAACGCACCTTTGCTACAATATCCAGATTTCCAAAAACAATTTATTCTGACGTGTGATGCTAGTAATTTTGCTGTGGGTAGTATATTATCGCAAGGTGAAATTGGCAAAGACCAACTCATTGCATATGCAAGCAGAACATTGAATAAAGCCGAGAGAAATTATTCGACAACGGAAAAGGAATTATTGTCGATTGTCTGATCCGTCAATCATTTTCGCCCGTATTTGTTTGGTCAAAAATTTGTTATCTTATCAGATCACAAACCGCTACAATGGTTAATGAATGTAAAAGATCCTGGATCGCGTCTGATTCGATGGCGTTTAAAGATGGAAGAATATGATTTTGAAATAAAATATAAATCTGGAAAATCAAACACAAATGCAGATGCACTCAGTAGAATTTATGGCATAAATTCACGAGTTACAAAAACTTCAGATACTTATGAAAATTTTTGTGATTACATTCAGAATCATGTTATTATAAACAATAATGTGAAAGAATCTGTTAAAAATTTATTAGATTTATCGCAGGAATATTCTATTGCAGTTGAAATTACTCAGGATCAGAAATTAGAGTCAGAAGATGCTGATATTTTAAAACATTTAAAATGTCTAGAAAAAATCCAAGACTTGATTTTTTCAAGCCCTGATGTAAATAATATTCGACTGAATGGTAGAAATTTGTATCTTTTAATTTATAAAATAAATTTGCAAGACGAAACTTCATACGATATTGTTTGGGAAATGTTAAAAAGATTAAAGTAAATTTTGGTTAAAAACGGAATCACTAAATTTGCATTATCGCCATTAAGATCGAAGGAAATAAAATTGAAAATATTTAGAATAATGTTACGATATATTTTCAGAGGCACAGAAATTGAAATTTTAATTTGTCAAAATAAAAATATTTTGTCAGAAGTAGAGAATGATTCAAAACTCAAAATCCTGGAAGAATACCATAATAAACCTTTAGGAGGACACCAAGGTGTCAATAGGATGTTTAACAGATTAAGATTAAATTATAATTGGAAGAACATGAAAAAAGACGTTAAGCAGTTTGTTAAAAGTTGCCCGTCGTGTCAGAAATATAAAAGTTCAAACAAAAAAATTAAAGCGCCTTTAGAAATAACAACAACAAGCAAAAAGCCCTTTGAAAAATGTTTTTTAGATATGGTAGGTCCACTTCCGATTTCAGAAAATGGTAATAAATTTACATTAACATTCCAAGATGACTTAACAAAATTTGTTGAAGCTATTCCGGTACCAAATGCGGAAGCAAGAACTATAGCTACAAAATTTGTAACCGAAATAATTTGCAGACATGGAATACCTGACTCAATTTTAACAGATCAGGGAACGAACTTTTTAAGCTAAATTTTCAAACAAACCTGTAATTTGTTAAAAATTACCAAATTAAGATGCACAGCTTTCCATCCAGAAAGTAATGGTGCATTGGAGAGAAGTCATCGGACATTAGCAGAATATTTAAGACATTTTGTAAGGAAAGATCAATTAGATTGGTGTCAATGGATACCATACGCTATGTTCACTTACAATACTACACCGCATACTTCCACAAAATTTACACCATTCGAACTTTTGTACGGAATTCAAGCAAAATTGCCGACATCAATAACGCGAACTCCAAAATTTTCTTATTCTTATGATGATTATTTGTCAGACTTGAAACAAAAATTACAAGTTACTAGACAAACAGCTCGAGAAAATTTATTAGTTAGTAAGGAAAAAAGTAAAAGGTATTTTGACAAAGATAGCACGAAAGTAAATTACCATGTAGGAGATTTGGTATTATTACAAGATGAAACAACAAAACGTGGTCAAAGTAAAAAATTACGACCTCGATTCACAAGTCCATACGAAATCATTTCCGTAGATTCCGATGTCAACAGTACAATAAAATTTGGAAATAAAAATCTTAAAGTTCACAATAATAGATTAAAGCATTTTCATAATTAAAAAAAAAAAAAAAATTATATTTCTAATTTAAAATTCTTGTTTTAGGATTTTATTATTAACCACTGCGTTAATATGTAACGTATTCGCTGAAAATGGTTACACCATATCAAATTTTCAACATTCTCCCGGTATACATTATGAAAACTTAGGAGACATAAAATTATTCAACGATCAATGGAATTTGATAACATATTTAGATTTACATCAACATAATCTCAAATTTAAGCAAATGAAAACTTTCGACCAATCCATTAAAAATCTTTGTTTTTCTAAACAATTACGAGATAATATCAGAAGTTCATGCCAAAATTTTATCAAAGTATCAGAACAACTTTTATCAAAAATCAATAATGAACGTGAAAATTTAGAACAAATAGTAGGTCACAATTCGGAAATTACTTACATAAAAAGAACGAAACGTGGATGGTTTGATGGAGTAGGTAAAGCAACAAAAGTTTTATTCGGTACTCTCGATGAAGATGATGCAGATTATTTTTCTTCAAAAATAAATCAATTCACGAAAAATGAACAAACCTTAAGTATTTTATTAAAAGAGCAAAGTCATGTTGTTCAAACTACAATTTCTAATTTTAATAATACAATCAGTAGTCTTAATCGTAATGAAAATATATTAAAAGGAAATTTTGAACAGTTGGAAAGTTTAATGATTAATGAATCTAACAGAGTTCAAGACCTAGAATTAAAAATAAAATTGAATGAACGTTTCAATATTTTTACACTCGTATACCAGCAATATCAACAAGAAACTAATTGCATAACTGATGCCATACTAGCTGCCCAACGAGGACAACTACATCCGATAATTTTAACACCCGGTAGACTAGTACATGAAATTCAAAAAATTACTCAGTATTTTCCTAGTAATTTAGATTTGCCAGTGTTGAGTGTTACAGAAAATGCTCATATCATTTTAAAACTCTTGTCTTTAGATATATTTTATAAAGATGGAAACTTAGTATACGTAATTCGAATACCATTGACTGGCAGCAGAGTGTTGAAATTATATAAATTAACCCCACTACCTGAACTCATCACTGAAAGAAAATATATATTCATTCAACCCTCAACAAAGTTCTTAGCAATTGATAATTTGAAGCAGAATTATATATAAATTATATATGAATTATATATTATTATATATTATATAATTATATATTATATAATTATATAAATTATATATGAATGTATAACAATCACTGATGCTCAATTTTGTATAAAATATGGTAAAATAAATTATCTTTGCAAGCAAGAACAACCAATTTTTCTAGCACATGAACGTGAAATTTGTGAAGTAAAATTGTTAAAAGCTGTAAATATACCCTCACCATGTGATCAAAGAGTACTTGAAATCGATTCAAATATTTTCTACCAACTAACAACTTCAAATACTTGGTTATACGTATTAATTAATCCAGAAAGAGTAACATTAAATTGTAAGAACAAAAATATACATGATGTAATTTTATCTGGTGTAGGAAGTATTATTTTATCAGAAACATGCAAGGGATACGGTAATTCAGCATCTCTTACACCACATAAAAGCTATTCAAACGAAATTGTAAATAATCATTTTGTTCCACCCCTAAATGTAGACTTAGATTGTTGCGAAACAGATAGTGACAGTGAAAGTGACAAATGACACTTAAATATTAGTGCTATTAAATTTAATACTAATTTTAAGTTAGTTCATATGCATCTTGATGATAATTTTTACGCTAACAAAGCTGCAATTGCTCTAATCTAATTTCTAAGTACCAGCACGGGTATGCTTGCTCCTTCAGCTTCTCGCGCTGATAACAATAATACAAAAGTAATTGTCAGCAATTAACAATAACGGTAATTGTGCTATTGTTTTACAACAGAGGTGTTCTAGCGTCAATAACGTCAACTTCGTCTAATTTTGTCTATCATTTTCATTATTATTCCTAATATTAGAAGATAGTGTAGAAAGTGTAGTAACAAGCAGATAACCCATACAAGAATAAATCATAGTGGAAGGCAAATTGGGATTTTTATTTACACTAACAAGTGTTTAACGGCGGAGAACGTCTCTGGTTTCACAACATCGCCTATGTATACTTTTAAAAAGAACTGCTTATTGCAGTTTATAGGCAACCAACTGTGCAACTACAATTTTAAGCTTCAATTTTTGAAAACAACAGTCAGCTGTGGAAACAGTAATCAAGATATTAATATCAAATTAATGGCAATTAATTTTTGAGTTTGTTATGAATTTTTTTTTAAATAAAACCATACATAACAAACATGGTATCAGAATGGTAGGTAATTTTAGAACTTTGAGAGATTTATTTTAGACAAAAAATGCTGAAAGACTTGCATTAGAACTATTCAAAATATTGTTAGAAAAGCCGAAGTCATTTGATTTCAACTCGCTAAAACCCTATATAATTAATTTGATAAGTGCAGTACATCGAAGTACTTTTTGGTTTATATACTCGTACAATTAATTAAAAATATAAACTAATAATAGCAAATTAAAAAGAAAATACCTGATGTAACTGGCATAGATTCTCCAAGCCAATCGGTAGCAAATTTGTAAAACATTCCCTTGTTCGTAATCGATTTCGTCACAAGTATTTGCTCGATATATTTGTGACCAGTCACAACCAGACACGCAAATGTAGGCCCCAACCATACTCTAAACGCAGGTCCGTATTCCTTCGAAAGACGTAGTAGATTACTAATAATACCTGAAGAGATTTACTCAGTTTAGACTTAACTTTCGTAGTCACAAGTAGGTACTCACTGGATTCTATAATTCCGAAATCTAAAATGTTTCCCAGAATGGGCAAGGGTGGAGGTCCCGGAAAGCGATTGATGTCTTCATATTTTCGCCTATATGTTTGCACGCATTTAAAATAAAGCACAACTGCCAAGACACATGATGCGATTGTTATAACAAACATGGCTCAATCGAAAAGGATATCACCTGTACGTTCAGTTGGTCTTTATATGTAAAGAATAATTTCGAAACGACTTCCTGTAACGACTATAGGTATTGTTTTTATTGTTATATTTTGTTTTTTTAGAGGCAGAATTTAGAATCTATGAATAAATCAGTAATTCTAATTTTGCACTTGAATTGTCTCCGTGATATTTATAAATTTATTTTGCTGATTAATTTTCATATTCCAATTGTTTAGCAATATTTTTATCGTGTATTTAATTTTAAACAATAGTGTCTTTGTTATACTGAGAATAATCTACTTATATTATCATCTTAATATTAATGTAATATCACAAGAGAATGAGTATAAATTCGACGTATTTTTTTTCGAAAACTTGTTGCTAGGCAGTAGCCACTCAAGGGCTCTCGTGTCTCTTGCCTGGCAATAAGTTGCATGGTATCAGAATACCAAACATGGTATCAGAATGGTAGGTAATTTTAGAACTTTGAGAGATTTATTTTAGAAAAAAATCCTGAAAGACTTACTTATTCTTTGCATTAGAACTACAAAATATTGTTAGAAAATTTACTTCAGAAGGCTGCATAATAAATTCCCCTAATTTTTTGCCCTCTGAAACAAATTGAACATGAACTGAAACCAAGGATGTAGGGACTGAAGATGTTGAGAAGAAATCAATAGTATCACTACAAGAAGTAGCTGGACGTTCTGTATTTAAAATGCTAAAAGAAGTTAATATAAATATTATAAAATAATCGTTTCATTAAAAAATTTGATATTCAAATAAGTTTTATTCACAAAGATATTCACTAAACATAACTTCTAATTATCAGGAATAACGAGTAACGTCTATTTATCATTTTGTAATGTGTAATGTTGGTTGCCTACATAGCTGATGTGTTTTATAAAAGTATACATAGCTGGTATGTAAACTTGCGGACAAAAAAAACTGACTCATATTATTTTGTAAATTGGCTTATGATCTGTCAAAGGAATAAATTAATGGAGCTGTCATATTGTTTATCATTTAATTTGTTGCTCTGAATAATGGTCTATTTAAATGAAGATGTGCGCGTTGCCACTAATACAAAAGGTATAGGAAAGACTAGAATAGAGATGTAAAGTGACGTTTAGTCATTAAATTTCAATGTAACGGGTCACTTTTCTTGTCCGCAAGTTTACACAGACAGAAAAGAAAAAAATCCTTGTATGTGTAGTACATGTATATTTCTTGCTATTCTACAACAAAGCTCTTTGGTTTAAGGATTATCTGTACGCCACTGACGCTTTTGAGAACAATTTCCATCCCCAGTGACAACTGGTGGCCTTCAACTGGAAATATTTGGAAATTCCTGATGATCTTGCTAATTACGACCTTCGCCTCGATCATGGCGAATTTCCAGCCTGAAGACGGTTGACGCTGAGACATTCGTTTAAAATCCCCCGTAACTTACCTATGCATTTTCGGGGCCCAACGCCAAACGGAACGAAAGCGCACGTATTTATGTGATCGAAGCTTCCGGGTAGGAAGCGATCGGGATCGAATTTTTCGGGATCGGGATAGAACTTTTCGTTTCGATGAGTGCCCATCAGGGATATCAGAATGGACGTGCCCTTCGGTATTCTTTTCCCATCTAGTACTTTCGATGTAATTATTCAATTCAACTATTGGTAAGTGCTTACCTATAGTAATATCTTCGGTGATTGTCCTTTCGATTATTGGAAGTGGTGTAAACAATCTAAGAGTTTCCTTTAGGACACAATCAAGATACTCCATTTTGTGAATGTCTTCGATTGTAAGATCGGCGTTGGGATCACCATCCCTAAAGATTGATTCCATTTCTTTTTCCAGCCTCCTTTGTATGTCCTGGTGTTTTGAGAGTTGATACAAGCAAAAAGCGAGGGTGCAGGAAGTGGTTTCGGTGCCCTGAAATGCCATGTCGAGAAATGTTTTGCGAGATTTAGGGGGTGTCACGACTTACTGCAACAATAAGCGCGTTTATTTCACTGTAAACCTTTTTTAATGTGTAATTGGGATTCGAATTGCATGTATCTAAAAGAACGTCCAAGAGGGTCGTCTTTTCGCGCAATTTATTTTTTATTCTGGCGAGCACGAAACTGTTTATGACACCATTCCCTTCTAGCGCGGACTTTTTTTGCGTTTTATAGTCCTTGGTGTGCCTGAAGATTAAGTCGAAACGTCTGAATATCGAAAACAGTCTTTTGAAGATGATGTCCTTCTGTATGTTGTTGTTCTTCCAGACTTTCAGCTTGGACTGTTCGTCGCACGTCGAATCTATCATTGTTTCTGCAAGCTAAGGAAGTTGGGGCGGTTTTTGGAAATTGGACGCCACTTACGGCAAATGTTGTCCATACTGCAGGATGTAACGTGGTCATTAATCTGCACGGATTCGTTGAGGTCTAACGTCTTCAAAACTTTGATCAATTTGTTTGCAGTGGTGTTGAAGACCGGCACACATTTTTCGATGTTTATGGTATTAAAGAATGGGGCTATGACTTTCCTCGCGTTGTACCATTTTTTACCTATTAAGTGGAATTACAATTATTAGTTTTTACTTTGTAGAAGTTTTCGTTTTTATCTGGCTTATTATTATTATTATTTTAAAATGAAGAAGAATTATCTCTTGAAGTTTGTAGTTAACGTGTAGGAAGAGTACATAGTGATGAAACATGAATTGACCTTTTCAAAGTTCAACAAACAGACTTCCCTTTCTATGTTGATTCAATTTATGAATTATGATAATTGGTAAACTGTTACAGAAAGCAAAATAAAGTGTAATTTTAGGAGCAAAGTTCGAAGTAACACTAAAGTTTAATTACCTGACGTAATAGCGAAAGCATCCCCTAACCAGTCGCTGGTAAACTTGAAGATCAAACTTTTATTAGTGATCGCTTTTGTTATTAAAATCTTCTCGATATATTCCGGTCCACTTACCACCAAATTCACGCACGCTGGCCCAAACCACAGTTTATATATGGGCCCATACTTTCTGTCCATTCGCAATAAATTTTCCAGAACTTCTGCGAAATCGATTCAATTTTGTAACACATGTCCGTTTTTGATTTGGCTGTTTCAACTTACTGACTTTCGTTGTGCCAAACTGCAAGACGTTTCCGAAAATTGGCGAAATCGGCGGTCCGGGAAAGCGATTGATGTCCTCATACTTTTCTCTGCGTATTTTTAGAAGTTTCAAAAACAGTAAAACTAGCACGAAACATAAAGTTAGTGAAATCATGCCGGTGACTTAAAAACGAAGTCTTGTCGAGGATACAACTTCCAAAATAATTTGCAACAACTTCCAAAATAATTTGGAAGTTGTTGCCCTCGGGGCGCTTGAGAAACGTTATCCCCACTTTCGATTGTTTGCGCGATTTCATTTAATTCCTCCATAGGCAGGTGCGGTGATATCATAAAGTCGAGGTGAGTGATCGATCAAATTAAGAAAGAATAGAGCGCCGAGCTTTATAAGTCTGCGCTTAAAATAAAATGGAAATGCAAACATTTTTTAAACAATAAATTAAATTTTGAAGATATCAATCCCAACATTCAAAATGAAGACGTCAATCATGTTATTTTTGATAAAATACAAGCCAGGTACAAATCTTTGACGACCAAAATTAATTGATCGCGACTGTACTGTACATCATTGTTTTGGACACCAAGCACATTTATAATTAATCGCATTTCAACCATCTATATTTCTTTATATCGTTGGTTGTTTTCCACAACCAAAATGGAAGGGAATAAATTTCAAACTGTAACGACTCGTGAGCATCGCTGACGCTAGACCGTATTTATTAAGTTGCATTTTCAAGTTATAAATAATAGGAGTAACTTTTATTTGTTGTGGACTTTAGCCCAGCGAAAACATGTACGTTTATTCAACGTTAATTTCACGTTGTTACGGTGGAAATAACGTTATTCGTTGAAAAATGCAACGTTGTTTTTTGGTTAAATTAGCAACCATAATTATACCACGTTCGTATAACGTGTTTTTTTAATATGAACGTAATTATAACGTGAAATAAATATGTAATAATTTTGTCTTTTTACGACGTGATTTATATTATGAGTAAATGCGATGTATCTACCGTACGTTGATTACCATATCTTTTCAACGTTAATTTAACATATATACTATTCTACGTAATAAATGAGAAAAAAATTAACGAAACTAATACGTTAGATAAATCATAATTTACAACTAAATTTTTAACCCACGTTTTATAACGTTATTTTAACGTATACCGAATAAATATGCGTTACAAAACGTGATGTTGACGTTAGAAAACACTTAATTTTACAGTGATTGTCTATCGTGTTCCACACCTTTGAATTCTAATTTTACTAAAAATCTCTGAAATGTGAGGTTCTTCTCCATGCTTGGCAGCTTTGAAATGAAACGAAACAGGTATGAAAAGTACTGCTAATTTGCACATACGAGTCAACCAAATTTTTTTAAGTTAGTTTGAATTTGATGCCCAAAATCTGTGATTAAAAATACTAAAGAACGCAATAGTCAATCAATTATACATACATATTGTCACGAATACTCATTGGAGACAGCTGTATACAGAGTGGAAAGTTTAACTGGAATAAATTCTGTAACTTAGAAGATTACGATTTGTAAAAAAATTCTTGGAACAGGTCAATTTTTATTTTTAATGGCGCATATTACAAAGGGACTTTTTTAACTTTTCAATTATTTGGAGGGGTGAAACGACCCGAAAATACTGTTCAGAATTTATTCCAGTTAAACTTTCTACTTTGTATAATTGTTAACGGGGTCACTTTGCTGAACTATGAATAATGGATTAATTGCGCGGGACAGTCGATTCGGGACCGAGCGGGAAGGTGGCCCAATAGCGAAGGGTGCTCAATAAAGCCTAAAAATGGTGCGGTCGGTGGTTTTTCTGAAAAGGACCTTCCTTTTTAGAGCCGAGAACCGGGACAAAGTAAGCAAGTCTTTGTTATTCCGGTAAACTACCCCCAAGTGCCTTTAGCCCATATCTGGACGGAACCGTCTACCGAGAGCTACGTTTGCCCCAACAGCTGAATTTATTGCAAGCGCGAAGAGAACGTGACAATATTGCGGTGTTTATGAGCAGCATGTAATTTTTTTTATATTTTCATAAAGAAATAATTTTGTAAATAATAAAGTAAATTGAGAGTACTGTATTAAATGTGTTTTGTCGAATATTTTAAGTTAGTGTAAATATTTTTAGAAATAGGCGATTTAGAATTATATGTTTATTATAAATAAATTATTTATAATTTTTGAAATGTATATACAAAGAAAATAAGCTTAGGATTGTAATAATTAGAAAAATTTATTTAATGATGTTATGATAATATGGATGTTAGAAGGAAACTGTAGGTAGTAAGGAGTTCGGAAATTGAACGAGTGAGGGCGGCGCGTAGCTATTGTAAGTTAAAGTCCCCGGTTCGGCTTTATTACCACTGCCTCTGCCCGCTTTACGAATCAGTCACGGAAGCGATACGGCATATGGAACTGGGGTCTCCAAGTGGCTTAGCGGCTAGCCTAGCGACTTGGAAAGTCGTGTTACTCGGCGGCGTGGGTTCGAATTCAACCATTAGCCATGTATGTTTGTTCAGTCTAATGATTTAGACCCCCACCTTTAATACACGTCGTAATTGTCTGATTCAACGTTACACGTGGACATCGCCGCGACATTTTTTCGTTGTTTCAACGTAACCATAACACACGAATTCAACGTTTGTTACATGTTATTTTACAACGTTTTTTATACGTATGTGTGCACTGGGATTTAACGTTGAAATACCGTGGACAAAGACGTTTAAAAGAACTTGATTCGAGCGTTGTTAAAACGTATCAATAACACACGAATTCAACGTTGATTAATTGTTATTCTACAACGTTTTTTACACGTGGACAGAGACGTTTAAAAGAAATTGATTGCCGCGACATTTTTTCGTTGTTTCAACTTAACAATAACATATGAATTCAACGTTTGGTTACGTGTTATTCTACAACGTTTCTTACACGTACGTGTTTTCGCTGGGTAGTTATCATCTTAATAAGTAATTATTTATGAATTAACGAATTGCCGATGTTTCCTAAATTAAGCAAGTTAAATCTCATTCGTTTCATACCACCGAGGATACTTTGAGGGGGTGACTTTATTAAACTTGGTTTATTTGTTTATTTTTTATAGTGAGACGCTACGAACTACGGTTCTGATTTTTTATTTTAATTGTTTAGGGTCGGATTTCATAAACGCATAAATTTAACTTGAACAGTTGCAAAAACATTTCGAAACCGGACGTGAAAAAGACGAAACCTTGCATTGGTCTCATTCATGACGTTCAACAAATTTTTACATAAATTTAACTTTGACCCGTATTCTTTATTCGCATGTGGCCCTATCACACTAAAATGAAAACCATCAGGAAACGGCAACGAACCGAAACGTAAGTCATCGTGTTTACTAGGACGACGACGGACAGGATAATTTTTCTTTTGTGTTTTTCTGCTTCACAAACACGCGTGGATAAAAAATTTGTTTATAAACTGAGCTCGGAACTTTTCTGACAGTCTTAGGCAGAACATTGACAATACGTCCAGGACGCAAGATGTGATGCGTTCGGTTGAAGTCGTAGGCAGAATTAAACCAAACCCGCACTAAGCGCATGCGAAATAATAAAATTTCGTCCTGAGGTTATACGAACGCATGACATCTTGCGTCCTTAACGTCATAGTCAGTAGCTAACTTAATAAAATACAACTGACTTACAGATTTACAGATCTTACGGTTGCTACAAATACGAGCAGAATCGACACATAAAAGAGTATTAGGTCCGGTTTTGATGATGAACTAGTGCAGGCTATACATAATTATGAACCAACCCATTTAATACAAAGTTCCTTTAACAATAATAATAAGCTGACACATTTATTACCATCATTACTCGCGCAATTTTAAAATAAGCGGCACACCATTATCAGATTTTATGATGCCCTCCAATTTGAGGATCAATTGGTGTTGAGGATGCACCGGTAGGAACTCGAGATTCCGTACGAGCTTTGCGATGAAGACTTTCGCTTCTAGCATTGCAAACTTGTGACCTGTAAAAAAATCGGTGCGGTTTCAAAATCTTGACAAAACGGAAATTACCTAAGCATATCTTCGGTCCTACACCAAAAGGCATGAAGGGACGATTATCTTTCGCACTGTCGACAAGAAATCTCTCCGGGATAAATTTTTCCGGGTTCGGGTAATAATCGGGTGATAAATGCATGCCTCCAACATCCAGTAGTATACTTGCACCGGCCGGAATTGTCAAGTCACCTAGGAAGCCAAACAGCTAAAAGCAATTTTTCGACGTCAAAAATTAGCCACCGAATTTAGCTTCCGAACCCAGTAGTTTTGGTATTACGTAACCTGGCGAGTACAGCCTCAGAATTTCTTTTACAGCACTCTCGGTGTACTTCAATTGATGAAGGTCCTCAAAAGTCACGTCGGCTTCTTTATTTGGCCCCAGGACTTGTCGAGTTTCTTCCAGAATCTTCTCCTGAATTTCTGGATGCCTCGCCAATTCGAACAATAAAAACGCCAGGGTAGATCCAATCGTCTCCGAACCCTAAAGTAACCCACATTACTGATTTATCAAGCACGAAAATACTTTTGGCACACAGCTACTATGAGGGATTGCATTTCCCCGCGTACTTCCTCGTGTGTGAAGGTGTCTTCACCTTGCAACCTTAATAAATCGTCGACGATTGCGCTGTCATCTTCCGCATGTTCCCTGGAACTAATGTGCTTCTTGCGTTGTGCTAAGACGGTTTCGTAGAATTCATCGAGCGTCTTCATGTATTTCTGTTGCAGTTTAAAATCTTCGGTGAAGTGATAGAGGAAGTCAAATTTTTTAGGGAGTGAGTAAAATCGGCTTGTGACAAGATCCAATAGGCCATCAGCCGCCGTTTTGAAGTCTGTATTTTCAGACACATCTACTTGCATGACCGTGTCTGTTTATTAAATAAAAAAAGAAAGTTTTTGCTTCGAAATTAAATACAATATGTACTTACTGCATATGGTGTTGAGGGCGCTATTAAATAGCTCGTGTGTGACATCTACTGAATGGGGCCCGACTTTCTTGCTTAGGTTACCCACGAGTTTGTTGGCATTTGCGTTGAATATGGTCGTGTATTTTTCCAGATGCTTGGGACTAAAGAGTCTATTTAATATTTTGCGATGTCTACTCCACGTTTCTCCTAAATTTAAATTTAAATGAAAAATCTTTGGGAGCACGTTATTGTTTTGCATGGTTACCTGAAAGTGTAAACAGTCCTTGTCCAAGTAGGGGTAAGAGATTCTCATAGAAATCCATAGTGCTTTTCTCATCGTTCAACTTAACAGCCTGTAATATGTATTTTGGTTTGGATATTAAAACAAGCACCTTCCAAACAACGCACAACCGAACGACAGGGCCGTACTGCTTAGATAACCGTTTTATATTACTCAGCAAATCTGGGGAGCAAAAACCTCATTAGTATTCACCGACGAAGAAGCAGGTTACGCGAACCTATGGAATTCGTTCCGATTTCCAGAGCGTTTCCCAAAAAAGGCTTCAACGAAGGGCCTGGAATGTGTTCGACTTTCTTGTGAATTCGCCTTAGCTTGTGGTAGAGCAGAAACGCGAGCGTTGATAAAAGCACAAGAAAACAGAGCAAGAACATTCTTGTTGCAGCTGCTTACGTTGACACCGGGCTATTACTCGTCTTAGTTTAGAACTTCGAAGTCAGGAAGGAAACTGGTTTTTGCAGGAATACTTGTTTATGTCAAAGTAAAAGATTAAAAGTTCGTAAACATTTTTAATATGTTTGCACATTTATCTATATTTAATCGAGTGACCAAGCAAATTCTTGAGATTAACTAAAGCAGGCTTGGGGAAGGAAATTAAGAGGTAGTAAAGTAAGATCCACAAATTATTACTCGCGCCATTTTAAAATAATTGGCACACCATTGGCCGTTTTTACGACCCCCTCCAACTTCAAAACCAAATGGTGATCGGGTTGGGCCGGCAAAAACTCGAAATTTCGCACAAGCTTCGCAACGAAAGTAATCGCTTCCAAAATTGAAAACTTGTAACCTACAACATTTTAATGCGGTTGCAGAATATGTCAACAAAACCGCCGAAATTACCTACCTATACATATATTCGGTCCCATACTAAAAGACAAAATGGGACGCCTATCTTTCGCTTTGTCATTAAAAAATCTGTCTGGGATAAATTTTTCCGGGTTCGGGTAAAACTCCGGTGATAAATGCATGCCTCCAATATACAATAATAAATTTGTACCAGCAGGAACTGTTATCTCCCCTATATCAATGGGCTTTTTTTTTTAATTTCACCCACTTTTAACCCCAAGCTCTGAGCTTGTCGGGGAGGGGTGGCGGCTGCGACCGACTTAGATGGTAATTTCTCCTTCGGAATTCGCCTTACAAACTGGGGAAACGCAGAAAACCCAATTCGAAGGAGCTGGTATAAATTCGAAACACAATCCGACACGTAAGTACTTTATCTCTCACATAGAGCCCATATGCACCATGATGGGATTCGAACCCACGCCTAATAATTGCCCGGCCGAGCGTTACGCCCGTTGCCAGCGGACTCAACCACTCGGCTAACAACTACCTTTACTTAAAGAATTTACGGGAAATTACCTCAGAGGATACCCACCGAATTTAGCCTCCTTGATCAACTGTTTTAGGATTAGGTAAGCCGGCGAGTACAACCTCAAAATTTCCCTGACGACACTCTCGGTGTATTTCATCCGATGAAGGTCCTCGAAAGTCACGTCGACTTTTTTATTTGGGCCCAGGACTTGTCGAGTCTCCTCCAGGGTCTTCTCCTGAACTTCCGGATGTTTCGTCAATTCAAACAGTAAGACCGCCAGGGTAGATCCCATTGATTCCGAACCCTAAACAAACCACATTAGATTGATTTATAAAACGCCTAAATACTTTTGGGTTACAGCTACTATGAGAGACTGCATTTCCCCGCGGACTTCCTCATGTGTAAAGGCGTCCTCTCCTTGCACCTTTAATAAATCATCGACGATTGCACTGATATCATCTGCGTGATCCTTAGAGCTAATGTGCATCTTGCGCTTTGCTAAGACGTATTCGTAGAATTTATCCAGCGTTCTCAGGTACTTTTGTTGTACCTTAAAATCATTGGTGAAGCAGTAGAAAAAATCAAAGTTTTTCAGGAGTGAATAAAATCGGCTTGTGCTAAGGTCCATTACGCCTTCAGCTGCCGTACGGTAATCTATATTTTCAGACACATCCACTTGCATGACTGCGTCTGTAAATCCATGAAAACATTTTGGGCTACCTATTACTTACAGGTTTACTTACTGCAAACCGTGTTGAGGGCGCAATTGTATATTTCTTCTGTAATATCTACTGAGTGGGGTCCCACCATTTTGCTTAGATTGCCGACGAGTTTCTTGGCGTTCTTGTTGAATGTGATCGTGTACTTCTCGAGCTGCTTGGGACTAAACGATCTATTTAATAGTTTGCGATGTCTTTTCCACGTTTCTCCTAAATAAAATTCTTTCATGGAAGAGAAACTTTTTTTAAGTTTTTCGGGTGTTACCAGTAATTGTAAACAAGCCTTTCCCCAGCAGAGGTCGAAGGTGCTTGTAGAATTCCAGATTGCGTTGTGCTTCGTTCGATTTAATAGCCTGTACCATGTAATTTGGATCCGAAATTAAAACGAAAACCTTCCAACCAACGCACAGCCTAACAACAGGACCATACTTCTTGGTTAACCGTTTGAAATTGCGCAGTAAATCTGGGAAAGGAAATCCTCACTAGTTTCCACTGACAGAGCAGGATGTATTTATTTACCGGTTGAGTTCGTCCCCAATTCCAGAGCGTTTCCCAAGAAAGGCTTCAGTGGTGGTCCCGGAATGTGTTCGACTTCCTTAAATATTCGCCTCGTTTTCTGGTGGAGGAAAAACACGAGCGTTGACAGAAACACAAGGAAATAGAGCAAGAACATTTTCTCGGTTGCAGACACTACTCAAATCGGTTTAGGATCTCAAAGTGAGACTCTTATAGCGTGAGCAATTAAGAGGTGATATAAAAAGAAATGTTTACATTTCCGATTATCGCGTAAGTATTGATTAATTACTATACATGTAAACAATATCAAAGAAAATGCAAGATTCCGTTGCACAACGTTTCTAATAAGCGTATACCATAAAAACAACCGAGACTATTGACTTGAAATTTCAGCCCATTACTTAAGAATCCAAGCTTGGAATGAAATTGTGTAGTTTTTGTCGGGATAATTCACCCTGTATACTGATAAGCCAGACATATGGGGGTGCTGAGAACTCAACCGCATTCATTGCCTTTATGTTTTTCCGCATCTAATGTACAAACAACTTCTTTAAGACAAAATACAAACAACTTTTTTCAGTCGGCGGTCGTAACCTCCGGTCATTCGAGCAGATCGGATATGTCGATACCGTTATTTATAAATGAATGCGGGATTTGCTTAAAATATTTAATATAAGGTTTCATTAACAATAAAATCTATATCACTCGCGCAATCTTAAAATAACTGGCACACCATTCGCCGATTTTAGGACACCCCAAATTTTCAATTCCATCTGATGCTCAGGTTGCGCCGGCAAAATTCGGACAAGCTTCGCGATGACGACTTTCGCTTCGAATACTGCAAACTTATGACCTGTAAAATTTGGTGTAGCTCCAAGATATAATTATATAGGATTAGTGATTACCTATACACATTTTTGGTCCCATACCAAAAGGGATGAATGCGTGGTTGCCCTCGTGAAGGAACCTCTCCGGAAGAAATTCTTGTGGGTTCTCGTAATAATCAGGTGATACATGTATGGCCCCAATGTACAAAAATATATCAGTGCCAGCAGGAACAGTCATGTGATCTACAATCTCAATCATTTTTTATTTTCTACACAACCAATGCGTAACCGAAAATTTACCAAATTGCGCGTCTTCGCCTAAAGGTTTTGGGAAAACATGCGCCGGTGAATATAACCTCAAAGTTTCTTTGATGACGCACTCTGTATATTTGAGTTGATGAGTCTGTTCAAAATTAACGTCGGCGTTCTTGTTTGTCGAGTGTCTTCAAGTATTTTTGGAACAATCTGAAATCGCTGGTGAAGCGGTAGAAGATATCAAAGTGTTTCAGGAGTGAGATAGCCCGATTGACGGCTAGGTCCAGTATACCATCGGCAGCTTCGATGTAGGCTGCGTTTTCAGTCACATCCACTCGCATGACTGCGTCTACAAGTCAATAAATTAATGCTAGGAATTTTTTATTACTTTCACCTACTGCAGATTATGTTGAGAGTGCAACTAAAAACGTCAGGGGTTATATCTACCGGGCAGAACCCGACCTTCTCGCTTAGATTACTGACGAGTATGTTGCCATTTCGATTGAATATCTTCGTGTATTTCTCAAGATGCTTTGCGCTGAAGGATCTGTTTAATATCTTTCGGTGTTTGCTCCACGTTGCACCTGAAGTACAAGGGAAATAATATGATAATGTTATCGAAAGTATTACCGTTCAAATTTTACATATTGACTCCGTTTTATCAGGACAAAACAACTTATCAATTGTGTAAAGATGCCTGGATGCTAGCCATAGTAATGGACTTATGCCCGATTTCTTCATCGTCTTATCCTAAGATTAAATTTATCTGTCAGTTAGAATGTGACACATAGTATGTGTTCAGCCGACACATTCTAACTGATAGACAAATTAACCTTAGGATAAACGGTGAAGAAATCAGCCATTCTAATCGGATTTGCAACCTAGCCAGCGGTGGTACCTCCTTAGCAACTGGTAAGAAGCTGCAATCTCGGCAATGTTTGTTTAGTGGTATGCGTACCGATAATGCTCGGAAGTAGGATCACACCAAGTTGTAACTTGCAACCCCCCTTAGTTTATAATGAATAGTGTTGTATGAACACTTCTGGTGTGAGATTAATTTCAAATGTGATGATTAATTAATTACCTACCTGTTAATAATCCTTTGCCTAGTAGGGGCCGGAGGTTCTTATCAAACAATTCGTATACACGTGTATCATCAATGTGTGGAAGAGCTTGCAACATGTATTTCGGTTCCGACAATAAAATAAAAACCTTCCAGCCAAAGCAAATTCTGACGACGGGGCCGTATTTCTTCGTTAACCGTTTCAAATTTTGCAAGATATCTGCAAACGAAAACTGTGTATATCTCGTTAATGCGTTGCTTCCACTTACTGGCCGAATTCGTTTTCGTTCCGAATTCGAAAGCGTTTCCCAATAAAGGTATCAGTGGGGGTCCCGGAATCTTTTCAACTTTCTTAAATATTTGTTTCTGCTTGTGGTAAAACAGAAACAGAAGCGTCGATAGAAGCACGAGAAGGCAAAGCAAGATCATGATGCGTTTAGTTGCAGAGAACTCGAATGTATTCGTATAAGTGAGTCCACTGCTGGCGATGAAACCGGTCTTTAAAAGTTATCTGGTGGTTCATGTTAATTTATTTGGAAAAAAAATGACTCTCAAAGATATTCGACCGAAGTTAAAAACAAATTAATTAAATAAGGACAAGAAAACAACTTTACTTAACGTTTCGCCAACTGGTTTGCTGGCTGCAATTTACGCCCCCCGGGCGTAGGGATTACTAATTGGAGCGTTATCATATGTAGGGGGGGGGGGATTAACAGAATGTAAACAGAGAAATACGCACTTATAAACGAGAGTGTAACAGGTTTATCCTGGCAATTATAGTATTTAACGTGTAACATTTCTAAATATGTTCAGTTAAAGATTTTTTATATAAATAACTAAAGTTATTGTAATTCGATTCCTATCTATACTAATCACTAGAAGCCGGATTTTAGGTGAAATGCCTTTGTTTAGTTCTTAATATTTTAAAGATATCTCTTCGTTTCGACTCTTTCGAATCATTTGACTGTATTTCTAATGAAACGAAGAGATATCTTAAAAAAAAATCTTGAAAACTTTAAGAACTAGACAAAGGCATTCCACCTACAATCCGGTCTCTACTAATCACTGCAGGTAGAGCTTTTTTGGTTTTAATAATTTATGAGTTTTTTTAAAGTTATTTTCTACTTTTTGGCCTCAAGATTATTGGTAATCCATTCACACTTCTTAAAACTATTTGATGTTTCAGTATTGGCTTATGTTCCTCCACCCCAATTATTTCGAAATTCCTAATTAATTTACTTAATATAATTTTCGACTCTATCATGGCATATTTTTGACCTAAAAAAAACTTGATGACTCATTCGTTTTTTTTTTTTTTGGAAAGTAGACTTCGTACCTATGCAATTTCGCGCCCCCGCACCAAAAGGTACAAAGGTGCAATGGTTTTCGTCGCATGCATTTCCGGGGAGAAATCTATCCGGGTTGAACTTGTTCGGTTCTGAGTACACGTCTTCACTTCGATGAGTTCCCATAAGAAAAAACAACACGGAAGTGTCTCGTGGTATCCGCATTCCATCTGGAAAGCACGTTTGACTTGTATTTTCAAAAATGAAATTCTTTACCTTCTAATTCAATATCTTCAGTCATTGTCCTTTCAATTAACGGCGCTGGAGTGTGCACGCGAAGAATTTCCTTCAGTACACACTGGAGGTAATCCATTTTATGCACGCTTCCAATGCTAATATCGGCAGCCAAATCCTCGCCTGCGAGGATTGCTTCAACTTCCTCAGCCACTCTTTGTTGAACGTCAGGGTGTTTCGAAAGCTCGTATATGCAAAAGGCCAACGTCATCGTAACCGTTTCGGAACCCTAAAATACACCACCATTTTCGTAAAATCAGCTGTGAATACCTAGTTACTTACAGCAGCAAGCATGGCGTTAAGCTCATGATGGATTTCTTTTATGGTATATGTCTCGTTAGACTCGTTGCAGTCCAAAAGAAAGTCCAATAGTATTTTGGGCCTATCCACGCCTTCCTCGTTCTTCCTTTCCTCTTTCCTCGTTGCAACGATGTTCTTAACAAGTCTCGTACCAATTTCAGTACACTGTCTTTGCACCTGGTAGTCCTTGGTTAATCTGAAAATCATTTCGAATCTAATAAACATCGAAAACGTCCTCCTCACTAGTATGTCAGTTTGCTTCCTGAAATTCTTCCAGAACTGAGTCTTGGATTGCTCGTCGCACTTCCTACATAACAAGGTTTCTGAAAGTTGGAAAATTTTTGTTTGTTCTTTGCTATGGCAGGTGCCCACTTACGGCAGATATTGTCCAAAGCGCAAGACATAATGCAATCTTCGATTTGGACGGAATTTTTTAGGTCAAGCGCCTTCACGTTTTCAATAAATTTGTTCGCGTTGGCGTTGAATATCGGGACGAGTTTTTCTACATTGACTGTGTTGAAGAAAGGTGCAAAGCATTTTCTTGCTTTGTGCCATTTCTTACCTGAAATTAATTGATAATACCAATTGAAGGAGATACTGTACACAATAAATTAATAGAAACAACTAAAATATACAATATTATAGAAATCGTACCAATACTAAAATAATTATTGTACTGCAAAAAAATTCAACAATTTTTTCTTACTAGCTACAAAGCCGAAGTCATTTGATTTCAACTCGCTAAAACCCTATATAATTAATTTGATAAGTGCAGTACATCGAAGTACTTTTTGGTTTATATACTCGTACAATTAATTAAAAATATAAACTAATAATAGCAAATTAAAAAAAATACCTGATGTAATTGGCATAGAATCTCCAAGCCAATCGATAGCAAATTTGTGAAATATTCCCTTGTTCGTAATCGATTTCGTCACAAGTATTTGCTCGATATATTTGGGACCAGTCACAACCAGACACGCAAATGTAGGCCCCAGCCATACCCTAAACGCAGGTCCGTATTCCTTCGAAAGACGTAGTAGATTACCAATACTATCTGAAGAGATTTACTCAGTTTAGACTTAACTTTCGTAGTCACAAGTAGGTACTCACTGGATTCTATAATTCCCAAATCTAAAATGTTTCCCAGAATGGGCAAGGGTGGTGGTCCCGGAAAGCGATTGATGTCTTCATATTTTCGCCTGTATGTTTGCACGCATTTAAAATAAAACAGAACTGCCAAAACACATAATGCGATTGTTATAACAAACATGGTTCAGTCGAAAAGGATATCACCTGTACGTTCAGTTGGTCTTTATATGCAAAGAAGAATTTCGAAACTACTTCCTGTTTTATTGTTATATTTTGTTTTTTTAGAGGCAGAATTTAGAATCTATGAATAAATCAGTAATTCTAATTTTGCACTTGAATTGACTCCGTGATACTTATAAATTTATTTTGCTGATTAATTTTCATATTCCAATTGTTTAGCAATATTTTTTATCGTGTATTTAATTTTAAACAATAGTGTCTTTATTATACTGGGAATAATCTACTTATATTATCATCTTAATATTAATAAATTAAATTGATTTGTTTAGTTGGCAATATTAGAGAATTAGAATATCTTATAAATCACGTGAATTATTTCGGCCTTATTTGGCCTCGTCAGAGATATGCACTAAAAAATTACTTTTTGAAAGGATAACAATCAAAATTAAAAACTTACATATTTTTGAATTTCCAAAATCCCAAAAACAAACCCTGAAAGAAAACTTTTTGAAAAACTGTCTAATATCTTGCAAAAATGAAGGAAACGTGTTATGTTTCATCAGTCAAAACGGCAAAATGTGACAGTAAACTAAATAACGTAAGTAACTATGGAAACATTGAGTGAAATTAATGAAAGCTGTAGTTCTTGCAAAATGAAAATTGTAAATTAAATTGATTTGTTTAATTGGCAGTTTTTTTGTTTAACTGCCAATTAAACAAATCAATTTAATTTACAATTTTCATTTTGCAAGAACTACAGCTTTTCTTAATATTAATGTAATATCACAAGAGAATGAGTATAAATTCGACGTATTTTTTTTCGAAAACTTGTTGCTAGGCAGTAGCCACTCAAGGGCTCTCGTGTCTCTTGCCTGGCAATAAGTTTGAGAAAGAATCTGGAAAATTATTTTCCAATTTCACGAAATCTCGAGTGGTATTCGCCTATGTATACTTTTAAAAAGAACTGCTTTATTGCAGTCTATAGGCAACCAACTGTGCAACTACAATTTTAAGCTTCAACTTTTGAAAAGAACAGTCAGCGGTGGAAACAGTAATCAAGGTATTAATATCAAATTAATGGCAATTAATTTTTGAGTTTGTTATGAATTTTTTTTTTATAAAACCATACATAACAAACATGGTATCAGAATGGTAGGTAATTTTAGAACTTTGAGAGATTTATTTTAGAAACAAATCCTAGAAAAAAAATTTACTTCAGAAGGCTGCATAATAAATTCCCATAATTTTTTGCCCTCTGAAACAAATTGAACATGAACTGAAACCAAGGATGTATGGACTGAAGATGTTGAGAAGAAATCAATAGTATCACTACAAGAAGTAGCTGGACGTTCTGTATTTAAAATGCTAAAAGAAGTTAATATAAATATTATAAAATAATCGTTTCATTAAAAATTTTGATATTCAAATAAGTTTTATTCACAAAGATATTCACTAAACATAACTTCTAATTATCAGGAATAACGAATAACGTCTATTTATTATTTTGTAATGTGTAATGTTGGTTGCCTATATAGCTGATGTGTTTTATAAAAGTATACATAGCTGGTATGTAAACTTGCGGACAAAAAAACTGACTCATATTATTTTGTAAATTGGCTTATGATCTGTCAAAGGAATAAATTAATGGAGCTGTCATATTGTTTATCATTTAATTTGTTGCTCTGAATAATGGTCTACTTACATGAAGATGTGCGCATTGCCACTAATACAAAAGGTATAGGAAAGACTAGAATAGAAATGTAAAGCGACGTTTAGTCATTAAATTTCAATGTGACGGGTCACTTTTCTTGTCCGCAAGTTTATACAGACAGAAAAGAAAAAAATCCTTGTATGTGTAGTGCATGTATATTTCTTGCTATTCTACAACAAAGCTCTTTGGTTTAAGGATTGTCGGTACGCCACTGACGCTTTTGAGAACAATTTCCATCCCCAGTAACAACTGGTGGCCTTCAACTGGAAATATTTGGAAATTACTGATGATCTTGCAAATTATGACCTTCGCCTCGATCATGGCGAATTTCCATCCTGAAGACGGTTGACGCTGAGACATTCGTTTAAAATCCCCCGTAACTTACCTATGCATTTTCGGGGCCCAACGCCAAACGGAACGAAAGCGCACGTGTTTATGTGATCGAAGCTTCCGGGTAGAAGGCGATCGGGATCGAATTTTTCGGGATCGGGATAGAACTTTTCGCTTCGATGAGTGCCCATCAGGGAAATCAGAATAGACGTGCCCTTCGGTATTCTTTTCCCATCTAGTACCTCCGATGTAATTATTCAATTCAACTATTGGTTAGTGCTTACCTATAGTAATATCTTCAGTGATTGTCCTTTCGATTATTGGAAATGGTGTAAACAAGCTAAGAGTTTCCTTTAGGACACAATCAAGATACTCCATTTTGTGAATGTCTTCGATTGTAAGATCGGCGTTGGGATCACCATCCCCAAAGATTGATTCCATTTCTTTTTCCAGCCTCCTTTGTATGTCTTGGTGTTTTGAGAGTTGATACAAGCAAAAAGCGAGAGTGCAGGAAGTGGTTTCGGTGCCCTGAAATGCCATGTCGAGAAATGTTTTGCGAGGTTCGGGGGGTGTCACGACTTACTGTAACAATAAGCGCGTTTATTTCACTGTAAACCTTTTTTAATGTGTAATTGGGATTCGAATCGCATGTATCTAAAAGAACGTCCAAGAGGGTCGTCTTTTCGCGCAATTTATTTTTTATTCTGGCGAGCACGAAACTGTTTATGACACCATTCCCTTCTAGCGCGGACTTTTTTTGCGTTTTATAGTCCTTGGTGTGCCTGAAGTCGAAACGTCTGAATATCGAAAACAGTCTTTTGAAGATGATGTCCTTCTGTATGTTGTTGTTCTTCCAGACTCTCAGCTTGGACTGTTCGTCGCACGTCGAATCTATCATTGTTTCTGCAAGCTAAGGAAGTTGGTTTTTGGAAATTGGACGCCACTTACGGCAAATGTTGTCCATACTGCAGGATGTAACGTGGTCATTAATCTGCACGGATTCGTTGAGGTCTAACGTCTTCAAAACTTTGATCAATTTGTTTGCAGTGGTGTTGAAGACCGGCACAAATTTTTCGATGTTTATGGTATAACTTTCCTCGCGTTGTACCATTTTTTACCTATTAATTTGGAATTATAATTATTAGTTTTTACTTTGTAGAAGTTTTCGTTTTTATATGCTTTATTATTATTATTTTAAAATGAAGAATTATCTCTTGAAATTTGTAGTTAATGTGTAGGAAGAGTACATAGTGATGAAACATGAATTGACCTTTTCAACGTTCAACAAACAGACTTCCCTTTCTATGTTGATTCAATTTATGAATTATGATAATTGGTAAACTGTTACAGAAAGCAAAATAAAGTGTAATTTTAGGAGCAAAGTTCGAAGTAACACTAAAGTTGTATTACCTGACGTAATAGCGAAAGCATCCCCTAACCAGTCTCTGGTAAACTTGAAGATCAAACTTTTATTAGTGATCGCTTTTGTTATTAAAATCTTCTCGATATATTCCGGTCCACTTACCACCAGATTTACGCACGCTGGCCCAAACCACAGTTTATATATGGGCCCATACTTTCTGTCCATTCGCAATAAATTTTCCAGAACTTCTGCGAAATCGATTCAATTTTGTAACACATGTCCGTTTTTGATTTGGCTGTTTCAACTTACTGACTTTCGTTGTGCCAGACTGCAAGACGTTTCCGAAAATTGGCGAAATCGGCTGTCCGGGAAAGCGATTGCCGGTGACTTAAAAACGAAATCTTGTTGAGGATACAACTTCCAAAATAATTTGCAACAACTTCCAAAATAATTTTGAAGTTGTTGCCCTCGGGGCGCTTGAGAAACGTTATCGCCACTTTCGATTGTTTGCGCGATTTCATTTAATTCCTCCATAGGCAGGTGCGGTGATATCATAAAGTCGAAGTGAGTGATCGATCAAATTAAGAGAGAATAGAGAGCCGAGATTTATAAGTCTGCGATTAAAATAAAATGGAAATGCAAACATTTTTTAAACAATAAATTAAATTTTGAAGATATCAATCCCAACATTCAAAATGAAGACGTCAATCATGTTATTTTTGATAAAATACAAGCCAGGTACAAATCTTTGACGACCAAAATTTATTGATCGCGACTGTACTGTACATCATTGTTTTGGACACCAAGCACATTTATAATTAATCGCATTTCAACCATCTATATTTCTTTATATCGTTGGTTGTTTTCCACAACCAAAATGGAAGGGGATAAATTTCAAACTGTAACGATTCGTGGGCATCGCTGACGCTAGACCGTATTTATTAAGTTGCATTTTCAAGTTATAAATAATAACTTACATTTGTTGTGGACTTTAGTAATCATCTTAATAATAATAATCAATCTTAATAAGTAATTATTTATGAATTAACGAATTGCCGATATTTCCTAAATTAAGCAACTTGTTTTCCACAATATGATTTATTTACAATTTTGAATCAATAAGGTGAATTTGTTGTGCACGCTTTACACAGATTTTTATCTTTACCAAAGACATATTGAATTTAATTCTATTTGCTATTGTCACCACCATTGCTACAGATCCATTTTGATGACGTAAAGTCCTAGCTTTCGAAGAAAGAAAAAATACGAAAGGATAATTAACGATTTTTGCAAATCGCCAGGACAAATCAAGGAAAAAATTATAAGTTTAAAAGACGTCGAGCTCTAAGTTAAATCTCATTCGTTTCATACCACCGAGGATACTTTGAGGGGGTGACTTAATTAAACTTGGTTTATTTGTTTATTTTTTATAGTGAGACGTTACGAACTACGGTTCTGATTTTTTATTTTATTTGTTTAGGGTCGGATTTCATAAATGCATAAATTTAACTTGAACAGTTGCAAAAACATTTCGAAACCGGACGTGAAAAAGACGAAACCTTGCATTGGTCTCATTCATGCGATGACGTTCAACAAATTTTTACATAAATTTAACTTTGACCCGTATTCTTTATTTGCATGTGGCCCTATCACAATAAAATGAAAACGTATCAGGAAACTTCAACAAATTTTTACATAAAATTAACTTTGACCCGCATTCTTTATTTGCATGTGGCCCTATCACAATAAAATGAAAACGATCAGGAAGCGGTAAAGAACCGAAACGTAAGTCATGTGTTTACTAGGACGACGACGGACAGGATAGTTTTTCTTTTGCGTTTTTCTGCTTCACAAACACGCGTGCATTAAACATTTGTTTATAAACTGAGCTCGGAACTTTTCTGACAGTCTTAGGCAGAACACTGACAATACGTCCAGGACGCAAGATGTGATGCGTTCGGTTGAAGTCGTAGGCAGAATTAAACCAAACCCGCACTAAGCGCATGCGAAATAATAAAATTTCGTCCTGAGTTTATACGAACGCATGACATCTTGCGTCCTTAACTTCATAATCAGTGGCTAACTTAATAAAATACAACTGACTTACAGATTTACAGATCTTACGGTTGCTACAGATACGAGCAGAATCGACACATAAAAGAGTATTAGGTCCTGTTTTGATGATGAACTAGTGCAGGCTATACATAATTATGAACCAACCCTTTTAATACAAAGTTTCTTTAATAATAATAATAAGCTTATCTAAGATAACAAGATTTTGATATTAGTATTTTTTTTTGTAGTAAGTTGTGGTGGAAGAAAAATGAATAATTGTTTATCTGTCATAAAAAGAATTACAAATAAAATGTATGTTAATTGTCTACTGCATTATTTCTTATATTCTGACTCAAGAATATAACAGTGGCGACGAGGATAAACAAACTAAAGACACAAGTGCAGTTCTAGAAGAAAGAAAATGGGCGATTCCAGTGAACTTGTTGGACGTTTGCGTGAATTTAGTCTAAATAGTGACTGGACATTATACAAGCCACGATTGGAAAATTATTTCATTGCAAATAATATTACGGACGCTGGACGTAAACGTGCAATTCTTCTAAACTCATTAAGTGAAGAGGCATACAAATTAATGTATAATTTGGCTTTACCGGCAGCACCTGAGACTAAGACTTATGAAGAATTGATATCTTTATTAAATTCGCATTTTAAATCATCCTTATCACCTTTTGCGGCACGATACAAATTTTTTAATAGTTCGAAAAGGGTTGAGGAATCCGCTAATGAATGGGCAGCAAGAGTGCGAAGTTTAGCAGTACATTGCGAATTTACTGCTGGAGAAATTGAAGGAATATTAAGAGATCGTTTCATTATTTATTGGTTTTAATTCGGGACCAGTCCAAGATCGATTATTTAAGGAAAAAATTAGTGTCAAGTTTTCTCAAGCAGTCCACATTGCTTCACAAAAAATGGCGGCGCATCAGTTTCCTGATACTACAAATCAAATTAAAGTAGAGCCAGGACTTCATAAAATAAGTATGCGAAAAGGCGGAATGGGACGATTCAGCGCCGCCGTTTCATCGCCGCCGTTTCAGCGCCGCCGTTTCATCGCCGGGACGTTTCAGCACCAGCCGTTTCATCGCCGATCCATTTCAGCGCCATGAAAAATTAAAGTATCTGATATGAGCTAAATACGGTTTCACAACTTAAAATTGGTATTAAAAATATCAAATATAAAATTAACCTATTAAGTGCTTGGAGGAATTTCGGAGATTAGAGATTATAGGAATGGGTGATTAAAACGAAAGACCTTATTAGGAAGTTCTTAGGATTTAACTAGCTTTATTAAGTGCTTGGAGGAATTTCGGAGATTAGTGATTATAGGAATGGGTGATTAAAACGAAAGACCTTATTAGGAAGTTCCTAGGATTTAACTAGCTTTCGTTTTAATCACCCATTCGTATAATCCCTAATCTCCGAAATTCCTCCAAGCACTTAATAAAGCTAGTTAAATCCTAAGAACTTCCTAATAAGGTCTTTCGTTTTAATCACCCATTCCTATAATCTCTAATCTCCGAAATTCCTCCAAGCACTTAATAGGTTAATTATATATTTGATATTTTTAATGCCAATTTTAAGTTGTGAAACCGTATTTAGCTCATATCAGATACTTTAATTTTTCATGGCGTTGAAATGGGTCGGCGATGAAACGGCTGGCGCTGAAACGTCCCGGCGATGAAACGGCGGCGCTGAAACGGCGGCGATGAAACGGCGGTGCTGAATCGAAGATTTATTCGTGCCAGACCGTTACCTTTTGCAATGCGTGAAAAAGTTGAAAAGGAATTAAGTCGTTTGTTGGAATTAGACGTAATAAGATCAGTTGATTTTAGTAATTGGGCTACACCCATCGTTCCTGTCCTAAAAAAAAATGGCTCGATGAGAATATGTGGAGATTTTAAAGTAACTCTTAACCCCGTACTTGAAGTGGACCAATATCCTTTTCCGCGTATTGAAGAATTGTTTCTCAAAACGCAAGGAGGAGTATACTTTTCAAAGTTAGATTTATCAAATGCTTATCAACAGATTAGATTAGATAAGAAATCGCAGGAACTGGTAACTATTTCAACACACAAAGGACTTTACCAATATAAAAGGTTGCCGTTTGGTGTTGCAAATGCACCTGCTAAATTTCAGAAAATAATGGAATCTCTTTTACAAAATTTAGAAGGTGTTGTTGTATTTTTAGACGACATTTTAGTTTGTGGTAAAGATAAACAAGAACACATGATACGTTTAGAAAGAGTTTTAAAATGCTTGGAAGATTCAGGTTTTAAATTAGGCATAGAAAAATGCATTTTTTTTAAATCACAAATTTCTTACTTGGGACATGTCATCGATAAAGAAGGTTTACGAACTTGTGAAGATAAAATTGTAGCAATTAAAAACGCACCTATCCCAAATAATATTACACAATTAAAATCCTTTCTGGGTTTAGTTAATTATTACGGCAAATTTGTACCAAACCTTGCGACAATATTGCACCCTTTATATGACTTATTGAAACATAATGTTCCTTGGTTATGGTGTAACAAATGCGATAAAGCTTTTAATAACATCAAAAAGATTTTAATTTCAGCCGAAGTATTAATACATTTTAATCCAAATTACAAAATTAAATTAACTACTGATGCAAGCGATTATGGAGTGGGAGCGGTTATCTCGCATGTTTTACCCGATAATTCTGAAAAACCCATAGCATATGCGTCAAGAACGTTAACAGATACAGAAAAGAGATATTCTCAAATTGAGAAGGAAGGATTAGCAATTATATTTGGTTTACATAAGTTTCACCAATATCTTTTCGGTATGGAATTTACTTTAGTTACAGATCACAAGCCGTTAGTGACAATTTTTAGTCATAACAAAGGTATTCCGCAATACTCAGCAAATCGTTTAAGACGTTGGGGATTAATTTTAGCTAATTACAATTATAAAATCGAATATGTGAAATCAAATATGAACGCAGCGAATAGTCTTTCTCGTTTACCAATTACAAACAAAACTGAAGATGAATATTATTCAGAAAATATGGATCTTGATTACATATATTATTTTGAAAATAATTGTCATGTACCTATAAATTTTAAAATTATTCAGGAACATACAAAACAAGACAAACATTTTCAAGAAATTATTAAATATATTAAAACAGGATGGCCAAAAATATATAAATTAAGTTTAGAGTTAAAACGATATTTCAAGTATAAATCAGAATATACTATTGAAGGTGACTGTTTGTTGTGGAACAATAAAATAGTAATACCAGAAAGTTTGAGAGCTGAAATTTTAAAAGCTTTACATAAATCTCACGTGGGAATTATCAAAATGAAAAGTTATGCAAGATCTTATTTCTGGTGGCCAGGTTTAAATGAAGACATTGTTAAAGTGGCACAAGGATGTGAATCATGTTCAGTTCATAAAACAAACCTACAAAAAGTAATCTTGAAACCTTGGGAATGGCCTAATCATCCGTGGAGTAGAATTCATGTAGATTTTTTTGGTCCATTTTTAAATCAACATTTTCTGATCATATTGGATGCTCATACAAAATGGATTGAAGTTTATCAAATGAAAAATATTACATCAGAGGCAACAATTAAATATTTACGAACTACATTTGCTCGTTATGGTTTACCCGATACGTTGGTTAGTGATAACGGTACACAGTTTACCTCAAACGATTTTCAGATATTCCTAAAATCAAATGGAATAAAACATATAACCAGTTCTCCTTTTAATCCTATGTCGAATGGAGCTGTAGAAAATTCAGTAAAGAACGTTAAAAATGCTTTAAAAAGAGGTTTAAATTGCTCTAAATCAATCAATATTAATTTAGTGTTAAACAAATTTCTTTTCGATTATCGTAACACACCACATTGTACTACGGGCATATCACCAGCTTTTTTAATGTTCGGTAGAAACCTTAAAACCAAATTTAACTTATTAAAACCAGATAGTGATATTACAAAGAAAGTGAAAGAAAACCAGAACAAACAGATTAAATATTTTAAAGGAAACAGAAATATTAAATTCGATGTAGGAGAGGAAGTATTAGTGAAAGATTATAGAAATGTTAATAATCCCACGTGGATTAAGGCAGTTATAAAAAAGAAATATAGGTAAATGTAATTGTATTGTTTATGTTCCCCAAAATGATTTGATGTGGAAACGCCATTATAATCAGATATTAAAATATCAGAAACCTTACGAACCAAATTATAGTAGCTTACCCATTACCAAACCGTTATCTAATGTATGTAATGTTAGCCAGAATCAAAATGATCAGTTTAAGATCAGCAGACCTAAAAGGAATGTAAAACCACCTGATCGTTTGAAATATTGAATGCAAAATTGTTAATCACACTTATTATATTTTGCATTGGGAGAAGATGATGTAATGTATTTATCTAAGATAACAAGATTTTGATATTAGTATTTTTTTTTGTAGTAAGTTGTCGTGGAAGAAAAATGAATAATTGTTATCTGTCATAAAAAGAATTAGAAATAAAATGTATGTTAATTGTCTACTGCATTATTTCTTATATTCTGACTCAAGAATATAACAATTATGAATCAACCCATTTAATGCAAAGTTCCTTTAACAATAATAATAAGCTGACACATTTATTATCATCATTACTCGCGCATTTTTAAAATAAGCGGCACACCATTATCAGATTTTAAGATGCCCTCCAATTTGAGGATCAGTTGGTGTTGAGGTTGCACCGGCAGGAACTCGAGATTCCGTACGAGCTTTGCGATGAAGACTTTCGCTTCTAGCATTGCAAACTTGTGACCTATAAAAAAGTCGGTGCAGTTTCAAAATCTTGACAAAACGGAAATTACCTAAGCATATTTTCGGTCCTACACCAAAAGGCATGAAGGGACGATTATCTTTCGCACTGTCGACAAGAAATCTCTCCGGGATAAATTTTTCCGGGTTCGGGTAATAATCGGGTGATAAATGCATGCCTCCAAAATCCAGTAGTATACTTGCACCGGCCGGAATTGTCAAGTCACCTGGGAAGCCAAACAGCTAAAAGCAATTTTTCGACGTCAAAAATGACCCACCGAATTTAGCTTCCGAACCCAGTAGTTTTGGGTTTACATAACCTGGCGAGTACAGCCTCAAAATCTCTTTTACAGCTCTCTCGGTGTACTTCAATTGATGAAGGTCCTCAAAAGTCACGTCGGCTTCTTTATTTGGCCCCAGGACTTGTCGAATTTCTTCCAGAATCTTCTCCTGAATTTCTGGATGCCTCGCCAATTCGAACAATAAAAACGCCAGGGTAGATCCAATCGTCTCCGAACCCTAAAGTAACCCACATTACTGATTTATCAAGCACGAAAATACTTTTGGCTCATAGCTATTATGAGGGATTGCATTTCCCCGCGTACTTCCTCGTGTGTGAAGGTGTCTTCACCTTGCAACCTTAATAAATCGTCGACGATTGCGCTGTCATCTTCCGCATGTTCCCTGGAACTAATGTGCTTCTTGCGTTGTGCTAAGAGGGTTTCGTAGAATTCATCGAGCGTCTTCATGTATTTCTGTTGCAGTTTAAAATCTTCGGTGAAGCGATAGAGGAAATCAAATTTTTTAGGGAGTGAGTAAAATCGGCTTGTGACAAGATCCAATAGGCCATCAGCCGCCGTTTTGAAGTCTGTATTTTCAGACACATCTACTTGCATGACCGTGTCTGTTTATTAAATAAAAAAAGAAAGTTTTTGCTTCGAAATTAAATACAATATGTACTTACTGCATATGGTGTTGAGGGCGCTATTAAATAGCTCGTGTGTGACATCTACTGAATGGGACCCGACTTTCTTGCTTAAGTTACCCACGAGTTTGTTGGCATTTGCGTTGAATATGGTCGTGTATTTTCGTTTCTCCTAAATTTAAATTTAAATGAAAAATCTTTGGGAGCACGTTATTGTTTTGCATGGTTACCTGAAAGTGTAAACAGTCCTTGTCCAAGTAGGGGTAGGAGATTCTCATAGAAATCCAAAGTGCTTTTCTCATCGTTCAACTTAACAGCCTGTAATATGTATTTTGGTTTGGATATTAAAACAAGCACCTTCCAAACAACGCACAACCGAACGACAGAGCCGTACTGCTTAGATAACCGTTTTATATTACTCAGCAAATCTGAGGAGCAAAAACCTGATTAGTATTCACCGACGAAGAAGCAGGTTACGCGAACCTATGGAATTCGTTCCGATTTCCAGAGCGTTTCCCAAAAAAGGCTTCAACGAAGGGCCTGGAATGTGTTCGACTTTCTTGTGGACTCGCCTTAGCTTGTGGTAGAGCAGAAACGCGAGTGTTGATAAAAGCACAAGAAAACAGAGCAAGAACATCCTTGTTGCAGCTGCTTACGTTGACACCGGGCTACTACTCGTCTTAGTTTAAAACTTCGAAGTCAGGAAGGAAACTGGTTTTTGCAGGAATACTTGTTTATGTTAAAGTAAAAGATTAAAAGTTCGTAAACATTTTTAATATACCTATATGCACATTTATCTGTATTCAATCGAGTGACCAACAAATTCTTGAGGCTAAAGCAGGCTTGGGGAAGGAAATTAAGAGGTAGTAAAGTAAGATCCACAAATTATTACTCGCGCCATTTTAAAATAATTGGCACACCATTCGCCGATTTTACGACCCCCTCCAACTTCAAAACCAAATGGTGTTCGGGTTGGGCCGGCAAAAACTCGAAATTTCGCACAAGCTTCGCAACGAAAGTAATCGCTTCCAAAATTGAAAACTTGTGACCTACAACATTTTAATGCGGTTCCAGAATATGTCAACAAAACCGCCGAAATTACCTACCTATACATATATTCGGTCCCATACTAAAAGACAAAATGGGGCGACTATCTTTCGCTTTGTCGTTAAAAAATCTGTCTGGGATAAATTTTTCCGGGTTCGGGTAAAACTCCGGTGATAAATGCATGCCCCCAATATGCAATAATAAATTTGTAGCAGCAGGAACTGTTATCTCCCCTATGTCAATGGGTTACTTAAAGAATTTACGGGAAATGACCTCAGAGGATACCCACCGAATTTAGCCTCCTTGATCAACTGTTTTGGGATTAGGTAAGCCGGCGAGTACAACCTCAAAATTTCCCTGACGACACTCTCGGTGTATTTCATCCGATGAAGGTCCTCGAAAGTCACGTCGACTTCTTTATTTGGGCCCAGGACTTGTCGAGTCTCCTCCAGGATCTTCTCCTGAACTTCCGGATGTTTCGTCAATTCAAACAGTAAGAGCGCCAGGGTAGATCCCATTGATTCCGAACCCTAAACAAACCACATTAGATTGATTTATAAAACGCCTAAATACTTTTGGGTTACAGCTACTATGAGAGACTGCATTTCCCCGCGGACTTCCTCATGTGTAAAGGCGTCCTCTCCTTGCACCTTTAATAAATTATCGACGATTGCACTGGTATCATCTGCGTGATCCTTAGAACTAATGTGCATCTTGCGCTTTACTAAGACGTATTCGTAGAATTTATCCAGCGTTCTCAGGTACTTTTGTTGTAGCTTAAAATCGTTGGTGAAGCGGTAGAAAAAATCAAAGTTTTTCAGGAGTGAATAAAATCGGCTTGTGCTAAGGTCCATTACGCCTTCAGCTGCCGTACGGTAATCTATATTTTCAGACACATCCACTTGCATGACTGCGTCTGTAAATCCATGAAAACATTTTGGGCTACCTATTACTTACAGGTTTACTTACTGCAAACCGTGTTGAGGGCGCAATTGTATATTTCTTCTGTAATATCTACTGAGTGGGGTCCCACCATTTTGCTTAGATTGCCGACGAGTTTCTTGGCGTTCTTGTTGAATGTGATCGTGTACTTCTCAAGCTGCTTGGGACTAAACGATCTATTTAATAGTTTGCGATGTCTATTCCACGTTTCTCCTAAATAAAATTCTTTCATGGAAGAGAAACTTTTTTTAAGTTTTTCGGGTGTTACCAGTAATTGTAAACAAGCCTTTCCCCAGCAGAGGTCGAAGGTGCTTGTAGAATTCCAGATTGCGTTGTGCTTCGTTCGATTTAATAGCCTGTACCATGTAATTTGGATCCGAAATTAAAACGAAAACCTTCCAACCAACGCACAGTCTAACAACAGGACCGTACTCCTTGGTTAACCGTTTGAAATTGCGCAGTAAATCTGGGAAAGGAAATCCTCACTAGTTTCCACTGACAGAGCAGGATGTATTTATTTACCAGTTGAGTTCGTCCCCAATTCCAGAGCGTTTCCCAAGAAAGGCTTCAGTGGTGGTCCCGGAATGTGTTCGACTTCCTTAAATATTCGCCTCGTTTTCTGGTGGAGGAAAAACACGAGCGTTGACAGAAACACAAGGAAATAGAGCAAGAACATTTTCTCGGTTGCAGACACTACTCAAATCGGTTTAGGATCTCAAAGTGAGACTCTTATAGCGTGAGCAATTAAGAGGTGATATAAAAAGAAATGTTTACATTTCCGATTATCGAGTAAGTATTGATTAATTACTATACATGTAAACAATATCAAAGAAAATGCGAGATTCCGTTCCACACAACGTTTCTAATAAGCGTATACCATAAAAACAACCGAGACTGTTGACTTGAAATTTCAGCCCATTACTTAAGAATCCAAGCTTGGAATGAAGTTGTGTAGTTTATAGTTTTTGTCGGAATAATTGTCATTCACCCTGTATACTGATAAGCCAGACATATGGGGGTGCTGAGAACTCAACCGCATTCATTGACCTTTATGTTTTTCCGCATCTAATGTACAAACAACTTCTTTAAGACAAAATACAAACAACTTTTTTAAGTCGGCGGTCGTAACCTCCGGTCATTCGAGCAGATGGGATATGTCGACACCGTTATTTATAAATGAATGCGCGATTTGCTTGAAATATTTAATATAAGGTTTCATTAACAATAAAATCTATATCACTCGCGCAATCTTAAAATAACTGGCACACCATTCGCCGATTTTAGGACACCCCAAATTTTCAATTCCATCTGATGCTCAGGTTGGGCCGGCAAAAACTCGAAATTTCGGACAAGCTTCGCGATGACGACTTTCGCTTCCAATACTGCAAACTTATGACCTGTAAAATTTGGTGTAGCTCCAAGATATAATTATATAGGATTAGTGATTACCTATACACATTTTTGGTCCCATACCAAAAGGGATGAATGCGTGGTTGCCCTCGTGAAGGAACCTCTCCGGAAGAAATTCTTGTGGGTTCTCGTAGTAATCAGGTGATACATGTATGGCCCCAATGTACAAAAATATATCAGTGCCAGCAGGAATAGTCATGTGATCTACAATCTCAATCATTTTTTATTTTCTACACAACCAATGCGTAACCGAAAATTTACCAAATTGCGCGTCTTCGCCTAAAGGTTTTGGGAAAACATGCGCCGGTGAATATAACCTCAAAGTTTCTTTGATGACGCACTCTGTATATTTGAGTTGATGAGTCTGTTCAAAATTAACGTCGGCGTTCTTGTTTGGCCCCAAAACCAGTTGGGTCTCCAGAAAAATTTTTTCCTGGACATCCGGACGTTTCGCTAATTCGTACAAAACGAACGTCAGGGTAGCTCCGGCGGTCTCCGAGCCCTTAAACAAACAAACAAACTCAGTGCCTCATTGAGCGAGCGCAAATTCATTTTGATTACAGCTGCTATCAGAGTTTGCACTTCGCCCCGTATTTCTTCGTGTGTGAAGGCGTCTTCATCGCGTAAACCCAATAATTCGTCGATGATTGCCCTTTCACTTTCCGCCCGCTCTTCAGAAGTGCGTTTTGCAAGTACGTCTTCGTAAAATTCGTCGAGTGTCTTCAAGTATTTTTGGAACAACCTGAAATCGCTGGTGAAGCGGTAGAAGAAGTCAAAATGTTTCAGGGGTGAGAAAACCCGATTGGCGGCAAGGTCCAGTATACCATCGGCAGCTTCGATGTAGGCCGCGTTTTCAGTCACATCCACTCGCATGACTGCGTCTACAAGTCAATAAATTAATGCCAGGAATTTTTTTTTACTTTCACGTACTGCAGATTATGTTGAGAGTGCAACTAAAAACATCAGGGGTTATATCTACCGGGCAGAACCCGACCTTCTCGCTTAGATTACTGACGAGTATGTTGCCATTTCGATTGAATATCTTCGTGTATTTCTCAAGATGCTTTGCGCTGAAGGATCTGTTTAATATCTTTCGGTGTTTGCTCCACGTTGCACCTGAAGTACAAGGGAAATAATATGATAATGTTATCGAAAGTATTACCGTTCAAATTTGACATATTGACTCTGTTTTATCAGGACAAAACAACTTATCAATTGTGTAAAGACGCCTGGATGCTAGCCGCTGTAACGGACTTATGCCCGATTTCTTCATCGTCTTATTCTAAGGTTAAATTTATCTGTCAATTAGAATGTGACACATAGTATGTGTTCAGCCGACACATTCTACTTGATTGCCCAGACAAATTCACCTTAGGATAAACGGTGAAGAAATCAGCCATTCTAATCGGATTTGCAACCTAGCCAGCGGTGGTACCTCCTTAGCAACTGGTAAGAAGCTGCAATCTCGGCAATGTTTGTTTAGTGGTATGCGTACCGATAATGCTCGGAAGTAGGATCACACCAAGTTGTAACTTGCAACCCCCCTTAGTTTATAATGAATAGTGTTGTATGAACACTTCTGGTGTGAGATTAATTTCAAATGTGATGATTAATTAATTACCTGCCGATGTTAATAATCCTTTGCCTAATAGGGGCCGGAGGTTCTTATCAAACAATTCGTATACACGTGTCTCATCAATGTGTGGAAGAGCTTGTAACATGTATTTCGGTTCCGACAATAAAATAAAAACCTTCCAGCCAAAGCAAATTCTGACGACGGGGCCGTATTTCTTCGTTAACCGTTTCAAATTTTGCAAGATATCTGCAAACGAAAACTGTGTATATCTCGTTAATACGTTGCTTCCACTTACTGGCCGAATTCGTTTTCGTTCCGAATTCCAAAGCGTTTCCCAAGAAAGGTATCAGTGGGGGTCCCGGAATCTTTTCAACTTTCTTAAATATTTGTTTCTGCTTGTGGTAAAACAGAAACAGAAGCGTCGATAGAAGCACGAGAAGGCAAAGCAAGATCATGATGCGTTTAGTTGCAGAGAACTCGAATGTATTCGTATAAGTGAGTCCACTGCTGGCGATGAAACCGGTCTTTAAAAGTTATCTGGTGGTTCATGTTAATTTATTTGGAAAAAAATGACTCTCAAAGATATTCGACCGAAGTTAAAAACAAATTAATTAAATAAGGACAAGAAAACAACTTTACTTGACGTTTCGCCAACTGGTTTGCTGGCTGCAATTTACTAAAAATATAGTTTCGTTAAAAAAATGATTTCGTTAACTTAAATTTAACTGAATTTCAAGGTCTCTATTTTCACGGAAAACCTAAATGTTTTTAGGGTTCTGGGTCATTTCAAGAGTCATTTTATGTTGAGAGGATTAATTTTAGAAAAAGGAATAACAGTAGAAAATTTTATTACTAATAATTTCTAATTTTTAACTTAACCGGAAGACCATTTGCCGATTTGAGAGTCCCCGCCATGAAAAGGGTCAACTCATGTTTCGGTTCGACCGGAAATATTTCGAAATTGCGAACTATTTTAGACAACAGGACTTTCGCTTCTAGGATGCTATACTTTTGCCCTACAAAAATCTACATCCATCGAAGATCCTTTGCCTGTTGCTTGTTATCTACCTATACAAATCCTTGGTCCTGCCCCAAAAGGAATGAATGCATGCCTATCTGCAACGTTTTCGGGAAGATGTCTGTCCGGATTGAATTCTTTGGGGTTTGGAAAATACTCTTCAGACATGTGAGCCCCAGCGATGAATATGATTATGTAAGCCCCGACGGGTATCACCAAGTTATCTGTTATTATAAAAAAAAAACGACTAGGCTGCAACTGGTCATGGTAAGTAACTTACCAAACTTCATCTCTCTCTGCAACTTCCTCATTATGAAAGACGCTGGTGGATACATTCGTAAAATTTCTTTATAAACGCATTCCGTGTACAGCAAATGCTGAGCGTCCTCAAAAGAAACATCAGCGGATTTATCCTTCCCCAAAATTAGATTGGTCTCTTCCAAAATTTTTCGCTGCACGTCTGGATGCTTCGCCAACTCGAACAACCCAAAACTTACCGCACCGCCGATCGTATCTGAACCCTAAAACACCAAACACCAAATTTTGCTTGGGGTTAATAGTCACACCGACCGCCAGAATCATAGTTTTCACTTCGTCCCTGATTTCCTCGTCCGTGAACGCGTCGTTCCCAGACAAACGCAGAAGGTGATCCAAAAACAAGAAACGCGATGCGCCTTCTTCTTTCTCGGCCAAGTCACTTCTACGTCTGGCTATTATGCCCTCCGTGCAATCTTGAATGACCTTCCTATTTTTCTGTAGAAGTTTACAGTCGTTGGTAAACTTGTACGCGAAGTCGAATCTTTGGATAATCGAAAAGAATCTCTTTAGTGACAGGTCGAAAGCACTATGGAAGGCCGCTTGGTATTCTTGGATGCCTTCCGCGTCCACATTTATTGCAGTATCTAAAATCAAAGCAAAATCTTCACTTCAACTTGAGTTTCGTGCCTACTTACTAAAAATTGTCTTCATGGTACAGTCGTATACAAAATCAGTCGCATCAGTTTTTCCAAAATTTGCGATGGGCTTCAGCTGTTCTACTAATTGATGGCAATTCTCGTTGAAGATTGCCATGTATTTGGCCAACTGTTTACTGCTGAACATCGGCTCGATGATTCTCCTATGCCTTCGCCATTTCTCCCCTAAAAGTTTGACGAACGCGTAAATTCCGTCGCCCCTTATTTTTCACTCACCAGAACACATAGCCAATCCATCACCGGCAACAGCCTCAAAGAGCTTGTAAAAATCGGGTTTATCCGCGCTTTCGCTTAGGCTCATGACCTGAGCTATATACCTAGGTTCGGATAACAGGATGCAAACCTGAGGTCCTATACACAACCTGACCACAGGGCCGTACTGCTTGGCAAGTCGTTTCATGTTGATCAAAGCATCTATGGTCACAACGACCCAATCTAGGTATTTAATACTATATTTCGCTCACCTATGTTGTTGGTCCCAAATTCTAAGGCGTTTCCGATGAAAGGTCGAAGAGGTGGCCCGGGAATATTTTCTACTGATTCGTGTATCCGCTTTAGCTTGAGGTGGCAGACGTAACCCGCTATGAGTAACACGATTAAAAACAACAACAAAATCATTTCGAGCACGCCTGTAGTGTTCACCGTCTGCTTTTAAAATACCAAAGCATCTGATACGAGAGAGCAAAACGAGTTTTAGATAACCTTGAGTGAGATTAATTTATCTTGGAAGCTAAGTGAGTGTCAATGACACTTGCCCGATGATGAATAATACATCGATTAAATTTAAATATTATTTATTTATTTATGACATAGTATTTTAAATTGCCAAACATTCCAGTTAATTAGTACAACAGCAAAGTTTAGTTTCTGGAAAAAAAAATTATAGATTTTCTCTAAGTTTTAATTTAATTGGAAGACCATTTGCGGACTTCAAACTTCCCCCCAGCGTAAGGATTAACTTATGTTCAGGTTCTGCCGGAAATATTTCAAAGTGGCGAACTAATTTGGCCAACATGACTTTCGCTTCTAGAATGCTGTACCTTTGCCCTAAAAAAATTGCATCGTCCAAAAATCTTTTGCACACCACCTTTTATTTACCAATACATATCCTTGGCCCTCCACCATACGGAATAAACGCGTGCGAATGCCTGTTGAGAGAGTTTTCAGGAAGATGCCTGTTCGGATCGAACCTTTCGGGATTTTGAAAGTCATTTTCAGACAAGTGAGTCTGAACAATAAATATAATTATACACGCCCCGGCAGGCACCACCAAATCATCTGTGATCGTTAAAAAGAAAATAACTGAATTGAACCTATTGGTGGTAACTCACCGAATTTTGTGTTGCTCTGCAACTTCCTCATAAAAACCGTTCCCGGTGGATAGAGCCTCAAGATCTCTTTATAAACGCATTCCGTATAATGCAAGTACTGAGCGTCCTCAAAAGTAACATCAGCTGATTTATTTTGCCCCAAAACCAGGTCAGTCTCTTCCAGAATTTTCTTCTGCACGTCTGGATGTTTCGCCAACTCGTATAACCCAAAACTTATCGTACTGCCCAAGGTATCTGAACCCTAAAATCCACCTCGAAATACCAAATTGGGACTGGCGTTAACGTACAACGTACCGTGAACATGAAAGTTTTAATTTGGTCTCCGATTTGTTCATCTGTGAGGGCGTCGCTTCCGGATAAACGCAGCAGATTATCCAGCAACAAGAAACGCGATTTGTCTGCAACGTTCTTGGCTAAATCACGTTTACGTTTGGCTATTATGTTCTGCGTATAATCCTGAATGACCCTTACGCATTTCTGAAGAAGTTTATAGTCATTGGTGAACTTATACGTGAAGTCGAATCTTTGGAAAATCGAGAAGAATCTCTTCATTGATAGTTCAACAGCGTACTTGAAGGCTTTTTGGTATCTATCAATGTCTTCTTTGATGTCTGCGTTTATCGCTGTGTCTAAACTCAGAACAGAAATGTTTTAACCGTCACGTCACTCTGCGTCTTGTCTACCTACTCCAAATTGTTGTCATTGCGCATTTAAATACGTAATCGCTTACGTCGACGTCGTCAAAGTTTGCTAAGGGCTTCAAACCTTCAACTAGCTTCTTCGAGTTTTCGTTGAAGGTCGCCATGTAATGGGCCAAATGTTTGCTGCTAAACATCGGCTCGATTATTCTTCTCTGCCTTCGCCATTCCTCTCCTAAAATTTTCACAGGGCAAACATTTGAAACCCACATCATTTTCGTTTTTCACTCACCAGAAGACATAACCAGTCCATTGCCTACAACGGGCTCGAAGAGCTTGTAAAAATAGGGCCTGTCTGTGGTTTCGCTTAAATTCAAGACTTGGGCTATATATTTCGGTTCCGATAACAGAATGAAGGTCTGAGGGCCTACGCACAGTCTAACCACAGAGCCGTACTGTTTGCAAAGTCGTTTCATATTGTCGAAAACGTCTGAGATCATGACGATACAGTACTAAAATAAAAAATTCATTTGCTTACCTTTGTCGCTGAACCCAAATTCCAGTGCGTTTCCAATAAAGGGCAAAAGAGGTGGCCCGGGAATACTTTTCACTTGTTCATGTATCCGCCGCAGTTTGAGGTGACAGATAAATAAAATTGTGAAGAGCACGATAAAAAACAGTAGGAAAATCATTTTGGCTTCTGCTCGTCTGACTGTCTCGTCGCAGTAGCAAAATATTTATTTCAAAGTCGCAGAACGAGTTGACGTTTTAGATAACCTTGAGTGATGTTAATATGTGTTTTTTTTTCTTTTTTAATTAAAATGATGCCCCAGTCAAGCTAGGCGTACAGAATGTAACCTCTTTTATTTATTATAATATAACATTGTTATAATGGTGTTAAAAATATTTTACAATAAAAACATACATGCAAATCTCAGATTTTCCCTAATTTTCAACCTAATCGGAGTGCCATTGGCGGATTTTAGCGTTCCCCCCAAGAAAAGGGCCAACTCATGCTCCGGCTCTACCGGTGATATTTCAAACTGGCGAATTATTTTGACCAACAGGACTTTCGCTTCTAGGATGCTGTACTTTTGCCCTAAAAAAATTCCATCGATCCAAAATTGTTTTACACATTACTTTTGATTTACCTAAACATATCCTTGGTCCTACACCAAAAGGAATGAACGCATGCGAATGCCTTTTGACAGTGTTTTCGGGAAGATGTCTATCCGGATTGAATTCTTCAGGATTCGGGAAATCTTTTCCAGACATGTGAGCCCCAGCAATATATATGATGATATAAGATCCGGCAGGTATCACCAAGTCATCTGTTATTGTTAAAAATATAACCGGGCTGTTATATAAATGGCGATGGAATGTAACTTACCAAGCTTCATCTCTCTCTCCAACTTCCTTATAAAGAAAGACGCTGGTGGATACATTCGCGTTCTGTATACTGCAAGCAATGGGCGTCCTCAGAAGAAACGTCAGCCAATTTATTCTTGCCCAAAACATGATCGGTCTCTTCCAAAATTTTTTCCTACACGTCTCGATGCTTCGCCAACTCAAATAACCCGACACTCAAAGCACCGCTTATTGTATCTGAACCCTGAAACTAACTTTGGAGCACCCAAAATTTCGCTGGCGTTAACTTACATATATTACGTATAATATACGTATTATAGTTTTCACTTCGTCTCTGATTTCTTCGTGCGTGAGCTCATCATTTCCTGATGAGCGTAGCAGATTATCCAGGAATAAGCAACGGGACGTGCCTTCCACTCCTTCCTGATCCAAATCACGTTTACGTTTTGATATTAAGCTATCTGTGTAATCATGAATGGTTTTCTTGCATTTCTGAAGAAGTTTATAGTCGCTGGTGAACTTGTATATGAAGTCAATTCTTAGGAAAAGCGAGAACATTCTCTTCAGTGATAGGTTGAATGCGTGGTTCAAGGCTTTCTGGAATTCCTCGTCGTAATCTATGTCTACATCGATCACTGTATCTAGAGAAACTAGTGTAAACTAATTTGCTCGTAAATTCAAAAATATTTCAGGTACAACCACAAAATAATCTTTACATTAAGCATTACTTACTGAAAATTGTCCTCGTGGCATAATCTGTTACATCGACGTTGTCAAAATTTGTCCTTGACTTTAATGGTTCCACTAACTTTTTAGAATTTTCATTGAAGGTCGTCATATACTCGGCCAACTGTCTGTTGCTGAACATCGGTTCGATAATTTGCCTATGCTTTCGCCATTTCTTCGCTAAAATTTTCGCGCGAATTCCATCGTTTTTCCTCCCCTATCCAGCACTCACCAGAAGACATAACTAATCCATCACCAGCGATGGCTTCCAAGATCTTGTACAAATCGGGCTTGTTTATGCTTTCCCTTGAGCTCATAACTTGAGCAATATATTTCGGTTCTGATAAATAATAAGATGCAAGCCTGCGGCCCTAAGCCACAACCTGACCACAGGGCCGTACCGCTTGGCAGGTCGTTTGAAAGCATTCAAAATGACTAAGGACAGAACTAAGAGAAGAAATGTGGCGTACTTACCTCTGTTGTTGGTTCCAAATTCCAGAGCGTTTCCGATAAACGGCAAAAGGCGTGGCCCAGGAATATTTTCTGTGAAAAGTACGAGAGAAAACAGTAACAGAAGCATTTTTTCGGAGCCTCTGTTCTTTCGACCGTCTGATACAAGACCAGCGCGGCATCTGATTTGTAAAAGCAAAACCAGTTTGGGTTGAATTAAACTTAATGTTTTTAAGGAGATCGTTGGTCTAAATGAAATTCAGAAAAGAACGTGCGAAACTTTATTTTGTATCTTCCCTTAGTTTTAATACAACTGGAAGTCCATTGGCTGAATGTAGAGTTCCCGTCCACTCGATTTTGGGTTCATGCGCGGGCACATTGCATATTTGAAAATTCCGAATAACTTTCGCCAAAGTCAGCTTGGCTTCTAACATGGCAAATTTCAGCCCTAAAATCGCTCTCCAAGTCATACTCATAATGGAATGAACCTCCACCAGACTTACCGATGCATACCCTAGGTCCACCGGCGAAAGGAATAAACGCGTAGGCATGTCGATCTTTGCTGTTTTCCGGAAGAAACCTATCCGGGTCGAATTCATCTGGGTTTGGATAGAACTTGCCCGATCTGTGAAGGCCGTACGTGAAAATCATGGCTGTGGTATTGGCAGGCACGCAGATGTCATCTGGAAAACGTATTTGATTAATTTGGCTTGCCTAATGGGGGCGGGGGGGAAGGACCCACCAAAGTACATCTCATTTTGTAATACTCTAGTAATGAGAGGGACGGGGGAATACAATCTCATGGTTTCCTTCAAAACACATTCCGTATATTTTAATTCGTGTAGGTTCTCAAAGTTTACGTCCGCGTCCAAATCTTCTGTGCCTAAGACGTACTCGATTTCCTCCAGAACTTTTTGCTGCACGTCCGGAGCTTTCGATAGTTCGTAGAGTGTAAAGCTGATTGTAATACCCACGGTATCCGATCCCTGAAATCAAATGGTTATAGTGATGCTTGTTGGTGTTGGTTTGTTGTAGACGTACGGCGAAAATGAAACTTTTGACTTGGTCTCGAATTTCTTCGTCGGTGAGGCGGTCTTCTTCGGCTGAACGGAAAAGTTCGTCTAGGATTGACGCGTTGCTTGCGTTTGCGCGTTTGTGTTCTTCTCTGCGTCTGGTTATGACGTCCTGCACGAAGTCATCGGTGACCTTCACGTAGGCCCTCGTTTTCCGGTAATCGCTCGTGAAACGGTAAATACTGTTGGACCTTTTAAGAGGCGAAAGGAATCTCTTCACGAACAGGTCGGTAAGTTTGCGTGAGGCGCTTTGGTATTGCTTTACTTCTGTGATGTCGATTCGCATTGCTGCTTCTGAAAGCAAATCATGGTGTCTTTGAGAAGAATATGTTGTCTGAAAAATATTTACTGCATATCGAATTTATAGTATAGTCAAAAATTGGCCCAACAATATCCACATATTCAAGGTTAACCTTCTCCTTTAACCGTCCCAAAAGTATATTTGCAGTCTCATTAAAAACGACCACGTATTTCTCGAGTTGCTTATTACTGAACGCGGCGTTCAAGATTCTCCTGTCCCTGACCCATTTATCTCCTGGAAAACATAGTTTTAAATAACTGGTGGTCCTTTTGCAATTTGTACCTGAGGAAGAGATTAATCCGTTCCCTATCAGCGGTTTCACTATGTCGTAGAGGTCGCCTTTGTGATGAGTTTCCGTCGTTGATAAGACTTGCCCTATGTATTTTGGGTCCGTTAGCAGTACCCCGTTTTGCGACCCGATACACAAACGCACAATACCTCCGTATTTTTTGACCAATTTCTGAAAACGAAGCAGAAATTCTGCGAGGAAAAAATTGACGGCCTAATCGAACTTAAAATCGACACACCTTCACTTTTGGTTCCCAATTCCAAGGCACTCCCAACGATCGGTAGACAAACAGGTCCAGGGATGTGCTCGGTGATTTTGTACACCTGCTTCTGGTTTATGACATAAACCAGAGCCAGTCCGATTATGAAGGCTAGAACTACTAGGAACATGCTTTAGAGACGCACTTTGAGGTTTCCGCTGACCAATTTTACTTCAATGTAACCTAAGTTATTTTAAAGGCTACAACTGGAGAAACTGCGACTTTTCGCTGGATCGCGGCTAATTTGCAAACCTCACACCGGATTGGATTTGCATAAAGTGAACGTAAACAATCCGAAATAAATATTTATCAAGGTAGTGTTTTTTTTTAACAAGTTGACGTACTTGTTTATTCCAAAAATTAAATTATAAACTTTGTAAAGAAAAGAAAGCATTCCAAGAGACGTAAACAATTAAGGAAGTGGTTAATTAATTAATTAATAATGTTAGTTGAAAGATATTTGTATTTGTTAATTAATTGCGAATTTGTCAAGTCATTTGGAAGTGATTTGGCATTTGACATTGTTATTTGTTTCAACACGTTCAAGGCTGCCTCAGTTTTAGAACTACTGGAAGTGTCCTTTGCTCCCAACATAGCAATTTCTCCCTGTAAAATCAATTCGTAGATCTGTAGAATATCTACCAACGCATGTACTGACTCCAGCAGCACGAGTAGGGGAGTCGGTCGGGAAGAAGTCTATATGGATCGAATTTTTCCGGATCGGGATAATTAGCTTCGGACATGTAGAGTTTCTGAATGAAAATGATGACCATGGTGTATAGAATTTAAGATCCTACACGGCCCCACGTTGGGCGCCAATTTTATGTAATGAATTGTGCCCTTTTATGTCGTGCTGCAAGTTTGTAAGGATGTGTATTTGGTTTGAGTTTTTCATTTTCGAGTTTGGGGCGATAAGACAACAAAAACTTAAAGAAAGAAATCGAAAGTGAAAACTCATCGATCGCCTGCGTAGTAACATATTAATTAAGTTCAAGGGTTCACCTGAATGATAAACAATTCTTTCTAGATCGATGAGGAATTGATAAATAAATTATAATTCATCATGAATCAGCAATAAATATTTAGGACTATTTTCAGACATCTGGTGTCCATAAATAATAAACTTCTAGGTGGAGAACTCGATTTAAAAAATCCACTTTATTATTAGATATTTAATTTTAAAATATAATTGTATGGAAAGCGGTACCTAGTTATAAATAATTAATTTGTACACAATAGTTGCAGGAAACACTCAAATTTCGATTGTTATTTTTTAATAATAAAATTGTAATTATTCTACTATTGTAATTACGTTAATGGTTTTCTGCATTTTAAAACCACCGGGAGTCCATTTGCAGAAGCTAGAGACATGTGCAAGCAGAGCTCAACCTCATGCCCTTGGTGCGGAGATAATCGGAAGTTTCGAACGATTTTCGCCAACAGCACTTTCAATTCCAGCATAGCAAATTTATTTCCTAAAATCAACCTGTTAGACATCGCCCAAAAATTTGGGTGCATTCACCAATGCATGTCCGAGCCCCTGCTCCAAAAGGGATGAACGAGGAGGCGTCCCGACCACCGCAGCTCCCCGGAAGAAACCTATCCGGATCGAATTTATCCGGATCGGGGTAAATGCGTCCAGATCTATGAAGACCGTAAATAAAAACGAGGATGGGAGTGTTGGCAGGAATCCGGAAGTCACCTGGTCATTAAAAAAAATGGGGATAAGTATCATTGTTGTTTCAAACTTACTCAAGTAGATGTCATTCGGGACCAATCTTGGTACTATCGGTACAGGTGGATACAACCTCATAACTTCTTTTAAAACGCACTCGGTGTATTTGAATTTGTGCAAGTCTTCAAAATTTACGCCGACACTCGCATCCACCCCCAAAATCGATTCGGTTTCCTCCAGGATTTTCGTTTGTATGTGGGGGTGTTTAGCTAGTTCGTACATGGCGAAACTTATCGTTGTTCCTATCGTATCAGAACCCTACAAACTTCTGGGATAGAACCTTCGGGTCATTGTAACAATGGTATAAGTCACCGCTAGAAGAAAAGTCTGTATTTGTCCTCGCATTTCACGCTGGCTGAACGAGTCTTCCTCGCTTAAACAAAACAGAATTGATGAGTTTGTTGTGTTTGGGCTGTTTTCTTCTTGTTGCTGCTTATGATTTCTTATTACGGTGTCTGCAAAGTCTTGCGTGATCGACAGGTATTTCATAGTCTTCCGGTAGTCTTCAGTAAAACGAAATAGGCAGTCGATTCTCTGAAGAGGGGAAGTCAATCTTTTCAGGAAGAGTTTCCACAGATTCACTATGGCATTGCGGTATTCAGTATTTTTGGTAATGTCGATGTGCATTGCTGCTTCTACAAAAAGAAGTTTCGGGAGGGACCTTCGTTTCTGTATATTTAAAATTAACCCTAGCCGGAGAAACTTACTGCAAATAGCATTTAATGTGTTACTGAAGACCGTGTGGGTAACATCCACGGAATCCAGATGGACTTTCTCGTTCAGTTCTTCCACGAGGTTATTTGCTGCTTGGTTAAAGACTCCGACGTATGTTTCCAGTTGTTTGTTGCTAAACGCCGTGCTTAATATCCTTCTCAGTCTAATCCATTTTTCACCTAAAAAAATTCTCATGGAAATCCAGAAATCCTATAGCCTGTAGAAGAAAGTACCTGTACTTAATACTATACTATCTTCACCTAGTAGCGGCTTTAGCACATCAAAATAATCGCCCCTTGGATTGTGTTGCGCCGCTATTAAAACCTGTGCAATATGCTTAGGGTCTGTTATCAGTATGAAATTTCGGGGGCCTATGCACAATCGAGTGATGCATCCGTATTTTTTTCTTAACCTTTGAAGATTCTTTAAAAACTCTAAAGTGGCAAAGTAAATTGGGACAAGTGAAAATCAGTTTTGGTTTACTTACCAACGGGGTTAGTTCCCAATTCCAAAAGGTTTCCCAGAAATGGTAAAGGTCTAGGCCCAGGTATATGTCCAATTTCCTCATAAGTTCGATACTGTTTTATGAGGCAGAAGCAAAGGCACCCGATTGCCAAAACTAGAAGTGCCAGAGGTATCATATTATTTTTGTTGTCTTATCTTATTTTCTTGTCTTAAAACATGCTAACATGCTAACGCCAAAATTGTAACTAAATAGATTTATGTAATTCACCACCAAAACGCTGATGTTTACGTTTAATGTTTGTAACAAAACACAAAGTTCTTTATATGTCATTGAAAGGTCAAACGGAAAGTATTTGCGAAAATGTTTGCACTTTAAGAAATTGTTATCTAAAATTGATTAGGTTTTAAGCTACTCAGCTGTTAGAATAATATAAAATGGATGTGGATGTAAAGCAAACAAGTAGTTCCAACAATTTTTTTCCGTGACTCAATGCTTTCCTTTCTATAAGATGTTAGTCCTAAGTGTTCCTCCCTTCCTCTTCCTTTTTTCTTCTTTGCTTTTGAGCAACTCTTCTCTTAGGAGTTCCTCACTTTATTTCTTTGGTATCCTTACTTTTTCCAATGCCTTCCAAAAACTGTATCGAATTCTCTTTGTTGATTTATGGGTGAGTGACTTTCTTGCCTACTGTGATCCTCAAGGTAAATGTATGTGATTTATTTGTTATTCTTATGATTAAAGCTGGTTCTTGTCCGGTGAAAATTGTATCACAAACTCTTTTAAACGGACACTAAATGGCGCATAAACACTTAACGTTTCGCAGTCGTTCGACAGCTTCGTCAGACGTCGAACGACTGCGAAACGTTAAGTGTTTATGCGCTATTTAGTGTCCGTTTAAAAGAGTTTGTGATACAGTTATTCTTATGGTTTACTTTTGGTTGCAGTACTGTATAGAAATACTGGGTAAGCTCTGACTTTGCTTGTTGAATTTAAGAAACCTATCCTTCTACAACTTTCGGCTTTATTCTTAAATCCTTCTTTTAAAATGGCTTTAAAAAGACTCATTCATCGTAGTACAAATATTTTTGCGACATATTTTGGTCTGGATAAGAACCAAAACTCTTTGTCGAAAGGCAAGTTTATTTTTATTGATAGTAACAAGAACACGAGTCAACTTTAATAAAATAGAAAAATTAAATTGGCGCTGCAGGTTTTCTCAGTTTTAACTTAATAGGAAGTCCATTATCCGCTTTCACAATTCCTGCAGCGATGAGTTTAAGCTTATGGTCCGGGTGTGGCATCAACTCGAAATTTTGGACAATCTTTGCCAGCGTCAGTTTAGCTTCCAACATACCAAACTTTTGCCCTTAAACCAACTCTTATAACACACGCCTCATGTAAATAGGACGCTTTAAATTACCAATGCAAACCCTTGCCCCAGCTGCGAAAGGCACGAAGGAACACGCATGTCGATCGGCGCAGTTTTCCGGGAGAAACCGATCCGGATCGAACTTCTCCGGGTCCGGGTAGATCTCCTCAGACATGTGAATTCCATGCATGAATAGTATGGCCATAATTCCCGCAGGCACGGTGATTTCCCCTAGGCATAGTATCTACTTAGTGTATCAAACCAAATTTCTGGTAGGCCGACTTACCTAATTGCAATGTATTCGGAAGCATTCTCGTGGCGAATGGTACTGGGGTATACCTCCTCATGACTTCTTTCAAAACGCACTCAGTGTATTTCAACTCGCGCAAATCATCAATGTCAATCTCGGCCTTTACACCAGCAACTTCCTCTAGGATTTTTTCTTGTATATCGGGATGTTTAGCCAATTCGTACACGGCCAAGCTCAAAGTCGTCCCTACCGTATCCGAGCCCTTCAAAACAACCAAATTTAAAGGTGACTTGACCGGAACGTTTTGGTACGCACCGCAAACACGAAGGTCTTAACTTGGTCCACCATTTCTTGCTCGGTGAGGACGTCTTCACCCGACAGTCGGAACATCTCGTCCAAAATCGAAGTGCGCCCTGCCTTTTCAAGCTTGAATTCCCGTTGGCGCTTCCTTATGACGCCGGAGACGAAATCGTTGATCTCCTTCGCGTACTTCTTCGTTTCGTGGTAGTCGTTGGTGAACGAGTAGATGAAGTCGAATCTTTTGAAGGGCGAAATGAATCGCACGAAGAAGAGGTCCAGAAGTTTCGCCACGCGCGAATGGTATTCCGTGTTTTCTGTTACGTCGATTTTCATTGCTGCTTCTGTAATTTATAACCAGGAAGGTACAGTGTGGTTTAAAATGCAGGGCCGTACTCACTGCATATGGAATTCAAAGCGCAGCAAAATATGAGGTCGCTTATGTCGACGTAGTCGGGGCGAACTCGCCCCTTTACTTGTTCCACGAGCTTATTGGCAGCACTGTTGATGGCAAGCACGTATTTCTCGAGTTGTTTATTACTAAAAGCTGGATTCAGTAATCTTCTTTGCCTGGTCCAAGTTTCACCTGTAAAATTATGATGTCATCAATAGGGTGAGGGTTAAAAATTATTTTTACCCGAACTAGTGATCAGACCTTCGCCTATTAAAGGTTTCACGATGTCGTAGAGATTGCCTTTGTAATAGTTGTCTGTCGCGGCGAAAATTTGGCCCGCGTATTTTGCGTCTGTTACCAAAATGCCGTTTTGTGGTCCAACACATAAACGAATGACCTTTCCATACTTCTTTACCAATCTCTCAAGATTTGTTATCATATCTGCAACAAAAAGCACTGTCAGAGGATTTCGACTTAAAATTTCAGAAATGTAGAAGAGAAGCTCTTTGAATTTTCAGAAAAGTGCAAACTGGTACAGATTTGGGATAGACCTTGTAACGTTGTAATTGTGAAAAAGAAAAAACTTACTTTCATTTTTCGTTCCTAAATCCAAGGCATTCCCAATAAACGGCAAAGGTTTGGGACCGGGTATATGTTCCGTTGCCTTATACATTTGACTGTGTTTTATCACATACAAGAGCACAAGCCCTACCAGAAACGTTAAAAATATTATAAATATCATTCTTGCACTGTGCAACCAATTGAAATATGAGGACTTGTTTTCAGCAAGCTTTCGATTTGGAGTACGTAAAAATCGCCAAGACATATAAAGAATATATACGGCCACTTGATTACCTTGGCGCCATGTTAATGCTTCATTTAATTTATGTGTTTAGTTTGTAGCCAGGCGTGCAACCCGAAGGAAAAATGAAATAGCAACAGTTTACCTCCTCGTTATTTATTTCAGCAGTTTTGCATCAACATATCATAAATATAATTAATATCAATGAATATACATTTTACTAGCATTCTAAAGCTTATTAAAATTTAGTATTTCGACCACATTCCGATCTCTTGGCTTCAGCTTGAAGGACAAACCATTTTCTTCTTGGGTTGGTAACACCTCGAAGTTGCGTACGAGTTTTATCAGCACCACCTTTGCCCTCATTATAATATATTTTTGTCCTACAAACAAATATGATACCTAGAATTTTTATTAAGTGAGGCTAAGAAAATTTACCTACGCAACTTCTGGGCTTGCTAATTAGGGGTGGATTCGAATGCGATTGTTTTTCGACGTTACCGTTAAGATCAAATGGTTGTGGATAGGTTGGACCGTCACCAGAAGTGAAGATTAATATTTTCACTCCAGCTGGCACTGATATATTACCTACAAATAGTTTTTAATTTTTTTTTAATCAGATAACTCTTTTGGGAAAAGTCCCAAATGAACCAGAGTTGGTTCGATACATCCCCGTCCTTACCCAAAGTACTCGTTTCAGTTTATTTTAAATATTAAACCTAACCATCACTTGTTAAGGATTATTGGTTTCATGAAACTCCTTTCCCTTTACCAGGTTTGGAAAGACTTACCAAATTTTATTGCCTTAGTCAAAGTCTTCACAATAAAAGGGACTGGAATACGTGGACAAATAATTTCTTTTAAAACACGTTCCATGTGCACTATTTTTCTTGCACTTTGAAACTCAATTTTAGCACCCTCCTTGGTCCCAAAAATTTGAGCAATTTCTTCGAATGTTTCCTGCTGAACGCCTGGGTCGTTTGCCAAAATCCGTAACGCAGAAGTTACTACGAATTTGATGATTGAGTTGCTTTGCTAAAAGACAAAAACTAGAGACGCATTCGAAATTTAATTGTTTATGTTTGCCTCATCTTTGGAAATTTTCTCAGCCAATTGTTGCCATGGTTGGGTCTTTAGTATTTTGTCAGTTTTAAATAACCACGACGTGAATTCTATCTCGTTCGTCTGTACCTCTGTATCTGCAACAATTGAAAAAATCGCCAATCGCCGTTAAATCTGTTTGCCTTTGGAATAGACTTACATGGCGTTCCTTTTGAAGAAGAAAGTCCTTGCTCGAAGTAATATAAGAAGAGTGAATCGACGGGACTGCTTAGTTTCATGAGAAATGTACCAATTCTGCTTTTAAACCATTTATTTATTTTTCCTAAAACATAAAATTGTTTTTCTTTCTTTTCCACACATTTTTGAGACATTTTTGAATTAAAGTAAATGGTATATTTGTCGTTTATTTATTACTCAGGAAGTACGTCTCTTACCTGCTGTTAGGAAGGACTTGTAGAAATCTTCCTTGCAACTTATCTCGCTAGATAACAATTGTTCGATATATTTTGGTTCCGTTAATAAAACTATGACCTGCGATCCCACGCACAACCTCACGACTGACCCGTATTCTTTCCTCAGCTTTCTGACGTTGTTTAACGCATCTGCAAACTTCGCAATGAAATATTATCCGTCGATTTAATCAAGCTCACCTTTCAGGTATGAATCAATTTCGTTCTCACTCTTGAAGTGCGGCACAAGGGGAGGCCCCGGTATGTTTTGTATCTCATTGTAAATGCGCTCCTCTTGAAGCAAATACAGGATAAACAGCGTGAGCAGGACGAGAAACAGAAGTAAACAAATCATTTTCCAAGTAAAACACATTTCAACTCGTTAGATTTTACGTATTTACTAATGAGTGAGTGCACTCAGGCAGGTTTGGTTGATTTTTATGTAATGGGTTAATGGGTTATTTATGTCTGATTTTTTTTTTTAATGGCAAGAATAAATTACCTGCTCGTGTAATAGCTTCACCTTCAGTCATGATTTGTTTAGCATTAGTATTTTAACATTTAAAAGAAAATTTTTCAAAAACCGTAACGCCTTAAAATTGGGCAGCCCACGAAATGAAATAGAAAGAGAATAGAACAGAATAGAAAGTTAGTTCCAGATTGATTAATGTGTTGCCTATCTTACGGCGTCACAATTTAAAATGACGTATTATTCATTATCAGTTCTTTAGGGAGGTAGTTGCTTTCGACAAAGCGACTAATCAACCAAGTAAAGTAATCTAAAGGTTGCTGACATTTCAAACAATACATATTCATCATTATCACATTTAAAACCAGACGAAGGAAGTTTAAGAAATTGCGATTGACTGGCGCCATCTATCGAGTCCATCAGTAAAGAGTTGCATTTGCAACTGACGCCATCTGAGACTATCAGTAAAAAGTTGTAACGTTTTCAATACCTTATTGAGCTTTTGCTGATTCAAGCAAAAATAAATCGGTGTAGCCTTAGTTCACACTAGTTATTAATTCATTTATTAAATTATTAATTTCTACAGTATGTAAAAAATGAGAAAAGAAAAAGTCGGAAGTCCCCCCGCCTCACCAATAACTTGTTTTACGTGACACATGCTCTCCTAGGCATCGAACGAGTTTCCGATTGCCTTTCTCTTTCTTATCTGAATCGGAAAGCCGTTGTCCGATTTCAAGGTCCCAGCCATAGATAGTATTAACTTGTGTTCCGGTTGAACCGGACGCAGTTCGAAATTCCGAACGATTTTCGCCAGCATGAGCTTCGCCTCGGTTATCGCAAACTTTTTGCCTAAAACCAACACGTAAAAAAAAAGGAAACAAACGCCCTCTTGACTTTTTCTTACCCAAACAAATCCTGGGCCCATAACCAAACGGAATAAACGAGTGCGCAGGAATACTCCCGACGTTTCCTGATAGAAAACGTTCAGGTTTGAAACGATCCGGTTCAGGGAAATGGAGTGGCGAGTTTTGGAGGGCGCTGACGAATATAACCGCAGTCGTACCAGCAGATATCGTATGGGATCCTATGAAATGATGTTGAAGTGTAAGGGGGATGCAAAACGTAACAGTAATTACATTACGTCTTACCTAAAATCGTGCTTTTGGTCAATTTTCGTTCTAGGAAATGTATGGGGGCGTACATTCTTAATGTCTCGTTGCAAACGGCTTCAGTATACCTCAGGTCTTCCAAGTTGCTATAAGAAAAGTCCACGTTTTCGTCTTCCCCTAAAACGGAATTAGTTTCCTCGAGGATTTTCGCCTGAATCTCAGGGTGTTTTCCCAATTCAAACACGGCGAATTGAATCGTGCTGGCGATGGTGTCCATACCCTATAATGCAGCAGGTATAAAAACCATCGCTTTTTAGGGGGATCCATACCGCAAGGATGAAAGTCTTTAATTGGTCTTTTATAATCGCGTGAGTGAACGAATTTTCTTGCTCGGAAACTCTCAGAAGGTAATCCACGAATTTCAAATTTTTCATTTTCCCTCGACGGTTTGCAATCACGGAATCCGTAAGGGAATCCAGAATTTCCGTGTAACGTTGCTCTTGTTTATACTGAGGTGTGTACTTGTAGTAACAATCGAACCTCCTTGCGCTAGAAAAGGATCTTTTCATGGCGTTTATCACCAACCATTTAAGCGCTTCCATATACAGCTCCTTTTCCTGTTCGCCTAACGGCATTACTGTGTCCATTATAGTGTTAAACGAACATTCCCAAATACGTTCTGTGATGTCTGTGGAATCTAGCTCTGTAAATTCATTTAGCTGATTAATTAAAACGTTGACGTTTCGATTGAAAGTCGTAACGTATTCAGCCACTGCCATAGTGTTATACAAGGGTGAAATGATTCGTCTTTGCTTCTTCCATTTACTTCCTAAAAACCGGAGGCGTTAATAAAATGGGTAAATTTTCTCTTCTCGTTGTTTCACCTGTACTCGATATTAAACCTTCTCCGAATATCGCGTGGAGGAATTTGGTGAGTGTGGACTTCTCCACGTCAGTGATTGCTAAAATTTGGGCCACGTATTTTGGTTCTGTAATCAGAAGGTATAATTCCGGCCCAAACCATAGCTTGACTATCGACCCGTATTTTGACACCAATCTATTTAAATTCTTGTATAAACCTATAGAACGTATACATATAGGGCGGCATACTATTTAGGTATAAAGAAATTAGTATGTGAGAGATTTATTTGGCACGGTTCCTTTATTTTTTATTTTTTGCGAGTGATAGTTTTGCTTACCGACGCTGTCAGTAGAAAGCTCCAACAGGTTTCCAATAAAAGGCAAAGTTGGAGGCCCCGGAATTTTTCGTATTCCTTCAATATTTCTCGTTCGCGCATCTTTATACAAAAATAAAAGAAATGCTGAGACGATCAAGATCAAAGTGAAAATCATTTTTGCGTCGCGGTGTCACAACTAACTGTCGGAGTTACAATAAATTGGCTGGTTTTGTTGATTCTAAATTAATGGTCAACGAGGAGAAGGTCAATCAAAGTTTAGACTTTTATGAAGTATTTCTATTTTGTTCCTTTGCGTTTGCTGCTAAGTTTTAGCTTAAGCTTGATGTTTATCGCGCTTGACACGTTTCCCTTTTTATGTAATTTGTTGATTGGTAGAGTTCAAGTTAACGTTTCGAAAACAAGATTAAATGTTTATCTGAAGTCTATGAACCAAGTAATTTTGTTTAAATGGTAGATAATGAGTTTGAGGAATAGCAAATTTAGCTTCGATTAAGTTTAAATTAAATCCTTTTATTCATAGTCGTGTGCCTTCAAAAATCGACGCTATCGAAAATAGTTTTTTAATTGTAATGCAGACAGCGTTGACTTTGTACATTTAGCAATAAGAGGAAGCAGAGGGTGCTATTATCTCTACATTTACTATTTCTTTTATCAAAAATTAATTTGGACAGTTGATTAATCAACTTTTGTAAATGTGAATATTTAATGGTTGTCGTCTTTAAGTTCTTTAAAGATATCTCCGTAACAAGCATACAAGAACTACTGACTTTTTTTGTTTCAGGTAAGTGTACAATCCTGCAATATCCAAAAGAGTAAGCGTTTTACTTAATTCATTTATTAGTTAAACATTAACCTATTCTGCTTAATACATATTTTTAAATATACTTGTCTTTCGATGGACAAACTATGTAGCTAACGATGTCCTAGGTCTTAGTTTGACCTGGAATCCATTTGTTGTCTTCAGACTGCCCGTTGCAATAAGTACAGGTTCGTATCCTGGCTGTTGTGATATCTCAAAATTACGGAGAATTTTTGCCAAGGTCAGTTTGGCTTCCAGCATGGCGAATTTTTGTCCTTAAATTAATATTTTATAATATCATTAATATGGTATATGTACAATTAGTTTACCAATGCAAACTCTGGCTCCAGCGGCAAATGGAATAAATGAGTGGGAATGTCTCTCTTTGCAATTTTCTGGAAGAAATCTATCAGGATCGAATACGTCCGGATTAGGGAAAACCTTCTCTGACTTATGAAGTCCATAGATATTTATAATGGCCACTGTATTGGCTGGCACGCAAATGTCATCTGAATTACAAACTTCTTTAGTTGGTTTCGTCTTTCTATTGGTGGAAATAACCTTACCGAAATATGTTTTGCTTGGTAGAATTCTCGTAATCATAAGTGCAGGTGCGTAAAGCCTCATGACTTCCTTCAGGACGCACTCCGTGTACCTTAAATTTTGTAAATCTTCAAAATGTATATCGCCGTTTATGTCTGCACCCAAGATATACTCGACTTCCTCTAAAATCTTCGCTTGAATGTCCGGACGTTTACCCAATTCGTACATGGCGAAGCAGAGAGTAACTCCAACAGTATCAGATCCCTAAGAATCAAAGAATGCTGAGCAAGTAAATACTTTGGGTAATTCGAAACGTACTGCGAATACAAACGTCTTAACTTGATCCCGTATTTCTTCTTCAGTCAACACGTCATCCCCGGACAATCTCAACATTTCATCCAACATCGATGAGTAGGATTTCGTTTCTTTGTCCGTGGTAGCGTATTCTTGCATACGCTTTTTGATCACATTCTTTACAAAGTCATCAATGTTCTTGGCATACTTTTTCGTATCGCGGTAATCTTTGGTGAAACGGTAGAAAAATTCGGACATTTTAACTGGCGACATGTACCTTTTGAAAAAAAGGTTAGTTATCTCATTTGCGTAATGATGGTATTCCGTTGTGTCTTTTACGTCTACTTGCATCACTGTTCCTGTAAAAGGGAATTTTTAATTGACCAAAAGATGAGTGCCACAGGACGACGGTGAAATTATACAACTCACTGCACAAGGAATATAAAGTGTAGGCGAATACTGGATCACCAACATCCACATACTCGAGATGGCATAATTCCTTCAGTTGGTCTACAAGTCTATTTGCTGCACCATTAAAAGCTACCACGTATTTCGTTAGTTGCTTGTTACTAAATGCTGTGCTCAGACTCCTTCTGTGTCTAACCCATTTTTCACCTAAAAGAAAAGAAATTCGTTAATTAAATTAATTAAACAGAATTGAAGCCAATTCTTTTGTATACCTGATGAAGTAAGTAATCCGTCGCCCAACAAAGGCTGCACGATTTTGTACAGATCACCTTTATAGGAACTATCGGTTGGTGTTAAAACCTGCGCTATATATTTAGGATTCGACAATATTACATTAATTTGAGATCCGACGCACAAACGAAATATACCTCCGTATGTCTTCGTCAATCTCTGAAGATTTTTCAAAAGATCTGCAACGTTAATTAACATACAAGTTATATTAAGGCGCATATTTTCTCAGAAAATGGTTCGAAAATCGATAACCACTTCCAAACTGTTAGAATGAGTTGCCAACAAAGTAATGTTAGAACAAACCTGCAGTAACAACAATAAATTACCTTCTGTAGTAGTCCCCAATTCCAAAACATTCCCTATGAACGGGAGAGGTGTGGGCCCTGGTATGTGCTCTGTCAGTTTAAAAATTTGCCTCTGTTTGACCACAAATAAAAGCACCAGTATAATTAAAGATGCTACAAGTACGGCGAAAATCATTTTCCTTTGCCTAATTAGCGATAGTCTTGAAAATAAAGTTGCAACAAAAGAGTAAACCGTGCGTGATATGAATGGTCAAGAGCCACGGTGATACTGGGGAAGCTGTGCGAAATCTGGTAGTATAAAGAAAAATGTTGCTTAGTCATTGGCGGGGCACGAGATAAGTAAAACACGTTGAACTTGGTGAACTTTTTATAGCATGAGTTTGTCTTTTCAAAATATATAAATATGCGCTAATTAAAAAAAAAAAACTTGAAAGAATTTAAAAATCGAACTATGGTAATTGCCAATTTCTCCTAAAGGTGCTAAGCTCTTGTAGCAGCGGAAACTGTGAATAACAGTAAACTACATGATTTAACCTAGCCATGTTATTGTGCTTACCACTATAGAAAATTACTGAATTTTAACAGCAAGGGTAGATAAAATAACAATTTTCGTATTAACCATAGCAACAACCCGCACTAGTTATTGGGATCATGATCATACAACGCGATTTTGAGACGTGATTGCACTCTTTATTTATTTTGTCTTCAACGTTCGCTACAGAAAAAAATAGAATGTTACACAGGACGGTAAAATTTAATTATGGACTCGTGAAAATTAATTTAATTAAAATTAAACGTTTTCACTCATCGACAAAGAATGATTTTAGCGTCTTGTATAACAAATAACTATTTGACTAGTTTTCAGTAAGACTTTCACGTTACTCATAATGATTTTGCATCAATTCTAATGAAGATAAAGAACGAAACAAGTTTTTGTGCAAAAGTACATCTTTCTGCAATGTTATTTTTGGTACTGTTAACCGTCGGCCAGTTATTAAAATTTTCGTTGGCAAATTTAAACTTATTGGAATATCTGAATTTTCGTATTTCATTGTGATATAGCGTTCGCGGGAAATCGTATTTGCCGTGTTGCTAAGACATAAAAAAAAGTTGTTAATTGATTCAATATTATAAAAGTATGTGTGTCACAATTTCTCTTTATATATTTTACCCAATAAAGAAGAGTTAATAAAACCAGATTAGCCTTATATATTCAAAAGGTTATGGGCCCAGAACACATTCATTGATGCTGAGTGCCGAACTGAAGAGTAAATTGATTTCGTCGACTTAAAAAAATATACCGTCAGAAATGCCACAGTTGTTGGACTGACTAGATTGTCTCTTCCTGTTGTACACGTTGGTCGCGATTTTACCGAGTTTTTCTTCTGTAACAAGTAAAAGAAAATGACCGATAGACTGGACTTTAGTACTTTGAATAAGTTTAACGGATCAAATTATAATCAGTGGCGTTTTCAAATAAATTGTGCTTTGAAAGCAAAAGGTCTGTACGAAATAGTACATGGGACGGAACTGAGACCTGCTGAGGATGGTGATCCAGGAAAAACCTGGATTAAAAGCGATGCAACAGCTATGTTTTTATTGACATCTGCATTACAATATTTGCAAGTTACATTGATTGAAAATTGTGAAACTTCATGTCAAATAATTGATAAGCTTGGTTCGATTTATCTACAGAAATCAGAATCCAGTAAAATAATTGCGCACGAGAGATTTCACCAATATAAAATGAAGGAGAATGACAGTATGGCGCAACACATTGCAAATGTGGAAAATCTCGCGAAGAAATTAAGAGATTTAGGGGAAACCATCAGTGATGCTGCAATTATGACGAAGATTTTATCAGTACACTGCCACTGAAAAACCGAAACTTTCGTCAAGCATGGCTGTCAGTGACTGAAGACAGATGAATACTATCAAATTTGACAGTTCGACTTATTGATGAGGAAGGGGAATCTTTCCATGATGGAGCAATTTGAAAATGCGTTTTCAGTAGCCAGTAACGTCAACGGAAAATCACGTCATTCGAAGGATTGCAGATCAAATCATTCAGATGGTAAGAAGATTAACAAATCTGTAGATAAAAATGCCAGTAAAACAAGTAATTCTAATTCGAAATCAAACGTCGTATGCTACTATTGTCGTAAGAGGGGCCACATAGCTCGTGATTGCAGACAGAAGATGAAACAAAAAACGTCAAATCGGAGCCAAGATGAATTTTCTGCATTTCACATAAAATTATCGCAAGAAACGGACAATATTCAAGATTGTTGGGTAATGGATAGTGGAGCATCAGCTCATATGACATATCGTGCTGACTATTTTTCGAGAATGGTTGAGGTAGATGCAAGAATGACAGTCTTACTTGGAAACAATACATCCCTTCCAGTTTTGGGAACGGGAAATGTAAAAATTCGAAAACTTGTTAGAAATGAATGGCATGAGTCAGTAATCACCAATGTTTTTTGTTCCAGACCTCAAAAGAAATCTTTTCGGAAGACACTGTCACAAAGAAAAGTTGGTCAATAATAAAGAAAAACAAACGTGCTGATATTTTAGACAATGAAAAAATCATTGCCAGCGCTGTAAAGGATAAAAATAATCTATACAGAATGCTTTTTCAAACAATCATAACTCATCATGCGTACCAAGTTGTCAAGGATACTTTAAGATCATGGCACGAAAGGCTTGGTCATGTCAACAGCGGACGTATTCGTGATATGATCAAGAGGGGAGTTCCAGAAGATATCGCATTAACTGATGAAGAGGATTTTCTATGTGAGTCATGTCTATATGGAAAGCAACACCGTTTTTCACATCCATCTAAAGAAGTTCGAAAGGAAGAAATTGGAGATCGAATTGTCTGCGATGTTGGAGGCCCAATGCCAGTGGAATCGATTGGAGGTGCAAAATACTTTATACTTTTCAAAAACTGCGCGTCTGGATTCCTGACAGTTTACTTTTTAAAACATAAATACGATGTTCTGAGTCATTTTCATGAATATTTGAAGATGATGAAAACACAAGTTGGAAGGAAGACCAAGATATTCCACTGTGATAATGGTAAGGAGTATATTAATTAAGATTTTTCAAATTTTCTAAAGAGCAAGGGAATTAGTCTTGAAAACAGCGGTCCTTATACACCGCAACAAAACGGTCGTATTGAAAGAGAAATGTGCACAGTGATGGAAAGTGCCCGGTCTATGATGTTCGCTATGGAAGTGCAGAAAATTCTTTGGGTGGAAGCTATTAACACAGCAGTGTACATTTTAAATCGAACTTCAACTGCTTATCACAAAGAAACAACACCGTTCGAAATGTTTACAAAAAGGAAACCATCTTTAACACATATTAAGAAATTTGACTGTACATCATTCATGCACGTTCCAGACATTCACAGGACCAAACTGGATGAAAAATCAAAGAGATTAATACCTTATTAGTAGGATATGATGGTAATTCTAATAATTATCGTTTATTCAATCCAATCACTAAGAAAATTAAAGTGTCCAAAAATGTAATATTTAACGAACACATCGATAACAAGACCGAAAAACACAAAGAAACGATCAAATTTTCTTACGATATCTATCCCATAGATAATCAAGAGTCGAAAGAGAATCAAGGCAACAAAGAGATTAATGCTGAAAATATCTGTCAAGAAAATGATCCAATTTCAGACAAAGAAGGCGCAAGTTATAATCTTCGATCTAGAAATATTATCAAGAACCCTACACGATACTCTGCTTGTTTAGCTGAAATAATGGAACCAGAAAGTTATGGTGAACCAATGAAAAGCAAGGAGGCTCGAGAGTGGACAAACGCAATTAACAATGAACTTATTGCGTTAAAAGAAAACAACACTTGGCAAGTTGTTCCAAAGACCGAAGAAATGAAAATCATTGGATGCAAGTGGATTCTTAAAATAAAGGACATTACATCATCGAATAAACCGAAATTTAAAGCAGGACTTTGTGCAAAAGGGTTTTCTCAAACCAAGGGAATTGATTATGAAGAATTTTTTTCTCCCACGACAAGATATGATTCGATTAGGATCCTTTTAGCCACAGCAGTTTTTCACAAAAGAATAAAACATGTCGATATCAAATATCATTACATCCGTGAAAAATTAAAGAACGAGATCATAAATGTTGACTTCGTACCTACTATGAAGCAACTCGCCGATGTACTCACAAAACCTACAGCCCGTGACCAATTCAATAAATTGATATTGGAACTGAGAATGAGAAACTGAAATTAAAAAAAAATAATAAGTAATTGCAATGAAGTACTTAAATGGATGGAGTATTGGAATATCTGAATTTTCGTATTTCATTGTGATATAGTGTTCGCGGTAAACCGTATTTGACATAAAAAAAAAGTTGTTAATTGATTCAATATTATAAAAGTAAAGAAGAAAAGCACACCTCAGAACTCATCAGCAAATGAGACTCTCAAAAAGAAAAACAGCGTTAAAAAAGACAGCCAATAAGAGAAAACGAAGAAAAAGATTGACAAAAAGGCCGAAAACTGGTTCGGTACGATTTTGGAACATTGATCTTAAATTGTACTTTTCTCGTGTTTTTGAAAAACTTTTGTTTCTTTAAGAAATCGTAATTTTTCATTTTTGTTTGCTTGTAAAATTATTGACTTCGTTAACAAAGAGTTTATTATTGCTATTGCGGTTTATTTTTCCTCAAATTTCGTAAAGTTGTAGGCATATGTTCTTAAGGGGTACGAATTAGGCAAGTTTACCCTATATCTCTGCAACCAACAATCGTGAACCGCTCTTTTTTTTTAAGGTAAATGTACAATCCTACTTCTACAACATCCACAAGAGTAAGCGTTTTACTTAGTTTATTTATTAGTTAAACATTAACCCAATATCTGCTTAATACATATTTTAAAATATACTTGTCTCTCGATGGACAAATTATGCAGCTAATGTTGCCCTAGGTTTTAATTTGACCTGAAATCCATTTGCTGTCTTCAGAGTGCCCGTTGCAATAAGTACAGGTTCGTATCCTGGCTGTTGTGATATCTCAAAATTACGGAGAATTTTTGCCAAGGTCAGTTTGGCTTCCAGCATGGCGAATTTTTGTCCTTAAATTAATATTTTATAATATCATTAATATGGTATATGCATAATTAGTTTACCAATGCAAACTCTGGCTCCAGCGGCGAATGGAATAAATGAGTGGGAATGTCTATCTTTGCAATTTTCTGGGAGAAATCTATCAGGATCGAATACGTCTGGATTAGGGAAAACCTTCTCTGACTTATGAAGTCCATAGATATTTATAATGGCCACTGTATTGGCGGGCACGCAAATGTCATCTGAATTACAAACTTCTTTAGTTGGTTCCGTCTTTCTATTGGTGGAAATAACCTTACCGAAATATGTTTTGCTTGGTAGAATTCTCGTAATCATAAGTGCAGGTGCGTAAAGCCTCATGACTTCCTTCAGGACGCACTCCGTGTACCTTAAATTTTGTAAATCTTCAAAATGTATATCGCCGTTTATGTCTGCACCCAAGAAATACTCGACTTCCTCTAAAATCTTCGCTTGAATGTCCGGACGTTTACCCAATTCGTACATGGCGAAACAGAGAGTAACTCCAACAGTATCAGACCCCTAAGAATCAAAGAATGCTGAGCAAGTAAATACTTTGGGTCAATTCGAAACGTACTGCGAATACAAACGTCTTAACTTGATCCAGTATTTCTTGTTCGGTCAACACGTCATCCCCGGACAATCTCAACATTTCATCCAACATCGAAGAATATTTCGCTTCTTTGTCCGTGGTAGCGTATTCTTGCTTACGCTTTTTGATCACCTTCCTTACAAAATCATCAATATTCTTGGCATACTTTTTCGTATCGAAGTAATCTTTGGTGAAACGGTAGAAAAAATCGGACATTTTAACTGGGGACATGTACCTTTTGAAAAAAAGTTGGGTTATCTCATTTGCGTAATGATGGTATTTCGTGGTGTCTTTTAAGTCAACTTGCATCACTGTTCCTGTAAAAGGGAATTTTTAATTGACCAAAAGATGAGTGCCACAGGACGACGGTGAAATTATACAACTCACTGCACAATGAATATAAAGTGTAGGCGAATACTGGATCACCAACATCCACATACTCGAGATGGCATAATTCCTTCAGTTGGCCCACAAGTCTATTTGCTGCGCCATTAAAAGCTACCACGTACTTTGTTAGTTGCTTGTTGCTAAATGTTGTGCTCAGAATCCTTCTGTGTCTAACCCATTTTTCATCTTAAAGAAAAGAAATTTGCTAATTAAAGCAGTTGAACAGAAATGAAGCCAATTCTTTTGTATACCTGAAGAAGTAAGTAATCCGTCGCCTAACAAGGGCTGCACGATTTTATACAGATCACCCTTATAGGTACTGTCGTTTGGTGTTAAAACCTGCGCTATATATTTAGGATCCGACAACATTACATTAACTTGAGATCCGACACACAAACGAACTATACCTCCGTATGTCTTTGTCAATCTCTCAAAATTTTTCAAAAGATCTGCAACATAGATCAAAATACAAGTTATAATAGGATGCATATTTTCTCAGAAAATGGTTAGGAAATCGACAGCCACTTCGAGACCCTTAGAATGAGTTGCCACCAAAATAATATTCGAACAAACCTGCAGTACCAACAATAAATTACCTTCTGTAGTAGTTCCCAATTCCAAAACATTCCCGATGAACGGAAGAGGTGTAGGTCCTGGTATGTGCTCTGTCAGTTTAAAAATTTGCCTCTGTTTCATCACAAATAAAAACACCAGTACAATTAAAGATGCTACAAGTACGGCGAAAATCATTTCTCTTCGCTTAATTAACTAACGGTCGTCTTGAAAATAAAGTTGCAAGCCACAGTGATACTGGGGAAGATGTGCGACATCCGTCAGTATAAGCAAAAATTTTGCCTAGTCATTCACAGGGCATGGGATAAGCAAAACATGTTGAACTTGCTGAACTTTTTATGGCATGAGTTTGTCTTTTCAAAATATATAAATCTGCGATATTGAAAAAAAATAAACCGTTTTATATCTAATTTAATTTCTTTTAGAGTACATAATATTGAAGAATCCTTCAATTGTTCTCCCTGCATCCATAAGTTTTTATTGTGTACACTGCTTCCAGGTCGTTAAGAGTCTGACAATTAATTATAATCTGGATCGAAGTAAACACTTCTAAATTCCTGACTTGCTAAAAGTATTTTATTGACTCGCTTGGTATTAGGTAAATAGTATAATGCAAATTTGATGTTAGTTATTTATTAACTAAATTTTGTTGAATAATTATTTATTACCGCATTTGTAAATATATTATTATAATGATCGCCTAAGTTTTAGTATAATCGGAAGCCCATTTCCTGACTTCAGGGTGCCCGTTCCGATAAGTACAGGTTCATGATCTGGGTGTTCAGCCATCTCAAAATTACAAACTATTTTTGCCAAGGCCAATTTAGCTTCAAGCATGGCATATTTCTGCCCTAAAAATACGTTTAAGTAATATCATCACAAATGGCACAAATAATCAATTTACCAATACAATTTCTAACTCCAGAAACGAAAGGAATATACGTGTGCGTGTCCTGATTCTTCCAGTTTTCTGGAAGAAACCTATCAGGATCAAATTTCTCCGGATTTGGAAAACACTTCTCCGAATGATGAAGGCCGTAAATGAATACCATGACTAGTGTATTCGCAGGCACATAAAGATCATCTAAATTAGAAAGACGCGAATTAGATACGTACATAATTTTTAGCAATCAGTTTACCAAAGTATGTTTCATTTGGGAGGATTCTAGTAATCCAAGCTGCAGGAGTATACAGCCTCATGACTTCCTTCAAAACGCATTCCGTATATTTCAGCTTGTGCAAGTCCTCAAAGTTTATGTCGCCTTTCAAGTTTGTACCTAAGACACACTCGATCTCCTCTAAAATCTTTGCCTGAATATTTGCATGTTTAGCTAATTCGTACATGGCAAAGCTGAGAGCATTTCCTACGGTATCGGATCCCTGCAAATTAAAAGGTGCTCAGGAAACTCTTTGCGTCGAAATAATTCCAAACGTACTGCAAACACAAATGTCTTCACTTGATCCAATATTTCATCATCGGTGAGTACGTCTTCACCTGACAAACTAAACATTTCGTCCAACATCGTTGAATACCCTGTGTCTTTGCTTCTCGCATTGAATTCATGTTTACGCCTTTTGATCACGTCCTTGACGAAATCGTCTATGAATTTGGCGCATTTTTTTGTTTCACGGTAATCATTGGTGAAGCGAAATAGAAAATCGGACATCTTCAGAGGTGACTTAAATCTGTTGACAACGAGCTCAGTCAATTTGTTTGAACAGTTGTGGTATTCTGTGTTCTCTGTTATATTCGTATCCATTACCGTTTCTGCAAAAATAAATTCATCATGGCATCCATTTTTGTATTGTAGTTGAATTGGTGGAATTGGTGAAGAGTTTCCGCATTTAAACTTTCCACATATCTAGGTACTTACTGCACAAGCTAAACAGTGTGAAAGTAAATACAGGATCGGTAACGTCTACATATTCGAGGCGACTTAATTCCTTGAGTCGATCCACAAGCGTATTTGCAGCGCTGTTAAAAGTTACCACGTATTTTGCTAACTGCCTGTTGCTAAATGCCGAGTTCAGAATCCTTCTGTGTCTCACCCATTTTTCACCTAAGAAGCAATAATATATTTTAAAATGAAAACAAATTTTAGAATAACCTTCGAAGTACCTGAAGAAGTAATTAAGCCTTCGCCTAACAAAGGTCCCAAAATTTTATATATGACACCTTTGCAGTAACTATCGCTTTCTTTTAATACCTGTGCTATGTACTTGGGATTTGTTAACAATACACCAGTTTGCGATCCAATGCACAAGCGGACCACATCTCCGTATGTCTTCGTCAACGCCTGAAGCTTTTTCAAAAACTCTGCAAGATACGGCCATTTATTATAGGTATCTTGTTTTGCAGAAGGGAGGTAGTATTCTTTAACGAAATGAAATTTGAGAAGCTCTTGTACTGCACCTCGTAAAAATTTTGAATGTTCAGTAAAAAAAAACATTGCTGGACAAAATAAGGAAACGAATTGTTTATTTATCTATTTTAATATGTTTTAAAAAGTCGTTTATTCTTCACTTACCAGTTGCATTAGTTCCTAGTTCCAAAGCATTCCCAACAAATGGTAAAGGTGACGGTCCGGGTATGTGCTCGCTTAGCTTAAAAATTTGCTTTTGTTTCACAATATACCAGAACACCAATACAATTAAAGTCGCTAGAAGTATGGTGAAAAACATTTTCCTTCTCTTAATTAGTGGTCCTTTTGCAAATGAATTATGAATGCAATTTCCTATAATGTGCTTGCTTTAACAAAATGCAGTTGATGTATTGATACACATCTCAAACAACTTACTAAAGCACTGTAATCAACAACTTTACTTGGTCTGTAAAAACATACGGAATAAGAATAAATAACGATATTTTAATCAAGAAATGATATAAGCTTTTTTACATTCATTAATCTGATTAGGAAATTTGATTACAATAGCACAATTGTTATATGCATGAACAAAAGTGCGGAAATCTTTAAAAAATCGTTATAAGTCAGAACTTTCTCATTAACTTAAAATTGACGTTGACATATGTTAGAATAAGTAAATTAAAATAATGATAAATATGATTGCACAGTGCTTGTCAGTTGTTGCTTTGCAAGCCTCCTAATCAAGGAATGCTTTTATGTATACAATTGAATGTTGTTGTATAGTATATTGTGTCACAAGGGCAGAAAGTGAGCATTAGTAGCCCTCGGCTATGAGCTGCACGAGCGAGCGAAGCGAAGCGAGGGCAGCTCATAGTTAGTTCTAAAATAATTTCTCACACCATTCATAATGTGTGGTATGTTCCCGAACTAACCAGAAACTTATTGTCTGTCAGCGTGTTGAAGGGTTCCGATGTGTTTATGATGAAAATGGAAATTGTTCTGTTCGATTTAATGGACAAAGAGGAAAACGGTGTCTACAAGCTGAATTGGAAAACGTCTCCCGTCCGTGATGAGAGTGTGGCCGAAGACTGTTATCTACATTTGAGTGAGGCATCTCAGCTTCAACTGTGGCATGAGCGCTTAGCATATCAATGTAAGCAGCATGTCAGGAAATTTCTAAATTTGGAAGGGGTAGCTGTGAGTAAAGATCATCAGCTTTGTGTTGGCTGCGCTTATGGCAAGCATCATCGATCTTCGTTTAAGCCCCGACCCAATCGTGCAACCCACGTTGGTGAACTTGTCAGTATGTGGTCCTATTAGAGTTCTGTCTCTGGCCCGAAAACGTTATCTGCTCACCTTCAAAGATGATTACTCAAAGTTTCGCCAAGTGTATTTTCTGAAAGGTCAGTTGAAAAGGCCAAGCAGTATATTGAATATGCGAAAACTCAAGGTAACAAGATAGAAACCATTCTATCTGATGGTGGTCTCGAATATGATAACAATGAATACAAGAAGCTACTAGCTGATAATGGAATCGCGTTTCGGAAGAGTTGTCCCTATTCTCCACAACAGAACGGAGCTGCTGAACGTGAAAACCGTACATTGTTAGAATCTGCTTCATGCCAAAGATCTGCCTTTAAAATTACGGGCTGAAACAGTGTTCACCGCTGTTCACGTTATCAATCGAACCGGACCTTACCAAGGTAACAAGACTCCCTATGAACCGTGCTTTGGTAAGAAAGCTTCTATTGATCATTTCCGTGTTCTTGGTACTGAATGCTTTGTCTACGTCCCTAATCAAAAACGAAAGAAGCTTGACAAGAAAAGTCAAAAAGGAATAATGATTGGCTACCACAATGAATACCGTGTCTATGTCAAAGAAATTAACAAGGTGATTCTCTCCAAGCATGTAAAATTTCTGGGGGAGAAATTGTGCAGTGAAACTTTCGATCAAATCAAAGTGAATCCTGGCAAATCCAATTTTTGTTCAAATGAAGAAGCTGATGTTAATGATGAAATTGTGCCGAAGATTGATGGGATATACGAACTACCACCTCTGCATGACCAAGTCGCTGACAATATGAATCAACAAACAGAAATAGAAGAAAAATCTGTAGAAAGCACATATGATTTCCGTGATCGTTCAAAGATCAAGAAACCAGCGAGATTTGAAATGTGTTATGTTGCTGATGATTTTGAAGAAGCAGCTTGCATTGCTTATGCTGAACCGAACAACTGTGATGAAACCGTGAATGCGTCAGAGGCAAATCAATGGGAAAGCTGCAATGGAAAGTGAAATGAAGTTGTTGCATGAAAACAAGACCTACACGTTAGTACATCCTCCAAAAGATCGAAAGATTGTTAAAAATCGCTGGGTGTATCGTGTTAAGTGTCGAGCCGATGGCATTGTTGAGAAATACAAAGCCCGACTGGTTGACAAGGGCTTTACTCAACGTCCAGAAATTGATTACTATGAAAGTTTCAGTCCTGTTGCTCGAATGGACACTGTTCGCTCGCTAATAAGCATCGCTGCAGTGAAAGGCTATGATTTGCAACAGTTCGATGTTATCACCGCCTTTCTATATGATGAACTTAATGAGGAAATATATATGTCTCAACCTGAAGGTTTCGACGACAGTACGGGAAGGGTGTGCAGGTTGAAAAAAAGTTTGTATGGCCTGAAGCAAGCCCCTCGTTGTTGGAATGCAAAGTTCACCTCTGTGCTCAACAAATATGGACTGAGAGCAAGTAGTGCTGATCTCTGCCTGTTTACTGGCAAATTCCAAAGTCATGTTCTTATTCTAGCTGTCTATGTTGATGATGGTCTGGTTGTGTCGTCTTCGGCTGAACTTGCTCAGAAATTTCTTTGTGAACTAAAAACTGAATTCAAAGTTACCACCAGTGATGCTTCAAGTTACCTTGGTTTGTTAATAAATCGAAATGAAGATGGGTCAATCGTTGTGAATCAAAAGGGGTATGTCGAACGTATCTTGCAAAAATTCGGCATGTCTGAAGCAAGACCTGTGCCAACTCCGATGATAAAAGAGAGCCTGAAAATACCAGAAAATGATGAAGCTGTTCAAGTTCCGTTTCGCCAAGCTATTGGATCATTGATGTATTTGGCTCCTAATATTTGGTTCCTAATTCCAAAGCATACTCAACAAATAGTAAAGGAGAGGGTCCGGGTATATGCTCGGTTAGCTTAAAAATTTGCTTTTGTCTCACCATATACAAAAAACCAATACAATCAAAGACGCTACGAGTATCATGAAAAACATTTTCCTTTCTTTATTACGACTGTATCTGTAATTATTAGTGCTTTCTTTTACTATGAGCATGCTTTAACAAGTATAATTCGTGCAGTGACAATACATTTCAAAAAACTCAGCATAGCGCTGTAAACAACAATTTTAAGTTGACTAAGTACAAAAACACGAAGAATAAGCAAAAATTAGATAACCTTTTTATGCAGTCATTAATTTAATTGACTTCATTGCAATAATAAAATTCTCATTTGCACTTTAATTAACATTACTCAGGTTTATTACTCCGGCAGTTATGAAAAATATTAAAATTATTGTAGAATTCAGGTTTGTTAACAGCACAGCAATCCGTGATCCGCTACTCAAACGAACCACATCTCTAATCTCTTCGTCAATTTCTGAAGATTTTTTAAAAATTCTGCAATATACGGGTACATCACTTCTGCGTAATCATTTTAAAACAGTAAGGAAGTGAATAGTATATGTCTCTTTTTGTTATAAATAAAAAATGATGTATTTTCACTCACCTTCCGCATTAGTTGCTAATTCCAGAGCATTTCCAATGAACGGTAACGGCGAGGGTCTGGGTGTGTGTTGGATCAATTTAAAAATTTGCTTCTGTATGAATATATACAAAAGTACCCATAATCAGTGATGATAGAAATAACACAAAGAACATTTCTCTTCCTCAAGTAACAACGGTCGTTTTACAAATAATGTTTTTATAACAACGCGTTTAAAGGAATATGTATTTAAACAAAAACTGGTCGTGCAGCGATTATGTTTACCACAAATAACAAAATAAAATAGTAAAAAAAGTAAAAACTATAAACAATTTAGAAAAACCGAAAATGTCCTTAATAGAATCCGTTGAAATTGTTAAAGAATTGGAAGAGAATATTTCAAAAGATCCAGGTAAAATGAGTAATTCAGTAAATAAAAAATGTTTCTCCGTTTTAGAAAAAAACAACAGCTTCAAAACCCTTGAGGAAATTTACGAAATTTTGAATGGAAACTTTGAAATTGAGTTAGGTGTAGAATTTTCAGCTGTCAGTCACTTTAAATATGGCCCAATTACCTCCGTAGATGTTGAAAGGAGCCTTTCAACTTATAAAAATATTTTGTTAGATAAAAGGCAAAATTTCCGGGTAGAGAACTTGGAAAAACACATTGTCGTAAATTATAATCGAAGATTTTTTTAGTCTTGTTATAATTTACTTAATAATATACATACTTCCCCATTTGTATCAGCGTTCGTAAATAAGTGTAAATAAATTGTATAATAAATTGTATAAAAAATAATATGGTTTTAATTCGAATGAGAATGCCCATAAAAACTCCTAGATCAGAATAGCAAAATTATAGTTTTACAAAATGTGCATTATTTGAATTTTTGCGCCTATCTTGCGCATATTTCGTCATTTTTAGTGCATGTATATGTGCATATTTCGTCATTTTTTAGTGCAAATATATGCGCATATTTCATCAAAATTGCTCGCATATAAATCCGCTATCTAGTTATAATATTAAACTATGCGTTCACTTGTCCGCATCGTACGCATCGCACGAATCGGATTTTATCCTGCCTATGCGTACACATCGTGAGGCGATCCGTCCGATGCGAAGCAGTGAACGCAGATACATTTGAAATAACAAAAAGAATGAGTTTTTATGATCCGTTCGCTGCTTGTGATGCGTCCGATGCGGATAAGTGAACGGCTAGCTTTATATGAAAAAGAAAACAGATTTTAATGAAGTAAATAATATACTTAATTACTTAATGACGTTTCGCAAACCAGTTTGTTCGATTTGACAAAGACTATTTACTCCATTAAAATCTGTTTTCTTTTTCATATAATATTTTAATAGTGTTTCACGATTTAGATATCATACTTGCTTTTGCATATACGAAGCAAATACAATATATTATGTACATTATGTGTTTAGACCGTGGCATGTTTAAGTAAATATCCAAAGTACGTAATAACGTTTTATTTTGTGAAAAGATATATGTGTAATAATTATATTCACTAAAACATTTTGTTTCCGACGAAGTTATGTTCTTGTTGATTGCCTAGGTTTCAGCTTAACCGGAAGTCCATTTACCGACTTCAGAGTGCCTGTTGCAATAAGTTCAGGTTCATGTCCTGGCTTCTCGAACAACTCGAAATTCCAGATAATTTTCGCCAAGGTCAATTTAGCTTCCAACATAGCGAATTTGTTGCCTTAAATTAATCTTGTTTCATATCATCAAAATAATACCAACATCCAATTTACCAATGCACGACCTTGCTCCAGAAGCGAAAGGAATATATGAGTTTTTATGTTGGTTAACGAAGTTTTCTGGAAGAAACCTATCAGGATCGAACTTCTCTGGATCTGGATAAAATTCCTCAGAGTGGTGAAGCCCGTAAATAAATATGAAGGCCACAGTGTTGGCCGGCACGTAAAGATCATCTGAATCACCGACTTCTCATTACATCCACCTACCACCAACAAAAATAATAACCTTACCAAAATACATCTTGGACGGTAGAGTTCTGGTAATCATAATCGCGGGAGCGTAAATCCTCATGACTTCTTTAATGACGCATTCCACATATTTTAGCTGGTGCAAATCTTCATACTTAATGTCACATTCCAAGTCCGGGATGTTTAGCCAGTTCATACATGGCAAAGCTGATGGTGATTCCTACTGTATCAGATCCCTACAATCCAGACGACTTGAGCAAGTTTAGTTGATGAACCAGTTTGATACGCACCGCAAAGACGAACGTCTTGACCTCATCCACGATTTCTTCACGAGTAAGCACATCTTCTCCGGACAGTCGGAGCATTTCGTCCAACATCGAAGTGTACTTTGCATCGTCTTTACTCTCTTTAATGAGTTCTTGTTTACGCTTGGTTATCACGCCTTCGACGAAATCGTTAATCAAATTGCTACTAGTTTGAGTTTCGCGGTATTCACTGGTGAAACGGTAGAAGAAATCGAACATTTTCAAAGGCGACATAAACCTCTTGAAGAAGAGGGCTGTGATTTTATCGACGTTACGGTGATACTCGTGGTTTTCTGTAATGTCGACTCCCATTACCGTTTCTACAAAAAACAGAAAATTGTCATCTGTTGTATTCAGGTATAGGTTGATGATTCTGCTTGACGAAACGTTTCCATACTTACTACACAGAGAATGTAACGTAAAAGCAAATACCGGGTCGGTTACTTCGACATACTCAAGGTGAACCAGTTGTTTCAGTTGGTCTACGAGTTGGTTTGCTGCATAGTTAAAAACCACTACGTATTTGACTAGTTGCTTGTTGCTAAAAGTCGAATTTAGAATCCTTCTGTGTCTAGCCCATTTTTCACCTGGAACAGAAATAAATATGAATTTGACAAAAGATTTTTGAATCGTGGATGTACCAGTCGACGTAATCATTCCATCACCCACCAAAGGCTGCACGATTTTGTACAAATCCCCTTTATAGTAACCCTCCGTTGTTGCTAAAACTTGCGCCATATATTTGGGATCTGTTAATAGTACACACACTTGGGATCCCATACAAAGACGGACCACACCTCCGTAGGTCTTTTTCAGCCTCAGAAGATTTTTCAAAAGGTCTGCAAGATATGAACATTTATTGTAGCAAAGGTATTACCTTTAAAAAAAGTAGTCAAGCATAAATTTGGACAAATTGTAAATTATGTCAGAAGAATTTAAAGAAATGTTCAAAGGTATAAAAACTTTACTACTACCATACTGTGACAAATAATTTGGTGGGTTAAATTAGAAGACAAATATGAAACTATAAATAGTGACTAAAAAACTTTCTAAAGATATTTGACAAGAAGAGAAAAGGAAATCCTTCTAAGAAAGTTCGAATTTAAGATTCTATTTAAACTACTTACATATATTCTGCGAAGTAAGAGAGTTTAAACACAGTTACAGCTGAATCTAAACTGCAGGTAAGAAAAGGAAATTATGAGCAAAAAGGAGCATCTCTTGAATTTTCTTTTACAAAAGTCGTTAGTTGCGTAACTAAATTGGTTAGGTCCTATGACCTATGACAATTAATTTAATCCTTAAAGCAAGTACGAAATATAAAAAAAACATTTTTGAAGAGGGTCCCAGCGAAAGGATACCTTCCCCATGAGCTTAAGGAAGCTTTAACCTTTTCCAAATGTAAAAAAATATCTCGTTTACCTGGTATACTAGTTCCTAACTCCAAAGCATTCCCAATGAAAGGTAAAGGTCTGGGGCCAGGTATGTGCTCCGTCAATTTAAATACTTGCCTCTGCTTCAACACAAATAAAAATACCAGTGCAATTAAAGAAACTAAAACTATCACGAAAATCATTTTGTTTCGCTTAATTAATTGTCGTTTTGAATTCGTGCTTTAAAATTCTGTGTACAGAGTAAACGGAACAGATAAAACAGAAAAAAATCAAATCGGTAGAAGCAGAAATTCTGCAGGGTCACCGAAAGGTTGTGAGATAAACAAGTGTTTATATTTTATACACTTTACTCGAATGAAGGCGAAACGAAACTGGTGTGCAACCAAACACTGCGTTGCTAATTTGTATATTTGATTCAATTGATCGAGTAGCACTCGTTAATTAACCAGATGCAGATTCTTTGGAAACAAGTTATAATGATAGATTTAATTTAATTGAGGCGATGAAAAAAGAGGCTGTTAATTTTATACTTGTTTAAAAATGTGTTTCGTTATGTGCTTCCCAAAAATTGCTTTATCACAGTGCATAAATTTACTAAAATGTGCAGAGACTTTAAACTGAAGTTTATAAGAGGAATTAAACTTATTTATGATTCTTTTTAATTATATGAGGATGGAAAACAAACAAATTTGTAATGTTAATCTACAGATTAAAAGACTCTTAAACATAAACTGAAGCTTTAAATGAAAGTCGAGGTACTCTATAAAATAATAATGTCCACCAATATTAGAACTGATACAAATGATCTCTTCATACTTGTCTTATAAACGTTAAAGCCTCACTTTTCGTTCAAAAAATATTTGTGCATTCGTGCATTTTGAAAACCTAATATTAGGCAACCATACTTACACTTATGATTTAAAATAAAATATTCCAACTACAATAATAGGATAACCAGGATTAACATTTACATATTATTAACATATTAACATAAAAGTTTTGACTTGAAATTTCAAGATGCTTTGTCAATTTGATTCTTCATTGTTTGTTTCCCAAAAACGAAATATTTTCGAAATTTCGACACGATACAGAACCAATCACCGTCACAAAATTAATGCCAAATTCTAAAGCAAAATGGATTTATGCAACCACCTTATTTTCGCTTCGCGAGCGTATTATCAGACTGATGTAAACATTTTCATTCTACACACCAATAAATTATAAAATTTTACATTCCGATAAATTTTTAATCTACAATAATCAAATTAAAATTACATACTTAAAACAAACAGTAACACCAAAATTAAAACCTAGTTTATGGAATAAAATATTTATATCACAAAATCTTTTAACCGGACACTAAATCGCGCACAATACACTTAACGTTTCACCGTCGTTCGGCAGCTTCGTCGAACGACAGTGAAGCGTTAAGTGTATTGTGCGCGATTTAGTGTCCGGTTAAAAGATTTTGTGATACAAATTTCATCGGACAAGAACCAACTTTAAATAAAATATTTATGTTGGAGACCAAAGAAATTTTAAAAAAAGTATTGCATATCACATCTTATGTCCAAGAAAAATAGTCGCCTCAGTTGCTACCTCCGCGGTACGAAGCTGTCCGAAATTCTCGGAAGATTGAATTGTTGTTTTTGATAACCGACCTTCTTGTAACGCGTGCCGATAGTAAAAGTAGTTAACTACGATAAATAATTCTAGGCCATAGAAACTAATTTAGATGACTATACATAATAAAGTTTTTATAGCCTAATAAACGAAAAAACTTGTGGACGATGAATTTCAGGTCTAATAAATCGTTTCAAATTTTCCAAAAAAAAACCAGCAATTTACATTTTTTCGTAATCGGTGACATGCATTCACGTACGCGATTTATCAAAAAAATGTTAAAGTAGAGTCGCTTAAAACAATTAGGTCTGTTCATTTGCTATGCACTTTTCTACACTTTTTGCACCAACAGCTCTTGAGAGAGTAAGATGTATATAATATATAATGTAAGTAGGAGTGAGAAAAATAGAGTAGAGGCGTTAAAAGTGTAGAAAGTGCAGAACAAACGAACAGACCTGTTATGTCACCGGCGGCAACAGTTAGTGCAAGTGAAATTGTGCAGTCAATAAAAACTCTAAAAACCCATTATACTGCTGCGTTTATAGATTGTGGCGTCCTATTTCATACGCAGTGCCGTAGCTTGATTCTAACGTAATTTTCTAATTATAAACTGTAATTTCTAATGTATAAACTAATTACGAACTGTTCAAAAGAATTTTTAAAAAAATTTTCCCGTAATCGGTGACATCGATTCTCATGCGTTTTTTTTTTTGTCGGAACGATTGTCATTCACGCTGTTAAGGTAAATACACATTCCCGCTTTAATAACGTTTTATTTAGTAGTTAAAAAGCATATAAATATGTGGAAAAATTATATTCATTAAAACATTTTGTTGGACGAATTTATGTTCTTGTAGACTGCCTAAGTTTCAGCTTAACCGGAAGCCCATTTGCCGACTTCAGAGTGCCTGTTGCAATAAGTTCAGGTTCATGTCCTGGCTTCTCGAACAACTCGAAATTCCAGATAATTTTCGCCAAGGTCAATTTAGCTTCCAACATGGCGAATTTGCTGCCTTAAATTAATCTTGTTTCATATCATCAAAATAATACCAGTATCTAATTTACCAATGCATGCCCTAGCTCCAGAAGCGAAAGGAATATATGAGTTTTTATGTTGGTTAACGAAGTTTTCTGGAAGAAACCTATCAGGATGGAACCTCTCTGGATCTGGATAAAATTCCTCCGAGTGGTGAAGCCCGTAAATAAATATGAAGGCCACAGTGTCGGTCGGCACGTAAAGATCATCTGAATCAACGACTTCTCATTACATCCATCTATCACCAACAAAAATAATAACCCACCAAAATACATCTTGGCTGGTAGAGTTCTGGTAACTATAGTCGCAGGAGCGTAAATCCTCATGACTTCTTTAATGACGCATTCCATATATTTTAGCTGGTGCAAATCTTCACACTTAATGTCACATTCCAAGTCTGTACCTAAGATGCACTCGATTTCCTCGAGTAACTTCGCCTGTACATCGGGATGTTTAGCCAGTTCATACATGGAAAAGCTGATGGTGATTCCTACTGTATCAGATCCCTACAATCCAGACGACTTGAGCAAGTTTAGTTGATAAACCTGTTTGATACGCACCGCAAAGACGAACGTCTTGACCTCATCCACGATTTCTTCACGGGTAAGCACATCTTCTCCGGACAGTCGGAGCATTTCGTCCAACATCGAAGTGTACTGTGCACCATCTTTATTCTCCTCTGTGAGTTCTCGCTTACGCTTGGCTATCACGCCTTCGACGAAATTGTTGATGAAATTGCTACGGGCTTGAGTTTCGCGGTATTCACTGGTGAAACGATAAAAGAAATCGAACATTTTCCAAGGCGATATAAACCTGTTGAAGAGGAGAACCGCAATTCTATCGATGTTACGATGATACTCGAGGTTTTTTGTAATGTCGACTCCCATTACCGTTTCTACAAAAAAGAGAAAATTGTCATCAGTTGTATTCAGCTGTGTGTTGATGATTCTGCTTGACGGAACCTTTCCTTACTTACTACACACTGAATATAACGTAAAAGCGAATACCGGGTCGGTAACTTCGATATACTCAAGGTGAACCAATTGTTTCAGTTGGTCCACGAGTTGGTTTGTTGCCTGGTTAAAAACCACCACGTATTTTACAAGTTGCTTCTTGGTGAAAGCCGAATTTAGAATCCTTCTGTGTCTAGCCCATTTTTCACCTTGAACAGAAGTAAATATGAATTTGACAAAAGTTTTTTGAATCGTGAATGTACCTGAGGACGTAATCATTCCATCACCCAACATATGGTGCCCGAGTTTGTACAAATCGCCTTTATAATAACCCTCCGTTGTTGTTAAAACTTGTGCCATATACTTGGGATCTGTTAATAGTACATAGACTTGGGATCCCATACAAACACGGACCACACCACCGTAGGTCTTTTTCAACCTCAGAAGATTTTTCAAAAGGTCTGCAAAATATAAGCATTTCAAGTAATAGCGGTCTTACTTAAAAAAAATTGTTGAACTTGATTTCTCTCGCCACAAAGTGATTCTAAAATTAAGTAAATTCTAAAATTAAGTAAACATTTTCTAAAAGAGTCGTAGCCAAGGGATACCTTCCCTATGGGCTTAAGGAAGCTCTAGGCCTGGACTGACGTAAATAAAGTATCTTATTTACCTGCACTTCTAGTTCCCAACTCCAAGACATTCCCAATGAAAGGTAAAGGTGTGGGACCGGGTATGTGCTCCGTCAATTTAAATACTTGCCTCTGCTTCACCACAAGCAAAAGCACCAGTGCAATTAAAGATACTAAAACTACCACGAAAATCATTTTTGCGTTGCTTAGCTAAATGTCGTTTTGAATGCCGTTTTAAAATTCTGTGTACAGAGAAAATACAGCTAGATAAAATCGAAAAAATCAAACCAGTTGAAGCAAAAATTCACGGTCACTGAAGGGTCAGGATATAAACAAAGTGGGTAATTGGGTATATTTGCATATTTTGTGGACTAAGGCCGGGCGCAGACTGATCAAGCAAAAACGTCTTCAGACAAAACGTTTTGTGGCACAGAAAAACATTATGTTTGATCTTGCAACAATGCTGCATGCATAAACGTTTTACAACAAAACTGTTTCGTTTTGTTCCATAACGCTTTGTTTGAGTGAAATGCACATTGATGATGCAAAACGACTTTAGTCAAAACAGTCGGCTGAATGAACGTCAAACAAAAATTTATGTTTGCACTCCAGACCACAGCTCCAGACACGTTGCTTTTTGTTGTAACCTGTTGGATAGTGCCTGCCGGTAACGCACACTGATTAGACAGAAAACGTTTTTATACAAAGCAATTCGTTTTGTTGGACAACGTTTTGTTAGATGTCGCCGCACACTGATTAAGCATAAGGTACTAAATCAACATACTTCGTATAGAGGTAACGCATTTAGTGATTTTTTTTATATCTATCCTTGTTGCACATTCCTCTCATCTAGGGATAAAAAACAGTTGGAAATATTATTTGAAGTGACGTTTGTCAAAGTTACTATCAGTGGTTAAGAAAATTGAGCTTAAATATCGCATCCCAAACTTTTATCGCATGACATTTAATGATTCCGCCCTTTTCGTAAAAGAAACATTCTGCATTTCTCAAAATAACAACTTTTTGATTGGTAAATAACTAACTAGACTAACACACTTTTAAATTGAAACCAGTGACATTGCGGTAAACAGAATTCCCTAAAACTGTTGTCTTCCTTATTGCACTTGCGACAATTATATTTGTTATCTTTGTTTCTCAATCCTCTCAGGAGAGGAATGGGATTGCGTTACCTGTACGGAGTGTTGATTTAAGCTGCATTCGATTCACCGAACAGCTTTTCTGCGTTCGTTTCCTGCCAGATCAGTTAACCCCCACCATAATTTCAAGTGATCCAAATCACTTCAAAGTGATCCTGCTTATTTAAAGAATCATTTAGATCAGAAAACTTCTCCATGCTGTTGCTAGGTTAGTTTAAGTGAAAGAAAAGCTGAGTCTACTAGCAAGAATAAGTTATTCTTGCTAGTAGACTCAGCTTTTCTTTCACCCAATCATTTAGGTCATTAGATCGATAAACTAAGTTTATGTGTCGGTTATGTGGCGTAAAAAACAGGTTTTGGCAAGTTAAAACAAAAACGTTTTGTCTAAAGACGTTTTTGCTTGATCAGTCTGCGCCCGGCCTTACGCGAATGAAAGCGAAGCGAAACGGGAGTGTGGGTCAGTCCATGGTCAGTCCATACATTTTGATGAACTCGAGAGCACACCAGCCATCTATTGGCCACCCCACATAAACACTCTCTAATTCAACCGGTTCTTTTACTAGCTATAATTTTTAATTCCAGTTCGGTTGCATAAACATTAGTCAAAAATAATTATTCTTTAAAAATAAATATTGCTAAACATATGTACATAATTATATTAAAGATATAGCAATATTTATTTTTACAGAACAATTAAATTTTTAATTTGACAAACGTTTGTACCATGGAACATAAATTTTTACATATTAGGTGGCAATTTAAAAAAATTAAATAAAATAAACCTTAATCATAAATAAAACTTTTATAAAAGTAAATATGTTAAGAAAATATGTATAATATTAAAAAATACAGTAAAATGTTATAAAATAATCACAATGTTAACAAAGTATGTACTAACACATTAAAGGTACAGGCTGTGACAAGTAATTAAAAAAAGGATTATGTTTTAGGCGTAATTAATATGTAAATAATTAACCGGGAATTATTTTCTTAAAATGTTTTAAAAGAAGTCAAAAAAATAGTTAGTTACTGAAATAATGTAAATATCATAGAGTTGATATATCTGTAACTATTTAAATATACCTACACAAAGTACCTAATATATATTCTCAAAGAACATTTGTTAATTTTAAAAAACAGACAGGACTGTCAGAAACTTAATGAAATGAGTACGAGTTACAAACTCTAAGCAACTCTTGGGTAAGCTATTTTAAGGAAATTATCAATCACTACATTTGTTCGCACATCTTATTTCTTAAGTTTTCTGTTCGTTGTTCGGAAAACATGTTGTAAAATAATATATGACAAATACTGATTAATTTTCTCTTCGTTATTAGTTTTATGATCACAGTTCAGTGGAAGATTTAGATTTTCCTGCAATTTTTGCAAAATGTTAAACGTAATATTAGCGGGAATACTTGCAAATATAGTTCTTCTCGCCTCTTCTACCACCATGACGAATTCAAACGATGGGTATCTCAAAAGGGTTTCTTGAGTTCCAGTATCCTTCAATCATATTAAGGCATGACTGTCATTGCATTCGCTACTTAAAAAGTAAGCATCACATATTTCACAATTATGAATTAACACTTTCCTACATATTAATCCTGCTATATATGCACTGGTACAATTACGGAGCTTAACTGCCGCCACTTCATTACAAACTGCCTGAGTATGGGACGTGGGAAACGAATATGTTTGTTGTTGGGAAATATTTGGTTCTTGATATTGATATTCAGTAGGTACACTGACATAAGTATTTGCAAAGAGACAACAATATTATTTTTATCATCTGCACAATTTGAATTAGTTCCACTCCTTACTGAATTATTAACAATTGCGGTGACAAATGCAGGAATAAATTGCGCACATGTAGGATTCGTGTTTTGTCCACCCAAACCTCTCAGAACTCCAAAAAATTTTTCCAAAGGGTCCTGATTCAGATTTCTTGTACAGAGGTATGAAAATACAAAACCTTGAAGTCGATTCCACAGCTGCTGGGGCTATCAGACCCCAACAGACTTCTGGAAGGTTAAACATAAACTGGAGGCTTTCAGTGAAAATTGAAGTACTTAAATCGTTTCATATTTTCCAAACAACCCCAGAAATTTACATTTTCTCATAATCTGTACATACATTCACGTACGCGATTTGATCAAAAATTGTTACAGTTGAACCGTTTAAAACAATTATGTCTCCGGTGGCGACAGCTGGCGCAAATGAAATTGCGAGGGAGCTGGACATATTCGCTAAGCGTTAGCTTTGTCTAACACACAAAGAGAGAACAAACAATATATAACAGACATCGTGCGCCCTCGGATATGACAAGCCGTGCTTGACCCCGGCGATCACCAGATTTAAATCCCTGCGATCTTTCTTTTGTGATGAAGCAGCTTATTAAGTAAATAATCTGCAAGAATTTTTTTTGTCATTCACCCTGTATATTTGTTAAGGTACATTCCCGCTTTAATAACGTTTTATTTAGTAGTTAAAAGCATACATTATGTGGAATAATTATATTCATTGAAACATTTTGTTATAGGCCAAGTTATGTTCTTGTTATTTGCCTAAGTTTCAGCTTAACCGGAAGTCCATTTACCGACTTCAGAGTGCCTGTTGCAATAAGTTCAGGTTCATGTCCTCGCTTCTCGAACAACTCGAAATTCCAGATAATTTTCGCCAAGGTCAATTTAGCTTCCAACATAGCGAATTTGTTGCCTTAAATTAATCTTGTTTCATATCATCAAAAAAATACCAGTATCCAATTTACCAATGCATGCCCTGGCTCCAGAAGCGAAAGGAATATATGAGTTTTTATGTTGGTTAACGAAGTTTTCTGGAAGAAACCTATCAGGATCGAAATTCTCTGGATCTGGATAAAATTCCTCCGAGTGGTGAAGCCCGTAAAGAAACATGAAGGCTACAGTGTCGGCCGGCACGTAAAGATCATCTGAATTACCGACTTCTCATTACATTCATCTACTATCAACAAAAATAATAACCTTACCAAAATACATCTTGGATGGTAGAGTTCTGCTAATCATAATCGCAGGAGTGTAAATCCTCAGAATTTCTTTAATAACGCATTCCATATACTTTAGCTGGTGCAAGTCTTCATACTTAACGTCACATTCCAAGTCTGTACCTAGGACGTACTCGATTTCCTCGAGTAACTTCGCCTGAACATTGGGGTGTTTAGCCAATTCATATATGGCAAAGCTGATGGTGATTCCTACTGTATCAGATCCCTACAATCCAGACGACTTGAGCAAGTTTAGTTGATGAACCAGTTTGATACGCACCGCAAAGACGAACGTCTTGACCTCATCCACGATTTCTTCACGAGTAAGCACATCTTCTCCGGACAGTCGGAGCATTTCGTCCAACATCGAAGTGTACTTTGCGTCGTCTTTACTCTCTTTAATGAGTTCTTGTTTACGCTTGGTTATCACGCCTTCGACGAAATCGTTGATGCGATTACCACGAACTTGAGTTTCACGGTATTCACTGGTGAAACGGTAAAAGAAATCGGACATTTTTAAAGGCGACATAAACCTGTTGAAGAAGAGGACCGTGATTTTATCGACGTTACGGTGATACTCGAGATTTTTTGTAATGTCGACTCCCATTACCGTTTCTACAAAAAAATAAAATTGTGATCAGTTGTATTCAGCTATCAATTCATTATTCTGCATGACGAAACTTTTCTTACTTACTACACACTGAATATAATGTAAAAGCGAATACCGGGTCAGTAACTTCAGTGTACTCAAGGTGAGCCAGTCGTTTCAGTTGGTCCACGAGTTGGTTTGCTGCATAGTTAAAAACCACCACGTATTTGGCCAGTTGCTTGTTGGTGAAAGCCAAAGTTAAAATCCTTCTGTGTCTAGCCCATTTTTCACCTGGAGCAGAAATAAATATGAATTTGACAAAGGATTTTTGAATCGTGAATGTACCAGTCGACGTAACCATTCCATCACCCACCATAGGCTGCACGATTTTGTACAAGTCGCCTTTATAATAACCCTCCGTTGTTGCTAAAACTTGCGCCATATATTTGGGATCTGTTAATAGTACACACACTTGGGATCCCATACAAAGACGGACCACACCTCCGTAGGTCTTTTTCAGCCTCAGAAGATTTTTCAAAAGGTCTGCAAGATATGAACATTTATTGTAGCAAAGGTATTACTTTAAAAAAAATAGAGTCAAGCATAAATTTTGACAAATTGTAAATTTTGCCAGAAGAATTTAAAGAAATGTTGAATGGTATAAAAACTTTACTACTACCATACTGTATATAGGGTGACAAATAATTTGGTGAGTTAAATTAGAAGACAAATATGAAAATATAAATAGTGGCTAAAATACATTCTAAAAATATTTGACAAGAAGAGAAAAGAAAATCCTTCTAAGAAAGTTCGAATTCAGGATTCTATTTAAACTACTTACCTATGTTCTGCGAAGTAAGAGAGTTTAAACACAGTTACAGCTGAATGTAAACTGCAGGTGAGAAAAGGGAATTATGAGCAGAAAGGAGCATCTCTTGAATTTTTTTTTTACAAAAGTCGTTAGTTGCGTAGCTAAATTGGTTAGGTCCTGTGACAATGAATTTAATTCTTAAAGCAAGTACGAAATATAAGAAAACATTTTCTAGGAGGGTCGCAGCGAAAGAATACCTTCCCCACGGGCTTAAGAAATCTTGAAGCTTTTCCAAAATGTAAAAAAATATCTCATTTACCTGGTGTACTAGTTCCTAACTCCAAAGCATTCCCAATGAAAGGTAAAGGACTGGGTCCAGGTATGTGCTCCGTCAATTTAAATACTTGCCTCTGCTTCACCACAAATAAAACTACCAGTGCAATTAAAGATACTAGAACTATTACGAAAATCATTTTGTTTCGCTTAATTAATTGTCGTTTTGAATCCGTGCTTTAAAATTCTGTGTACAGAGTAAACAGAACAGATGAAACAGAAAAAAATCAAATCGGTACAAGCAGAAATTCTGCAGGGTCACCGAAAGGTTGTGAGATAAACAAGTGTTTATATTTTATGCACTTTACTCGAATGAACGCGAACCGAAACTGGTGTGCAACCAAACACTGCGTTGCTAATTTATACAGTGAACCTCTAAAGTATGGAATGAAATTCGTAATTTCTTTATTTTTGACCTTTCGAAAAAACGCTCGGACAAGTAAATTTTGTTTTTAAAAAGCACACATTTTCAAGTGAATATCAATTTTTGACAATCATTTGTTTTCGAGTAATGACGTCAGCGACATGTTTTTTAAATAGCAACCCCCAATTTTTTTCTTGGTTCTGATAGCTCATTGAATTCTCTATCCAACCACATCAAAAATTTATTATGTTTTATAGGAAAAAAATTATTGAAAATGAATGAATCTTCTACTATCTACAAATGAAGTAGGCGTGACATTTTCAACAAAACCAAAATGATACCTACAATAAAAGAAAACTTGTCATTTAAACAAAGTCTTTTCAAGTCGAGTAATCATCGTTCGTCATTTAACCGAAAATTAAATTATTATTTATTTGACCACCGTGTGGATAGCATATTTGTATGCAAATGATAGGGCAAATGTTCGGACAAATGTTTCGACAAATATATGGTCCAACGTGTAGATCCGCAGTGATAAGAATGATCTCTTCATCCCTGTCATATAAACGTTGAAGCCTCACTTTGAATTTCAGGTCTAATAAATCGTTTCACATTTTCCAAAACCAGCAATTTACATTTTCTCGTAATCTTTGACATGAATTCACGTACGCGATTTGATCAAAAATTGTTACAGTAGAGTCGCTTAAAACAATTATGTCTCCGGCGGCGACAGCTGGTGCAAGTAAAATTGGGGGGAACTGGACATACTCCCTGTGCGTTAACTTTGTCTAACACACATAATTAGAGAACAAACAATACATAGCGCACATCGTGCGCCCTCGGACGTTACAAGCCGTGAATTGACCCCCGCAATCACCACGTTTAAATCCTTACGCTTTTTTTTGTGGATGGAGCAGCTTTTACATTCCGCTCTAGTAAATAATTTGCAAGAATTAACAAACAATTTGCCAATTTGTTACCCTTGTTTCATACGCAATTCCAGTTATTTTAGAAGTTACTAATAATTACGTCGCGTAAAATAAACGAATCCTCCAAGAGTTCCGTTCCCAGCTGTTAAACGTGTAATAAAACGTTTTGAAATGTGTGCCAAGGTCACATTGTTTGCAAATGAGTAGTCAATAAAAACTCTATAGTCCTATTATATTGTTGCGTTTATAAAACGTAGCGTCCTATTTCGTACTCAGTGCCGCAGCTTGATTTTAGCGTAATTTTTTAATTAATTATAAACTGTTCAAAGGAATTTTTTTAACATTTTTCCCCGTAATGAGTGACACCGATTCTCATACGTTTTTTTTGTCGGAACAATTGTCATTCACACTGTCAAGGTAAATGCACATTCTCGCTTCTTTTACGTTTTATTTAGTAGTTAAAAAGCATGTATGTGAAAAAATTATATTCATTAAAACATTTTGTTGGACGAAGTTATGTTCTTGTAGATTGCCTAATTTTCAGCTTAACCGGAAGCCCATTTGCCGACTTCAGAGTGCCTGTTGCAATAAGTTCAGGTTCGTGTCCTGGCTTCTCGAACAACTCGAAATTCCAGATAATTTTCGCCAAGGTCAATTTAGCTTCCAACATGGCGAATTTGTTGCCTTAAATTAATCTCGTTTCATATCATCAAAATAATACCAGTATCTAATTTACCAATGCACGCCCGAGCTCCAGAAGCGAAAGGTATATATGAGTTTTTATGTTGGTTAACGAAGTTTTCCGGAAGAAACCTATCAGGGTCGAACTTCTCTGGATCTGGATAAAATTCCTCCGAGTGGTGAAGCCCGTAAAGAAGCATGAAGGCCACAGTGTCGGCCGGCACGTAAAGATCATCTGAATCACCGACTTCTCATTACATCCATCTACCACAAACAAAAATAATAACCTTACCAAAATACATCTCGGATGGTAGAGTTCTGCTAATCATAATCGCAGGAGTGTAAATCCTCAGGATTTCTTTAACAACGCATTCCATATATTTTAGCTGGTGCAAGTCTTCATACTTAATGTCACACTCCAAGTCTACACCTAAGATGTACTCGATTTCCTCGAGTAACTTCGCCTGTACATCGGGGTGTTTAGCCAGTTCATACATGGCAAAGCTGATGGTGATTCCTACTGTATCAGATCCCTACAATCCAGACGACTTGAGCAAGTTTAGTTGATGAACTAGGTTGATACGCACCGCAAAGACGAACGTCTTGACCTCATCCACGATTTCTTCACGAGTAAGCACATCTTCTCCGGACAGTCGAAGCATTTCGTCCAACATCGAAGTGTACTGTGCGTCGTCTTTACTCTCCTTAATGAGTTCTTGCTTACGCTTGGCTATCACGCCTTCGACAAAATCGTTGATGAAATGGCTAAGAGTTTGAGTTTCGCGGTATTCACTGGTGAAACGGTAAAAGAAATCGGACATTTTCCAAGGCGACATAAACCTGTTGAAGAAGAGAACCGTAATTCTATCGGCGTTACGGTGATACTCCAGGTTCTTTGTAATGTCGACTCCCATTACGGTTTCTACAAAAAAGAGAAAATTGTTATCAGTTGTATTCAGCTATGGGTTAATGGGTCTGCTTGACGAAACCTTTCCTTACTTACTACACACTGAATATAATGTAGAAACGAATACCGGGTCGGTAACTTCGATGTACTCAAGGTGAACCAGTTGTTTAAGTTGGTCCACGAGTTGGTTTGCTGCATGGTTAAAAGCCACCACGTAGTTTGCTAGATGCTTGTTGGTGAAAGCCGAAGTTAGAATCCTTCTGTGTCTAGCCCACTTTTCACCTGGAACAGAAATACATATGAATTTGATAAAAGATTTTTGAATCTGTGAATGTACCTGAAGACGAAATTAGTCCATCACCTGCCATAGGCTGCACAATTTTGTACAAATCGCCTTTATAATAATCCGCCGTTGTTGCTAAAACTTGCGCCATATACTTGGGATCTGTTAATAGTACACAGACTCGGGATCCCATACAAACACGGACCACACCACCATAGGTCTTTTTCAACCTCAGAAGATTTTTCAAAAGTTCTGGAAAATACGAACATCTAAAGTAGCAGTGGTCTTACCTTTCAAAAAAAATTGTTGAGTTTGATTTCTTTTGTCCCAAAGCGATGTAAAGCAAATTCTAAAAATAAGAAAACATTTTCTAAAAGGGTCGAAGCCAAAGGATACCTTCCCTATGGGGTTAAGGAAGCTCTAGACCTAGACTGACGTAAATAAAATATCTTATTTACCTCCACTTTTAGTTCCTAACTCAAAGGCATTCCCAATGAAAGGTAAAGGTGTGGGCCCAGGTATGCGCTCCGTCAATTTAAATACTTGCCTCTGCTTCACGACAAACAAAAGTACCAGTGCAATTAAAGATACTAAAACTATCACGAGAATCATTTTTGCGTTGTTTAGCTAAATGTCGTTTTGAATGGTGTTTTAGAATTCTGTGTAACAGAGTAAACACAGCTGGATAAAATCGAAAAAAATCAAATCAGTAGAAGCAGAAAGGTCAGGAGATAAACAAAATGTGTACATTTTTTGCGAAATTTTTTGTGCAACCAAATACTGCGTTGCTGATTTACATACCACCGTCTAGCATTCGTTAATAATCGGATGTCTCTTTGGAGACAAGTTATTTTGATAGATTTAATTTATTTTGTAAAAGAGATGGTCTTTTTTTATTTGTCTGAAGCGATACAATTACAAATAGTTTTTTGGTGCCAGTACATTTCAGATTACACAGGTCAGCTAAAAGATACAGAAATATATATGGGTACTTAATTATATTAATGATACAAAACATATACAAAATACTTAGTTACAGAAAACAGCCCTGCACATACAAAAAAAGTATTAGACAGTCTTACTTGAAAAACCCCTATCAAGTTTTCATTGTATGTATAAAATCCATTCGTAGTTAAATAATATAAATTTTTATCTGTTAATGTAAATAAATAATTTGAGACCCTAAACTGAAGTGTATAAGACAAATGAACTTATTTATAATTTTCTTTTAAATTAACTGGAGGCCTTAAGTCAAAGGTGAGGCTCTTCCTAAAATAATAATGTCCATCATTATTAGAATTGATAAGAATGATCTCTTCATCCCTGTCATTAAAGTCTCACTTTCCCTTCAAAAAAGTTTTGTGAGTCCATGCATTTTGAAAAATGTTTATTGACCTTTATACATAATATACAGGGTTTTGAGTCCTACGTGATCACCCAAATTAGGCAACCAAACTTACACTTATGGTAATACATAAATAAAATATCCCAACTGCAGTAATGGGATAATCAGTGGTGTAACATTAACATAGATAATTTTGAACTAAGTTTTTTAAGGTGTATTATTGACTATTGACTAATAAAACTCTTTGTATAGATTATTTGAACTCTAATACAGTTAATACTATTCGCTTTTAATTTGTGCTTAGTTAGACCTTTCTCTTTTTCAATTTAATCGGAAAACCATTGGCCGATTTCAAAGTCCCAGTCATAGCTAGCAGCAGCTCATGCTTTGGTTCTACTGAAACCAATTCGAAATTTCGTATAATTTTCGCCAGCGCGAGCTTCACTTCCGTAAGACCATACTTCTGACCTACAATGTAGGTGGCAACAATTTTCAGAAAAATATTTCAATACCAATACAAACCTAAACAAATTCTAGGTCCCTCCCCAAACGGTATATAGGACTGAGGTAGGATTTTATCTCTGTTTTCGGGAAGGAACCTATCGGGGTTAAAACGCTCGGGTTCGGGAAAATATTTTTCAGAATTGTGCATGGCGTTCGGGAACATTATGACGGTAGTTCCCGAAGGTATAGTGTGGCCTCCTACAATCAGACATTAATTACGAGTGATACCAAAGCAAAATACACTTGGAGAGTCTTGCCTAAAATAGTGGCGTACTTCAATTTTCTTTCCAGCACGTGTATAGGAGCGTAGCGCCTTAATATTTCCTTGCAGACGCATTCCGTATAAACGAAGTTTTCTAAAACATCGTAAGTAATTTCGGCATCTCGAATGGAATTGGTTTCCTCCAAAATTTTGGCCTGAATTTCGGGATGCTTTGCCAATTCGAATAAGGAAAATTGCAGTGTAGTGGCGACGGTGTCCGTACCCTAAATAATCAATGTTTTATTAAAACAATTGGGCCATATTTGCGTTAGGGTTTACGGCAAAAATGAAGGTCTTGATTTGATCTCGTATGTCTTCGTCGGTCAAAGAGTAGTCCTCGGATAATTTTAATAAATAATCCACGAATTTTAGATTTCTGCCTTCCATGTTTTCATCTAAGCTTGCTCTATGACTTTCAATTGCAGATTTGGTCAGCTCGTCCAGAATTACCACATTCTGCTGCTCCCTTTTGTAATCGCTCGTAAATCTGTAGATACAATCGAATCTTTTGATTAAGGAAAAGTTTCGTTCCACAGCGTTTTCTACAAGCCATTGTAATGCGCCGATGTATTTTCGTTTTTCAACCAAGTCCAGGTGCATTATTGTGCCTGCAAGTAAATTAGAGGTCGTAATGTTGATTGAATTATACTTGGTGTACTCACTGCATATAGAATTAAACGAACATTCCCATAGATACTCCGTAATATCGACGGAGTTCGCCTCTGGTAAAGCGCCCAATTGTTCCACTAAAACGTCTGCGTTCTTGTTGAAAATTCGAACGTACTGGGCAACTGCATTATTGTTAAACAAAGGCGCCAACATTCTCCTCTGCCTTTTCCATCTTTGCCCTAAAATTTTAGATTAACCCGATTCTTCCTTGTCCTCGCTTCAGCGATTACCCGTGCTGCTTCCTATGCCGTTTCCAAAAATCCCTTTGATCAACCTGTGCAGATCGGACCTCTGCGTGTCATACTCGGCCAAAATTTGCTCGACGTGTTTCGGTTCGGCCAATAAAATCGATAAATTAGGGCCGAGCCACAACTTGATTATAGGACCGTATTTTTCAGTCAGTTTGTTCAGGTTTTTGAATAATTCTTTAAATCGGAAAGAATTAGAAAATTGAAAATGTTATTCGTGCGACACCCTCACCTACGTTATTGGTTCCAAGATCCAACACATTTCCGATAAGGGGTAGTGCAGGAGGCCCAGGTATTTTGCGTATACCCTCGTCATTTCTTGCTCGTTTCTCAATGTACAACATCAAAAGAACTATTAACACGACGAGAGTTAAAGCGAGCAACATTTTCTTTTTGCTACGCACAGTGGTCGAATCGATACTGGTACGATTAGGAAATAATTCGATAATGAAATAAAAGTAGCAGTGGTTTTAGTAAGAGTCCTTCAGGCTCGTATTTGTCCCACATTCGTTATCGTAAGGTCACTAATTTTCTTTAAATTTTAGATCATTTATTCAGTAATTCTGTTCACGTTTCAAATATGTGAAAATTACGAAACACTTCGTTAAATTAATCGACAGCTTAAATTTTATTAGTTAATAAGGAATTTGAAATGTTTACGCTTGACTGAATCGTTTACTTTAACGCGCATTCTTATATTTGCGGTCTGTGGACGGTTGTTTGTTTCTAGAAAAATGTGAACTTTATTCCTGACAACATATGCACTTTTTTTTCTCTTCAAAATATGTTGTTTGTTTATTATTATAAATTGGCTAATTATTACAAACTGGCTAAATTGCATTTTTATAATTGTGTAATTACGAATGAAACACGTCTGGAATGTATTTATAAAATTTAATTGCAACCTACAAACATCTACCAAATAATGTCCTCTGTATTACTTAAAGGACGTAATAAAATATTGAATGACTTGGTAATAAAATGTTGTTGAATAAAATGAGAATGATTGTGATCGCTCGGTATACAATATATTTTTAAAGGAATCAAAATACAAAGTCTTAGATTATTTGTATGTACTTAGTTCATTATCGTGTTGCATTAAGTCATTTCTGTTAAACTGTCTCTTTACTTTAGATAATATATAATTTGTTGTTTTGTGTGCCTACGCGTGCAGTTTATTTTAGATTAACGTAAACTTTAACTTTAAGTTAAATTAAATAAATGATTCTCTGATAAGGACTTCAAGTTTTCCTCAGTTCTAATAATATGTTTGGCCATCGCACTTTATTTAACAAAAAATTACATTTTGCATTACTTTTTTTAGGTATAAAAATGCATTAAAATAAGACTACAACCTCGACAGAAATTTTATGCACTTAAAACTTTTTCAGTAAATTAATGTATAATTAAACTTATCACTTTACTTTATATCTTAGCAGGTCACTTATTTATACATATAAAACAAGACTCAGATGTAAAAAAAAGTTATGAACTATGAACGATTGGTCAGGAACAAAAAAAAATCAGTTGTAAATTATTCAGTTATATTCTAATAACAAAAAAACTTCTTCAGTTTTCAGTTTGTTTTTATCGTAATGCATTTTTTGGACTATTTAAAAATAAATACCCTTTCCATTTGATTTTACTTGCTTCTCTATAATTTTTTTTTTTGTGTTGGTCTCGGCATTATTATTTTTCTATTAAGAAATGTCTTTTTTAGGAAAAGAAAGGGATGTAGTACTTCAAACTCGAGAGGCTATGTACAGGGTGAATGACAATTGTTCCGATAAAAAAAGGCAGGATAAGAAGCGATAACCGAGAGTATGGGAAACATGTTTAAAAAAATCTATACAATAATCTGTAACAAATAGCTGTACATAATAAAGTTTTTATATCCTAATAAACAAAAAGAAAACTAAAAGACTTGTCGGCGTTGAATTTCATGTCTAATAAATCGTTTCCAGATATATTTATAACTAGATAAAGAGATATAGCAGCAACTGTGGGCTAATATGTATGATGAAATCCTCGACTGATTGCAAGTCGGTTTACTTTGTTCAGCATACAAGCGTCTTGACATCAATGTGTATTTTTCTTCGTCTAGAAGCTGAAAATGCATGCATGCGCCGGCTTTTAAAGAAGGAAAACATATAGTTTAAATGTATGTCTAACAGAGATAGAATAAAACGTATTTCTAGATGTTGTCCCAAACGTATGTCCAAATTTATATACAATCCCTTCATCTAGTTATAAATATCTTTGATCGTTTCACATTTTCCAAGGAACCGCAGCAATTTACATTTTTTCGTAATCTGTGACATGCATTCACGTACGCGATTTGATCAAAAATTGTAACAGTAGGGAAATAATTGAATTTGAAAAAATTATGTCTCCGTCAGCGATAGTGAAATCTAGGGAACCTGAGCGTTAATTTTGTCTAACACACACATAATTACATCGCGTAAAAAAAATAACTCGTACTTCCCAGCTGTTAAACATGCAATAAAACGAATTTAAGATGTGTTTCAAGGTCGCATTGTGTGCAAGCGATTAATCAATAAAAAAACTTTATAGGCCCGCTCATATTGCCCTTCCAATCGTAACGATTTACTTGGCCACCAGTGTACATACAGGGTGTTATCGAATTGAGCGGAATAATTTCACTCGGTATCTTGGATCAAGACAATCAAAAATTTATAACGTCTTTCCCGTAACCTGCGACATCGCTTCTCTTAAGCGTTTTTTTTTTGTTGGAACAATTGTCATTCACCCTGTACCTATAATGTTTATTTATATGAAAAAATTACCTTTATGCCTATGTATTAAACTCAGCAACGTTCTCTTCGAAAGAAATGAATATCAACATATTGTAAAGTAAAATGAGGAAGAGGGAACAATGTGCGTGAATAGACTCAATTTAAAAGTTTTAAATATCAATGAACTTTATAATAATAGACATTAAAGTAGTGACATCTTTCGATCGCTTGTTGACCTGATGAAATCCTCGACTGATTGCGGGGAATCCGCTGCAATCAAAACCGATTTGCACAAAAATTTTTATAATAATAATTAATAATCTTTTTACATTTCCGTAGGTAATATAACTATATTTATCATATTTAATATATCATAATATACAGGCTGTTTGCAAAATAAGTGCAGAAATTTTGACCACATTACCGTGAGAGCAGATAGAACACGGAAAAATTAAAGAATCAAATCGTCAGCAGAAAACAAAAGAAGAAACACGAAAGAAATACAACGATACAAATACGAAAAGTAAGAGTAAAGTACCTTTATTTTTCAAGATAAGCGAAAACATTTGGGAAAGTTATTCGGAGTTGTCACGAGATCTCAAATATGAAGTCATGGCCGCTTTCGATGAGAAAAGAAAAATTTCGCTCTTTTGTGTCCGAAAAATTTTTTTTCATCGTAGGTGGCCATGATATTACATTTGAGGCCTCATTGCAATTCTGAAAAACTTTTCTTGCGTTACATTTTCCTATATCCGAAAGAATAAAGGCACTTTACTCTTATGTGTCGATTTCATGTACAGGCTGTTTTTTAACTTCATACAAAAAATGAAACCACTGAAAGTTGCGTCGGCTGCAAGACGTTTGTATGCACAGCGTTACCCAGATGGTTCTTTGCCAAATAGCAGATCCTTTATGTCAGTTGTGCAGCGAGCAAGGGATACGGGAAATGTGTTGTTTGGCGAATTATTCGTGAGGAACAATTATACCCGTTCTATTTTCAAAGAGTACAAGCTCTGATGCCCGCAGATTACCTCCAACGCCTACAATTTTGTCGGACAATCCGAACTTTGTTAATAACATTCTCTTCATCGACGAATTAATGTTTACAAGGGATGGTATGTTTAATATTCACAACATGCATGTGTGGGCAGAAGAAAATCCTCATGCAATGCGGCGCCGCGTCGTAGTTTTCAACAACGCTTTTCGATCAATCTATGGGCAGGTATGTTAAACGGCACTTTAATCAGTATGTTTACGTCTCGCGCAGGGGGGGGGGAACTTGGAACACTTATTGTGAGTGAAGGTCACCGTCCGTTGCGTCTAGCAGTTCTAAACATTTCACAAGGAATTGCCGGATGTCGGTATGAACTTTTTTGATTTTTTTTCCGTTTTAATTTTGGTGCATTCGTAAGAATATCTGTTAACAAGTACGCCATTAATTCTTGAAGAACAACCTGTATTTTGATCTCTTCGGTATATGACGAGAGGTATTCAAATTTTGACAAGTGTATTTTGAGTGTGAGGGGAGAGAGGAAACAATTGTTTTTCTGAGAAATCAACGTTCTGCCGATTACTGCACACGGGCGGCGAAAATAAAACATCCGTAACAAAAATTCAATCTGTAAACTTTACAGATAAATCGGCAATGTAATGTGTAAATTCAACACCCGAAAGGGAAGGGGAAAAACCATTGCTTGATATTTCTAACGAATATAACAAATTAAACGCGAGAACTGTCGCTTTAATACTGTCGCGTTAAAAAAAGGAAATAAAATAATTATGATTATGTGAATTAAAGTTACGAATAATAAGATACGGCAATGTCCTTAATTTAATTTAATTTAATCTAGCTTATTTTAAATTATAAATTATTCTAAGACCTTTAAATTATTTGAATTTAATCTTATCCTTAACGTTAATCACCTATCTTTAAACTTAACGAACTTATTTAATCTAGAATTCTTTTAAACTTTAATTTAACTTTAGATGAACTTAGGGGGAGGGAGTGGCCCGACCGGCCAGCCCTGGCTCGTAGAGTCCACTCGCTTGGCTTTTTTTAGGCGGCTCACTTGGTTTCACACTAATTACTTCACGACTATTACCTGACTAATAATAATGATAATTCATATCTGACTAATTAATTATTAATAATTCATGTCTATCTACCTGCGGGTTGATCTTTTATACATTTCTTAAATCTAAAATCACAATTGGTTCCTTCACTCTGATGGCATTTTCTGTTTCGCACAAATATGGTAACAAAAGTTTTCACACCATAATACTTTTGTAACTTATCATAGCGCTCGAATTACATATTCTGGCAATAGCTTTTTCCATTTTACAAGCCATGACATGACCACCAAGGGCTTCGTAAGTAAAAAGGGGGGATTTAACAAGCTGACTACTACAGATGATTAGAGGTAAAGGTTAAAAGCGAAATGTTAGAACATGAGGTCCAAATGTTATTAAGAAGAGGAGAGACTTCAATTTCGCAGTTTTGTCAGTCGCTGTTTTTAATAAGTCTGTTGTACCAGTAGTACATAACTGTTAGAAATTGTACTGCTGCTAGAACAAACCTTACATAACTATTAATATAACTATATTTCGACCCGTGTTACATACACGTGTTATACATGCTAATATACAATGCTAAGTTTAATTACAATTTTATGAGTTTGTTGTTTTCATGCAACTTACAGCATCTCGTCTTGATAAACTCTGCACGAAGGTTCATCGCAAGCACTTCACACGAATTTTGATATTTCAAATTTAAATACAATATAAAAATAAACAAACTTCTGCATTTATTTGTGTGTCTGGATTCGAAATTACATACAATGAATGAATAATTTACACGTGTGAGCCAAACATTTTAACAGGAACAAGTTGCTCCCTTTGCTTTAAGAATCTGTAGTCTCTCGTTAATTTAGAAATTGCATTTAATTTAGTTCATTATTTTTGTTCATCACGATTTTGGAACTTAATCCTCATTCCACTCTCCGACTTCAAAACGAATTCTGTGGAAAGCTGGAGCTCATGTTCCACGGGGTACAGCTCGAAATTCCGAACAATTTTCGCAATGGCCGACTTCATCTCGAGCATAGCAAAATTTTTCCCTGCAAACAATTGAATTACACCGTGACTTTCACGCTTGCGCCTTTACCTATGCAGTTCCTTGCTCCTGCGCTGAATGGTACGTAAGCAAATGTTGGTATGGTTTCGATGTGTTCCGGAGCGAAACGATCGGGATCAAATCTTTCCGGTTCCGAAAAATACGCGGGGTTTCTGTGCAAATTATAGCAACAAATAGACACGTCAGTGCCTCCAGGAATTTTAACGCCTTCTGCAAATCTTACACATGCCATCCATGGTAGAGAAGTAAAGAATAAGAGTTTACCTATTACTATATCTTCTTTGGTTTTCCTGTCGAAAAAAGGGACCGGCGTGTACAATCTCAGTATTTCTTTCAAAACACAGTCGAGGTATTTCATTTGGGGGATATCATGGAAGGTGATTTCTGCGTTCCTATCTGGTCCTAAAATCGCGTTTGTTTCTTCTAGGATTTTTCGCTGGACGTCGGCGTGTTTCGCCAACTCAAACAGCCCAAAACTTAATGTAGACGCCGTCGTATCATGCCCCTAAAACAAAGCTGCCATCTCTTGGAATTAGAAGGAAATAATAGGGACTCACTGCTATGATGATGGTGTTGACGTGATCTTGGATTTCTGAATCTGAAAAGTTCAACTTCGATAGGATCCCCATTAGGTGTTGTTGCCTGAGGAACTCGTCCTTGCCGGAAGCCAAGTAGTTTTTGATTATTTTGCTCGAAAATTGGTTCATAATTTCAACGCACTTTTCCTGTTTCTTGAACGTATCCGTGAACCTGTACAGAAACTCGTTGCGTTTGAGGAAGGAGAGAATGCGTTCGATTATGATCGAATAGAAGGTCGTGCGCGCTGTCATATATTTCTCATCAGTTTTAGGTTCTTTGAATTCCAGGAACGTTTCTTAAAATACTGCATCGTAACTATACTTTTGAGCCCATGGCTTCTAGGGAATACCTACCGCATACAATGTGAAGGGTGTAGTCGTTTAGTATGGGGAAAATGTCGATGGTTTTTCCAACTTTTAATTGTAGTTCCTGTACTAGCTCCGACCAGTATTTTTCGAATATCTGGACGTATTCTTCGATGATCTTTTGGTGGAAAGCTGGGTTGAGCAGTTTTCGATGCAGCTTCCATACTTCACCTGTACGAATGAGGCATATTAAAAACCTGTTCGTATCGTTAGTGAATTGGTTACCTGAAGACGAACCTAGTCCAGTTCCTATGTAAGGCATCAAAAAATTGTAAAAATCCGACTTATCCAGATGTAAATTCGACGTTAAGAAATGCTCTACGTATTTAACATCCGATACGACCAAGGTCGGCTTCAAGGGATTTATCCAGAGCTTAACGACAGGGCCGTACTGCACGTTCAAACCAGTGAGGGCATCAAACACGTCTGCGAAGTAAAACGTGGAGAAGTCAATAATTTCTTTCCATTGACATAAGCAACTTTACCTTTGGCTGTTTTTTTGTTGTCGAACATGTTTTTTATTATCTGAAGCACGCCCGGTCCCGGAAGCTTAGCGATGTCTTTATATTTCCTGGCAAGGGAATACCAAAACAAGAAAAGTACAACGCCAGTTAGATATACAACGCTGATAATTGCCATGTTGAACGCGAACTAAATAGAGTTCCTGTGTATTTGTTACTTTCACCTTGAGTTCAAGGCTGATAAATATTATTCCATTGATGTATGTATGTATGCTCTCAAAACTGAACGTACTTTCTCATCCTGACGTGTGTAAACAAATTTTTGTACCAACACGAATAGAGATATTATTATTATTATTATTATTTGAAAATTTTTGTGCAAATCAATTTTGTGCAATTTTTGTGCATCGCCAATGCGATGTGAAAGTAATAGACATTTAAGTAGGTCAACAAGCAATCGAAAGATGTCGCTACTTAAATGTCTATTATTATTACTCCTATTATATTTTATTTAGTAGTTTGCTAATTATTACAATATAATAGTACTTACAATACTATTACTGAAATAAAAACTAATTCTAATATAAAAAATATTAGTTTCTTCGCTTTAATTTTATCGGCATTCCGATCGTCCTACTTCAGGGAAAATTCACTTTTTAGTTCCATCTCCGGCGCAGCGTCCGCCACATGTATTTCGTAATTCTGCAGGATTTTCCCAAGAACCAACTTCATTTCTATCATCCCGTATTGTTTTCCTGCAATAGAAGCAAAAATATTTTCCCAGGTACCCATCTAAGGACTTATGAAAACAGCCTCTCGACAAGGATGTAGTAGCAATTAATCATAGTCTCGAGAGCGTGAAAATTAAACAACATTAATTTTACCTATACAATTTCTTGGTCCAAGACTAAACGGAATATACGTGTAAGGTTTTAGATTTCCTCCATTCTCAAAAGAAAACCGTTCAGGTACAAAGTCTTCAGGATCAGGGAAGTAACTTTCATTGCGATGGAGGTTATAAGCGCAAATTGATACGTCCGTCCCTTTCGGTATTCGAAACCCATCTGCAAGAAACCTTTTAACATCAACACTTCCATAACTGCGTTACGAATTACCGATCACCATCTCTTTCCCCGTTCGTCGATCAAAAAACGGCACGGGCGTATATTTTCGCATGCTTTCCTTAAGGACACACTCTAAATATTTCAGTTGCTGCAGCTGAGCGAAACTAAACCCATCGTCTTTGTTACTCCCCAAAACTGAGCGTCTTTCTTCTAGTATTTTATCCTGGACGTCTCGACGCTTTGCCAGTTCGTAGAGCGTGAAGCTCAAAATAGTCGCTAAGGTCTCATGTCCCTTTCAAATTTTAAATGTGCAAAATTCACAATCAGAAAAAAAAACACGTTACTTACCGCAACCAAAAACGTGCTGATATTTTCGGCTAACTTCGAGTCTTCCGGGCTGTAACCTCTGAGCAGGTAGTCTATGAGGTGCATACCATGTGATTCTTCTTTGGTTTATTTAAGGTACGCACCGACGATTTTCTCAGTGAAACCATTCAAGACTTCCATAGAACTGCGGTGCCTTTCATATGACCCAGTAAACCGAAACAGAAAATCGCTTTGCTTTATCAAGGACACCAAGCGCTCCGTTAAGAGTTCAAAGTATCCCTCGCGTGCTTTTAGGTATTCCACGTTAATTTCCAGGTCGAAGGTTTCTTCCAAATTCATGATGGTAGCTGAAATGTGTGAAATTGTTCCACTAAAACGTCTGCGTTCTTGTTGAAAATTCGAACGTACAGGGCAACTGCATTATTGTTAAACAAAGGCGCCAACATTCTCCTCTGCCTTTTCCATCTTTGCCCTAAAATTTTAGATTAACTCGATTCTTCCTTGTCCTCGCTTCAGCGATTACCCGTGCTGCTTCCTATGCCGTTTCCAAAAATCCTTTTGATCAACCTGTGCAGATCGGACCTCTGCGTGTCATACTCGGCCAAAATTTGCTCGACGTATTTCGGTTCGGCCAATAAAATCGATAAATTAGGGCCGAGCCACAACTTGATTATAGGACCGTATTTTTCAGTCAGTTTGTTCAGGTTTTTGAATAATTCTTTAAATCGGAGAGAATTGGAAAATTGAAAATGTTATTCGTGCGACACCCTCACCTACGTTATTGGTTCCAAGATCCAACACATTTCCGATAAGGGGTAGTGCAGGAGGCCCAGGTATTTTGCGTATACCCTCGTCATTTCTTGCTCGTTTCTCAATGTACAACATCAAAAGAACTATTAACACGACGAGAGTTAAAGCGAGCAACATTTTCTTTTTGCTACGTACAGTGGTCGAATCGATACTGGTACGATTAGGAAATAATTCGATAATGAAATAAAAGTATGAGTGGTTTTAGTAAGAGTCGTTCAGGCTCGTGTTTGTCCCACATTCGTTATCGTAAGGTCACTAATTTTCTTTAAATTTTAGATCATTTATTCGGTAATTCTGTTTACGTTTCAAATATGTGAAAATTACGAAGCACTTCGTTAAATTAATCGACAGCTTAAATTTTATTAGTTGATAAGGAATTTGAAATGTTTACGTTTGACTGAATCGTTTACTTTAACTTGTTTTCTCTTCAAAATATATTGTTTGTTATTATTACATCTGGCTAATTTGCATTTTTATAATTGTGTAATTACGAACGAAACAAGTCTGGAATGTATTTATAAAATTTAATTGCAACCTATAAACATCTACCAAATAATGTCCTCTGTATTACTTAAAGGACGTAATAAAATATTGAATGACTTGGTAATAAAATGTTGTTGAATAAAATGAGAATGATTGTGATCGCTTGGTATACAATGTATTTTTAAAGGAATCAAAATACAAAGTCTTAGATTATTTGTATGTACGTAGTTCATTATCGTGTTGCATTAAGTCATTTCTGTTGAACTGTCTCTTTACTTTAGATAATATATAATTTGTTGTTTTGTGTGCCTGCGCGTGCAGTTTATTTTATATTAACGTAAACTTTAACTTTAAGTTAAATTAAATAAATGATTCTCTGATAAGGACTTCAAGTTTTCCTCAGTTCTAATAATATGTTTGGCCATCGCACTTTATTTAACTTTATTTAACAAAAAATTACATTTTGCATTACTTTTTTTAGGTATAAAAATGCATTAAAATAAGACTACAACCTCGACAGAAATTTTATGCACTTAAAACTTTTTCAGTAAATTAATGTATAATTAAACTTATCACTTTACTTTATATCTTAGCAGGTCACTTATTTATACATATAAAACAAGACTCAGATGTAAAAAAAAGTTATGAACTATGAACGATTGGTCATTTCTTCAGGAACAAAAAAAATCAGTTGTAAATTATTCAGTTATATTCTAATAACAAAAAAACTTCTTCAGTTTTCAGTTTGTTTTTATCGTAATGCATTTTTTGGACTATTTAAAAATAAATACCCTTTCCATTTGATTTTACTTGCTTCTCTATAATTTTTTTTGTGTTGGTCTCGGCATTATTATTTTTCTATTAAGAAATGTCTTTTTTAGGAAAAGAAAGGGATGTAGTACTTCAAACTCGAGAGGCTATGTACAGGGTGAATGACAATTGTTCCGATAAAAAAAGGCAGGATAAGAAGCGATAACCGAGAGTATGGGAAACATGTTCAAAAAAATCTATACAATAATCTGTAACAAATAGCTGTACATAATAAAGTTTTTATATCCTAATAAACAAAACGAAAAGACTTGTCGGCGTTGAATTTCATGTCTAATAAATCGTTTCCAGATATATTTATAACTAGATAAAGAGATATAGCAGCAACTGTGGGCTAATATGTACGATGAAATCCTCGGCGCATGCATGCGCCGGCTTTTAAAGAAGGAAAACATATAGTTTAAATGTATGTCTAACAGAGATAGAATAAAACGTATTTCTAGATGTTGTCCCAAACGTATGTCCAAATTTATATACAATCCCTTCATCTAGTTATAAATATCTTTGATCGTTTCACATTTTCCAAGGAACCGCAGCAATTTACATTTTTTCGTAATCTGTGACATGCATTCACGTACGCGATTTGATCAAAAATTGTAACAGTAGGGAAATAATTGAATTTGAAAAAATTATGTCTCCGTCAGCGATAGTGAAATCTAGGGAACCTGAGCGTTAATTTTGTCTAACACACATATAATTACATCGCGTAAAAAAAAATAACTCGTACTTCCCAGCTGTTAAACATGCAATATAACGAATTTAAGATGTGTTTCAAGGTCGCATTGTGTGCAAGCGATTAATCAATAAAAAAACTTTATAGGCCCGCTCATATTGTCCTTCCAATCGTAACGATTTACTTGGCCACCAGTGTACATACAGGGTGTTATCGAATTGAGCGGAATAATTTCACTCGGTAGCTTGGATCAAGACAATCAAAAATTTATAACGTCTTTCCCGTAACCTGCGACATCGCTTCTCTTAAGCGTTTTTTTTTTTTTGTTGGAACAATTGTCATTCACCCTGTACCTATAATGTATATTTATATGAAAAAATTACCTTTATGCCTATGTATTAAACTCAGTAACGTTCTCTTCGAAAGAAATGAATATCAACATATTGTAAAGTAAAATGAGGAAGAGGGAACAATGTGCGTGAATGGACTCAATTTAAAAGTTTTAAATATCAAAGAACTTTATAATAATAGACATTAAAGTAGTGACATCTTTCGATCGCTTGTTGACCTGATGAAATCCTCGACTGATTGCGGGGAATCCGCTGCAATCAAAACCGATTTGCACAAAAATTTTTATAATAATAATTAATAATCTTTTTACATTTCCGTAGGTAATATAACTATATTTATCATATTTAATATATCATAATATACAGGCTGTTTGCAAAATAAGTGCCGAAATTTTGACCACATTACCGTGAGAGCAGATAGAACACGGAAAAATTAAAGAATCAAATCGTCAGCAGAAAACAAAAGAAGAGACACGAAAGAAATACAACGATACAAATACGAAAAGTAAGAGTAAAGTACCTTTATTTTTCAAGATAAGCGAAAACATTTGGGAAAGTTATTCGGAGTTGTCACGAGATCTCAAATATGAAGTCATGGCCGCTTTCGATGAGAAAAGAAAAATTTCGCTCTTTTGTGTCCGAAAAATTTTTTTTCATCGTAGGTGGCCATGATATTACATTTGAGGCCTCATTGCAATTCTGAAAAACTTTTCTGCGTTACATTTTCCTATATCCGAAAGAATAAAGGCACTTTACTCTTATGTGTCGATTTCATGTACAGGCTGTTTTTTAACTTCATACAAAAAATGAAACCACTGAAAGTTGCGTCGGCTGCAAGACGTTTGTATGCACAGCGTTACCCAGATGGTTCTTTGCCAAATAGCAGATCCTTTATGTCAGTTGTGCAGCGAGCAAGGGATACGGGAAATGTGTTGTTTGGCGAATTATTCGTGAGGAACAATTATACCCGTTCTATTTTCAAAGAGTACAAGCTCTGATGCCCGCAGATTACCTCCAACGCCTACAATTTTGTCGGACAATCCGAACTTTGTTAATAACATTCTCTTCATCGACGAATTAATGTTTACAAGGGATGGTATGTTTAATATTCACAACCTGCATGTGTGGGCAGAAGAAAATCCTCATGCAATGCGGCGCCGCGCCGTAGTTTTCAACAACGCTTTTCGATCAATCTATGGGCAGGTATGTTAAACGGCACTTTAATCAGTATGTTTACGTCTCGCGCAGGGGGGGGGGAACTTGGAACACTTATTGTGAGTGAAGGTCACCGTCCGTTGCGTCTAGCAGTTCTAAACATTTCACAAGGAATTGCCGGATGTCGGTATGAACTTTTTTGATTTTTTTTCCGTTTTAATTTTGGTGTATTCGTAAGAATATCTGTTAACAAGTACGCCATTAATTCTTGAAGAACAACCTGTATTTTGATCTCTTCGGTATATGACGAGAGGTATTCAAATTTTGACAAGTGTATTTTGAGTGTGAGGGGAGAGAGGAAACAATTGTTTTTCTGAGAAATCAACGTTCTGCCGATTACTGCACACGGGCGGCGAAAATAAAACATCCGTAACAAAAATTCAATCTGTAAACTTTACAGATAAATCGGCAATGTAATGTGTAAATTCAACACCCGAAAGGGAAGGGGAAAAACCATTGCTTGATATTTCTAACGAATATAACAAATTAAACGCGAGAACTGTCGCTTTAATACTGTCGCGTTAAAAAAAGGAAATAAAATAATTATAGTTATGTGAATTAAAGTTACGAATAATAAGATACGGCAATGTCCTTAATTTAATTTAATGTAATCTAGCTTATTTTAAATTATAAATTATTCTAAGACCTTTAAATTATTTGAATTTAATCTTATCCTTAACGTTAATCACCTATCTTTAAACTTAACGAACTTATTTAATCTAGAATTCTTTTAAACTTTAATTTAACTTTAGATGAACTTAGGGGGAGGGAGTGGCCCGACCGGCCAGCCCTGGCTCGTAGAGTCCACTCGCTTGGCTTTTTTTAGGCGGCTCACTTGGTTTCACACTAATTACTTCACGACTATTACCTGACTAATAATAATGATAATTCATATCTGACTAATTAATTATTAATAATTCATGTCTACCTACCTGCGGGTTGATCTTTTATACATTTCTTAAATCTACGTCACAATTGGTTCCTTCACTCTGATGGCATTTTCTGTTTCGCACAAATATGGTAACAAAAGTTTTCACACCATAATACTTTTGTAACTTATCATAGCGCTCGAATTACATATTCTGGCAATAGCTTTTTCCATTTTACAAGACATGACATGACCACCAAGGGCTTCGTAAGTAAAAAGGGGGGATTTAACAAGCTGATACTACAGATGATTAGAGGTAAAGGTTAAGAGCGAAATGTTAGAACATGAGGTCCAAATGTTATTAAGAAGAGGAGAGACTTCAATTTCGCAGTTTTGTCAGTCGCTGTTTTTAATAAGTCTGTTGTACCAGTAGTACATAACTGTTAGAAATTGTACTGCTGCTAGAACAAACCTTACATAACTATTAATATAACTATATTTCGACCCGTGTTACATACACGTGCTATACATGCTAATATACAATGCTAAGTTTAATTACAATTTTATGAGTTTGTTGTTTTCATGCAACTTACAGCATCTCGTCTTGATAAACTCTGCACGAAGGTTCATCGCAAGCACTTCACACGAATTTTGATATTTCAAATTTAAATACAATATAAAAATAAACAAGCATTTATTTGTGTGTCTGGATTCGAAATTACATACAATGAATGAATAATTTACACGTGTGAGCCAAACATTTTAACAGGAACAAGTTGCTCCCTTTGCTTTAAGAATTTGTAGTCTCTCGTTAATTTAGAAATTGCATTTAATTTAGTTCGTTATTTTTGTTCATCACGATTTTGGAACTTAATCCTCATTCCACTCTCCGACTTCAAAACGAATTCTGTGGAAAGCTGGAGCTCATGTTCCACGGGGTACAGCTCGAAATTCCGAACAATTTTCGCAATGGCCGACTTCATCTCGAGCATAGCAAAATTTTTCCCTGCAAACAATTGAATTATACCGTGACTTTTACGCTTGCGCCTTTACCTATGCAGTTCCTTGCTCCTGCGCTGAATGGTACGTAAGCAAATGTTGGTATGGTTTCGATGTGTTCCGGAGCGAAACGATCGGGATCAAATCTTTCCGGTTCCGAGAAATACGCGGGGTTTCTGTGCAAATTATAGCAACAAATAGACACGTCAGTGCCTCCAGGAATTTTAACGCCTTCTGCAAATGTTACACATGCCATCCATGGTAAAGAAGTAAAGAATAAGAATTTACCTATTACTATATCTTCTTTGGTTTTCCTGTCGAAAAAAGGTACCGGCGTGTACAATCTCAGTATTTCTTTCAAAACACACTCGACGTATTTCATTTGGGGGATATCATGGAAGGTGATTTCTGCGTTCCTATCTGGTCCTAAAATCGCGTTTGTTTCTTCTAGGATTTTTCGCTGGACGTCGGCGTGTTTCGCCAACTCAAACAGCGCAAAACTTAATGTAGACGCCGTCGTATCATGCCCCTAAAACAAAGCTGCCATCTCTTGGAATTAGAAGGAAATAATAGGGACTCACTGCTATGATGATGGTGTTGACGTGATCTTGGATTTCTGAATCTGAAAAGTTCAACTTAGATAGGATCCCCATTAGGTGTTGTTGCCTGAGGAACTCGTCCTTGCCGGAAGCCAAGTAGTTTTTGATTATTTTGCTCGAAAATTGGTTCATAATTTCAACGCACTTTTCCTGTTTCTTGAACGTATCCGTGAACCTGTACAGAAACTCGTTGCGTTTGAGGAAGGAGAGAATGCGTTCGATTATGATCGAATAGAAGGTCGTGCGCGCTGTCATATATGTCTCATCAGTTTTAGGTTCTTTGAATTCCAGGAACGTTTCTTAAAATACTGCATCGTAAGTATACTTTTGAGCCCATGGCTTCTAGGGAATACCTACCGCATACAATGTGAAGGGTGTAGTCGTTTAGTATGGGGAAAATGTCGATGGTTTTTCCAACTTTTAATTGTAGTTCCTGTACTAGCCCCGACCAGTATTTTTCGAATATCTGGACGTATTCTTCGATGATCTTTTGGTGGAAAGCTGGGTTGAGCAGTTTTCGATGCAGCTTCCATACTTCACCTGAACGTATGAGGCGTATTAAAAATCTGTTCGTATCGTTGGTGAACTGGTTACCTGAAGACGAAGCTAGTCCAATTCCTATGTAAGGCATCAAAAAATTGTAAAAATCCGACTTATCCAGATGTAAATTCGACGTTAAGAAATGCTCCACGTATTTAACGTCCGATACGACCAAGGTCGGCTTCAAGGGATTTATCCAGAGCTTAACGACAGGGCCGTACTGCGTGTTCAAACCAGTGAGGGCATCAAACACGTCTGCGAAGTAAAACGTGGAGACGTAAATAATTTCTTTCGTTTGACATAAGCAACTTTACCTTTGGCTGTTTTTTTGTTGTCGAACATGTTTTTTATTATCTGAAGCACGCCCGGTCCCGGAAGCTTAGCGATGTCTTTATATTTCCTGGCAAGGGAATACCAAAACAAGAAAAGTACAACGCCAATTAAAAATACAACGCTGATAATTGCCATGTTGGACGCGAACTAAATAGAGTTGCTGCGTATTTGTCGCTTTCACCTTGAGTTCAAGGCTGATAAATATTATTCCATTGATGCTCTCAAAACTGAACGTACTTTCTCATCCTGACGTGTGTAAACAAATTTTTGTACCAACGCGAATAAAGATATTATTATTATTATTATTATTATTACTATACTTTATTTAGTAGTTTGCTAATTATTACAATATAATAGTACTTACAATACTATTACTGAAATTAAATCTAATTCTAATATAAAAAATATTAGTTTCTTCGCTTTAATTTTATCGGCATTCCGATCGTCGACTTCAGGGAAAATTCACTTTTTAGTTCCATCTCCGGCGCAGCGTCCGCCACATGTATTTCGTAATTCTGCAGGATTTTCCCAAGAACCAACTTCATTTCTATCATCGCGTATTGTTTTCCTGCAATAGAAGCAAAAATATTTTCCCAGGTACCCATCTAAGGACTTATCAAAACAGCCTCTCGACAAGGATGTAGTAGCAATTAATCATAGTCTCGAGAGCGTGAAAATTAAACAACATTAATTTTACCTATACAATTTCTTGGTCCAAGACTAAACGGAATATACGTGTGAGGCTTTAGATTTCCCCCATTCTCAAAAGAAAACCGTTCAGGCACAAAGTCTTCAGGATCAGGGAAGTAACGTTCATTGCGATGGAGGTTATAAGCGCAAATTGATACGTCCGTCCCTTTCGGTATTCGAAACCCATCTGTAAGAAACCTTTTAACATCAACACTTCCATAACTGCGTTACGAATTACCGATCACCATCTCTTCCCCCGTTCGTCGGTCAAAAAACGGCACGGGCGTATATTTTCGCATGCTTTCCTTAAGGACACACTCTAAATATTTCAGTTGCTGCAGTTGAGCGAAACTAAACTCATCGTCTTTGTTACTCCCCAAAACTGAGCGTCTTTCTTCTAGTATTTTATCCTGGACGTCTCGACGCTTTGCCAGTTCGTAGAGCGTGAAGCTCAAAATAGTCGCTATGGTCTCATGTCCCTTTCAAATTTTAAATGTGCAAAATTCACAATTAAAAAAAAAAACACGTTACTTACCGCAACCAAAAACGTGGTGACATTTTCGGCTAACTTCGAGTCTTCCGGGCTGTAACCTCTGAGCAGGTAGTCTATGAGGTGCATACCATGTGATTCTTCTTTGGTTTGTTTAAGGTAAGCACCGACGATTTTCTCAGTGAAACCATTCAAGACTTTCATAGAACTGCGGTGCCTTTCATATGACCCAGTAAACCGAAACATAAAGTCGCTTTGCTTTATCAAGGACACCAAGCGCTCCGTTAAGAGTCCAAAGTATCCCTCGCGTGCTTTTAGGTATTCCACGTTAATTTCCAGGTCGAAGGTTTCTTCCAAATTCATGATGGTAGCTGAAATGTGACTCGATTACTCGAGCTTACGTGGTGGATTACTTAAGACTTACCACAAATAACTTCCAGGGTGTGCAGGCTTAAAATGGGGAAGATATCGACGCTAGTTTCGTCTACTCGTTTTGACAGGGCGTTCATTAACTTGTGGTCGAGTTTTACTGTCGCGGCTACGTAATCTTGGATCGTTTTCCCGCGAAAGCCAGGGTTTGCTATTTTCCTCTGCGTCTTCCAGTCACGAGCTAAAAACGAAGGCTTTCAGCATACGCTTAGTTTTTTTTTAAGTGAACAACCCACCTTCAGCAGTAGCAATGCTTTTTCCGAGGAGTGGATGGAAGAAGTTGTAGAACTGGGATTTGTCGAGGTGCACGTTCGATGATAGCAACTGCTTGACGAATTTTGGCTCGCTCACTATTAGCATTGGCTTCAATGGATTTATCCACAGTTTAACTACAGATCCGTACGTCTTGTTCAAGTTTATCAAATTTTTAAAAGCATCTGCAAATCAAAATGCTCGTAGACTAACTTTTCTAAGAATGTTGTTTTTCCAAAAAGAAGGGTTGTAAATTACGAAAATTAATTAATACGTACCTTGAGGTGTTAACTTCGTATTAAACGTTGTCGAAAATATAAAAAAGTAAGACGGACCCGGCACTTTCATCAAATCCCTGCATTTCCAGAAGTTGAAGAACAATATGCTGACTGCAATTGCAGATAAAATTAGCAAATACGCGAAGATCATGTTTCCTCTTCGGCGTTGCTTAGAATCACTGAAAATCGCCAATCGAATCCAAGCAGACATTAAAAGATCATTTACGTTGTTGATTTCTACTGACTCACAATCAGTTTGTCTAAGTTGCATTTAACAAGGGATTAAATTTGTTTGTGTGTTTGCAGACAAATAAATTTTGCTGTGCAAATTGGCCCTTCACTCTCAAATTAAAGGCTGGTTTGAAATACTTACAAAAATTATCGAATTGCAAATACTAGCAAACAAAATATTACCTTATTAATTAATTTCGTAAAACTTCGGGGAATTGTTGTAACCCTTTGATTTTTTAGATGTAGAAATATTTTGCAAAAATGCCTGTAGATTGAAATCGATTACAAAAATAACTTTCTGTTCTTTGTACAGCTTAACAAACATTCTCTTTTCGAATTCAATAAAACCAAGAAGCATCGCATACCTATCTTTATTTTAAATATTATTTTAAATATTAAAATATTATATTTCATTGAAGATAATTTCTTTTGTTGGTATTGTTGAATAACAAAGGCCTCTTGTTTTATAGAAAAAAATAATATTCATGAAAAGAGAGTAACGAAACGATACAATATACAGTGAAACCTATTTTAGACACATACAGATTGTGAAATACACGTAAGTAAAACGAAATTTATTTCAACTTCAGCTTTCACAACTCTATCCTCTCGCGATCAATCTAACAGGTGTTCCAGTTGAAGACTTCAAGCTGAATTCGCTGAGCAACCTCATTTTGGTCGGCGTTTCCGCTGGAAGCTCTTCATAGTGCCGCAGTATCTTCGTAAGTAGGGACTTCTTCTCCAAACTGTTTGCCTGAAAATTCAAGAGACTTCACAAACGAAACTGATTGGCTTTTAAAGAAGGCACCTTTACAACACCAGTGACCAGAAAACATTCCATTGGTCATATGCCACGCCCTGTCAACATTAACACCACAACATCAAACAACCAGATTCAATCTGTAAAGACCACCAACAGCAGCAGTAGCAGCAATAAAAACACAACAGAGTCTGTAATGGAGAACGAAATGTCAGCAGAAAGGAAGAAAATAGGGCTTCGTTCAAACCGGAAGCCCTGATGAAGATATACCTTCTATATCCACATTTGCAGATTTCACTGGAAGGCTTCGGGCTTTGGTACTTTTAGCTTCCGATATCTTCCAATGAAATTGGCCAACGTCTAAGGAGAAGAAGTCTAGAAGCAGCAGACCTAAAGATGCCCCGTGCTGTCGAGAATAAGATATCGCAGGAGACAAAAGATCAACGCAGTGCCAATTAAAAAATATTTAATTACAAAAGGAGTTTATGCCTAAATTCTGCCCAAACATTAAAAATTGAAGTAATAAATGAAATCAAATTTTTTGTTCCGTTAACCTGACCGGCAGTCCATTCTTGGATTTCAGGACAAATTCACTTGTAAACCTGATCTTGTGTTCGGGATAAAACGGGTGCAGTTCAAAGTTTCGCACTACTTTCGACAATGCTGATTTCAACTGCAGCATCGAGAAGTTCTTACCTAAAACAATTGACTTTTCTAACCCCACGTTTTCTGACGGGGTACAATTTTTACTGACGCAATTCGTCGGCCCCGAACTAAAAGAGATGTAAGTGTATGGTTGTATGTCGCCCGAATTCTCCGGCATAAATCGTTCGGGATCAAACTTGTAAGGATTTGGGAAGTACTCTTCGTCGTGGTGCAAGTAATAGGCACATATGGATATATCAGTTCCTTTAGTTATCCGAACACCTCTGTAATTACCATTGCATAATCTTTAAAGCCTAACCAGTTTTGCAAACTCACCAATGACTATGTCAGTTTCTGCCTTGCGATCAAAAAATGGCAACGTGGTGTAACAACGCAGAATTTCTTTGATAACGCACTCCAGGTACTTCATTTGCTGCATGTCCTGGAAAGTAATGGCCACGTCTTTGTCGATTTCTAATATTGAAGTTGTTTCGTCGAGTATCTTCTTCTGTATATCGGGGTGTTTAGCAGCTTGGTGCGGTGGCAAATTGTAAAAGCGCATTCGTCTCATAAAATTTTTTAAAAATGTTGCCTATAAATGAAGGGTATGGGGAAAAACAGAAAAAGTCACAATTTGTGAGAAACTAACAAAATAGGAAGATAAACCTCTTTTATTCTGACTTGAATTAATTATTTTACACTTCGATTTCACTAAGTTGCTAATCAATGAAATGCAATTACATATTTCCAAATAAAAAAGTGACACTCCTTGTTTTTTCCCATAGTATTTAAATAATCTCAAAAGAAAACAATTCTTAAATTGGTAGACCCTTTCCCCAACGATTTTTTTTAAACTGAAATATTTCGAAAAAGTCTAGCCGGCCTACTTTTTACTAACAGAGGAGTTGACCCTTTTATTAGCATTTAATACACCAACAAATTAAGCCTAGGAGTGCTGAACACACTTCGAAAATCTCAAGCAACTTTTTCTCTCGATATTAACCTAATGGGCATTCCAATCGTAGATTTCAAAGAAAATTTGCTGAAGAGCTTCATTTCTTCCTGCGTTTCCGACGGAAGCACCTCGTAGTGACGAAGAATTTTCGTCAGAAGCGATTTCATTTCCAAAATAGCGAACTGCTTACCTAGAATGCCACGTATCAAACAAGGCGAGGCCTTTTGGCTTAGACAGAACTTACCTATGCAATTTCTCGGTCCTAAACAAAACGGAAGATAAGCGTACGGCTTAATGTTGTCTTCATTTTCCGGCAGAAAACGATCGGGGTCGAACACTTCAGGATTGGGGTAGTTTGCCTCATCCAGATGGACGTTATAAACATTTATTGCTACTTCCACACCTTCTGGAATGCGAACACCATCTGCAAACAGAAATAAACCTAATCGTGGCTTGAATGTATGAAAACAGTTCCTTACGAATTTCCATGGGTTCGGTAGTTCTCCTCTCAAACATCGGAGCTGGAGGGTATTTTCTCAGGCTTTCTTTAATAACACAATCCAGGTACTTCAAGTTTTGTAGATCGGCAAATTTAACTTGAACCTCTTTGTTTTCGCCCAAAACCAAGTCGCTTTCCTCCACGATTTTCCTCTGTACCTCCGGGTGTTTTGCCAATTCGAATAGGGTGAAACTTAATGCTGCAGCTGAAGTTTCGTATCCCTGTGATTATTAATAATTCAATTTGGCCACTCTTTGTAAGTGAATTACTTACAGCAGCTATGAATGCACCAAAATGATCCAGCATTTCTTTAGACCCCAGCTCGTAGTTCGCCAGAATGCAGTCCACGACATGTTTATCTTCTTCAGACTTTGCGTGTTCTCCCTGTTTCCTATAAGCGTCGATTACTTTATTTGAAAAATCATTCAAGATTTTCGCGTGGCGTTCTCTTTCCGCGTAAGCTCTCGTATAGCGGAACAGGAAATTAGATTGTGCCAAAATCGATAGTAAACGCAACACCACTATTTTGGTGAATTCTTCTCTTGCTTCACAGTACTGAGATAAATCCTTGTTTGCATAACAGGACTTCACTTGCATGAGGGTAGCTGGAAAAAAAGTCGTGTTATAATAAGAGACACTGAAAAATATACATACAATTTTTTTTACCACAGGCAATGCGTAGGACACACGCAGTCAGTGATGGAAGGATGTCAAATGAAAGTCCGCCTTCATACTTCGATATTTCCCTAATGAGTTCATCTCCGTACTTTTCGAAACTTTCGACGTATTCCTCCAAGTTTTTACTGCAAAATGCAGGGTTGAAGATTTTCCTTTGATTTTTCCATAGTGCAGCTGCAAAATACCTTCAATTGAAGCGAACATCAGAAAAACGGCAGCTTATATAAAAGGCTGATAACCCTGATGATGAAAAGCTATCAACATCAAATTATAAAAACTCGAGAAGTCGTAATAGTCAGACGACAATATCTAAAGAATCCAAAGCAATAAAGATTAAAGATTTTTAAACTAATTCATACTACCTGGTGCTGTAGGAAGACCTTCATCAGCGAAGGACTCCAAATATCTATAAAATTTGGTCTTCTCCAAATGTGCACTTGAAGATAACAGGTTTTCGATGTACTTGAGATCTGTTACGATAAGCTTCGGCCAGAAGGGGTTAACCCATAGTTTAACGACAGGTCCGTACACCTTGTTTAAACTGGTCATGAACTCAAAAACCTCTGCGGATTTACAACATGCAACCAATACAAAAGCAAATACCTTACAAATTACCTTGTAGCGTCGGTTTGGGGACAAGTATGCTTAAAACAGACAGGAAAGCTGTTGGACCTGGCAGGCTTCGTAGATCTTTGTATTTTATTAGGTGCACGTAACATAATGACAAAAATATACCGAAAATTATGCTCAAGATTAAGTAAAGCACAATCATATCTGCGTTGCGAAGGAATTTGTGATCTGGCTCTCCCACTGCTCTGGGCAAAAATAATTTTTACCGTCCTTATATAATTATAGATAATTATTTTAAAATATTACAATTCATTGAGATTAATTTCTTTTGTTGGTATTGTTGAAATAACAAAGGCCTTTTGTTTTATAAAAAAAATTAATATTCATGAAGAGAGAGTAAGAAAACGATATAATATACAGTGACACACACAGATTGTGAAACGCACGTAAGTAAAACGAAATTTATTTCAACTTCAGCTTTCACAACTCTATCCTCTCGCGATCAATCTAACAGGTGTTCCAATTGAAGACTTCAAACTGAATTCGCTGAGCAACCTCATCTTGGTCGGCGTTTCCGCCGGAAGTACTTCATAGTGCCGCAATATCTTCGTAAGTAGAGACTTCATCTCCAAAATTCCGAACTGTTTGCCTGAAAATTCAAGAGACTTCACAAGCGAAACTGATTGGCTTTTAGAGAATTTTACCAATACAATTCTTTGGCCCCAAACTAAACGCAAGAAACGTGAATGGCTTAACTTTGTGTTCATTTTCTGGTAGAAAACGGTCGGGGTCGAACAGGTGAGGATTGGGGTAATTGTTCTCATCCATATGCACGTTGTAAGCGCAAATCATAATCTCAGTGCCTTTTGGTATATGAACACCATCTAAAATGAAAAACTTTTAATTCCGAAAATCACATCCCCGACTGAACACGTAGGTACCTATTTCCATGTCTTCCGTAGTTCTCCTCTCGAAGGCGGGCACGGTGGTGTATATTCTTAAGCATTCTTTAATAACACAGTCGACGTACTTCAAGTTTTGTAGATCGGAAAATTTCGCGATGACATTCTTGTTTTCGCCCAAAACCGAGTTGCTTTCCTCCACAATTTTCCTCTGCACCTCCGGGTGTTTGGCCAATTCGTATAGAGCGAAGCTTAATGCAACTGATATTGTTTCGTGTCCCTGCATTGAATCGAGACTTCAAATTTAAATGGCAAAAGAGTTTGTGAGAGAGCTCCAACACCAAGCAAAATTTTCACATGATTCAAAACGATGATAAAAATTGTTTGGCTTACAGCTACTACGAACGTGTTTATATGATGAATCATTTGCTTGGATCCCAAGTCGCACTTCTCGAAAATCAGGTCTATAGCGTGCTTGTCCTCGCCAGCTCTTGATTTCTTCATCTGACGTTTGTAATCTTCGATTATTATTTCAGATAGACCGTTAAGTATTTTCACGGAACGTTCGCGCTTCCAGTAGGTCCTTGTAAGCTTGAACAGGAAGTCGTATTGCGTCAGCAGTGATAAGGAGCGATCCACTAGAATCCTGTAGAAAATCTCCTTGGCTCCTCGTCAGAAGCCAAGAAGCACCACCCATCAATGGATGGATTTCTAGATCTGATAAAATTATTACCTGGAAGTGAAATGAGGCCCAAACCAGCAAAGGAATCAAAATAATCGTAGAACTTGGTCCTATCCAAATGCACATGCGATGACAGAAGCTGCTCTATACACTTGAGATTCGTCACAACCAACTTTGGTGTGAAAGGATTCACCCAAATTTTGACCATCGGTCCATACACCCTATTCAAACTGATCAACTGTTCAAAGGCTTCTGCAAAACAAGGAATTTGAAGGTTCAACGTTCCAGGTATGTAACTTCAACGGAACTATCTTACCCTCTGCATTCGGCGTTGGCTTAAACAAGGTCTTAAAATATGAAAGCGGAGATGGCCCCGGCAATTTTCGTATATCCTTGTAAAGTATTAGATTTAAGTAGCAGAGTAGAGTGAATACGCCCAGGAAGATGCTTAGAATCAAGTAGAAGGCGAACATGGTTATTTTGCGACGTGTAATAATCTGAGTTTCTCGCGAATAGAGACCTTGTTTTTATTTTGTCTGCAAAACTAGTTTCAAATGGTGAATTATGCAGATATCCACTTATAGATAACTATCTGACTGAGATACTTACATTTGTTTTCGTTCAGAGTTTAAAGCAGGAGAGAGATGCATGGTTCGCGAGTGTCATGACCTGTGACCTTAGATGCAATCTGTGAGTAATCATAAACATTTCATTTTTTTTAATGTGGCAGATACTTGACAAGATATTTAATGCGGCGTTCATTTGAGATATTTGATGGAATATCTGAAAACTGTACACAATGTAAATTTGTCTGCAAAAGTTTTTATGAGTTAAATTAAATTATCATATCATATATCATTAAATACTTCACCAACAAATCGTCAAACAATTCATCAAACAAGTTATCAAAGATCTAAACACGCTTGGGGTCTGCTTGGTGATTCACTTTAATTTATTTATCGTAATCAAACTAACTTGAACAATTGTCTGAATTACTCAAACTCATATGGTATTTCTTGTCTCTATGCGATTATTACAGACGATGCTTTGCGTGATATTTGCAAGTACATAAAAGTAGTTTCAAAACAAATTTCTCGCCGGCTTTGTGCGCAAATGGCTTCGGTTCAAGATAGTGTTTATCTTCCCGCTGTTTTTTGTTTACATGCTTTTATACTTAATATGTTTTGAATGCGCGTCCTTCATTCCGCATGAAAGGATCGATTAGTTTCCCTTTTAGCAGGGCTGAGCAACTTAAAGCTTCCACTTTGTTATTGTGCTGTACAGAACGATTCAAATGTAACCAGCTCTACTTTGAGAAACCTAACTATATCCTTATAAGAATTTGCAGTGTTATGCACCACTCTTCTTCAGTCATCAACTAATTATTCCATTTGGAGTCTTCTATGTTCGTGTTCAATCTGGTCACGTCTCCAATTGTATTTTGTTTTTGATTTAAATAAAGTCTCGAAACTTCCTCTTACCTTTTCCTTAACTATTATCGACCAACAACAATTTTTAGTATTGTTTTCCTTTTGTCATTGATGATGTTGCTTAGACTATCCAGTTTTGAATCAATTGCGAACGCGCCTACTCAATACCAAGGTCAACATAACTCCCTCCCATATTCTTTCACTTTTGCCTTATAACACAAGGTCACTGGTGTTCATCTTTACAACACCAGTGACCAGGAAGCATCTCGTTGGTCACACGCCACACCCTTCCAACCTTAACAACACAACCTCTAATAACCACATTCAATCTGCAAAGACCACCAACAGCAGCAGCCATGAAAACGCAGCAGAGTCTGTAATGGAGAACGAAACGTCAGTAGAAAGGAAGAAAATATGGCGTAGTTCAAATCGGAAGCCCTGGTGAAGATCTGTATCCACATTTGCAGACTTCATTGGAAGGCTTAGGGCTTTCATACTTTTAGCTTTCGAAGCCTTCCAGTGAAGTTGGCCAACTTCTAAAGAGAAGAAGCCTACAGAAATTCCAGGAATTTACATATTTTCAACAAAAAGGCAGCAGCAAACCTGAAGATGCCCCGTGCTGTCGAGAATAAAATATCGCAGGAGACAAAACATCAACGCAGTGCCAATTCAAAAATATTTAATTACAAAAGGAGTTTATTATAAATTCTTCCCGAACATTAAAAATTGAAGTAATAAATGAAATCAAATTTTTCGTTCCGTTAACCTGACCGGCACTCCATTCTTGGATTTCAGGACGAATTCACTTGTAAGCCTGATCTTGTGTTCGGGATAAATCGGGTGCAGTTCAAAGTTTCGCACTATTTTCGACAATGCCGATTTCAACTGCAGCATCGAGAAGTTCTTACCTAAAACAATTTACTTTTCTAACCCCACGTTTTCTGACGGGGCACAATTTTTACCGATGCAGTTCCTCGGCCCCGAGCTAAAAGGGATGTAAGTGTATGGTTGTATGTCGCCCGCATTCTCCGGCATAAATCGTTCGGGATCAAACTTGTAAGGATTTGGGAAGTACTTTTCGTCGTGGTGCAAGTGATAGGCACATATGGATATGTCAGTTCCTTTCGGTATCCGAACGCCCTCTGTAATTACCATTGCGTAATCCTTAAGACCTAACCAGTTTTGCAAACTCACCAATGACTATGTCGGTCTCTGCTTTGCGATCAAAAAATGGCAACGTGGTGTAACAACGCAGGATTTCTTTGATGACGCATTCCAGGTACTTCATTTGCTGCATATCCTGGAAAGTAATTACCACGTCTTTGTCGGTTCCTAATATTGAAATTGTTTCGTCAAGTATCTTCTTCTGTATATCGGGATGTTTAGCAATTTCGTATATACCGAAGGCCATGGCTGACGCTGGTGTGTCATGACCCTGAAAGTTGCTTTCCAAATCTGCACCAGTAGTTTTGGCTAAAGACTTACCGCCACGACAAACATGTTTACTTGGTCAACGATTTCGTCGTCGGTGTAGGCGTTACTATCGAGCAAGACGTCTATGACAACCTGTTTTCTACCTCTACCTGTCACACCATCAAATTCCCCCGCTAGTTTCTTGCCCTTCTCCTCCTTGCGTTTCATCAAGATGCTCTTCGCGTAAGCCCGTAACGTTCTGGCGTATTTTTCTTGGTATGCGTACGGCTTGGTGAAACGGAAAAGCCAGTCCTTCTGCCTGAGGTACGAGTACATCCGACCCATGAATATGTGGAGGAAGCCGTTTCGGGCCTCGAGGTATTCCATGTCGGCCTTGTGCAGGAAATCCGTTTTTGTCCTCATTATACTATCTGAAAGAAACGTGCGCTTAGATTTATCGGTTTTCTTTTGGTGAACTAACCATTTATGAGATCCAGCGCGAAGAGGTCCACCAGGGAAACTATGTCCACCGATGGTTTATCGACTTGCTTCCTGAGCATGTCGATGAAGATTTGACCGTGGTATTCGAAGACGGGGATGAAGTTTTCTAGGATCTTCGTGTTGAAAGCGAGGTTCAGTAGTTTACGGTCTTTCTTCCAAACTTCGGCTGGAATTATTTTGATTGTAATAATTTCGTCATCAAAATTATCGAAAGTGAGTAAATATCAACTACCAAGCACATAGTTTTTATCAAAAAAGAAAAGAATTCAATTTTGTTTTCGAGGCAATCTAATCTTTTCTCAGAAGTTCTGAAGAATTTAGTAGAAGTAGTGAAGACATGAGTGAAAACCAAGAGTGAAAGTCATTTAGATTGGAACAAATCTTTATTTTCATGTAAGTTGGGTTAAAAAAAAATCGAAAATGAGAGGGAGGTGATTTTTTAGTACCAGTACTCGATTTCTTTGTTCATCAACAGAAAGAAGCTACTGATCTCAAGATGCATGTGCACATATTTTTAATCTGAAGTTGTTTGTCTCTTTTTTAAATCTTACATTAGAATGCACTTACTAGTTCAGTTAAATTTATGTATTTTGTCTTGCTTCATGAAATTTTGGATGCTTTTAAACTCTTAATTAAGTTTAAACAGTTCGAAACACGCTGTATAGTAAAATGCTACCGTTTCTATATTTACTGTACCAAGAATTTTGTTTAATGTCCAATGTCCAATATTAACGTAAGTTTCAAGTTGGTTTATTGATTATGAGCGAAATCCTTTAGACAAAAAAACTGATTGAATATGAATATAGTGATATCATGCGATAAGGTAAATAAATTAAATATCCTTCACCTGTGACTTTTTAATTCAAGTTGCATGCATTTTTTGTTAACTGTCACGGAACTTGTTACTTGCCGAATTTTTTATGCCCCTATTAATATTTATTTCCTTTTTTCATTTAATAATTAAAAATGAGATGTAATTAAGGATAAACATCATCACGATCTTACGTAAGCATCAATACAAGATTTAAAAAAATATATATGTAAACAAAATGTATTCGAGGAAAATATATACATAGCCCCTACTTAGTGAATGAGTAATGACTCATTACTAGAGACGAAATTTCATGATTTCGTGTAATCATCGATGCAAAACTTGTAAACAAATAATGTATCTCGTTTCTACATAGTCGCAAGTGATTGATTAATAATGAGCACACTTATTTATACAACCTTATCCTTAATTACGTTCCGTCTGTATTAATGATACTACCCTCCTGTTATCAAAATATGTATTTCATGTCGGATTAAAGAAATAATTTCTAAAGTTAAAAGAAAATAAGTTCAAGATTAAGAACCTCTTTTCGATTTTTCTTTACCAAAGGGTAGAGTAGGCGAGTAGAGTTCTTTAGTTTTATTTGTTCGTAAATAAAATAAATACGTAAAATGTTGCGTCCTGACCGCCTGTTGTATAGGCCACCCAAAGAACCTGTTTATCGGATTCGGGTTGCTTACAACGAGGAAAGAATAACAGGAGGGAAGGTACGGCAGTGAGATAATGCAAATTACACTTGACGAAGTTACCACTTTGCGGTAGATCAGTTTCTGCAATTTGGCTACTTGTTGACATCCGTAGTAACAAAATACTTGCGAGATTTTGTATTTGTATCTAAGCGTAGTGCGAATCTATGTGTTTATTTAGCAACTGTGATTAGTAGTATACCGAAACGATACATTGATGTGTTATTATAGACTTCAGATAAAAAGTGAATGACTTTTAGGTTAGTTTTGGAATTTTTGATGTTCAATGGCGCAGCAAGCGTAATGTAAGCAAGTACTTTTAGTCATAGAACTCCAATGTATAGAATGCTATTGACATTTGTCATTTGTAGTAAGTGTTTTATAAACAATGATGAACTGTTTGTGAACGTTCCAGAATTTTGCAAAACGCTTGTGTGCACCTATGACATACAACGGCCATATTTAGTGACCAGTTTGGACAAGAAACCAAAGTCAGAATGATTCCCTCCTTTTGTTCTTCACTTATTGGTTTCATACGTAAATTATACTGTACAGGAGGTCATGTATGAAGAGCGAAAAAAAAATTGAAAATTGTACTTGTACTCATACATAGTTCGCCCTTTCATCTTAATTATCTTGTAAACGTAAGCTAAAAAAATTTGCGAACCCTGACCCACAATATTTTTTAATGAAAGGAATTAAATTATTTGGCAGTTTTCAGAAACATAAGATGCCAATATTATTTGATGATTTCTTCTAATTGTGTATAATATTATTTTATCAACAAACCCCTATACACGGTGTCTTTTAAACGCATGGATTAATCGTAACTTTTTTCCAAAAACTTTGAAGCAGAATATTGGCTTAACGAAGTACTTTTGGATATAGATAAATTGGCTTAAATCGTCTTAATTGAGCTCAGGAAACTGAAAAAAAAATTGGTGCTTTCTCCATTTTTAGTTTCCAGAAAAATGAACTCGATTTTAAAACTTGTTTATGATTAGTCCTGTGAACAAAGCCCTTACCTTTCTCTACAACCAACGCGTTTCCGAGAAAAGGATGGAAATTCCTATATACATCGGACTTATCCAGATGCGTATTAGTGGACAATAAAACCTCAACGTATTTGGGATGAGCTACAATCAGCATAGGCTTAAAAGGATTCGCCCAAAGTTTTATGACCGGCCCGTATACCTTATTCAGGTTGATCATCTTCTCGAAGATGTCTTAAACAATACACAACGTCATTATTTTATCATATATAAAATATCTTTGTGTGTAATTACCATCAATGTCGCCTTTCAAGTCGAATATATGTCCAAAAATGGGATGTGCTGGTGGTCCTGGTAACTTCCTGATATCCTCATACTTCTTGTACTTCGAGTAAAAATATAAGGCCAACGAAGTTGCACATAAACACAAGGCAAGAAGTGTTAGCATTTTATTATTGCGCGTGCCACAGAAAAAAGCGAAGAACTAGTCCAATATTTGCAAACAGTAGTATAACAAGTTTCTCCTTTACGTTGTGTAGTGGGGACGTATTAGCTTGTAGAAGGATCCGGAAGATGAACAGCGCACTAAAAATTATTAAAAACAATCAATAACATGCCCGAAGATATTTATTTTATTTACTGTCTGACGTGCATGTTATTAGGACGAGGTGATCTAATGCGCTATGAAATGTAGTAAATAAAATTTTTTAGTCCTTGAACTGTAAATTATTTTATTAACATTCCCATGAGGACATGTTAATGAATACAAATTCAAAGTTTAATTTCAATTATTACCAATTTGATTGCGAATCGTTGCCTTCATTTTTCAAGGACGTCGTTTTCGCAAAGCTTTATCTCTGTGGCATAACAAATGAGAAAGTTGTCTACGTGACCGATGTGTTGTTTCTTTTTGAATCAAACACAAATTGTGCAATTTTTTTCTGAATTACGAAAAAATTCTTTTTGAGAGGCGGTCATCATTGGAAGCACATTTCCATAAAAGTAACTCAAAATTTACGTATTACTGCATGCGGAAAATTCCTTCGATGATGTTTAACGAGCTGTAAATCTAAAAATAAACAATTTCATGCTATTTAACATTCTATTTTACATACATAACATACTGCGAGGATGAGCTGCATTTTTTTCCGCTCGTGACCTCCAGTTCCAGTTCCAGACGTCATTAATCAATATTTTTGTCAGTTTATCAAAATTGAAATAAAATATTAAAGACGCCGACTCAATGAATTGCAAAAAAACTATCGGAGCAATAAAATTGGCCAATATTTTCTTCAGATAATAAAAGTTTGTTTAAAACAATTATCTGTCCCCAAGTGATATTACTCCTATTAAGTTTGCGACACGTATCAAACTGATAGGCGATTGGAACTAACCAAAGAACAAAGGTCTTTTTATAATTCAGTTTAATCTTCCCCTATTAATTAGCTGATCACAGATTTGAAGAACTCACAATCAAGAGTAGCTGTTTCGAGTCAATAGGTGTCTATCTGCATGGAACAATATCAGAATAAAACAAATTTGAAATTAAGTCATCGATTAATATTATAATTGTAAAGAAATTCAAAACGTTCAGATTTTCATTGGCACTTGCGAACCCATCACAATTAATTAAGCCAAAATAATTTAATCATCACAATTTAAGCCAATAAACCCAATTATGTGCTATATCCTTAGCGGTTCTTTTGTTTTAGGACCACCGGCTTAATAAACTCAAAGCTCAAAGGGACTCCAAACATGTGTCGTATTAATAACGTGAGCAGGACTTTATGAAACCGCCACATACTTCCAGCTTCCCTTTATGACCGAGCCCGGTGTTATTTGTCGTTCTTTTTCCATTATATTTATTGCACCAGAGCGAACCGCATTCTATTTACATAGTTCACTCGTTCGTGCGGAGCTTCTGGCGTTCTGGCCAAAAAAAAATTAATAAACTTCTCGTCAAATAAAAACTTTTCCATTTAGTTACTGTCCATGTTTCATGAATTTTTTTATTGGACCAGAGAAGCTTCCGGTTATGTATTCAGTATTTTCAGAATGAGGATGAGGTTTGAAGTTCTTACCAATTACATAATTAATTAGTAGTCCAGTATCTGAATGTCAACCTCACCCCAATCATTTGAGGCGGCCTATTTTTTGTCTTTAGTCATTTAGTCTTTATCTGCCAAGATTTTAAGCTCAAATCAACTAAGCAAAGACCAAATCGTAATTTTGATTATTTTAGCTGCATGCATCACTCTGTTTAGTTCCATCTGCCATTGCACATTTACATGGATCATAATTTTCGCCTCACCATGTATATTGATGTAACACAAACACGACATTTTAATTTAATTCACTTTATTGTCTATATTTTTTTCAAGTTGCATATATTTTCTAAAAAGCGTCTTTTTTTTAATTGCTGGTACTACTTCGCCATACTACAAAATGCAATTGAAGTAAGTACTAAGTAGCCGAGGATTATTTATGCCTCGCCTAGTCTCTAAGCTTCAATTTTATGGGTAATCCGTTCACCGATTTCAGGACCGCATCGCTGGCTAACAAAGGTTTATGTTCCGGAATAACCGGAAACAACTCGAAGTGGCGCACGACGTTCGCAACGGTCGTCTTCAAATTTACCATCGCGTACTTCTTGCCTACAAAAGAAATCGATTTTATTACGCCATGTCATTTCAACATTGAAGATGTTTATGGCTCGTTAAATGAAACGCGCTTTGATTTTTAAATTGTCCAAGGCGAGCAAAAAATAAATAAAATACCGATGCAATTCCGTGGGCCGGCGCTAAATGGAATGTACGCAAAGGGGTGCCTATTGGAGACGTTTTCCGGCAGGAAACGGTCGGGGTCGAATCTTTCCGGGTCCGGAAACAGTTTTTCGTTTCGATGTTGCGCGTAAGGATTGAACGAAATCGTCGTCCCTTTCGGTATTCTCATGCTGCCTGAAAGCAATTTCAACAATTTTAAAACAACCACATGCCAAAAAATCTACTTAGTATTAAGTCAACCCTCAATTCTCTTTCAAAGAGTGGTAGTGGAGGATATAATCGCATGGCCTCTTTCACAACTCTATCTAAATAACACATATCTCGCAGATGCTTCACTGTTATATCTGCGCTTCTATCTTTGCCTACCACCTCCTCTAGTTCATCCACGATGCTCTTTTGAACTTGGGGGTGCTTGGCTATTTCAAACAGGCAGAAGCTAATCGCCGTTGAAAGTGTGTCTTGCCCCTATTTAAAACAGCTGTTTTAGATTTGCCTCAACCATAAAAAAAAACGTTGTTTACCGCAAGCAGGATTGTATTAACGTGTTGGGCTATTTCCTCATCAGTGAGCTCGTTGTCTAAGAGCAAGTCCAGAAAGACTTTCCTCCCCTCTTTCCTTCCACAGTCGTCTGAAATGATTTTCTCGATTTCTTGGGCCTTCTTCCTCTGTTCTATGATGTTCTTCGTGTACGATTTAAGCACGATTGCGCTTTCGACCATCCTCTGGTAATCCGAGGTGAAGTGGAAAAAGAAATCGTACCGCTTGAAGACTGAGAAAAACCTCTTGACGGCCACATCTAAAAATTCATTCATGGCCTGGAGGAATTTGTAGTCGGAGTCTTTTTGGGCGGAAATCTCCGATTTCAACGACGACTCTAAAATTTCGTCAATCGCATAACACTGGCGGATGGCGCAGTTGATTTCATCGGTTCTTACCACAAATGGCATCCAACGAGTAAAGAGCTACAAGCGAATGAACCTCCACGTCAACATCAACTCGCTCCTTCAATTTTTCTATGAGTATTTTACCAACTCGGTTGAACGTCTCGGAAAACTGCTCGATGTTCCGGAAGTGAAACGCAGGCGTTAACATCTTACGTTGTTTCTTCCACAGCTCTCCTAAAATTACTTGCATCAACGCTGAAAAGTCACATGGGGTTTACTTACCCGTACTGAAGGGTAATCCCTGTCCGAGCCACGACCGGAACAAACTGTAACCGGCCGATTTGGTGATGTGAACATTCGAGGTGAGGAAATACTCCACGTGCCTTACGTCCGTGATGAATAGGTGGAGGCGAAATGGTCCGAACCAAATGGGCACTAGGGGGCCGTAATCTCGGATAATTCGTTGCGAACTTCGAAAGGATTCTGCAAGGCGTAATTCTGAATTTAACATCCATTGACCTGTCTAAATACTTCACAGAGAGAAAGCACATAAAAAATGTTTGCAAAACTACTGAAGATGTAGCAGAAATTTTCGTTACTTCTGGTTTTTAGATGCTTTTGGATTTTAAGAGGAAAAAGACTTGTCAAAAGTAAAAAAAAGAGGAGAAGGAGAAAACTTAATTGGGGTTGTGAGGTTGGCGACGTAGCCAGGATTTGATGAACTTTTTTTTCAAGAAGCTTCTGTTAGCAAAAAGCCAGAGCTGCAAGGATGAGATAGTTTTGATACTTAGAATCAACTGGATCAAAAAAAATTGAGGAAGAGGTAAAAAAACATTGGCGTGAAGAATTTACAAAGAAAGGTATACAATCTTGAAAAGGAAGTCACTGACATCGCCATTGATACACAGAAAATATTCTGTTTTCTTAAATACTATTTCTAAAATTTTAATTAGTCTTTTATTTAAAAAAAAATATTGGATTCCAAATTCCACTCACCTACTGCGTTATTTCCGAATTCCAGGACATTTCCAAAAAGAAATCTAGTAGGCGGCCTGGGCAGTTTTTCTAGGTCCCTGTACTTGCGTTTGTTTTCGAAATAAAAATGGACCAACATGGCAGTCACCAACAATCCAACCGGAACGACCACCAGCCACATTTCGAAGCAAGGCCTCTCGCTGCAGACCAAGATCAACAAATGCGGAAATTTTTTGTACGCGTGAAATGTAAGTGAAGCAGACAATGCCTAATTATGCAAGGCATCTAAATATGTTTGAATACACAAATTAGGTGATTTCTTTCAAGATACGTCTGGATCTAGGAAAGGGCAAGGAGCAAGGAATTTTGCCATAAGTAAATAAAAATGAGGCGATGTCATCTGGAATTCTGATAATGAAAGAAGCAAAGCAAAATAACATATTTTCTTTGTTAAAAAGAAGTCAAGAAGTTTAATAACAGTATACAAAAAAAATCTACTACATATTCATGCCTACTCCCTAAGCTGCAACCTTATCATCAAACCATTTACCGACTTCAACACAGCATCATTGGCTAAAATTGGTTTGTGCTCTGGAACGACCGGATGTATTTCGAAATTCCTCACCATGTTAGCTACCATGGTCTTGCAATTTATCATCGCGTATTTTTGACCTACGTACAAGAAAATGTGAGCTCACAGTCAAAGACGGGCGAAAGCAAATGTACCAATGCAATTCCTCGGCCCTGCACTGAACGGTATGTAGGCAAAGGGATTCCTCATCGAGATGTTTTCAGGCAAGAATCGATCGGGATCAAACTTCTCCGGATCGGGGAACAAATGCTCGTGACGATGTTGCGCGTACGGATGAAACGAAATGGTCGTGCCCTTCGGTATCTTCATGCCATCTACGAAACCACTTTATCAAAAGCAAAAGGCTTCATACTCGTTCCTACCTAGCTCGACGTCTTCGGTCATCTCCCGCTCGTAAAGAGGAACCGGCGGATACAATCGAATGACTTCCTTCATGACCCGATCTAAATAATTCATTTCTTGCAACTCCTTCAGAGTTATTTCCGTGCTCTTATCTTTCCCCATTATATCCCAGACCTCCTCCAAGACGCACTTCTGCACCTCGGGATTTTTGGCAAGCTCGAATAGGCAAAAGCTGATCGCCGTCGAAACCGTATCGTGCCCCTAAATTAAAAAAAAAATCCAGTGAGTAGCAGCCCCTTTTCCAAGAAAGGAAACAAGATTTACGCCAAATAAGAACGTGTCTACTTCCTCGCGTATTTCCTCATCTGTAAGCTGGTTGCTGTCCAGGAGGATATCCAGGAAGACCTTCTTCCTGTTCTTCCTACCGAACTCATCGACGGTTTCCATGACGTGCGCTCTCTCTTCCTTCCTCTGTTTTATCACCCGCCTGGTGAACCCCTTCAGAATCGCGATGTACCGCTCGAGGTCTTCGTGCTCCCTCGTGAACTTGAAGAAGAAGGGGTAGCGCTTGAGGATGGAAAAGAACCGTATCATGTAGATTACCAGGAAGCCATTCGCGGCGTCTATGTAGGTGGTGTCGGAGTTTTTGAGAGCGCCTGCGTCTATCCTCATCGATGAATCTAGGAGGAGAAGACGCGTTTAAATTCAAAACTCAAGTTTCCTTGTGGACAGAGAAGTACCGCAAATTGCATCCATGGCGTACAGCGCCATGAACGGATAAATGTCGACGTCCTTTCCGACGCGCCCTTTCAGTTTTTCCATGAGCAGGCCACCGGAGATGTGGAAGGTATCGAAGAATTGCTCGAGTATTTTCAAGTGAAAGGCGGGGGTCAGAATCTTCCTGTGTTTTCGCCATGTGTCCCCTGCAAAGTAAAACGTGATGCGTCCCAATTCGCAAATGGACGAGCGTAATACGTGCCTGTGCTGTTTATGAGGCCGTAACCCAACCAGGGTTGGTACAAGTCGTAGCCCTCGGATTTTTTCAAGAGGGTGTTGGAACTGAGAAAGAATTCAACCTGTTTTGGGTCCGTGACGAATAGGTTCAGGCGGAAAGGTCCTTGCCAAATCCGTACGAGCGGGCCGTATTTTTTTATTATCTTCTGCGAATTTTGGAAGGAATCTGAAATGAAAAATACTTTACATAAACCAGGGAAGCCCCTTCATACTTTTAATTTTAATTGGCACAACTAAAAATGTACAGGGTGCTTCTGAAACTTAGGAAAAATGTTTTAAGGGGAAGCAAGTTTCGTTTAGGTATAAGTTTGAGTTTTCCAAATATGTATGTTAGTTAAATATAATATTATTCGCAATTTTCTTATTGAGGAGTTATAGTGCAGATATTAATTTTTATTTTTTGTTTCAGGTAAGTGGCAATTAATTAGCAGCCCTGATACAAGATGATAGATAGGGTACGTCTAACAAACCTAATTAATTCCTGTCTATAATCTCTTGGAAATTTACTCGGGAATACGCAATTTGCACTTGCACATTTATCTTTCGCTTTTAAGTGCCCCCGACGCATCTTATCTGCACCTATTTTTAACAACTCCTCTAATTACTTATTCGCATTAATTATAAAATGCACCACGCATGCGCCGCGCGCCAATTTTCAAATCAAAACCAAAATTTCACTCACCTATTGTATTGGTGCCGAATTCTTGAGTGTTGCCGAAAAATAACGTGGTGGGGGGGCCAGGTAGTTTATCCAGATCTCTGTACTTGCGTTTTTCGCTCACGAACAAATAAACGAGCAGATTCACCGCCAATATCGCAATCAGAGCGATCAACCACATTTTCGCCGCGCTATTAAAAATTCTGCGTCTTTCAACTACGACTATCGCGTTTGTTGTGTACGATCATAGATAAGTGGTCCTTGCACACTGCCTTACAATTGGCCTAAATCGAATGCAACGCTCAAACCAATTGAAAACAATAGCTAAGACGTCGAAAGACCGTCAGCTTGTGACGGAATTGTTGATTTGATTTGGGCGTACAATCCCAAGTCTTTTTTTAAGCTTGTCGTTCACCTTTGCACGATGCCATTATGATTATCGTTTATTGTTGAGAAGAAAAGTGCATCTGAGCTGATAAGACATGCGATGAGTTTTAGATCAGTTAAGATGGAATGCACTGTTTTATGTAATCACATGGCCTTGACGTTTAGATTTTTTCAAAGAAAATTGAAGCAAATGGTTGGATTTCAAAAAACTGATATCATGAGAGGGTCAGAGAAAATTCTTTCGTTGCCTTGAAAGTTATTCTTGGATTTTTATAAATCAATATCATACGTTTTATTGAATCTCGAGGCATCTCAAATTTCGAACAAACAACAAATTAATGGCCTCAATTCATTATCTAAATAACACACATGGAATCTAAAAGGCCAGTGACCGTTGAATATGCCAGTAAATATGAACGTTTCGTTTACAATTTTGAAATCAGAAAGACCCAAGCTTTATTTAAAAATCGCAAGAGTTTGAAAATGAAATTCGATTTCACGTCCATGAACAAAAGTTCCCCTTTTACCTTGGAATCAGTAATCTACAGTAAAGTCATTTGGGTTGATTTTAAAGTAACTTTCACTATTTTATCGCTCCGTGTTAATGACTATTGATTACATACTTAAATGATGCTTTTGTTTGGCCCAAGTTTAACATTTACAAGTAATTATAAGTTTCACAATACAGAAAATTTTTGCAGGAAATCACATTTATCAAACTAAAGTAATAGATTCGAAGAGCTCCAACGAAGTCTAGGACGCAATTAATTAGGTCAATTAAGATGATACATCGTGCCATACGCTTCCAGTTCCTACTTCTCAATTAATAATTAATTCTGCCCAAGTAATACTCGTGATGGAACTGCATAGCAGTTTCTTATAATTAAAATCGTTAGATTAATGATCGTTAATTACGGAATTTTCTCTGCGAAATTCTTGAAATTAAGTTCAATGTTCTGTCTGTTTCCATTCCGGAGTATCGTCGTTGCAAAAGAAGATAAACCGTGAGACCTGCAGTATTAATCTTGAACTGTACGCGCCGCCTTAGATAAATTAAATTTATTATTAGATATGGTTCTGAAGTTATCATCGTCCAGTGTGGAAATAGCATGACGTAATTGTTTAAATAATTACGTTATGTAGATTGGTAAATCGATAATGAGATGACAGGTCACTGTTTTTATTTATTTAAAATACGTGTGGTTAATTGAAGTATCCAAAAAGAAATCGTAAAGCATTTTATTGAATTTTATTAGTAAATTATCGAAGCTTTTTGCTGGGAAATATCAGGAAAACTTATACCGACGCATCGCCAATGTTTAGGGAGAGCTTTTTTTCCCCTGTCCAGACTCGACTTTTCATTAAAACTGTACTCCTCGTGTACATCTTCCTGATATCTGAGTTGATATCTTCATATGTGAAATATCCTTTTCGTATTTAGTTGTTGCATCTTGTTGGGCGTTCTTAAATTTATTTATTAATAAATCTAAAGTGGCGCCATCTCGCGGTGATTAACATAGGTGCCAACCGACTGAGCGTACATTTTGGATGATAGTTGCGAGAAAATTTCCGCAGACGGCTCTGAATTTCAGTAAATCATTAAAATGGTTTAAATAAAATAGTTAAGCTAGTGTAAAACACTATTTATTCATAAAATATACAAAAACAAACATGTATTACCAAGTTAGTGATTATAATTAAAAAAAAGTTGTTATTAAACGAATCTCGTTTATACAAATAGTAGTGTCCGTTTTTACCTTTTCTATACATAAGCAAATTTCAATTTAAAAAAATTAATGTTATAGTTCCACTATAAACAATGCTACTCAACAATGCTACAAATTTTTTATTAGTGAATTTGAAACTTCTCTAGCAGCGTATTTTCCAATGTCGGTACAGATTATTTGCTGTGGAGATTTGAATATCGATATTCTAAAAACAGATGAACCCGATTCAGTTTGCCTTTTTGATCTCTTAGACACAGTAGGTGTTAAGCAAATAATTAATGAACCCACTCGTATTACTGAAACTTCAATGTCCCTCATTGACTTAATCATTTGTACCGATGATGTGGTTGTCTCAAAATGTGGTATTATTAATTGTTATCTTTCTGATCACGATGTAGTATTCTGCACAGTAGCCTGTGAAAATCCATCGCCTACTCAATATCGGACTTTCAGGTCGTTTTCTAATATCAACTACGATTTATTTTTTACTGACCTACAACGCATTCCTTTTCATTATATTTTTCACATGGATTCCGTAGAAGATAAATTGTTATTTTTTAATTCGCAAATTTTGAATTTGTTTGACAAACACGCCCCATTGATTACCAAGCGCTTTACTAAACGTTATATGCCATGGCTGACACCTAATCTTCGGTTGCTTATGTCTCTTCGAGACAAAGCAAAATCAATATTTCGGAAATCTAAACTTCAACATCATTGGAACTACTACAAATCCTTGCGTAATTTGACTAACTCTACTTTCCAAAGAGAGAAAAAAGCATATTTCCAATATATTGAACGAAATAAAAATTCGAGGTCCTTATGGAAACATCTAGATCACCTTAATTTGCGTAAGAAAAGTACAGTCAATATCCCTTCTCACTTGTCAAACGTAAATGATATAAATGACTTTTTCATAAAATCTGTTCCCTTCTTTTCTGGTCAGCACACCTTAAGTCAATACGAACCTCCATATCTAAACAACAATAATTTTGAGTTTCGCTTTGTCGAGCCTACTCACATCATTAATATTCTAAAGTCGATTAAATCCTCCTCCATGGGAGATGATGGCATTTATATTACCATGTTAAACCTGTGTTGTCCCTACATTGTTCCTTTCATTACGCATATAATCAATGCCTGTATTTCTCTCAATAAATTTCCAAACATATGGAAGCATGCTCTTGTAACACCCATACCTAAGATTGCCCAACCTTCTCAGTACAAGCATTTGCGCCCGATCAGTATCTTGCCTGCTTTATCCAAAATCTTTGAAAAAGTAATTCAACATCAACTTTTAACTTTTATTAATGACAATAACATTTTACCACCAGTTCAGTCTGGTTTTCGAAAGAATTTCAGTTGTACTACTGCTCTGTTGAACGTGCTAGATGACATTATTACTGCAACAGATGATGGTAAAATTACGGCTTTGGTCCTATTGGATTACACTAAAGCGTTTGACACGATCAGTAGTGAAGTATTATGTTCAATTTTGAAGTTTATAGGTTTAAGCACCAATGCTGTTGTACTGCTAAGATCGTTCTTAACTGATAGGTCTCAGAGTGTGGTACTGGGTGAGAATTCTTCGCGATGTTTACCAGTGGTGAGAGGTGTTCCACAGGGCTCTATTCTTGGTCCGCTGCTGTTCTCCATTTATACTAGTGACATAGTTAAGCATCTTCAGTTTTGTAATGTACACTTGTTCGCAGACGATACGCAACTTTACAAATCTTTCAAACCTTCTGAATGGGCAACTGCAGCGGAGCAGATTGTGTCTGATCTGGAATATATCTCTCAAGCATCTACTGATCATTTACTGAAACTGAATCCTGATAAGTCGGCTCTCCTACTGTTTGGCAATAAATCCGCTTGCCTAACCATTCAACCCCTCTTTAATATTACTGTTAATAATATTCATATTCCCCATGTGCAATCCGCTAAAAGTCTTGGATTAATTCTTGACAACACCTTGCGTTTTAGAGGTCAAATTTCTAATTATATTCGACTTGCTTATATGAACCTTAAAAAACTCTACCCGCATAGACGCGTACTATCTATTAATTTAAAAAAGCAGTTATGTGAAGTCTTTGTGCTCGCTCACTTTTCTTATTGTGCTCAAATTTATCATTCTGCAATAGATCTCTTCACTTCCAATAGAATTCAAATGATTCAAAATTCATGTTTGCGATACATCTATGGCTTAAGAAAGTATGATCACATTAGTCACAAATTGAAAGACGCTAAATGGTTGAACATGTATAACCGGAGAAAATTGCAATGTCTTGTGCTTTATCAGAAAGTCATGTTGCTTAAAACACCACCTTATTTATATAATAAGATAAAGTTTCGATGTGATGTCCACAACATTACTACCAGGTTTAGAGGCCTAATTTCACCTGCTTTGCATAAATCTACTTTTTTCGAACGTTCGTTTCGTTATCAAATTTGTAAATTGTATAACGCATTAAGTGATTCTGTAAAATCTCTAAACCTGGCAAGATTTAAAAAGGCGATTCATAATAAACTATTTTTGGAGCAATGTTGATGTGAGCGGTAGTTACTAATAGTTACTAATCGGTATGAATATATATTTATTTTTTCTATTTTTTTTGATTTTTTTTCTCTGTTAATTGTTTTGTTGCGTAATGATTTTCCTCATCGCAGAATGTTTTTATACTATAGGCAATTATTCTTTTTATTATTTCATTTACTTCACTAGGGTTAGTTTGAAAAGCAGATGTAGGTCTTCCTATTATCTGAAGCTCGCCCTGTGATTCAGCTATGCCTGCTTGTGCTTATGCGTATGGTCTTTATTTATTTATTCCTATTTTAGATTTCTCTATTGTAGGTAGGGTTATAGTTTTCTTTTGTATTTGTGAGTATTGTAGCATAGTTGAATAAAGTCATTATTATATTATATATTATATACTAGACAAGAGAGAAAGGCAAACACAAAGTGGACAGAAAAATTACGCTTTGTTTTCCTTTTTCGGTGTAAAACAAAACAAAAAATAAAAGACTGCTCCTAATTTACACAATTTGTAAAAGTTTCATGAACACCACCCTGTATTTTATTAATAAAAACAGTAAAGAGCGAACTTTTCATTTTATGATTATATAGGGTGTTTCCGGAAAGTTACTTTAATAGTTAAATTTTTGTTTCGTTAATTTTTTAAATAATATAAAGGATGCCGTACACATTATAGCAATCAAAAAGAACAGATTTTGTCAAAAATATTCTAGCTAAGTATAAAGTAAAAATAAAGATCGATGAAAAATTGCTTGGTAGCTTTCTGAATCGATTCACACTAATCGAATCAATTCGATTCTTTCGATGGGTCGCTTGCAGATTCGAATCGATTCTAAACATCTCTAGTGATCACAGAAGCAGAATCGTTTATTAATTCCGATTATGGTAACGGGCTTACTCACTGATTGAATCAGAGGGAAGGGAAACAAGAACGGACAGTCAATGCATTCATTTTAATCAAGCGCAGGCGCGCCATCTTACGACAACCCTCCAGAAATGACCTGGTTTTAGTCTCTGCTTAAAAATACATGGCACGTTCCTCTATTAGCTCTAAATATATTTTCTTTTTTAGTTATACAGAGTCTCCCATATAGAGTGGCCTATTAAAAGTTCTCGGGGAAGGGAATATACAAACGTTCTGAAAATTAGTACACTGCCCTAAAGAAAAGCGATCTTTCAGATTAATGGTTTAAATAAAATAGTTAAGCTAGTGTAAAACACTATTTATTCATAAAATATACAAAAACAAACATGTATTACCAAGTTAGTGATTATAATTTAAAAAAAGTTGTTATTAAATGAATCTCGTTTGTACAAATAGTAGTGTCCGTTTTTACCTTTTCTATACATATCGGTAGAATTTATTTGAATTCGGCACATCGGTAGGTTGCGTTCAAGATCGGTAGAGTTGGCAGCACTGGGTGCGTTTAATGCTCTTTTTAAACCGAATTTAAAATAAGGTAAGTTGCAGTGTTTTCAAATTAAGAGCGTTGCAACCTACTGAACGTTTTCAACGTTATTTATAAACAAATTCAGAAAAGTGCCCTCTCGTGGTAATTATCGTATACTTAACGTTAAAAAAAAAAACAAGTCGCAATACCTACTTAAACTGGAAGTACATACATGCATTTAGTTGCATCCTACTGGACGTTTTTAAAGATATTTATGAACAAATTCAAGATAGCGCCATCTAGTGGTTGGTAATTAATGTACTCGTATGCTTAATATAAAAATATAAATGTGGATGAGTGAGCGAAACAATGTTTTATTTCATATTTTTGCTTCTGCTTCTTTTGGCTTGATAAAATATACTATGTTTCATTACTTGATGTTAATTTTAAGAAGTACATACGTAATCAGTCTAGGGTTGTTCAAAAATGTGGAATTTTTAAATTTTTAAATACATGATTTGGTACATCCATTCATTTTAATTTCTTTTTAAATGTTTCTCGTACGTTTATTTATAAAGTAAAAGTATTTCTTTCTCCACTACTTCTCCTACTCCAAAAGACAATACGTAAAAATCCCTACAACTTTTGTATTCAAAGTTTTTCTCTAACTCCTAAAATAAAGCCCCCATATGGGGTGGAAAATACATATATAAATTTAAAAAAAAACTGTACAGTGACATGTCATGGGCATTCTGTTTGTCAAATTGATTTAAAACTATTATCAATCCGAGTTCTCTTATTTCTGTGAATTGAATCTACTTTTGGACCTTCCCTCGTATTCGCTCCCTTCAACTACCTTTATAATTTTTTAATTAAAAGTAAAGAACAAGGAAAAATGAATAATCGACCAAAAAAAATAAATAAATAAATAACCACAGACGGAAAAAAATCTAAAGAGCGAGTTTTTCATTTCGTGATTATAGAGGCTGTCTGCGGAAAGTTGCTACGATAGTAAATTTTTTTGTTTAAATGCTTACAAGTTTAATTAATCAAAAAAGCTTTACTCGTACCTCCTCAATTTTAATATTTGAAAATTAAAACTCTAGACAGTCATTTGTTTCTGTTTCTTTTTTGAAGTATCGAGCGGAGAGGTTCTTGTTGAATTTTTCTAATGTAACCAATTTATCGGGTATTTCATTAATAAAAACAGTCAAGAGTTTCCCTTCTCAATTTTAATACGTGTTTAAAAAAAAAATTAAAGAATGAAAATCTCTAGATAGTCATTTGTTTTGTTTTTTTGAAGTATCGACCGGTGAAGTTCTTTTGCTACCGAATAATCACTTCAATTAGTTTATCATATGGGCGAAAAGGGTATGCCACTTATGAAAATTTTCCACCAAAACACCTCGGTAATTCATTCACACACACACAATAAGCAGACCAGCACAACTAGGCGAAAAGTAACGCCGTGCAACAAAACGAAACGGCTGACGCGGGGTAATCTCAATTGAGGTCAGCGCCGACCAATAGCAATAGTTAATTTTCTCACGTGCCCAAATTATAAAGGAGTCGACGGACGGGTCGATTCTGACGATCAATAATTTCGAGCTTGTGAAGTCAGAGTTGCCACAATGAACTCTAAATTGACCGAAATTCTCAAATGTTACCCTCTTATTTCACACGATATTTTGAGAAACGCAACAGCCCTTTTTATTAACATATTTTTGTGTCCATCACATCAAGATGCAATTTCCCAATTGTTCAGCTCACTCATCCACATTTATATTTTTATATTAAGCATACGAGTACATTAATTACCAACCACTAGATGGCGCTATCTTGAATTTGTTCAAAAATATCTTTAAAAACGTCCAGTAGGATGCATCTAAATGCATGTATGTACTTCCAGTTTAAGTAGGTATTGCGACTTGTTTTTTTTTTAACGTTAAGTATACGATAATTACCACGAGAGGGCGCTTTTCTGAATCTGTTTATGAATAACGTTGAAAACGTCCAGTAGGTTGCAACGCTCTTAATTTGAAAACACTGCAACTTACCTTATTTTAAATTCGGTTTAAGAAGAGCATTAAACGCATCCAGTGCTGCCAACTCTACCGATTTTGAACGCAACCTACCGATGTGCCGAATTCAAATAAATTCTACCGATATGTATAGAAAAGGTAAAAACGGACACTACTATTTGTACAAACGAAAATCGTGTAATAACAACTTTTTTTAAATTATAATCACTAACTTGGTAATACATGTTTGTTTTTGTATATTTTATGAATAAATAGTGTTTTACACTAGCTTAAGTATTTTATTTAAACCATTTTAATGATTTACTGAAATTCAGAGACGTCTGCCGAAATTTTCTCGCAACTATCATCCAAAATGTACGCTCAGTCGGTTGGCACCTACGTTAATCACCGCGAGATGGCGCCACTTTAGATTTATTAATAAATAAATTTAAGAACGCCCAACAGGATGCAACAACTAAATACGAAAAGGATATTTCACATATGAAGATATCAAATCGTACAGGAAGATGTACACGAGGATTACAGTTTTAATGAAAAGTCGAGCCTGGACAGGGGAAAAAAGCTCTCCCTAAACAGTGGCGATGCGTCGGTATAAGTTTTCCTGATATTTCCCAGCAAGAGGCTTCGATAATTCACACACACGGTAAGCGCACAAGCACAACTAGGCGAAAAGTAACGCCGTGCAACAAAACGAAACGGTTGACGCGAGGCAATCGCAAATGAAGTCAGCGCCGACCGATAGCAATCGTTAATTTTTCTACATGCCCATATAAGGAGTGTTACTTTAATAGATAAATTTTTGTTTCGTTAATTTTTTAAATAATATAAAGGATGCCGTATACATTATAGCAATCAAAAAGAACAGATTTTGTCAAAAATATTCTAGCTAAGTATAAAGTAAAAATAAAGATCGATGAAAAATTGCTTGGTAGCTTTCTGAATCGATTCACACTAATCGAATCAATTCGATTCTTTCGACGGATCGCTTGCAGATTCGAATCGATTCTGAACATCTCTAGTGATCACAGAAGCAAAATCGTTTATTAATTCCGATTATGGTAACGGGCTTACTCACTGACTGAATCAGAGGGAAGGAAAACAAGAACGGACAGTCAATGCATTCATTTTAATCAAGCGCAGGCGCGCCATCTTACGACAACCCTCCAGAAATAACCTGGTTTTAGTCTCTGCTTAAAAATACATGGCATGTTCCTCTATTAGCTCTAAATGTATTTTCTTTTTTAGTTATACAGAGTCTCCCATATAGAGTGGCCTATTAAAAGTTTTCGGGGAAGGGAATATACAAACATTCTGAAAATTAGTACACTGCCCCAACGGAAAGCGATCTTTCAGATCAAAATATTTTCACTTTTATATCACTTCAGGTTATACCGGAAGTCGCCGTTAACTTTCTTATTTTAAATGGAATGCTATACATTTTATTACAAATTCTGACTCTACACATTATTCTAAATAAGAAATCTTAAGGCTTCCCTATACCTAAATGTAACCGATTTTGAGATATCTTCAAATTTATTTAAAAAATTGTTTTGATGACCTTTCATTCAAGACAATGTATTTACGCCAATTTCAAATTTAAAGATTGAAGTGACATGTCGTTTAAAAGTATAATGTTCAGACTTTCAAATCATATCCTAATTATTCATGAAAAATTCATAGGGTGGTCACAATATGGTGTCGAAGATCATTATGTTTAACTGCCCAAAACTCAATTTTCGTAAACGGAACACCCTGTATATTTTTACATCATGAGATGCAGAATCAAATTCTACATCGATTGATATTAGCATTCCCTATACCTATTTCTTTTAGTTTCCTTGTTATCAATAATTGTTTATTATAACGGCATATTTTGTTAGAATTATCGAAAATTTTCGCAGTAAGTGTCGACAAAATAAAAATATTTATTGTTATACCATTAACAGAAAAGTAGAAATAAATAAATAAGTTTCGACGAATGCTAATGCAGAAAGTTCATTTGCTTCATTGCCAGTTACAGGAGCAGATGAAGTTTTCTTTGCTCAGACTTCTTAAAAAAAAACATTCAAATCTTCTATATTTTTTTTCTGTCATTGGCGGTAACTGCGGATAGTTTTCATTAAATTTTCTGCTCGTTCTCGTAACCATTTTATTGCACTCTCCTTGAATGTAAAATAAACTGTTAATTAGAATAAACAAAATTATTCATTATTATTTTTACCACTTTACCAATTGTAAGTATTGCTTTTGTTGTTTAATAAAAACATTAAATTGACAAAGAAAATTGTTTTTCAAAGCATGCTTAATTTTTAAAGACGCTCGTTTATGGAAATGGTAAACTGACGGTAGGTATTTACCTAATAGCTTTATTCTATGATGTACGTCAAAATAATGTTATGGTTAGCAATTATTTATTTCTTAAAAAGTAACAGTTCAATATCTGCTTCTTTTTTCAAAGCTTGCTACGAATAAGTGCATTCATTCCATTAGTAAACAGAATAAAATAAACAATCATTGATAACAACAAAACTAAAAGATATAGGTATAGGGAATGCTAATACCAATCGATGTAGAATTTGATTCTGTGTCTCATTATATAAAAATATACAGGGTGTTCCATTTACGAAAATTGAGTTTTGGGCAGTTAAACCTAATGATCTTCGACACCATATTATGACCAGCCTATAAATTTTTCAGGGATAATTAGGATATGATTTGAAAGTCTGAACATTATACTTTTAAACGACATGTCACTTCAATCTTTAAATTTGAAATTGGCGTAAATGCATTGTCTTAAATGAAAGGTCATCAAAACAATTTTTTAAATAAATTTGAAGATATCTCAAAATCGGTTACATTTAGGTATAGGGAAGCCTTAAGATTTCTTATTTAGAATAATGTGTAGAGTCAGAATTTGTAATAAAATGTATAGCATTCCATTTAAAATAAGAAAGTTAACGGCGACTTCCGGTATAACCTGAAGTGATATAAAAGTGAAAATATTTTGATCTGAAAGATCGCTTTCCGTTGGGGCAGTGTACTAATTTTCAGAATTTTTGTATATTCCCTTCCCCGAAAACTTTAATAGGCCACTCTGTTTGGGAGACCCTGTATAACATGGAAAGTAAATAAAAGACATGAAACGAATGTAAATGTAATTTTTTTACGAAATAAATGTCAAATGGACATAATAAATTCTGTGCAAGTCCTTATACATAATAAATTGTTAAATATTTACCAAGCTGAACTTCACACAATAAAAATGTCTTTTGCTTCCTTTAAAACACTTCTACGAACTAAGTGCTGTGTCTCACATGCCTTCGATTTAAGAAAAATTGTGTTTCTTACGAATATGTACTTGTATTTCGACCATGCAATTACTTTCAGTAATCTTAAATTCCTGAATGATATTCAATAGACATTACTTACATTGTCTACAACACTTTCACTAGAACCAGTTTGTTTCAAATTTAATTTCTGACGCGCAATCAGTTTCGCCAGCAACAACTGACGACAATTGATTAAATCTTAATACTGCCATCTGACGGCCACTCGTCAAAAAATAACTGTAACTTCTTAGGGGTGGCCGTCAGATGACGCCACTAGAATTCGAATTTGTACTTCCCATTTAGCTGTCCAGGCCATCGACTGAATTTTAAAGTCGGTTCTAAATAGCAAAAATACAATATATTTTGACTTAAAAAATGAATTTCGGTCAAAGAATTTTGTCAAAAGACATATTACGTTAAGAGTTATTCCAGTTGATTGAAATTTCGTAAATCAGACTTTTCTTGAGGTTATGTTTCAAAACGTAAAAAAAGATTTGAAGTGTCAAACTTAATAAACATCAGAAATTTTTGAATCAAACCTCAAAAATATTAAAGTAAGGTTTACACTGGATAAATGACGTGTCCGGATTTTATTGTCTGCTACTGTACATACATAGGAGTTTCGTTTCAATTTCTGTATATCTTATATACAATATGCCCCCCCCTCCAATTGAGTTTAGAAGAGGAGAAACATTTCTATTTAATTTTACAAAAAAAAAACGCCAAAGGAAAAAATTATTTGATTTATACTGAACATATCTGTAATTAAGACTTTAATATTAATACAGTGTGTTTTTAAAATGGCAAGAAAATCAACTGTTAGATTAACCCAAGTCTACATCGAAGCTCCTTATAACTGTTATGGATTTCTTGAATCAAAAGAAATTCCTTTGGTATGAGTTTTGTAAAATTAATTTTTTTTTACCTCTTGTCAACTCAATACAGCGACATACTGTATAGTTCATTAATACGGAGATTGGGTTTAACCATTTCTTTCTGATTTAGTGCATTATACATTGTTCAAAACTTACTTAAGTTGTCCTCTTCTGCAATCTTCTTAAATTTTTATGACCATAATTTTGGCCTTAGTCCACAACAACAGCTTTTCCTTTTTTTTTTGAGGTCTCACCAAGCTCACCAAGCTATACCAGCTTTTCCTCTGTTGTCCGGTGTTTTATTTAATTTGCCCTGGAACTGCTTTACTCTCATTCTCAAAACGTAACCCAGCCCTATCCTAAATTTCTTTCTATTTCCCAAGAAGTGGTTTTGTTACATTGTCCTAGATTATTCAGGTTTTACTTTTTCCTACTTTTTTGCCCCGGGAATTTATTTCTTCATTCTTGCCTTAATAATTCGGTCTACCTCTTATTCTTCATTCATAAGTGATCAAAGCATTCTAATCTTCTGTCTTCCGCTTTTCTTTTTGTGGTTGTATCTTTCATTTTATATTTGGTCTCTTCTTTTTGAAAATCCATTGTAGGGTAGAAATGATTACTTCAAAGGAAACAGCAGAAGTATAGGTCGATTTTATACCTCACAAGTTTTTGTGGTTCCTGTAATTTGTTGTGTACCATATTATATTGTTTTTTTTTTCTTTAATTTGCAAAATTCTGAAAAATTTCTATAGAAGCACATGCAACAGAAACTACTCGTACATACCTCCAATACGTGTTAGTTTCTGACATGTGATAAAAAATTATTTGTTCCAAAACTCCAGGAAACAAAACTTAAATATTCAACTGATCTTTGACAAGGACAAACCCAAGACTCAATTGTCCATCCAGCACTCAAGTATCCAATTGATCTTATACAAGAACAAACATAGAAGTGTAAACTTTAGGTAGGCTTTATGTTCAAAGGACATTGTCAAAGTCAAATGATTTGGAATGACCAAAAAAATGCTAAAAAACAAGAAGATGTTAAATTAAAGTTTTCGACCATTCATAATAATTTGTATGTTTTGATTTATCTATCAATTAAATTAGCGCCTAAAATTTTTAAATTTTAAAATAAGAAGCACTGCATTCCTTCTGAATAGATAGAGGTTACGTAATTCTTCGTTTCGTGTTTTAAATTTTGGACGCTATTCTTAACTCACCTTTAACCTTTTTATCTGCGCAGCTTCAAAATTTCGCATCGGAACAAAGATATAAAATTTTTTAATGGTACATAACCATCAGCGTAATGCGTGATTTTTCTTTCTTGATTATTAGCAATGTAAAAATTCGTTACGAAAGGTTCATTCTTGCAGATCACATATTTTTAATGAAACAAAAAAACTCTCCTAGTTACCTTCTATGAAGTCCTTTTAACACTTTTCTGCGCCCTTGACCTTTGACTGAAACTAGAACAAAAAAATTTACATCCCACGTTTTTTTTAACAAAAAAAAATTGCTACCTTCTATTCTGTCCTGTGTTCTGTTCAAAATCCAAATAGGCTTGTTTTGCTTTTCGGCTCGTTACAATAAATTGCGAAAAAAATCAATTGTCCAAGTCACCAAGCACGTCGTGATAAAGCACTTGCTATTTTATTCAAACAATTATCTTGAACTTGCTATTTTATTGAAACAATTATCGTGAACTTGGAGATAGAACTGCCGGCATTCGATGAAGGTCAGGCACGATTTTTTGCTCAAGGCCAAATTATTTTTATAATCCAGGACCTGGTGACACACTAATCCCTGTAAATAATCACAATCCTTGAACTTTGTAAACGTACTATACAATGAATATGTAATATGTTATTTGAAGCAGTTGACTTCTTAAAGGGGAAGGGTCGATTTATCAAAATTGGCCCGCCCCCCATCTTCATTATATTTTGTATCTAGAAATTAATATACCTTTTTTCCCTCTTTTTAAGCGTCCAAGTTTTATTTTCGTTAACTCCGTTAACTTCGTTTTGAAATGTGGACAAAGTAACTTCTGGTGTGTAACTTGTGATGCCTACTTAATCGTTTCGTCTTTCATGAATAAGTTATATTTTTAGATTCTCTTTACATTTTTGTTTAATCTTTGCGTACTTGCGTGTTTTTTTCTTGTTGATACCAAAAGGTCACTGTCAATGTGAAGAGTTACAAAATAAAGAACCTCGATAAGAAGTATCCTCGTGGGAAGAAGAAAAATCTTTGGCCAATCGCAACCACAGGTCCTCCTCAGCAGGCTTGTGACTAGAAATGGTTGTGGGAAAGAAAATAAAAATAAATACAATAAACTTCTTCTATATTTTTTTTTATAACAAAAATGTTATTAATTTGCAATTCCACTATTCTCTAGCATTCAATATCAAAGGCAAGCCATTAGCTGATTTCATCACTGAATCGTTCCCCAATATGGGCACGTGAATTGGGACGACAGTGCTCAACTCAAAATTCCTTACGACGTTCGCTATCGTCGTTTTCGCATTCATTAAAGCGTACTTGGAACCTGAAACAAATCAGATTTCCTTTTTGCCAAACGTTGGAAACTTGGAGGGATTTTACCTATGCAATTTCGAGCACCCGCACTAAAGGGGATGAACGCAAATGGATGCCTGTTGGTCATGTTGTGTGGCAAAAAACGATCGGGGTCGAACCTCTCCGGATCAGGGAAGTATTTTTCATTGCGGTGTTGCATATAAGGGTGGAACGATATCGTCGTGCCACTAGGAATCTTCAAGCCATCTTAAATGTATTACACTAAAATCTTTCAGGACAAATCCCCAGAAGTTAATACCTAATTCAATGTCTTCTCTGAGCTCCCTCTCAAATAGGGGTACAGGTGGATGAATACGCAGAATTTCTTTCGCGACGCAATCCAGGTATTTCATGTCTTGAAGGTTGCTCAAGGTGATCTCAGCGTCCTTATCTGTTCCTACGACGTCGTAAATTTCTTCCAGCATCTTATTTTGTATATCTGGATGCTTCGCCAGTTCGAAAAGGCCGAAGCTCATCGCCGAAGTAACCGTGTCGTGCCCCTAAAACGCAGTAGATACGTATTAAACATCGCCAGGGTACGGGGGTTAATTACGTACGGCAAACAAGAACGTGTCGACCTCTTCTCGAATTTCGTCGTCGGTAAGCTCGGTACCATCCAGGAGTATATCCAGGAACGCCTTCTTCTTCTTGATGCCAAAATCGTCGACCTTCACCACCTGTTCCTCGAGCCTCTCGCGTTTTCTTTGCTGGATCACTTCCATCGTGAAACTGTGTAAGTAATTGACGGATTTCTTGTGGATTTTATAATCCGGGAACATTCGGAAGAGGAAGTCGTTTCTCCTTAAGATCGAAAAGAACCTGCGCAAGTAAATGTTCATGTACGTCTTGGACGCCTTGATGAACTCGTCCACCGATTTTTCCTGCGCCTCCACCCGGATTCTCATCGAGGATTCTGCGAAATTTATTTTCGAGGCCCAAACCAAGCGAAATTATTTTCTCGTCTTACCACAGATGACGTCCAATGCATACTTTATGATGTACTCGTAGATATTCACGCGTTTCCCGTTTTGCTTCTTCAAGTTTTTTATTAGGATTTGGCCCGCGCTGTGGAAGATCCCGGAGAATTGCTCGAGGATCTTGAAGTGGAAGGCAGGCGTTAGGATTCTTCTGTGTTTCTTCCATTTATCTCCTGAAAAATTTGGTTATGTGTTTTGGGGGCGTCGTGTAATTTAAGAAGTAGTAGTTTCAAACCTGTACTGGTGATCAATCCCTGTCCCAACCACGCTTCGAATAGTCGATACCCCGCGGATTTTTTTATGTGGATGTTCGAGGATAGGAAATACTCGACGTGCTTGGGGTCTGTTACGAAGAGGTTGACTCTAAATGGGCCTTGCCAAATTCGCACCAGTGGACCGTACTCTTTAATTAAGCGTTGGCATGCAGAGAACGACTCTGGAAACATCAATGAAATGTGTATTTAGGAAAATTAACTTTGAAACTTAAGGACATGATTAAATTTTCCATGCGTCCTAGATAAGATAACAAAGATACAAAACATGTTTACGCGTTGGAAGAACGCGATAATTTTTCTTTGATTCTTTTTGCGATAAGTAAGTCCTTGAAAGGTCACTCAATTATATCCCCTTTTTGTAAAGTTAACACTTCTGTAATAGAGAGAAAGTACTGCAGGTCGTAATGCCTAATGACTAATCACATGATTCTTTCTGTGTTTCGGTGATCCTATAACATCGTCCATTTCTTCTTAAATTTCCTTACCTTCTATACTATCTCCAAATTCTGCGTTATTTCCAAAAAAGAACTTGGTAGGTGGGCCAGGAATTTTCTCGATGTCCTTATATTTCTGCTTCTCTTTCCAGTACCATAAGTAGGCGAAAATGTTGAGCACGACAATAATCGCCCAGCTTACCAACCACATTGTACTTTATGCGTCTTACCAGTTCGACGTTTATTGCAGAAATGTTTTCGAAATCGCACTGGTGCTTATGAGAGGCCAAAAAATGCAGATGCAGAGTTATCGGTGGTTACAAGGCTGTTCGAAGTGTGTGCGAATCATTGTTGGTTCATAAAATGCGATATTACGGAACGGTCGTTTGCAAAAGGACATAAAGATAGTGCCCCACGACTCAGCATTCTACCAAAAAAAGTTTCAAAATAAAAAGGTTTAATCATAGTGATGCTGCGCTTTTTTTTTCGAAAACAACACACAAGTATAAATTCATTGAAGACGATGTCATATTAATATATTCATTGAAGACGAAGTCGTTTTAGCAAATTGTTTTCGTTGTCGCAATCTGCTTAAAGAAATAGAATAAATATTTACTTCAAATCAATTTTATAATCTTTAAAATTAAAGTATTTCTTTTTTTTTTTCTAATTTATTCGTGTCTTTGTATGAGAGTTAATGGAAACCAAAGACGAACAACTGCTTAACGTAGCCATCGTTCAATAGCAATAGCTTTAAGAGATCGATATTTAACTAGCAAGTCAATTAGTGATGGATGGTCTGACAAAGAAGATCACTCTGGAATTCTGTAAACAACCTTCTGACCTCAAAAGTCTTACCTACCAGCTTTATGTTAAAGACTGGTACTACTTGTGTTAAAGACGAATAACTTTAAGAGGTCGGGTTTCAACTACCAGGTCAATTATTATTAAAAGATCTGATGAAGAAGGTCACCTGTAATCGGCCTGTGAATAAGATCTTCTAATCTCAAGTCTTACCTACCAAGGTTAAAGACTAATAGCTTTTCGAAATCGATATTCAATAATCAGGTCAATTATTCATTAAAGATTTGGTGAAGGTCATCTGTAACCTAGTGCCTCTGTATAAGATCTTCTCATCTCATGTCTTACCAGCCAGTTTAGTCTTACTGCTTGCTGCTAAACGTCGAAGGCAACGTTCAAACTGTACGGGAATCACTCCAATATCGAAAAACTGGAGTTTTTTTTTCCAATAACCAATTACGGTTCTGCTTGGGATGTAAACTCTTCTTTATTATAAATAACATAATAGATATTAGATATACAAATATTTTGTATTACACAAGAGAAGATTCTGCCACCATTTTATTAAAACTGGTTTCATTTCAATAAACAACTTGCTGAATTATCTAATAGAATATATAGAACCAATCAAATCGGACTAAAAACGGACTCCTGCCGTACACCAACTACGAAGCCACTGATTTGAACTAATCACGTCATTTTCTGGGGTGTAGTATAACAGGTAAACCATTATGAGACTTCAGGACGGCCTCGTTCCCCAACTTGGGTATGTGAACCGGGATAACAGGACTGATCTCAAAATTTCTTACGACGTTGATTACAACCGACTTCATATTCATCGACGCATACTTCGAACCTCAAACATAAAACTTCTTTTACAACCTCACGTAACTTCCAAGCGCATTTCTTTACCTATGCAGTTCCTTGCACCCGCACTGAAAGGGATGTATGCAAACGGATGCCTATCGACGGTGTTGTGGGGCAGAAACCTATCGGGATCGAATCTCTCTGGATCCGGGAATATTTTCTCGTTACGGTGCAGCGCGTAGGGATGTATCGATATCGTCGTGCCACTCGGAATCTTCATTCCATCTGAAACACAACACTTAAACCCCCACGCGAGCCCGAAATAAAATACAAATACCTAAAACGACGTCTTCAGTAAGCTCCCTCTCAAAGAAGGGGGCAGATGGGTAAATCCGCAGGATTTCCTTGATTACACAATCTAAGTACTTCATGCTTTGAAGGTCCTTCAAAGTTATTCCAGCGTTTTTCCCAACCCCAAGGATATCATGTACCTCCTCCAGTAATTTCTGTTGGACGTCTGGGTATTTCGCCAGTTCAAACAAACCAAAAGAGATGGCCGACGCAATCGTGTCGTGTCCCTAAAATTCAGAAGACTTAATTCCTCAGTGGGAAACGCAAGTTGATTGGGGGCTTACCGTAAATAAGAAAGTGTCTACTTCTTCCCTGATTTCCTCATCAGTAAGCTCGTTGCTATCCAGAAGAATGTCTAAGAATGCTTTCTTCTTTTTAATACCAAAGTCATCGACCTTCTGCCCCACATCTTCAAGCCGCTCTCTCTTTCGTTGCTGAATCACTTCCATTGTGAAGTTATGCAGGTAGGCAATGCATTTCTTGTGGGCCTTATACTCCGGGAAAAACCTAAAGAGGAAATCGCTGTATCCCAAAACCGAAAAGAACCTGCAGAGATATATGTTCATAAACTCTGTGGACATTTCGATGAATTCGTTGGTGGGTTGCTCCTGCGCGTGCACACGCACCCTCATTGATGATTCTGCAAGGAATAAGTATTAACGTTGTTGAAAATTATTTGGGCCGGAGGATGCTCACCACAGATGACATCGAGCGCGTATTTTAGAGCGTAATGTTGGAGTTCCACGGGTTTTCCCTCTTGCTTCCCCAAGTTGTTGACTAAGAGCTGACAAGCGCTGTGCATGACGGTCGAAAATTGCTCGAGGATTTTAAAGTGAAAGGCGGGTGTTAAAATTCTTCTGTGCCTCTTCCACTTTTCACCTACGTAGAGTGTTACGTTTGGTTTTGAGCAGAAAAAAAAAACACATGATCTGACCTGTGCTGGTGAGTAAACCTTGCCCTATCCAAGACTCGAAGAGGCGATAACCCGCAGACTTTTTTAGATGGACGTTCGAAGTCAGAAAATATTCCAAATGGTCGGGGTTGCTTACGAAAAGGACTAGCCTGAACGGTCCTTGCCAAACTCGCACCAGTGATCCGTAGGTATTGATCAAACGTTGGCAACCAGAGAAAGATTCTGAAAGAATTTGCGGTTGAAAAGAAAAGATTTCAAACGTTTCAACGAGACAGTGCGATGAGAAAAATGTAAAAAATTGTATGGAAAGGAAAACCATAATTTTCTCTCACTTCTAAACGTTAAATTGTTTATTTGATGATAAGCCTAAATGTTTGATAGGTGCTTTCTACCTTCCGTGTTGTTCCCGAATTCTGCGTTATTTCCAAAAAAGAACTTCGTCGGAGGGCCAGGAATTTTTGCGATGTCCTTATATTTCTGCTTCTCTTTCCAGTACCATAAGTAGGCGAAAATGTTAAGCACGACAATAATCGCCCAGCTTACCAACCACATTGTACTTTATGCGTCTTACCAGTTCGACGTTTATTGCAGATATGTTTTTTAAAATCGCACTGGTGCTTATGAGAGGCCAAAAAATTATCGGTGGTTACAAGGCCGTTCAAAGTGTGTGCGAATGTGTGTTGGTTCATAGAATACGATATTACGGAACGGTCGTTTGTGAAAGGACATAAAGATAGTGCCCCTCAGCATTCTACGAAAAAATAGTTTCAAAATAAAAAGGTTTAATCATAGTGATGCTGCGCTTTTTTTTTTCGAAAACAACACACAAGTATAAATTCATTGAAGACGATGTCATATTAATATATTCATTGAAGACGAAGTCGTTTTAGCAAATTGTTTTCGTTGTCGCAATCTGCTTAAAGAAATAGAATAAATATTTACTTCAAATCAATTTTATAATCTTTAAAATTAAAGTATTTCTTTTTTTTTTCTAATTTATTCGTGTCTTTGTATGAGAGTTAATGGAAACCAAAGACGAACAACTGCTTAACGTAGCCATCGTTCAATAGCAATAGCTTTAAGAGATCGATATTTAACTAGCAAGTCAATTAGTGATGGATGGTCTGACAAAGAAGATCACTCTGGAATTCTGTAAACAACCTTCTGACCTCAAAAGTCTTACCTACCAGCTTTATGTTAAAGACTGGTACTACTTGTGTTAAAGACGAATAACTTTAAGAGGTCGGGTTTCAACTACCAGGTCAATTATTATTAAAAGATCTGATGAAGAAGGTCACCTGTAATCGGCCTGTGAATAAGATCTTCTAATCTCAAGTCTTACCTACCAAGGTTAAAGACTAATAGCTTTTCGAAATCGATATTCAATAATCAGGTCAATTATTCATTAAAGATTTGGTGAAGGTCATCTGTAACCTAGTGCCTCTGTATAAGATCTTCTCATCTCATGTCTTACCAGCCAGTTTAGTCTTACTGCTTGCTGCTAAACGTCGAAGGCAACGTTCAAACTGTACGGGAATCACTCCAATATCGAAAAACTGGAGTTTTTTTTTCCAATAACCAATTACGGTTCTGCTTGGGATGTAAACTCTTCTTTATTATAAATAACATAATAGATATTAGATATACAAATATTTTGTATTACACAAGAGAAGATTCTGCCACCATTTTATTAAAACTGGTTTCATTTCAATAAACAACTTGCTGAATTATCTAATAGAATATATAGAACCAATCAAATCGGACTAAAAACGGACTCCTGCCGTACACCAACTACGAAGCCACTGATTTGAACTAATCACGTCATTTTCTGGGGTGTAGTATAACAGGTAAACCATTATGAGACTTCAGGACGGCCTCGTTCCCCAACTTGGGTATGTGAACCGGGATAACAGGACTGATCTCAAAATTTCTTACGACGTTGATTACAACCGACTTCATATTCATCGACGCATACTTCGAACCTCAAACATAAAACTTCTTTTACAACCTCACGTAACTTCCAAGCGCATTTCTTTACCTATGCAGTTCCTTGCACCCGCACTGAAAGGGATGTATGCAAACGGATGCCTATCGACGGTGTTGTGGGGCAGAAACCTATCGGGATCGAATCTCTCTGGATCCGGGAATATTTTCTCGTTACGGTGCAGCGCGTAGGGATGTATCGATATCGTCGTGCCACTCGGAATCTTCATTCCATCTGAAACACAACACTTAAACCCCCACGCGAGCCCGAAATAAAATACAAATACCTAAAACGACGTCTTCAGTAAGCTCCCTCTCAAAGAAGGGGGCAGATGGGTAAATCCGCAGGATTTCCTTGATTACACAATCTAAGTACTTCATGCTTTGAAGGTCCTTCAAAGTTATTCCAGCGTTTTTCCCAACCCCAAGGATATCATGTACCTCCTCCAGTAATTTCTGTTGGACGTCTGGGTATTTCGCCAGTTCAAACAAACCAAAAGAGATGGCCGACGCAATCGTGTCGTGTCCCTAAAATTCAGAAGACTTAATTCCTCAGTGGGAAACGCAAGTTGATTGGGGGCTTACCGTAAATAAGAAAGTGTCTACTTCTTCCCTGATTTCCTCATCAGTAAGCTCGTTGCTATCCAGAAGAATGTCTAAGAATGCTTTCTTCTTTTTAATACCAAAGTCATCGACCTTCTGCCCCACATCTTCAAGCCGCTCTCTCTTTCGTTGCTGAATCACTTCCATTGTGAAGTTATGCAGGTAGGCAATGCATTTCTTGTGGGCCTTATACTCCGGGAAAAACCTAAAGAGGAAATCGCTGTATCCCAAAACCGAAAAGAACCTGCAGAGATATATGTTCATAAACTCTGTGGACATTTCGATGAATTCGTTGGTGGGTTGCTCCTGCGCGTGCACACGCACCCTCATTGATGATTCTGCAAGGAATAAGTATTAACGTTGTTGAAAATTATTTGGGCCGGAGGATGCTCACCACAGATGACATCGAGCGCGTATTTTAGAGCGTAATGTTGGAGTTCCACGGGTTTTCCCTCTTGCTTCCCCAAGTTGTTGACTAAGAGCTGACAAGCGCTGTGCATGACGGTCGAAAATTGCTCGAGGATTTTAAAGTGAAAGGCGGGTGTTAAAATTCTTCTGTGCCTCTTCCACTTTTCACCTACGTAGAGTGTTACGTTTGGTTTTGAGCAGAAAAAAAAAACACATGATCTGACCTGTGCTGGTGAGTAAACCTTGCCCTATCCAAGACTCGAAGAGGCGATAACCCGCAGACTTTTTTAGATGGACGTTCGAAGTCAGAAAATATTCCAAATGGTCGGGGTTGCTTACGAAAAGGACTAGCCTGAACGGTCCTTGCCAAACTCGCACCAGTGATCCGTAGGTTTTGATCAAACGTTGGCAACCAGAGAAAGATTCTGAAAGAATTTGCGGTTGAAAAGAAAACAAACGTTTCAACGAGACAGTGCGATGAGAAAAATTTTAAAAATTGTATGGAAAGGAAAACCATAATTTTCTCTCACTTCTAAACGTTGAATTGTTTATTTGATGATAAGCCTAAATGTTTGATAGGTGCTTTCCACCTTCCGTGTTGTTTCCGAATTCTGCGTTATTTCCAAAAAAGAACTTCGTCGGAGGGCCGGGAATTTTCGCGATGTCCTTGTATTTTAGCTTCTCTTTCCAATGCCAAAAACAAAAAAAGATGTTAAGTATGACAACTGCAGCCCAACTGAACCACCACATCGCTTTACGGGTATGTACGTATTGGTACCACGAAGATTAATTTGTTCTTGACAAACTGTAATGATCGTTAAATGACTGTGTTTTATATAATGTCTAATCGATACAAGACACATCAATATTTAGATTCTGCTACCTCATCAATTAATAATAACACAAACATTTTCTGATTCGTGGAGTTTTGCTTCATAGTAAGAACTGTTCTTTTGGGCAGTTTAAGTATTATCAGTAATTATTACGGAAATTCTTTTAATTATCAATCCGTTCAATCCAATTTACGAAATTGAGAAATATTACTACGAAATTGGGAAATATTACTACGTTGATAGTGTAAGGTCACCTTCAATGCTTGCTGATTTTTCTTCTTCTTTTCGGGTGGAACTCTGCGATTGATTGGTTGTTGTTTTGACACATTGGGGTTCAAGTCATTTCTAATAGTTTTCGCACTGTTTCTTTTAGATACGTCTCGCAATGGAACCATTTTAATTGAAACTATTTCTTGGCTGTATCAGAAAATACTTGTTGCTTTCAATTTTGATTTAAAAAAGGAAATCACGAGTAGTTTCTTATACATTTTTAATAGCCCTATTGGGCTTTCCTTAATAGTACATACTCATTAAAATTGTTAGTACGTTTTGCATTTCTGTCTATTTCCTCTCGTCCAGTATGATTGGTAAACCATTGACCGGAATCAGAACTGCGTCATTACCCAAAATAGGCACGTGAACCGGAACGACTGGTCTAACTTCGAAGCTTCTTATGATGTTGGCTATGACTGTCTTCATATTCAGCATTGCATATTTTGAACCTGCAAAATGGTTGCCTTTCATAAATTCGTCGTTTCGTAAGCATTTTTCTTACCTATGCAATTTCGTGGTCCTGCACTGAACGGTATGAAAGCAAACGGATGCCTATTCACTGTATTATGCGACAAGAAGCGATCTGGATCAAACCTTTCCGGATCCGGGAAAAACTTTTCGTTTCGATGATGCATGTATAGATGGAACGATATGGTAGTACCACACGGAATTTTCATTCCATCTAAAAGATTTGCGCTGAGAGTTTCAGCTAATTTCACATGAGCGTTTCGTTACCTAACACGACGTCTTCAGCGAGCTCCCTCTCGAACAGTGGTACCGGTGGAATTATACGCAAGATCTCCTTCACAGTGCAATCTAGGTACTTCAAACTTTGAAGAGTTTTCAGCGATATTTCCGTTTCATTATCAACCCCAACAACATCGTGTATCTCCTCCAAGATTTTTTTCTGCACATCCGGATGTTTCGCCAATTCAAAAAGACCAAAGCTAATTCCTGATGAAACTGTATGATGTCCCTGGACGTAAATAAATTTGTTACGCTTATGCCCCTTAAGAATTATTTAATAACACACCGCAAGCAGAAAAGTATCAACCTCTTCCCTAACTTCTTCGTCGGTAAGTTCGTCGCTATCCAAGAGAATGTCCAAGAAAACTTTTCTCTTTCTTATGCCCTCAGCTACCCCTGGTTCCAGACGTTCTCTTTTTCTCTGCTGTACCACGACCATTGCGAAGTTATGCAGGTACTCGATACAGCTTTTATGGACCTTGTAATCCGGAAAAAATTGAAACAGAAAATCGCTCCTGCTCAAAATCGAAAAAAACCTTCGAAAGTATATGTTCAGGAAGGTTCTTCCGGCCTTAATATATTCGCTAGCGCAATCCTCTTGCGCGTTAACTCTTATTTTCATTGAGGATTCTGCAAGTTGAAACCCGTAAATCAGGTAAACCCGTCAGAAAGGTACTCACCACAGATAACATCCAGCGTGCACTTCTTAATGTGCTTGTATATATCTACCGGCGTTCCTTCCTCCCTTTTCAAATTCCTAACAAGAATCTGACAGGCGTTGTGGAAAACGCTCGGGAACTGCTCGAGGATCTTCAAGTGGAAAGCAGGCGTCAACATTCTTCTGTGCCTCTTCCATTTCTCACCTGGAAGATCGTTTTTTGTTTCACGGGAAAAATCTGCGCGAAAAACTACTCAACCTGTACTGGTGACCAGTCCTTGACCTATCCAAGGCTCAAACAACCGATAACCTGTGGATTTTTTTATGTGAACGTTCGAAGTGAGAAAGTACTCCACGTAGTCGGGATCGGTTATGAAGAGATTCACTCTGAAAGGGCCTTGCCAAATACGCACCAGTGGACCGTAGGTTTTAATTATGCGCTGACATGCATTGAAGGAATCTAAAAGCAATTTTAGGATTTCGACCTAATTAATTGGAGTACGTAATGGTAAAGTCTTGTCCAAAAGTTAAGGAAAAACATTACCTACTATACTATCCCCGAACTCTTTGGCGTTTCCAAAAAAGAACTTCGTTGGAGGGCCTGGAATTTTCTCGATGTCCTTATACTTGTGCTTCTCTTTTTGGTACAAAAAGTAGAGAAGAACATTCAGTATAACAATAACGACGAAGGTTATTGCCCACATTTCTAGGACAAGATTACATGATACTTGTTCGAAGCAAACACGCATCCCCTTTTTAAACGTTGGTAAGAGTAACAAAAAGTTTTAATCGCGACATCCTGCGATCGCTTTTTCGTCCTAATAAAATTTTTATAAGATTACTTATAACTGTGTACTCTAATCTGTATTGTGTTTATATTTTGAATTGATACGTTCTTGTAAACACTGACTATAAAATAATTCATTACATATTAAACTAGATTGATCGTTCGCCTTATTAGCTTATTTTTTGGTGGCCTTTTCTGATAGAAGTGACCTTTTGATATACTTCATTTATGAGCAATCTCATAAATGTGGTTTCACTATAATAACATATGAAGGAATATTCCTTCATTAAACTTTATAAGTGCGCCACTCGAACTGACGTTATGTAGTTTGCATTCAGTGACGTATCAATTTTATGGTTCCTTGACGTATGGTATGGTTTGCGTGTATTAGTTTGTTTTCAATTAAACTGTGCATAATAAAATTGTAAAATTCTTTATTTTTATAGTTAAAATATGCTCACACGTTATATCATACACGTTATACCACTGGCTAGTAAACTCCTTCTTACACTCATTGGCTCATACTGTTGGGTCCGGTTATGTACTTCTTACAAAATCGATCTCCATTGCATGATAGTTGTTCTTGGAAAGACGCTTCTAATCTTATTTTAGGTGTGTTTTACAAATTCTTTTGTTAGGCATCGTTTAGTTGATGGTAATAATTTTCCAGTGGGAGATGGAGATAGAGCGAAACATCCTCCGAAGTTATTTCGATACACGTACGAGTATGCCAGTCATTTTTAAAATTAATTTCTGCATATATGGGCCCCACGAAAGCGCGCATACTTTTGCGTCTGGTATTAATAATTTAATGCCGGGAAATGAAGGCTTTCGTTTAATATGAAATGAAAGTATTCCCTGTAATTTAATTCTTTTCGTCTTCGAAAAGAATGGCCGAATTTAACTGTGATTGTGGTTCTACTTGAGCCAAATTCTTTATTCAACAAATTCGTGTAATAATAGTTCTATGGGCAGCTTTTAAAAACGGACGAAATGTCAACGTTTCGCTGTACTTAACAGTTTCTATAGTGTAATGAATAATAAGGTCATCAATGGAAATTAAAAATACCAAATAATTTTTATTATTATTATTATTATCTTCGTTGTATTGTTGTGTATAACAAAATATAGAGAGTTAAATTTTGAGCTTTTTTACTGCACTTTATAAATAGCTTCCTGTGCTCAATGTGTATCTAAATATGTACACACGTATACATACGTACATACGTGAGTGTTTAGTTGCCTACACTGTTCCATTCACTTTAATGTTAATAAGTTTAGAAATTAATTTGTTTAACTTCTCTTTTAAAACTGTTCAAAGTACTTCGTCAATCAAAGAACATCAAAACTAGTCTTATTATTTTTCGAATATTATATTTTCAATTTGCAAATAAATTATTGTTGATGATATAGTCGTCCAAGTCGTCCAACAGCTTCAAAGAGACCGGCCTGCAGTCGCCTTTCTGTCGCTTTTTTTGGCAAGGCCATAAAACCGCTACCAAACTGGGACGACTATATCTACTTTCCAACGTTTTTAATAATTCCGGATGTACAAATTGACTGTTGTTTTTGTTTTTAATATTCATTCAACAGAACTTAAAGTGTACTTAGAAACCTTCGTCTGTTCACCAATCTCCTTCTTTTGCAATCGCGTCTTCCTTTGAACTCTCCTGTTGCTGAAGATTGATTAACGCAAGAAGAAAATCAAAACAAGCCGCGATGACATAGAGGAAGAAAAACCAAGATGGAAAAGAGAGTTCCGTGGGATCTCCAGACTTTACCAAAAGAAAAATCAATGATTGCAAAGAAACAAAAAAGTTCTTCTTTTGAAAATACTTTTTCGTCTAATAACAAGCATCTTCCAAAAATTACTTTTGACTCCAATGATAACTGGGAGAATCGAATTTACAAAAAAGAAAGACTAAAGGGGACGAAATTACCGAGAGAATAAAACGTCATGTACTGGAAGGGCAAAGCTAAGATAGAAAATGATATAAGGGAGTATCTAGGTATGGATCTAAAAGCCCTGTTAGTAGCTGGTTTTGGTTTGATAGACCTAGGTCTACCTTGTCTAGGTCTCGTATAAATTCGTCGCTGTCCAAAAGGATGTCCAAGAAAACTTTTTTTTTCTTTTCTTGTGCCCTCAGCCTACTCCTAGTTCAAGACGTTCTCTTTTTCTGTGCTGTATCACAACCATTGTGAAGTTGTGAAGGTACTCGTTACAGCTTTCACGGGCCTTTACCCAAAAAGAAAAAAAGTAGAAAACACGATCGACGTCATCTTTATAACATTATAACTTGTATGCCGTCTGGGACATAGCTTATTCTTTTTCAATATCTTTTGATATTTAAGTATATTTATCTACAAGCATTGAATTAAGATTCCTTATATTGTGATTGTTGTTCTACTTTCTCCACCTAAATCATACAAGTTCATTTTAGTGTTCGCTTTCAAGGTTACTATCACAGGTACCTACCTAAGTAATTAAGTGCGTTCATCTGTTGAATGTTTCGATGCATATAATCGAGCAGGAAGTAAGAATAGACGAAAAACATTTGAAAAATGTTGGTACACATTTTTGAACTCGAGTGCAGGCCATTGACTCGTGCGCGTTCGTGAAGAAAGTCAGCATTTCACGATTTCATTCAACTATAGCCGATTATCTCGAGCGCAGGCGATGCAATGAACTTAACCGAAACGCCAAAAAACACACGACGATTCGGTCTAAAATTATCCTGCGATGAGTTTTGGACTGTACGTGACCGAAAATCCACGACGAAAATAGTTGCGGAGGAATTTGTCTATTTACGTTCACTGGAAATGAATTTTTTTTTATGTACTTAAGCATAGTATTTAATTTTCTTCAAAAAAAAGCCCATCGTCAAATCTAATCGAGAAAAATGCTGATAAGAAACGTAATTATATGTCATTTAAAACTAATGGGTTTTCCATTACAAGAATTTAACTAAAATTAGCATAGTCGTTAAAGTGAATTATGTACATGTTATGTGCTATTAGTGTACGAGTTTGACATAATATTATTTTTTTCCAGAAATGTTCACTTTAAACTTAAAACCCTGTACCCTGTACTTCTTTTTTAGTATCACTGTTTTAACGCCCTTTTCATCTTCTTCGAATTCAAATGAAATATAATTAGAATTGTAAATATCAATTTAATTTAAATTTATTAATAAAGAAACTTTAGGATTTGTCTAGGGTTACTAAGAAAACGAAGTGCGGTAGACTAGATGTTTAATGTCGACATGTTTCGACCTCAGAAAAGGCCATCTTCGGGGCGACTAGACTAAGTTGGGTTGAGTCACATAGTTTCACAATAAAAAATTATTGTACGTCAATTACTAACACCTTAAAAAGGTTAAAAATAATGTTAAGTTGGACAATACTACACGTTAAAATTACAAATGTAGATTTAGAAGCTAGTCAAATACTAGAATGGTTTTGAAAATTTATGAATCAAAGACGAAGCGCATGTGAATGCTTAAGCATGTGAGTGCTTAAACTATTGGCGCAAAATGTTTTTGAAAGAAATCAATAATAAAAAATTTTCCCATATGGTGCGAACTTTTTGGCGGTCACTGTATAAATATGTATGATTTAGAAAACTATACACTATACATCTGTCATCAAATTTTAACAGAAAAATTTTATATGATTTTAAGATATAAACAAAAGAAATTAAATAGGTGTAGAATTTAAAAAGATTAGAACTCGAGCTTGGGCTGAAAAATTTACTACGTTTAAAAGAAAAATCGCGCCATCTATTGGTTTAGACTTTTTCTATTGAGATATCGATTGCGGTTCTCTAGATTAATAAAGTCCTTTATTCAGCTGGTCGAGGAGACCTTTACCACCCCTTTACTCATCTAGTCGTGTTTAATTAACATCTCTTCCGTCACTGTACATTTTTAAAATTCCAGCGTTGCCAAAATTACTTTGACATTGGAATTTTGACATTCGAATTTTGTACATTTTATGTCAATTTGAATAATAAATCATAAATTGATTTAGTTCCTTTCAAAATGCCAGTGTTGCAAAATCGACACAGGAGTGCGTTCAGAATCTTTACCTTCGAGAGCGTCTTGGGCATGTAATCGCATCTTTCTCATTCACGATTTTTAACATATTTTGCGTCTCGCTCATCAGTTTGAAAACGACTTGTGTTTCCATGACAACGGGCGCACTCTAAGCGCCCTACTTACAAGTGGGATGTGAAGAGTGCGTCCGTTGTCATGGAAATAATGTAAACACAAGACGTTTTAAAACGGATGAGTGAGACGCAAAATGTGTTAAAAATCGTGAGTGAGAAAGCCACGATTATACGCCCAAGACGCCCTCGGATGTAAAGATTCTGAACACACTCCAGCTATGCAAATTTTGGCTGCAAGTCGACTGGATTGCAATGGGACACCCGAGCATCTTCTGCGTAGGTATTTCAGCTCTAATTGGGGCCTCATCAGTAGAAGAGTAGCTCGCGAACTCCACTACAATCCCGACGACCAACAAGACTTACGCAAGGATGGCGCGTAAATGCAAACATATCACATTGTGGCATGTTGACAGAGATACTTGACAGATATGACTCCTGTTACGGTCGCCAAAATGATGTAATAGAGCTTCGATAAAGAAACCAAATTCAGCAGCAATAATAGTATATTATTATACAAGTTTCACAAGAAGGCTTATTGTAACACGAGTGGCCCAACGGAACGAGTGTTACAATGCCTCTTGTGAAACGTGTATAATATACTATTTTTTCTACTTTGCGTCACTTATTGAACAAAAACATGAAAAATATTGGATCTTCTTAGTATATGGGGAATTTTAGTTGTAATGCATGGCAACACTGAAAAAAACCTTTCGTTTTAATCAAAAGTCACATTAACAAGTTATTAATTTTTCTTATCCAGCTTCATTGTGAGTATATTGTTAAGTAACAAATAAACACTGAGCTATTTTGTAAAATCTATTAAATATTTTCAATTAAAAATGACTAAAATTTCCCCAAAAACAATGTCACAATGAGCTTCATTGTGAAACTGTTTTTGGTGTCACAATGAATCCATTGTGAACGCAAAGTAGAAAAATATATTTTTATTTTTTCAGAAAATTGTATTGACAAAAAATTCTATAATCAATAATTAATTTTTTTTTACAAAACTAACGCGATCAGAGATCTTGTTCGCAACAATTTCAGTGTGGCTCCCTCTCTGAACAAAAAAATTCTTGCGTACACTGCGCAGATGTTATTAAATATTAGCGTGGCGGTTATTTTAAATTTATGGATGCACAGGCCAAATTAAATTTTTGGATGCACTGACCAAATCTTTATTTCGTATTTTTCTTTTTCTACAAATATTTGTGTTTAAAGTAATTTTTTCTCAGATCGTGGGACAATATTTTTGTCCTTTATTCCGTCTTTATTCCGTCTTTAATCCGTTTTTGTAGAGAACTGTAAGAGATCCTGAGGTTTTGAGAAAAGAGAACAGAAATGGACAACGCTGAACTACGAAGAATATATTACAGAAAGAAACAAAAGAAGATCGACGATTCTCTGGCGAAGTGTGAAATAATCAAATCGCCAACAGAAAAAGAAAAAAACGAAACAAGGGAATAATCCGGATGAAGTTTGAACTACAATATGAAAAATTAATTCGATTGTCAGAAACCAGAATAAAGAGCGACGAAATACGAAGAAAAAGATGAACAGAAAACAAAAGAGGATCGACAATTCTCTGGTGAAGCGTGAGACAATCTAATCGCCAACAGAAAAGAAAACACAAAAGAATAATCCAGATGAAACGTCAATCATAATATGAAGAAATAATTCGATTATCAAATTCAGAACAAAAATCGAAGAAATACGAAGAAAAAGAAAACAAAAGAAGATCGATGTATATTAGGCGGATTCTTCGAAAATCAAGTCAGATAAGAAAACAGAAGAAAAAATTATAAGAGTATAGAGGCCGGTTCTGGGCCAATTTCCCATAAGGTTTAACATGGAACTCAAAGGTTGCAAATACGGGTATGTGTGGTTGCCTATCGTGGTGTCGCACCGGCATTGGCGGGAGGAGGCGCGGTGGCGGGAGAACTGATTTTAACTGCCCTGAAACAGATTTTAACTGCACGGAAACTGCTACCTGCATAGACCTGTTTCAAAATCAGTTCTTCCGCCACCGCGCCTCCTCCCGCCAATGCCGGTGCGACACCACGATAGGCAACCACACATACCCGGATTTGCAACTTTTGAGCTCCATGTTAAACCGTATGGGAAATTGGTCCAGAACCGACTTTTATACTTTGCTGTCGACAAAAAATGAACTGAAACAACCGAAATAAATACCTACACGAAAAATAAGCGAACAAAAAAAAGACAAAAGAAGATCGATGATTCTGTAATGGAGTGTAAGATTGCCAAGAGAAAACAAAAGAAGAAATTATATGAAGTATAAAAAAAGGAAGTTCGATTATTCGTTGTTTTCAGTTTCTATCTTGCTGAGAATTTTCTTTTGTTGTCTATTTATTTATTTTATATAGTACGTTTATTTGTCTTAATTGTTAGCGTTCTGTCTTATAGAATGTCCCAGACGGGCAGTCTGTTAATTATAATTAACACTTGTTACATAATAACATTTTTTATTAATCAAAGTCAATTAATTTTTTTTTTTTAATTTCAAACTTAAATACAGCAAAAAATATGAAACCAAATATAGACAAACTACATATTTCTGGAATTAGCAAGAAAATATCCATATACATATTTCTGGAATTAGCAAGAAAATATCCATCATAATTCGAGAAAATATACTGAGTGTCCCATTTAAAATAACAAAGTTGATATTCATTTGTTAGGCGTCCGATCGTCATTTGTTTCTTTTTTTAGCAAATTCTGGCGGTTCAGGTAAATCCCTAAAACTTTTGTATTCATAATATTTTTGTATGTCTAATAACAAAATGTGTAGGTACCGTTCAAAACATAAACAAAAACCCTGTACAGTTTTTAATCAAATTGCGTACGCGATTACGGGATCATATTTAATAATAATAATAATAATAATAATAATGTATATTAATGTTAATGTACAAAGTACTTACATACGTCACATATGTTATTGATTACCTAAGCCAATTAGAGAAATCAAACATTAAATATTCGTCAAGACTGTAAAACGCCTGACTAATCAAGAATTTTTTAATGGTTTTTAAAATTCCTAAGTGGTTCGTTACGGATATGATGCGGAAGCACTGTTTCAATTTCTGTTTGTAAAAAAATACTTATGAGGTACCTACACGTTTCTTGTGAAAATAAACTTTATTTACATTCTTAACACGGAGATTTAAATTGTTTTTCGTTTAATCATGTATTTGTTTACCTGTCGAAGCAGGTGTTCAAAGTGAGGCCGTTGTGATCCTTTGCATGGAATAATCTGCTGCAGGTGATTTGTATGCACTTGTCAAGTAAATATTTCACGGCATTGGGCGTTGACCTAAAAATGAAGTTGACGTGAAATTCTACTCAAAGGTCAAGCTCACGATCGATGCTACGCCGCTGTACCTGCCATGAAACTTTTATGGTGGACATTTATTTCGTTCATCTGCTCTTGTATTTTTAAGAGGCGCATCTTCGGTTTAGGGCTAATTTTTGATTAATTATTTCTCAAAAACTAAAGTAGGAAGATTTTTTAAAAATTTTTCCCATACTCTCGGACATCGCGTCTTATCGTGTTTTTTTTTTTTTTTTCGGAACAATTGTCAATCACACTGTATACAATAAGAGCATTAGTGAAGCTTGCTTATCTATTTTGTTAACCGATGAAGCTTTCAAAGCAAAGTTCGTCTCGCGATTCTCTCAAATTGAAATGCCCCTGTTTACAGCCGTACTTAATTACTGCAAAATCTCGTAATCGCAAGTACTTTGTCCATCACTGTACCTACTTCTTCACTACCAACTAACAGGGTTCGTTCATCATAACGGTGTACGCGTATGTCCAGGCAATTATTAAATTAGTTTTAGGCTCGAACACGAACGACCCAACAAGCAACACGATGTCCTGCAGATAACGAAGCTCTCGTAATTAATTAAAATAATTTAATTACTTAATTCACGTGCCCTTCGCCGCCCGTAAAACGTGCATTTAATAATGATTGTAGTGAGCGTATGGGAGAGGTCTCTCCTCTTTGTCGGGCACGCTATCGGACTAAGATGACCTGTATATCCAAATACGTAAGTCATACTCTTACGTACTCACACACACACAACTGCTGCAGACCGAAAGAACCGATGGTAAAATAAAAGTACCCAAACTACTACAGGCTAGTAAGCGGCCGAGCCATACTCAGGAAGGAAGTCCAAGAACAAAATGGTGCGTACGATAAGAGAAAAATAATCACATACAATACCAGTACTACACAAATAAGTACTTACAAATAAGTAAATAAATAATAGAAAGTGATGTTTCGTAAAGTGCGAACGCAGTTCTAATTGCGGACTATTTAGACGCCGTAAATAATTGTTGATATTGGAAAATAACAAACACGTTTCGCTGGTGCTTCTGTCTGGTGTTGTGTGTACTTTGGCATGACATAATTTTCGAATATCGTGGTAAGATGCTTAGTTTTGTTTGCTCGTTAGCACGTCGTGCCTTAATTTTTCGGCGCTTGATAACCGAACAGTTTTCTACGAGCGCGAGCCTGCTCCTGTACCGAACGCATTGTCTTAGAAACTTTAGAAAGTTTGATGATATTTTGGAGGTGCGACCCGACTGTGCCCAAAAATATTTTCTCGTTAAAGACACAACCAAAAAATTGTATATTTTTAACATCACAGTATTTGTGGAAAAATCAGAACGTAAATTTAAATTGGTTTTTTTTTCATTCTTTTTTCAATGGTGCAGTTTATATTTTACGATCTTATTCAAACTGTTCATGCACGTAAGTACCTTGCAATTTATACCTTGCAATTTGTTTACATGACGCATGGCTCTTTAATATCCATCAAGAATAGTAAAAAAATTTTTTTACATATTTTGTTTTTATTCTTCGCTTCTTGTTTGAAGAAAATTCAGTTTTCTTAGTGCTTTGTTTTTTTAGTAATTGACAAATAAGACGCAAAATTAATTTTTTTTAGTTTTGTTTATTTTTTATTCTATGTCTAAGTCGTTTACTGATAAATTTTTACCTCAATTCCTTTTTATATTTGTTTTATATACAGGGTCTCCCAAATAGAGTGGCCTATTAAAAGTTTTCGGGGAAGGAAATATATAAAAATTCTGAAAATTAGTGCACTGCCCTAAGGGAAAGCGATCTTTCAGATTAAAATATTTTCACTTTTATATCACTTCCGGTTATACCGGAAGTCGCCATTAACTTTCTTATTTTAAATGAAATGCTATACTTTTTATTACAAATTCTGATTCTACACATTATTTTAAATAAAAAATGTTAAGGCTTCCCTATACCTAAATGTAATCGACTTTGAGATATCTTCAAATTTATTTAAAAAATTGTCTTTCGACTTTGAATTGACTTTTCACTTAAGATAATGTATTTGCACCAATTTCAAATTTAAAGATTGAAGTGACATGTCGTTTAAAAGTATAATGTTCAGACTTTCAAATCATATCCTAATTATCACTGAAAAATTCATAAGGTGGTCACAATATGGTATCGAAAGCCATTATGTTTAACTTCCCAAAACTCAATTTTCGTAAATGAAACATCCTGTATATTTTTACATTATGAGATACAGAATCAAATTCTACATCGATTGATATTAGCATTCCCTAATACCTATTTCTTTTAGTTTCCTTGTTATCAATAATTGTTTATTATAACGGCATATTTCGCTAGAATTATCGAATTTTTTGCAGTAAGTGTCGACAAAATAAAAATATTTATTGTTATACCATTAACAGATAAGTAGAAATAAATAAATAAGTTTCGACGAATGCTAATACAGAAATTTCATTTGCTTCATTAGCAGTTACAGGAGCAGTTAAAGTTTTCTTTGGTCAGACTTGGTGCCACTTCTTAAAAATACGTTCAAATGTTCTATATTTTTTTTTCTGTCATTGGCGGTAACTGCGGATACTTTTCATTAAATTTTCTGCTCCTTCTCGTAACCATTTTATTCCACTCTCCTTGAATGTAAAATAAACTGTTTATTAGAATAAATAAAATTATTCATTATTGTTTTTACCACTTCACCAATTGTAAGTTTTGCTTTTGTTGTTTAATAAAACATTAAGTTGACAAAGACAATTGTTTTTCAAAGCATGCTTAATTTTTAAAGACGCTCGTTTATGGAAATTATAAACTGACGGTAGGTATTTACCTAATAGCTTTATTCTATGATGTACGTCAAAATAATGTTATGGTTAGCAATTATTTATTTCTTAAAAAGTAACAGTTCAATATCTGCTTCTTTTTTCAAAGCTTGCTACGAATAAGTGCATTCATTCCATTAGTTAACAGAATAAAATAAACAATCATTGATAACAACAAAACTAAAAGATAAAGGTATAGGGAATGGTAATACCAATCGATGTAGATTTTGATTCTGTATCTCATGATATAAAAATATATAGGGAGTTCCATTTACGAAAATTGAGTTTTGGGCAGTTAAACATAATGACCTTCGACACCATATTGTGACCACCCTATGAATTTTTCAGGGATAATTAGCATATGATTTTAAAGTCTGAACATTATACTTTTAAACGACATATCACTTCAATTTTTAAATTAGAAATTGGCGTAAATACGTTGTCTTAAATGAAAGGTCACCAAAACAATTTTTTAAATAAGTTTGAAGATATCTCAAAATCGGTTACATTTAGGTATAGGGAAGCCTTAACATTTTTTATTTAAAATAATGTGTAGAATCAGAATTTGTAAAAAGTATAGTATTCCGTTTAAAATAAGAAAGTTAATGGCGACTTCCGGTATAACCGGAAGTGATATAAAAGTGAAAATATTTTAGTCTGAAAGATCGCTTTCCCTTAGGGCAGTGTACTAATTTTCAGAATTTTTGTATATTCCCTTCCCCGAAAACTTTTAATAGGCCACTCTATTTGGGAGACCCTGTATAAATGACGTTTTCTTTTGTAACAATTTAATTTTTTCGTTTCTTGCACTTTTAGTAACACTTTACAACTAATATTTATGATATATGTATATCTTATGCATCTTATTTTGATTATCTGCCCATATATGTATATCTTATGCATCTTATTTTGATTATCTGCCCAAAAAATGAAGAAAGTGAATTAATTGTTTTTTTTTTTCATTTTTCATGTTTTTAATAAATAATGTCCATTTTTTATATTATTCTCCCCTATGTATGATATTTATGAATAAGAAACACGTTGACGACACATATACGAGGAGTATTCAAAAAGTAAGTTCATTCTCTTAAAATAAAATTCGAAAAATTATAAATTCTTACATGAGAGGGTCGGTTTAAAACTTCTCTCTCTTAAGGGAGTAAAAAAAAATATTATTTCCGTATTCTCACATCTCGGGAAGCTCCTATCAAGTTACCAGTGTTGTTAAGTATTTAAATGCAAGTATCTAAATACATTTTGATACTTATCTCATATATTGCTGAAAAATTGTATCTGTATCTGCATATCTAGATACAATTATGTACCGTGATTTTATTTTAATATGAACCATTACTGTTCATATTGCTATGGAAACTAATTCCAATTTTTAAAAATGTCGTTGCATGACCGTCGTCGTTAAGGTTTCTAATGTCATGTCAAATCAATCTGTCAGGTGAAGAAAGTTAGTGAAAATGTATCAGGAAGAATTACCCTTGCACAAGTAACTAATGCAATTAACAACTTTTATAATCGTTTAGGATATTGCATGGAGGTAAATGAATAAGTTTTTGAAAACTTGTTGTGATGTTTGTTTTGAATTAAAGAATTTCTGTTTTCCTTATGTTTTAGGTTTACTTATTTTAAACTAGAATAAACTTATCTAATGTAATTAAAAGCCGCTATTATTTTGTAGTACAAGTACTCGAAATCACTAATAACAGAACAGATTCATGACAGCTGTCATCTCATGTTCTATTTTGAAAAGGACAGTTTAATTTACAAATTGTAAATGTTGCTATGGATTCTCAAAGTCGTACGTAACAGCAATGTTTTGCGTTAAAATAAATTCACGGTATAAGTACCTATCTATTCATCTGCTACACCAAGATAAATCTTAAAGTCCTATAAAAGCAGCAGACCATGGCGTAAATGTAGCTTTCGATGTGCTGAATTGTCAATATTTCATATTTACTGGACGCTCCTTTAGCCCCCCAACTAAGGTTCCCAGATTGATTTGGTCTGAGAGGATCCGGAAGCACAATATCATTTCTGTTGATAATTTTATAATTTATTTTGACCTGATTTGGTATCACACCAATGATGTGGTTAGACCTAAATACAGAGCAGTACCTTATGTTTCCTGCATTCTCGATTGATATCAGCATGTGAGTGAAATAGCGAATATCTGTGAGTAATTTTAGCTCATGTATGCGACAAGCATGTCACTCAAAGCCTAGACCACGTGACTTAGGATGAAACGGGTGTATATACCATCTCACTCTTAAGATAATATCAATTCCTCTTTCTCTACATGTGGAATCTGCTACTTGATACATCATTGTGTCATACTTTGATATACGTGTAGATCATTAACTTGATTATTACTAAATTTTATTTGAAGTCCAAAAATTTTTGTTGATTTGTAAAGCCTACCTGTTTGCTGTAAGCCTGTTTTTGAAAGAAGTGTCAATACAAATTGCTTCATACATTAATTACCCTATCTACCAAAATAGAAGATTATATATTTCGGAAAATATCTAAGATCTGCATCTAGATACTATTAGAAATGTATCTTTAACAACACTGCAATACTACACATTATACAACTAAATTGGAATGGAAAGTTCACAATCAAGACATCCGTAAGAAATGGAGTCCGGCAAGGCAACTACTCGGGACCGTTGTTGTTCCACATTTCAAATGAGAGTAAGTGTCAAGAAATATGACTAATAGGGTTACTAAATGGGCCCTTTATTGATGGTGAAGAAGATGTTTCTTGGAAAGTTACTGATAAACTGATTTGGAAATTATTATGGTATTCATTGTGAAAAGATGGGCTTGATGACCTTCAGGAAAACTTACATCCCTTCAATACAACAGAAAGACAATTTATAATCCTTTTAGAGGACCTATTACATTTCACCTTCAAAAAATAGTCCTGCTAGAAGTCAACCAGTGTTGCCAATATGCGGGTAATTACCCGAAAAGTCGGCACTTTGAAACTTAACGGGTAATCGTTCGGGTATTTGAACAGTTTGGGGAAATCGGGTATTTAACTGTTAAAAGTTGTTTCATATTCAGGATATTTGTTTTTGTTTTATACTAAAAATATGTATTTGTATTTAAATAAAAATAAATCTTCGGACTTTTTTCATTTTATACCGATCGCGGAAAACGTGTACTTTTTTCGTCAGTTGTAGGGAAGAGAGGTTTAGTTTATTGGCAACGCTGAAGTCGACCCCTACATCGAGTAGTAGATGTTTAGAACTGAAATGATCATGATACAACAATTCAAGAAGCTAATGAAACAGGCAAATGAAACAGATGATACTTTCCAGTGAAAAAAGAAAATCAAATACTTACCTATGTGTATATGCTCTATACACATATTCCCTTGATATCTACGTACAATTGAAAAATGTGACCTCTTCCATACATCCACTTCAACGCACACAATAAAGGCGTAATTCGTCCAATCTTGTCCTCCAAGTTTGATTTCCAAAGCACTAGAAACGGCAGCTATGTAATTTCTTCGAATAATTGCATATTTTTTATAGAACTAAGTGAAAACAAAAGGAGAATAATATGTGAAGTAAAAATCATTAGAGAATAACAAAAGAGAAAAGAGTGGGAGAACAAATAAAAAATTGTAAACGGCAAGGAATAAAGCTTTCAAAAGAAAAAGAACACGTTCTGGATATTCTAAATGTAAGTGGTAATTAGAAGTATCAGTTCAAACTCGAACTAAAGCGATTTGGTGAAGAACACACTTGCAAAAGGAGGTAAAAACAAAAGGAGAAGGTAAAGAAATAATTTCAACTTCAAACCAGACTTCAAGGTTTGAAGAAGAAAGAGATTTTAAACGTTCCAGAACAAGCTGGATTGATAGATTCAACCCAAATTAAGAAGATAAATGGAATCGGTTAAAGAATGAGCTTTCGAAAGCAAAAGTCTGAAGTGATAATTTCAACTCCAAACTGGAAAGGATCTTTCGAGGGACAAATATCCGGAAGAGAAAGTTTTAGGTAACCTAGAAGAAGAAAGGGTGACAATTTAGACTCAAACTAAAATAAGGACGAATGTAAAGAACAGATTTCCGAAAGAAGAAGAAAATGTAGTAATAATTTAGATGCAAACTAAAAAGGAGTTTTAAGTAAACTAGAAGAAAGAAGACTGACAAATTTAGATACGAACTAAAAGAGGATAACTAGAATTCTTTAAAGAAAGAAAAGAAGTTCTAGATAACCGACAAAAAAAAGAAGGTGGAGTGCCAATTTGAACCCAATATAAAAAGAAGAAGCAATGAAGCTCTATAGCTTAAATAGACATAAACCTCTAAACTTAATAAATAAATAAAGAATACTGCTGTGGGGATTATTATTTTGCTTTTGTTTTTGATTAAATCTCTTCAGAAGTCTATTCTAAATGATAGATCGCCGCCTTCGTTATAAGTTTGTATTTATGAAAATCGGGAAAGACCGAAGAAGAAAAAATGTGCTTATTAAAAAAAAAAGCAAAGTGAATGTGTAATAGATTTATTAATAACCAGTTATAATCAGAAGATAATTAAAGTTCTAAAAATATCCATTGCCGTTTTCTTCGTTCTCGACTATTAACAAGCAACAAAACAATTTTGTTTTTCAAAGAAGTAAACAATCTGAGGATTGGTCTCGCATACACAGGGGGAACAAAAAAAGTTTACACGGAATATGTAACTATGAAAGAACGCACAGTTGTGAAGATCAATAAAATTAAAAATGTCTACGTTTCGCTGTATGTTGACAGTTCCCTCAGGATTAATAATAACAAATATTGAGGAGGCTGCCAATGCAAAGCGAAACGTACCCAAATACAAAACTTCCTGAATTGAATTCTTGAAACCTGCTACAGAGAAAAAGTTATAAATTAGATTGTTGTTTATTTATAAGGGAAAAAAACCATGTTTTGAATATGAACGCGACAAGTGAACGGAATTACAAAACCATGAAGAAAAATCATGAACCAAAGCGCTAATTAACGAGCGATTATTATCTCAGCTGTGTTGCAGAGCGTTTATTTTATGTTGATTTACTGCAAAAAATGAAACAATTTTTTCCGCAAGGCTTTCAACAAAGACACTTAACATGTTAAGGTGCGCACCACACCAGGCAATGATAATACCAAATAGAAACATTGCATGTATGTAAGTTTAGTTCCTCGTGTTTTCTCATTCCCAGAGAAACCAGGCATGCAAACAACTGGTTCGCTGCGATTAATATTTATCAACAGCTCACAGTCATACTAAGAATAAACTTTCTTGCGATAATTGATACCGAATGCGGTGTTTTGACGTGCGCTCATGAACACGTGCAATCCTAGATAAGGACGCCAGGAGTCATTTTTCAGTTTTAATTGGACGAATGCATTAGCCACGACATCTAATTACAGTGTGCACCGTCTAATTAAGATCTGACTTTTATGGTAATAATAATAAGAGTTTGCGTGTCGACGCGAAATATGGCGAAACTTATGATTTAAATGTATTAAGTTTGCTTTTTTATTTCATTTATCTTCTGGTATCTTATTTTCCTGCAGCGTTTTGTTTGCCGTTCTACTTAGATCTTCTGTAGTCACCTCCATCCACCTCTTATATTCATAGGTTTTCTTTACTAATCTTTTTGCCCAGAGATTTACTATTCTAATCATCTTGCCCTTCCAAGCACTTTACTTCTCTCAAAAATTTCCTCTCCCACATATCTGTCTTCTTGGACAAGGTAATCTCTCGTGTTTTTTATTTTCCTCTTATTTTCTTATTTTTAAAAGTTTGATTCACTGCTCTTTTTCCTCGGCGGTCTACTGCCCCAATCATCTTGCCCCTTACATCCACTTCCCTGAAATTCCTCTTAAATTTTTCCTCTTCCTCCACTCATCCACTTCCACTTTGAGAAAGCGACTTCGTTTCTTTTTTTAAATTTCCTCTTATGTTCTTATTTCCAAACGTTTTTTTTTGCCCAGAAGAAACGCTGTTCTAATCATCTTGTCCTTGCTTCCCTAATTTTTTTTTTTTTAATTTTACGCCCGTATGTATCTAATTCCTCTTCAACAAGGTAATTTGAACTTTTCAGCTCTCTGAAAGTTATACTCTTTTCTATCCTTCATCTTGAAGGTAAAATAGTTTTTTCAGCATTTTCTCTTCAATTCCCATAAATGTGTTTTTTTATTAAAGAAAATTAATTTCTTTCGCTTTTTTCACCGACAGCCTAAATACTCTCCCCGATTTCTTTTTCTGGGCGTTGTTAGCTTCTTTGAGTTGCCTCCTTAGGTTTAATTGAATTTGGTACCAGTGTACCCATATACTTAGCCTTCAGATCGTTCATTGCGTTCAAATCCTTCTCTTCTTCTAGAAATTTGTTGCAAGTCGGCTTTGATAGCAACGGATTCCTCGAGCATCATCTGGACAGCTGTTTCGGCCCTATTTGGGGCCTCGTCTCTTGGCTATGGTGTGTTTTTACAAGTGCCCTTATACTATTTTCTGTCCAACATAAATTTTAAAAAAGTAACTTTGATCTTAGGCTTTGCTGGCCTCAATTCTTTCTTAATTTGAAAGATACGTACTGTTTTTTTTTCTTCATTCTGTGCTTTGTCTCTTGTTCTTTTCGCTTTTTCTCCAAAACCCTAAATCCTCATTCCAGTTTCCTTTTAACCCTAGCCATGAATGAAGGTTGTTTGGGTAAGCCCTTCTATCCTTATATTCAATTCTATCTGCTTTGTCTGCTGCACAAAATGAGAGAGAATCGTGATATTGAATTTGTCTTTCATCTATAATACTCCATTGCCTTCAAGTCGTTGATAGACAATCGTTCCATTTCCTTCGCCTTTTCTGCCAGCAATCAAATTAATATTGACAAGCTCCTCTGTCCTTATGCCCCATTCTACCAACACTCTCTTCAACACTGCCGACTTTTGGTACATGTGCGTGTCACCGTAATCTCTTCCAGATTTATCAATTTCTATCTTTCGCTGCCCTAACGTTATAGATTTGTTTCAATCAAATCTATGTGTCGATTCTGCTTGTATCTGTAGTAATCGTGAGATCCGTAAACCTGTAACTCAATTATTAAAATCTGGAATTTTGAAGTTCCGTGGAAGATATGATTTCTCCTAGGTCTTTAGGATTATTTGTAAGTCTCTGTGGTGTTACCTTAGAGTCTTACAAGAAATCGTAACACCTGAGAACTTTAAACTTCCACTTTTTAGTAATTGAGTTACAGCTTTACAGATCTTCCAGTTGCTACAGATATGAGCAGAATCGACCCATTAGCTTTTGTTCGGCATGACAGCTCCCGAGAAGCTTATTCGTCCTTATGAGAGAACGGCGCCAAGGAAGGCCGTTGCCATTGCATTGGACGGTGGTTTTGGTAATGGATCTTCCTTGTCTAAAACCTTAAGGTATATCACCTGGTATTTCTTAATTGCACATTTGCTTTGTTCTTTTCCTCTAGCCTTTTGAAATCTCTTGCTATCTTCGCGCCTTTGTTACCTACTCAAATATCCTTGTCCTCAGTGGATCTACGCTTTCCACTGTACTCATGTGACTTTCTAATTGCCCTTGCTCTTCCACGTCATTCCTTAATTGTTTATGTTTACCATTGTTTTTGCATCTTGTTTTTCCTTCTGTCTTTGCTGAGTCTTGTTTTCTTCTTTCTTTCCTCGGCTCTGGTAACGCAACGCTTCTTCATAAAAGCACTGATCTTTTTCCAAACGTTACTAGTAATGCTAATAACGTTATTTCTGGTTTAAATTCCATCCTCAACCTTACCTCTCTCTCTCTCTTTCTCTTCAAAGTTACGTTACGTTCTTTTTACAAAACACTTAAGTGATCATTAGCGGCGATTGGTTTATTATTGTACGTTAGTTTTTCAATAAAACAGAATTGCTCATTAGTCTAGTCTAGAGTCTATAAGTTTTTAATTGGACGAATGCATTAACCACAACATTAATTAAAATCTGCGCAGTCTTTTTGCGGTAGTAGAAATATCAACGTGAAATGGATCATGATTAATGCAGCTTCTTGTTATAGTGATTTATTTGAAAAAAAGACTATTTTCCTTGGAATTTGAATAACCGTCAACTATGTTGTAAAGCGTAAACAACTTTTTTTCTTCGGTTAGGTACTCCTATCTTCTGTTGGACGAAAATGTGTGTGGGCAGTCCTTAAAGAAGATTAATTTTTATAGTAATTCTAATTTGTTTTATTTGTTTTCAGCCCCTGTAGAGGTGCCGGCATTGCAACGGTGCTTTTCGGCGGAGGACTGGATATTATTGGACGCCATGGGATGTAGTCCGTCGCCGGGATGCTCTGGTCGTTTTCTCACAATGCACAAGAGGAGGCGTAAAAAGCTGACCACCAGGTCCCTGTCTCAAGATCACGCCATCCTCGACGACATCCACCACGGCCAGGTCCAGGTACATAAAATATCCCAAAACATCCAATCGAATTATGTAGCACGAACTATGTGCGTCTTAAAACCTTTGTGCGAGGTGATAAGTCATTGTTTTCGCAATGTATTAGCGGCGAATTAATAAAATAATTTGCGCGCGTGTTGATTCGCGAAACACAAGAAAACCCACACACACACATGTGTAATTGTGACAACGCCACTAATTGAGTATTGAGACACTAATTAGTTAATTATTGCAACGCTAATTTCAGAAGTACTCCGCGATAGATTTGAACGAGTCTATTCTGGTAAATATGCTGTGCTAATTTGTGACTAGTCGTCGAAAATACTTCCACCGGTATACTAATAGGAACCGTGTTAATGTAATTAGTAATAGCCCCGTGCAAAAAATCTATTTTAGTCGTATCAAGATAAAATAATCAAGATAAAACATGCTGCCAAACAATTTGTCCGTGTTAGATGCCCTAATTATAGTTTTATTCGACGAGTAAGTCACCAAAGTAGTAAACAAATTGCGAAATAGATTTCTCCTCTCGTCTTTCGAGAAGTGGCTTTGTGTTTCACCGGGCGATAAAATTTCACACCGTTCCAGGAACATCCTGTCTTTGTAAATTGCAATTACTTGCGTCAGCGTTTTAACGGTAGTTCCTTTGGTTTAAATTAGAATTTGCCTGAATCTAATTCTTAATAATTAGTAGGATATTGTAAAGATACGAAGAAATATTTTTCTTTTACCATTAAAACTAACCACGAACGGATGTATACGTTTACAAAAAAGAGTGTTATTATTTTCATACAAGCTTGTACGTTCGCGAGGGATTGTGAACACAAAATAGTTAATCGAGCTATTTGCATTAAGATTCGAAATATGTTCTATTCTATACCTGCGTGTATCTCGTTAAGGCTTAACTTAAGGTTTGTTCCAACAGCAGTTTCTGAGCGTCAAAAGCATGCATTCATGAAAGTTGTATTACATTTCATGGGCAACTGTTTTGGACGAGTTCGAACCAATCAAAAATTGCTGGTGGAACAAACCTACAGTTTGCAAAACGTCAACATTTCGAAAGTCAAATGATTTTTTAAGTTCACGATGCCGACAAGCATCCAATTTGCGCAATTTATGTTTTTAATTTAGTTGAAACCGTAAAGTCAAATTTTATTCGCTAATTAAACTTGTAAAGTAAACCGCAGTTTAAATTCATAGATGCGCAAATAAATAAATTATGATTAATTAGTGCTAGTTATTAATTAAATATTCTGTTGTAAATTAATTGAGTTGTGGACACTTTGAAATTTATGAGTCTGATAAGCGTGGAATAATTAGTAAACAAATATTTAAAAATATGTGTTTCAACCTATTTTTCAATTAATTTTTTCTTCTTTTCCTTACTACAAGCCTTACTACTAGCTCTTCTATATCCGATCATTTTCTTAAGCCAACCTATCTTCTTCCTCGTAACACGTTTGAAATTATTCATTTTTATCAGCCTTTTGTGTTTTCCTTTATACTTCTAATTTAAATCGTTTCTTTACTTCAGGATTTTGCTTTCAATTTCCCATAGTAGGAAACTTTCCTCGGGAACTCCAGCTTTACAATTTATATTCTTTAATCTCTTTTGTAATTCTACAAGTGTTGCTACTTATGTATGTCTTTCCTTACTTTAGTTTTGGAATTTGATAAATATTCCAACGCCATGTCACTTACATAATTGCATCTTCTTATTTTCTTTTCTGTATCTATTCGATTCTTTTTCGATTTCATTTGCTCATTCATCGTGTTTTCTTTTATACCTATAGTTGGAGTTCTTTTAATTTTTGCATTACCAATTACTTTCTTCTTTAAGAACTCCATCTCCATCAGTTTTGTTGCCGCATTGTTTAGCTTAGCTCATTCTAAGAAGCATATGCCCTTGAAGAATTGAAGACTTTATTCCTTTTCATTCGACTGTTCCATACTAATATACGTAATAACAATTTTTGTTTAAAAACTTTTTATTTTATTTTGTTTAAAAAAAAACAGGATTCTACGTTGTTTTCTTAAATTTGCGTTCTGTTTCTACCAACAGATGGCGACACCTTATATACATTCGCCGGCACTAAAAACGAAACTCTGTACCAAGGCCACAGCTGTTGAATTACTATTTTCTGCCAGCAGATGGCGTCATTTGACAATCCGCAATATAACAGTCACAAGAAATTTGTCATTTCTAAAAATTATTGCAACCATTACTGCCTGTTTCAGCCAATAGATGGCGTACCTTTCTAACGCTCATTTTTACTATCCGCCTCGGTAAACAAAATATCATTTCATAAAAAGAAACTTTTAATTGAATTGAATTTATTTTGCTAACCCGTTTAATCTTTCTCTTCTTGGTTTTGATAATTACCTTAGACTTCAATAGAAAGCCCTCGAATTGCTGGTTGTTTCTATCAATAGATGGCGCTACTTTACACGCGCAGTTGTGCTTGAATGTGGAGTATTTGCAGTCCTAAGTCCAATCTTGCATACTTTTATTTTTTTTTTTTTCAATAGAGTTCGGTAACACCCTGTACGTAATTAAGCTTTAAATTATGTCTTATTTATTTCAAACGTAATAATTTTGTTTTAAAATCTCCTTTTTTCCTTGCGCTTCTTATCAAAAGCAGTTTAGTGCGAATTCGTAAAATATGAGTTGCTTGTTGAGTATGTACAGCGTTCTATTCGAATCAAAACTTGGTCTTTGACGACTTGTTTGAACTTGCAATAGAACTTGTAATAGAAAGTTCGCCAAATTACTGTTTACTGCCAACAGATGGCGCTAATTGACACTTTCCTTTCTAATTGCAGCAAGAAATCTGTCATTTCTAAAAATTCATCCACTATAAAATGGCCTTCGAAATGGATGCGAGGTACACCCGTTAGACAATTTTCTACCAACAGATGGCGTAGCTTCGACCCCTTCAGTTTAACCGTGGCAATAAATTTTCGAAACGTTCGTCTTTTTAAAAATTACTGCCTGTTTCGGCCAATGGATGGCGGCACTTTAATTTTATCCGTAACTGTAATTAAATGGATACGAGGTGCGCCCGTTAATTCACGGGACAATTACATTACATCAGATTCTAATAACAAGCTGTCGAACGACGGTGAAACGTTAAGTGTTAGTGCGCATATTCAGTGTCCGTTTCAAAGAATTTGTGATATCTAATAACAACCTATAACTCTTTGGTTTTGATCGTTTGTTTGAACTTGCGAATTTGTAATAAAAAATAAATCGTAAAATTACTTTTTCCTGCCGATAGATGGCGCTGCTTCAGTCTAACTGTGACAAGGAATTTCAGAAACATTTGTCATTTTTAAAAGTTACTGCTGTTTCTGGCAGTAGATGGCGTCACTTTACGTCGCCCGCTTTATCGGTAAGTGTAATTCATCAAAAATGGATACGAGGTGCGTCCGTTAATTAATGGGATAAATTTTACGTGCCTTTTTGTACTTTATTTCTTAATGTTCTGCAAGACGGTGCCTTTATAAATTTACTCTATCTCCGCCTTATGAAATTTTGGATCGTTTGTCTAGGAATTCAATTTTTGTGTTGCTTTTTCTATATCTATTCCCTGTTATTGAGCATTTTGTTATTCCTGCGTTCTTCTCTTCGTTTTCGTATCGAGCAAAGCCTTCATTTTCTAGCCTATTAAGTTTAATTCTTATTTCTGTTTCTTTTCAGTTGTTTAACGTAATTTTGTTTTCTACTTTTCGTATAAATCTGCCTCGACATAGTTTTTTTTAATAGTAAGTCTTTATTTCTTTAAGATTTTTTTTTTTGCTTTTGATCCGCTTCCAACGAACAATTGGTATTACCTTAACGCTTTCTTCCACGTTTTGTTCTGGTGTTTTAATTTTTTCTTTTTGTTTTTTTACTAAAAGAATCCTCTGTATCCTAGCTCTTTCTTACTTGCCATTTTTTTTTGTTAAGTCAATTTTGATCAAATAATTTGTTGCGAGTCTGTTTTGATTGCAATGGATTGCTCGAGCATCCTCCGGATGTATCTTTATTTCGGCCTTGTTTGCAGCGTCTTCAGTAGAAAACTAACTCGAAAACTCCGCTGCAATCTTACCGACCGCAAGATGTCACGATCTAAACGGTTTCTTTTTTGTAGTAATTTCCTTCTTCTTAACTGTTGGATGTTTATTGCCTTTTGCCTTTTTCATTATAGATAAAGTCCTGCTCGTCTTCTTCTCAGTATAAAACATACCTTTCGTTAAAAAAATTATACATTTGCGTGCGATCTCTTTTGATACACGTCATCTTACGTATCCCTTTATTTTTTTCTGTGATATTTATGAGACAAGGAAATTGTGACAAGTTAGTTATCTTGTATCTTAATTACATAAATATTGTTTTCCTTTCCTAAGTTTATTTTTATCAATTTATTCATTACTTTGTATTAAATGTCAATAAATAACAGGTGTTCCTACTTATTCTCCTTAATTATGTTAGTCGCACATTTTAATTATTTTAATTAACACTTCCAGAACGTGACCGTACGTGCACTTATTAGAATCATCATTTCTACATAATACACACGAATCAAGGATCAATTTTTATTTTCTATTTAATTGGTTTGATTAATGTTACCTTTCAAATTGAAATTGGTTTTATTAAAAGCACTACATATTTTGTTAACTCTGTTCCCTATGTGTTTTCAATGCTTTTAATATGGATTTTCTTTGAATGGATGAAAGTTTATTTTGGCAGTTTCTCGACTAAACATCCACCAGTTTGTCATCATGAACTTCAATTATAGCTTCGTTAGGGCCATCAAATCGAAATTGAAATGTGCATTTCATATTTAATTCACACGACAATTTATGTTGCTCTTTCCTGAGATAATTAATTGAATCTTGAATGAGCAGTCAAAATTCAATTGCACTTTTAGATAAATCGGGAATGTCCGAAATCCGTTGCAGGACCCCGATTACAAACATAAACAATATAACGTGCCACTTTTTTTTCATTGGGCTACTATCACATGATGCCGCTAATTAATAACAAATACGTACAACAATCGATTTTCCTATTTAGCGTTAATGGGACGAGGCCTTTGGTAATGTTGCAATTTGTATTACGTTTGATTCGAGCTTACATAATTCTTAAAGTAGACGTTTGTTATTATTATTAAAAATGCAACTGACGCTGAGACACTAATCCGTATTTTCATGAATGAAATTTATAATAGTATTTTTATTTTTAGACTTGTATGTACAGTCGTGATCAGTTAGAAGAGAACGCTCGGAAATTTGCTTACCAATATAATTTAGATACATGTCGAAATACTTGAATTTTAAGTAAAAGAAAAACTTGTCAGTAAAAATTAAGCCTTAGGTGTGTTTTAAGTAGGTACCTATCTCCGAACTCGCTGGATGAAAATAATTTGCATGCGTCTGAAATTTCAGCGGCTTACTTTGGCAAAGCCATTCTCGAATGTGTTTAAGGTAATTATCAGGCAACAAGGAAAACAACACCGCCAGATGAAATTTTGATTCGCTCCGGAGGACTTAATCTGTTCTTCCCGCCAGGAAGTTCCTAAACCACGACACTCTAATTATGTTTTCGCAACTTCCAAGGCAAACACAAAACGTTATTAACGATTAAAAGCCTAATAAAACCCCTCAGACGTGAAGCCATAGTCAGTTGCTCTACGTCTAAGTTAAAATCAACAACAGGCTAATGAATGTGAATTCAATTTTTTTTATTGTTGTTGTTTAATGAATTGGTAAGCTCTATGGCCACGTCAAACATGTCATCAAACAATTAAAACTTCCTTTAGCTTTTGATGTATTATCTTATTAATTGCATCTGACAAGAAACTGACGACCTGGGGCAATCAAACATCTCATCGAACAACGAAACAAAAATTCCCTTTTAGAACATACATTTCAATTTGTAACGAGTACACATTTAGTGAAAACATTTTGATTAAAATTTTTTCCATTGTTGATCCTGTTGTCCGGCCAAATTAATTAAAGCTCTCGTCCGGTTAAAACCTGCAATTAGGAGCGTATTTGCGTTCCTATTATGCGGCGTTTAGTCGAAATTAAACGTAAATGCGACGTACTCTTCCATGACTTCATGTTTACGTTTATCGTTTCGATAATGTAAAAACACGTTTCCTTTTTCACAGAGCAAACACTATGGCGCGAGCAGATGGCCGCCATCCAATGACTTTTTTTTGCCTGGTCGTTATTGGTTTATCCTCGGCGTCGAAGATCCGCTTTGAATAAATTAATAGTTTAGTATACTTTTTGCGAACAAGATTTTACCGAATTATTTTTTTCAAAATAACAGTCTTGTTATTTATTTACTGTAAATAAAAATAAAAAAGACAAAATCGTAGACTTCTCATAGTTTCGGAGATTTTGGTTTAAACAAAATATTAATATTACTCAAAATATTCATTTAAAAAAAATCTTTGCAATTGTTTAAATATGTAAACTTCACATCTCTTTATAACTGAAACAGTTAACAGGATGAGTGGGGAAGAGAGAGCTTTTGGTTTAAACTTTGAGCAAATCACTTCAAATCATTCTATAACTAAAATACCTACAGGAAGAGTTAACTGTTTCTGTTACCAAGAAGGCTTTATTGAGCTTTTTCGTTTAAACAACTCTCAGCACTATCTATTTTTTTCAATTCGTTGTTTTCTCTTTCTATAACTAAAACGCTTACAAAGGGTGACTAGGGGAGGGAGATTTCATTGAGCTTTTTATTCAAGCTTTCAGCAATTCGCTCTAATTCAACTGCAATATTTGTCTAGTGAGCTTTTTGTTTAAGCTTTCAGCAAATCGCTCTGACTCCACCTGCAAGATTTAGTTTCTTCAATTTCACTATTTTCTCTTTCTGTAACTGAAACACCTACGGGAAGAGTTAACTGTTTCAGTTACGAGGAAGAGTTTAGTACGTTTTTTTTTCACTTTCTGTAAGTGAAATCCCTACGGGAAGAGTTAACTGTTTCAGTTTCAAGGAAGAGTTAGGACGTTCTTTTTGTTTAAACAGCTTTCAACACTAAAAAACTCGTTGTTTTCTCTTTCCATAACTAAAATCGTTACTAAGAGTGAGTGGGGGAGAGCGATGTCATTGATCTTTTTGTTTAAGCTTTCAACAGTTCCCTCTGATTCAACCTGAAACATTTAGTTCCTTCAGTTTCGCTCTTTTCTCTCTCTGTAACTGTAACTGGGAAGAGTTAACTGTTTCAGTTACAAAGAAGAGTTTACTGAGCATTTCTGGTTTAAACAACTTACAACACTTTCAATTTTTTTTTTTACTCGTTTCCTCTTTTTTTATAACTAAAACGGTTACAAAGGGGTGAGTGGGGGAGAGAGACTGGTTTAAACAACTTACAACACTTTCTATTTTTTTTTTGACTCGTTTCCTCTTTTTTTATAACTAAAACGGTTACAAAGTGGTGAGTGGGAGAGAGAGAGCTTTTTTCTAAGCTTTCAGCTATTCGCTCAGATTCAACTAGAACTTTTAATTTCATTTCTTTCTATGAGAAGTCTTAACTGTTTCGGTTAAGTTGTTTTAATTCCATGTTTGTTTTGACATTTTATATCAAACTTGACGACTTAAATCTGGACAGATAACAAAGATTTCGCATTTTTTTAAAACTGAAATAGTTACACAAGGTGAGTGGGAGAGAAAGAGAGAGTTCATTGACCTCTTGGTTTAAAAGCTTTCAGCAAGTCAACCTGCAATATTTAGTTCCTTTCAGTTACAGACACAACCAAAAAGATAAATCAAAAAAGAACTCAACAAGAGTAAGAAACAAGATGTCCAAGGACGTACCCAAAGAAGAAAATAAAATAAAGCAATAATTATGTATGAGGTTTTTAAGACTGCATTAAATTATGATGAAGAACGTTTCCTGGAAATAAAATAAAAAAGGAGACCACAAAGAATATCCAAGATGCAAAGGAAAAAAAAAAAAAGAAAATCTCATTAATGAAAGATGAAAAGAAAATTGAAGCACAATAAAATAATTAATAATGAAGAAATTGTTAGCAACAGCCTAAACAACGTCAAACAAATTAAATAAAAAGGTAAAAACAAAAATAATAGTAACTAAAGCAAGGATTTACGTGCATTCTTAGATCACGAGTCATCACTTCACAACGCGTGCGTCAGGCTCAAAAGACGAACTAAAAATGCACTTAAATCCTTGCTTTAATAGTAATAAAGAAGTAATATAAAATGTTAGCAATGATAAGTACAAAATAAAAAAATGGAAAATAGGAAAGCAAACAATGATGCACTCTATCAAAAAGATCTGAACAAATGTAAATCGAGAAACAGAAACAAGTGACGCTCAACTTAGCGAAAGAGTTGAAAAATTAGAAAGAGAAAAGCAGACAAAGCAAGAGAAGACTCTTGACGTTAGTTTCAACTGCAGTTTATATTTAGAAAGATTTCTGGTATTTGGCACACAGTTGTTCCATACAATTAAGTTCAAAAGAAAAAAAAATCGAAGCAAAATGGAAAAAAAGAAGGCAAGAAACAAACATAAAAAATCGAATCAGGAAAAAAGTATAGAAATAAAAAGTGAAAGAAAAATAGTGAAAGTGCAAGGGAAAGGAAATTTAAAGAACAATAAAAAAAAATCGCGCATCAATAAATCAAAGTCAAAGACAAACGAAAAGAAAAAATGTAGAAAAATTATTGTGCAAGTAACTGAAGGTGCCCCCAGTGCAAAATAAGTACTAAGGAAGCAATTTTCAATGCAAAATGAAAAGAAGAAGAAGACAAAGAAGATCGAATGCAGAACAACAAAGAAAGAACAAGCAGAAGATTAAAAGCAAATCATAAATATGGCGCATTCCCTAATTTCAAACTTTCACCATAATTTTTGAGCAATAAGATTAGGTCGTGACATCGCACGGCCATTTTTGAACTAAAATTGTACGAGGCGAAGAGTAATTCGAGAACTCCACTGCAATCATTTAAATAAATTTTATATAGTTCTAACAAATAAGAACTATATTTTATTTTAAAAAATTTAATTGTTTTATGAATGCATTCATTGCATTTTTTGTTCCATTTTTTTGTTACTCGTAATTTCTATCGCATTCTACAAAACTAAAGTTGTTTTGGTAATTTCTATCGGTTTGTTGTTTGTAGTCGACTCAAATCTGCTCTAATATCGAAGAATTTTTTTTCCTCGCCTTGATAGTGTTGTAGGGTCGACCCTATGGTGGTTATGCGAAGATGAACTACTTATTCCTTATACATTCACGTACTACCTAGAAACATCCGAATCTAAATAAGCTAAGAACAAAAGAGAATTTAATCAAAACCATTCCGTTCGCGATTTGCATCTGAATCTTCGCCGACTTTAACAGGAACCGACGTCGACGTCTCAAAGTGCACCCGCCCGAGGTGCATGGGCGCCTCTGCAAATAACTTTCATTGTTTTGGGGGCGCTCGAAGTTGTTCGCGTCAAGTTTACTGCAAACTTCCAGAACAACGATAAATTATTTCCGAAGCTTCCGGCACGCCACCGTAATTTATACGAGACGGGCGCTCAAATTTTGCCGTTGTGCGCCAATTAATTACTGCGAAGTAATGCTCTCTCTTAGTTGTGCCAATTAAAACTCTGTCGAATTTTTTTTTTTTTGTAGTTAGTAACTTGAGATCACAACAACCAAAGCACAACAAAAGGTATTTCTAGCTCTTACAAATTAAGTCTTTATATTGCTACGACGCACTGACGTAAGCAAAGGTGAAGATTAAAGTACAACTGGCCAACTCAGAATCTTTTAGCTTTGAAAAAACGAAAATTCTTTGGGTGACTGCATTTTTTGTTGCGTTCAAGTTGATACCACCATCTCTTTAGCGGTTAGTGAATCAATAATCGCCAAGACTTTTCGAGTCACCCTCGTACGATTTTCGACGATCAATTCCGGATAAATTGTGCGCGTTGTTTCAGGCGAATGTATATTAATAGGAGTTTTGATTGACAAATAAATCATCACTCTTCGCCAGTGTTAATGCCATTCCCGCGGGGTTGGCGTGATTGATAGATCATATAAAAGCGCCCCATAATAATCCGCCCCCGCATTAATTGAGGCGCATTCAAATGCTCGGATTCAACTTAACTGGAGTTCTTGTTTTGCTTTCGCGTAGAAGTCATTAATCAGGGGTGCTTGTTTGCATGGTTGCGATCGCTTTTTCCTCTTGTTGGAACGTGGTTCGAATTAATTGATCTGTTATGGTTAAAAGCTGTAAGCTTTCTTAGTCTCCATGTGTTCTTTTTATCGCATGGTCCAAATAAAGATAAATAATAAAAACCCATTTTTTTGAGGACTTGCCTTTTTCCATGTTGATCTGCGATTGCTTTTTTCCCTTTTTATTTGACGTTGGAGATGAAGGAAAAGCGAGTCTTCCCCCTCCTCAGGTCTTCTTAATTTGCATTCTTCTTTCTTAGTCTTCTTGTATTTTTTTATCATATAGTCCAAATATGGGTCTTTAAAGATCCATCTTTTTGAGGACTTGCCTTTTCCCTTATTGGTCTGTTATATTTAATTTTTTTCGCAAATTTACTCTTTCAAATACGAGCACTTACCCACTACTTCTTGTCTTTGACGTTCGTTGATGGCCTAGTCTTATCCATTGGTTATTCCCATCTCTTTCGCGTATGCCTCTCATTTAGCACTTATTTTTTTCTGCCCCTGGCTCCTTCTACAATTAACGAAAATTAGTTCAATATGGCAACTTTTTTTTTTAATTAAATTTTGAAACTGCGCTCGTTTCTTTTTGGAGAAAGTAAAGCAATGAGAAGTAAATTCTAAACCAGATACAGACGTAATTTTCTTTTCAGCACATCTTGAACCAGTGCAGCTTATGGGGTTTCAACGCGTTCACCCTGGAGACCGTCGCAGGGGGTCGTTCTTTGCCCGTTCTTTTGGTGCACCTGTTCCACTGGTACGGATTGCTGGAGCACTTTCGGCTGGATGTTGTACGAGTTTGGAAATTATTTAGTGAGTATTTCGGTGCACCTTGAACTTTCCAATAACCGTAATAGTCTCTTGTTTTTAAATTAAAAACAACCACCGACATACGAGGATCACCTTGAAAATTTCTAAATGTTATTTGTATGACAAAACTTTAATTAAGAGAAACAACAAAGTTTAGAACGAGTTTAAAAACGTTGTGTATTTAGCGGTGCCGCACCCCAAAGATATTGGCGATTTAATTTAATTTACGTAACTGTGACGTACTTAGGGAAGGTCACCAACCAAAAGCGGCCACTCGAGGAAACATTGACGTAGTTAAGCACCCCTGCTTCGCGTCATACACCAGTATCCTTGAACGTTAGTGCAAGGAACTCTGCGTAATAGTCTAAATATCAATGAACTTGCTGTCGGTGTTTCCTGATGTCTTGATTTTAAAATAAAAAAAAATATTAGAAAAAAGCCAAAGAGAAAAACTTGAAGGCTTCCACGGTCGTTGCCCATCTTCTTTTGGCTTCCGGATGTACCGCCGAGGTTTCGTCCTTTCTTGCAAGCAGCGGCAACCCTGAGGAAATCCTTTTGCAAACGAAGGACGAGACGTCAGCGTCTTTTCTATTAAGTCCTATGGGGTCCTTCAAGGTCTGGAAAGGGAAACTACCTATTATTATTTTTTGAAATTTATATTTAGGACCTTCTGAACTGTTTTCTTTTCTTAGCTTTAATCGAAGAGGGATATCATAGCACCAACCCCTATCATAATTCCATTCACGCTACCGACGTAACGCAAGCAATGCATTGTTTTCTACAAGAGGAAAAGGTAAGGCTTGTTATCTGAGAGTCGGAAATCCGGTTGCTGCACTTCGGGGTAATTGTTTCAGATAAGGAAGCACGTTAGTCCCTTAGAAGTGATGGCTTCCCTGCTCGGAGCCGTGGCCCACGACCTTGACCACCCGGGCGTCAATCAACATTTCCTGATCTCTACTTCCAATCATCTTGCCATTTTATACGATGTACGTCGGTTCAATTATTGCAGAATCAGCATTCGAAGTAATACCGTTTTATGTGCGTTTCCAGAACATGTCGGTCTTAGAGAATCACCACTGGAGATCAGCCATCGGTTGTTTGCTAGAGAGCGGAGTCGCTGAACAACTATTGCCTTATCGAAGCGAACTCGAATTACAAATTCGTGATCTCATCTTAGCCACTGATATTAATAGGCAGCCGGAGTTCCTGGCGAAATTTAAGGTAGGCGAGCTCGGCGTGTCCACGAGATCTCTGAAATCCCCCGTGTTTTTTTAGACAAATTTAGATGAAGGCACAATAGATTTAAGTAGGAAAACAGACAGACATTTCATACTCCAAATAGCTCTTAAATGTGCAGATATTTCGAATCCCACCAGGCCATGGGACATTTCGCACAAGTGGAGCCTGAAAGTATGCGATGAGTTTTTCAGACAGGGCGAATTCGAACGCAAACTGAATCTTCCAGTTACTTCCATTTGCGATCGGCAGACCACATCCGTCGCCAAAATACAGACCGGTAATCAACCCCCCTCCACGACTCCCCCGCATTCCCCGTAGCTAACCGAAATGAAATTGCAGGTTTCTTTCGTTTCGTGGTGTCCCCTTTGTTTAAGGAGTGGCATCGTTTTTTGAAGAGCACTCTTTCAACTCACATGATGGAGCTTTTGGAAGCGAATAAGAAACGATGGGAGGCACAGGAAGCCGCGGAACAAGCGGAAGAGACCCACACTGAACTGTCTGATGCTGAGCCGGAACACGTCGTCAGCGACGAAGAAGAACCGACAAAACGCTCCTCTGGTACACCAAGCATCGTCGAATTCATTCGTCCTCCGCCTAAGTACGCCGCGCTATTTCCGACTGAAAATTCTAGCTAACCGTGCGTCCCGTTTTTCTTTAGCAGGGAAGCTAGAAGACAATCACTTGCAGTGCCTACGTTAGAGGGCACACTTGGAGTTAGACGCCATTCTGTTCCAGTTAATATGGAACCAACTTTACCACGCACTATATATAGAAGGGAAAGCTTGCCGACCGGACGTGGTGCATCATCACAGTCCGGGAGATCCCCCAACAGTCCGGTGCCGCCGGAATCCAGAGCGTCCAGTGGCTTACGCGAGGAAGACGAGCTGATGAGGTTCGGATCGCAGAGTTCTCTGCTGTCTTCCAGCAGCGGCGGACGTCATTATTCCTCATCAAGTAAGTTTTCAAAAAAAAAAAAACTTCAGCGCTTGTTTAATCGATGTGTTTTAGTAACCGACGACCAACCGGAAAGGCCGCTAAGCGCGGAAAATCTTTTGCCAGAAACAAGCATCGCATCCATGACAAGCAGCGCTGCAGCAAGCCGATTGCCTTCGGTGTTGCACGGAAACCTTCCACCTCCCAAGTCGCTGACAAGACAACAGACTTTTCCACCACCTCAACCGTACGTTCGAATGAGGTACATGTCCGCTACAGTGGAGATGTCAACGTGCACCGAAAGCGTACATGAAGGTAAGTCTTGGTTTGACAAAGCACCCCCTCAATTTGAGCTACTTTCTCAGTTGATAGCAAATCGAATTCTTCGCACGGCTCACATGAAAACATATCAATCGTTCCGCAATACACAATACCTTCGATAGCAGTGTTGAGTCCCAACAACGGTCGCCCGTCAGAACTGCCAGACATAGTTTCACCCCAGAAGCCTTCGATTTCCGGCAAGAGAGAGCCCGAAGCGTCAGATAAGGAGAAAGCTCACAAAATGGCCAAACTCTCTGATTCCGGGCAGAGATACGAAAAGGAGAACGTCGATCCTAGAAGATTAGGAACAACTGTGAGTAACCAATTGTTCCAGGCACTCTTTTACTAATGGTTATAATTTTCAGACCTTATCGAAGCGGAGAGGATCAGCTCCAGTAACGCTGCCTCAAGTTAGATCTGATGAAAATACTCTCCCTGCAGGCGGGGGGTTGTACCCAACAGATTCGCAAACTTTGAGACGTGGTTCGGTACCGACGGAAGTTTCACACCGCCGTAAGTTTTCGGTTGAGCAAAATGGTCGGGTGCTTAGAATTGAAATCGTTTTTAGGTTTCGAAGATGATAGTCGCCTGGAGTCTATAAGCAATATGCCACCTGTAGAGCAACCGTATAATCTTTGGCAATATCAACGAAGAGGTTCTGCTCCTACTGACTTGCCCCCTTTGGGCACTTCCGAACGGCGTGATCAGCTCACGCGACACACTAGTCTGAACGGTAAGGCCGGTCGGCGGAAGAAACAGCTTCGCAGACGCAGCTCAGGCGGGCCTGAGACTGTCTGTTTGTTGGAGACTCCTTCGGACTCGTCTTCTTGGTCGCGTTTGCTATTGAGGAGGAACGAAAATCCAGATATGCTGCTGGCACGGCGAAGAGGATCACTGCCCATTGAAGTGTTGACTGTTGGACATTCGGGTAAATGTAAGTATTTGAATTAAATCATCTTTTGGACGTTTTAGTTTTTTCTTTTCAGTGTTTTGACGGTTGCCTCTGATGCCATTAGGGCTATGGACATCCCCGTCCAACATGCAATAAGGACCAACACTCACCGACTGATACATCCATCTTCAGTAGTTAGCACGATATTTATAATCATCCAAGAAGCCAAATAATCATAAATGTAATAGTTGTATAATGATCGGTAAAAAAAACTTTCATGTATAAATTCTTCATCGTGTGTTTGACGATTAGGTAGTTCTTCCTAAATAGTTACGGTAGATGTAGTTATTTATTATTTTCGACTATGATTGCGCGTATTCGTCGTGTGGCGTAATTATTAGTTTCTTTTTTATGTACCTTGAGGCGCGAAGACGCACGCTCGCGCGCGCAATTTCTTGTTAATAAGTTTACTCTTGGAAAGACTACATAGTTTTTATTCCCCCAGTATTTTAAAGCGGTGCAATCTTAGCGCGGACTTTTCGAAGAACAATTGTCTCCAAACTTATTTGTTATGAAACGACTGTTGTAAACCCCGATAGGATGTTTACTCTGTGTTTACAGAACCTGACTGATGCAAAGTTTTCCCATTTTTTCGTCGAGTTTGCGGTACTTAAAACCAGTTCAAATCAGGAAAACTTTGCGCCATCCACGCTTTTAATGTATACCATACCCTGTGCGACATTACTCAATAACTGTTTAATGTGATTCATTTTATAATGTGCTGTATACTGCATGCATTGTTGTAGAAAGTTGTGGAGTTATCGCATCATCGTCCAAGCGCGGACACGAAATTTCATGTGATAACTCTCTAAGATAGCTAGTTGACAATGTATCAAACATAAAATCAAACTTAGATCAAACTTTCATTTACAGTAGGTACGTTTCTTTCCGTTCGACAACCACAGTGTAATCCGGATTTCGCAGGGTATTTCGGTGACCCCATCGAAATATCGGCGACTCCTTCACAGGCAAGTTCCATGCCGAAATCAAATATTTCAGTGTTACATATATTATGTAGGACCACACCGTTGAACTAACAGGGTTAATTATATGAAGAGTTTTCCAAATAAGACTGCTTAGAGAATGACATTAGGGAGGTATACAGACAAGGGGCTATGCCTCATTGTTACGCTTAAAATCTCAGTTCAACATGAGTACTCATCGTTTGTGAAATGAAATGGTTAAATAAATTCATGTTTTTAAATTGCCTTTTTTTTTCACCCCTCTTCCCTCAACATTAAAAACTGATAACACATCTCCTTATGAAACATTTTTATTAATTCAATACATACACAATAATATGTAAAGAATTTCTTATAAATACATTAACGATTGGACTTGGCAACACGTTCAAGTTCGTCTTTCTTTTTAATTGCATAAGAATTTGATGATCCCTGGAATTAAAAAGAGTAAATTAATCAAAGCTCACGCTACAATACTATACAGTGTGTGGCATTTAATCGGGTTTCTTCATTTACGCCTTTTCTAATGAAAATATGGAAAAATGTTTTATAGAAAAGTATCATATTTTCAAGCTCTGCATAATTTAAAATTATTTTCGAATATACAGGATGTCCCAGTTTGGCTGTACGATGTACATATCTCCTGAACCGTCAGTAATTGGTAGAGGGAAGTGTATAGCTAATTGAAAGATACTTTTATGGAGCATCTAACAACGACATAAAAATGACACCGTTCCATTTAAAAAACAAAAGTTATTGCCTTTCATCTTCCACTTAGCTCGCAACAGCACCACAATATCTGCTTTCTAACATTCTTCGTTATTGAGATATTAATTGTCAAAGTTATATCTGTATTTTCCAAAAACCGTAAACAAAGTTTAATATCTTAAAAACTATAGGACTTAGGTATAGGGAAACCTTATCAAACTTACCCTAAAATAACCTGACAAGCTCAAATTCGTTATAGAATATAGGGTGTTCCATTTAAATTAACGAAGTAACACATCGTACAGCCAAACTGGGACCTCCTGTATATTCGAAAATAATTTTAAATTATGCAGAGCTTGAAAATATGATACTGATAGGATGATACTTTTGTATAAAACATTTTTTCATATTTTCAATAGGAACGGCGTAAATGAAGAAACCCGGTTAAATGCCACACAGTGTAGAGATGTAGGTTAATCAGTGTAAGCAAGATGTTTATTAGAGAAAAACATCTTGCAAGACTATAAACACATCGCTCTAGTCCTTAGCGAAACTGCTAAATTATGGAAAGAAACTAGGCAGTATTAGAAAGGACCTTAGACGACTCTTACTTTTTTTTAATCCCAACTTAATTTACCTTTGCTGCGTTGATAAGTTCATCAGCCAGACATTCGGCGATCGTCTTGATGTTACGGAACGCTGCTTCACGGGCACCCGTGCACAACAACCAGATGGCTTGATTTACTCGTCTCAAAGGCGAAACATCCACGGCCTGTCTTCGTACAGTACCAGCACGTCCAATACGAGTGGAGTCTTCTCGAGGGCCCGAATTAATTATAGCCGTGACCAGTATCTAAAGAAAAAAAAAAATCAAAAACACTGGTACACTGCTTTAAAAACAAATAAATCTCATTTATGTATCAGAAATAATTAAAAGTCAACAAATGCTTTTCTGAAGGGGTGTCAGAAATTTATAATCAACATCATTTAATCGCAGGTAGAGCAAGTGAACTAAAAAAAAGTTAAATTAGACAATCTTACCTGCAGTGGATTTTCTCCTGTGAGTAGATGGATGATTTCGAAGGCGTGCTTCACTATACGGACGGCCATCAACTTCTTGCCGTTGTTTCGCCCGTGCATCATCAGCGAATTCGTGAGACGCTCTACTATGGGGCACTGAGCCTTCCTGAATCGTTTAGCCGCATAGCGGCCAGCGGAATGAGGCAGATACTTTGCGTTCTTTTCTTTCACTGCAATGTAATCCTGTAACATAGTTTTTCCAGTCAACAGGCAAATAATTTACTGACATTAATGTGGAAATGTGCATTCCAATAATCAGTTTTGAACACTCAACAAGTAATATTTTCAGAAGAGGTGTCAGATTGTTACAATGTTTCATCATTTTGAAATTTGACTTAGATGGTTGTTTCATTAATTAAATGTAAAAAGCTCCAAAGTTGGAAATTTGGAACCTACTGATTGCAACCAAACAGACGCCATATCCAGGGGAACAAACGTAATATAAACTTCTCACTAAAACAGAAATTTCCCGCATATTTAACAACACTCATTTCATTACCATAATAGTTACAGATTTTGAAGTCAAAGTGTGTTTAATTTAGATAAAGCACAATTGCTTGTTGCTGGAAATTTGGTTTTGATGAGTACGTTAAAAATGGGGTACCTGATAACACTAGCTAATACGTACATGTAGAGACATATCTCCGACTTGCACATCGTCACAGCTCCATCTTCCGAACAACTTGATTTCAGGCATCTCAGCCATGGGGACTTGCACAGCCGTCGTCAGCTGTACATCGTCGAAATTCTCGTCCATATCTACCATGTTTGCGGTCCTCTCTGCAACCAAACATCTTCAGTGACGTTAAAGAAGCACCATAACCTCAAAATCTGGCTCGACGACGTCGCATCAGATTTACGTCTGTCGACAGGGCAGATTCAGACAAGAAGTGTCAGAAATTAAGTAAAATCATCATCGCAACGTTTCATATCGGCAAACACGTAATTAAATGCAATAATGTTGAATCGAGCGTCACGCACACGTGCTGGTGAAGAACTTCTCCGGACGCTTCCACAGTACCACAGTATTAACAGACCTGGCGTGAAAAGCCGTTTGCCATGATGATATTTAGTAAATTTGCTATAATAAAGCGCGTACCTTATTTATAAATAATCCACACGTCCGCTTACAAGCAACGCGGAAAGGAAGAGGCCATTTGCAAAAGGAAAAGTGAAGGCAGGAAACGGTACAACTAGCGCCACCACATCAAATAAAAAACTTAAGTAACGCGGTTTCTTTAAAATAAATTCAATTAAGTTGGATTTATTATTACAAATAAACTAAGAAAGAAGTAACGAACGAATTTATTTAACAACTAAAAAATAAAGTGCTTCACTTCCTTTTTAGCACGATGTTAAATTAGTTCGACAATAGATGGCAGGCTGGCAGCAAACAATAAATTTTTTATTTAGAAATAAGGCTTTAATGAATTATGGCTTTTATATTAAATAGTTTTGCAATTTGTTGCAAGCAATACGTTAAAGTGGCACTGCGCCTTTCAATTTACAGCGTAATGAATTTTACAATACTTGATTCCATTTAGAGAGTTTTGTTTTTTTCACGTTGGTGTAACACGTACAGAGAGGGAGTTACAAATTGTTAATGTCAATAAATGATTTCGTCATTGTCAAATGGCCGAATTTGAGCGTTGTTTATTTCTCTACATTTCTGAATTAGTTCGCTTTTAATTTAATGTTTACATTTGAAAGTATCCCCGCGAGTTGAGAAATGAAAACCATCAACTGACAGAAAGAAGGGCGACGATGTTTACGTTTTCTCGGGGTTTTCGGTGAAGGTAGGTCTGTCGATATTTTTATCTTCGTTTCGCGATCACGATTTTTCATCGCATAAGTACTGATAGCGCGCAGCTAAGCGATAAGGAAACATTCCACATGCTTTTAAGCGTTTTATCGCAACGTTTGCAAGCGAACAACTTGCCGTCGTCCTACGCGAATTGACATGACGTTGGAGGACCCGTTCTTCGTAGTGAAAGAGTAAGCCAAACGCATATTTTCTCAGAGTTTTTTTGAATTTTTGCCTGCGTTTTCCTGCTCGTACCGGTTTAGTTGTCGCAATTTAATCCAGCCAGGGCAATAACCCCCCCGCCGCAAGTCTCATTTCCTCTACACACCACACACACACAAACAAATCATTTCCTTTGTTGTGTTTATTATTAGAACCCCCAAATTTGCATCGCTATTTTTTGCAAGTGCATTGTATTGATTTTTTTATTTTATAATTATGCCAGTCATGTGCTCTACTGTAATTCGTATTGCAGTGAAGTCTTTAAAGCTCTGAATAAGACCAGGGGTCTTTACTTGCGCTGGCTGGAATTACAGGATGATTCGGTGTGCATCACAAAGGACGAAGTAGAATGGACCAACACAGAGTTGAAGAACTCTTTACGTAGTATAGAATGGGATCTGGAGGATCTAGAGGACACTATTGATATCCTTTTTGGTCAATATTTGCAAGCAATGTTATTTACTTTGTTTATCAATGTTTGAGTCTGCTCATTCCTTAACTGTAACTCACATATAGTAGAGAAAAATCCATCCAAGTTCAAGATAGATAATAAGGAATTAACCACCAGGAAGAATTTCATCGATTCTACAAGGGCAGAAGTTAAAGTAAGTGCATATTTCAATTAATCAATTTATGTTGCAATATTTCATTTATTCTAATTATTTTTCCCATTACTTGATTTTACATCATTTAAAATCATATACATTCTAAATATGCAATTTGTATTTACCATACTATTTTTAACTTTGCCTTTTTTTAATGCAGATCAATCGTGCCCGTATGCACAGACAAATCTTAGACTTAAGCCAAAGTAAACCTTTACTTTGAACAATGTAACTATACGACGCACAATTGATATGAAGTTAGATTTAAGTGTCACTTTTTCCTCAAGTCTACCTTGAGATTTGTCTGTGCATACAGGCATCAATGATAATTAAAGACTGATTAATAATTATAATACATTGTAACTTCCTTGAAGGATCTCCCTCCTTAGATCTATTAATATTTTTTGACTTTCTGGGCTGGCTGGTTCCTGTTAAAGAAGAAAGTAGATTTTCTACAATAGATTCAAACCCAGAAGCCAATAAGTATTTGTAACACATAGTATCAAATAACACTACATAATAACAAAGGGAATGAGTAAAAAAAATCTGCTTTTATATTTCTGGATAGATTCAAACAAGGATAAAAGCATTATTTGTCAGTGTCACGCACTCCTCCTGCTATATTTTTCTTATGTTCCCATAGCATTTTATTTTTCTTCCTAAAATATCACTTATAATTTGTTTTCATATTTTTGTTCAAAAATGATGTGTATTTCACATAAAGTAGGTGAATCTACAGTAAACAATAATCCTTAATAATAATTGCCCACTCTCCAGATTCAACAATAAAATTGAAATGGTCTTGCAGCAAAGTTGTAAAGTTTGCTCTTCAACTTCATCGCTTTCTACTTGTACATATTGTCTTTGTAATGATTGGATAATACCATGTATTAATTAGTATTAATTAGGACATGATTTAATAACAAATAAAACAAATATAAAATACAATTACGTTAATACAGTGATAATGTTTTTAATCTTTTAGTCTATGAAAGACAAGATCAGCATGAACAGAAATAAAGAAAGAGATCGAACACTCAGACAGGTAAGTAGTTATAAATTAAATTAAATTTATGTGTAGTGCTAATGTTTTGTGTAGCCTTTACTAGAAAGCAGCCCCATGAGAGTACTAAACAGTCACAGCACAACCAAATATTCCAAGCTGGAAAATGAGGTGGATAGTCCTCAGAGATTCCTGAGCGACATCTCAGCTCAACAACAGTACATGACCAGACAGCAGGATGATCAACTCGAGGCCATCGGGGATTCTTTGGGGTCCTTGAAGACTGTGTCGAGGCATATCGGTTCTGAATTAGATGAGCACGCTGTGTAAGTTTGTGGACTATTTATGCTAAAGACTTAATTATTTCTTGTGTGTCATTGCAGTATGTTGGATGAGTTCGGAACGGAACTTGAAAGCACGGATTCAAAGTTGGATTCGACCATGAAGAAAATGGCTAAGGTTCTACATATGTCTAACGGTGAGTGTATTGTGTATATACTTCACTGTCAATGAGATAAGGGGATTAAGTTTTATATTGACATATCAGATATAATTTGATGATCCCTGTGATCGGTTATATTGGAAAACAAAATTTTTAAGTCTCGTGTTACTTTTAAATTAATTTGATTTATCTCTTGCAGATCGCAGACAGTGGACGGCTATAATAGTTTTATGCATAATTCTAGTAATTGTGATAATTTTATTTATTGTAATGTGATCAGCATTTTATATTGATACATCTTATCTTGTAAACGACTGTTGTTTTTTGAAGTTCAAATAGTACAAATTTTTTTCATTTTCTAACTATACACATTAATCACAGCTTTTTTTTTAATATCGAGTGTATGATGTATACTATTTTAAGTACTAATTTTTCGTGTTGTATTCGTTTCTTTTGTCGTGCCATTTTAGACTAGGAGTAACAGTATGTAATAGAGATTGTGATTTTTCATAGTTTAATACTGACTTAGTTTTTTAATATCGTAGAGACTGTTTAGCATGTATTTTCCCGCACTTATACGCATATATATAATACATCATGTTGAATGTAGTGAAATATTTGTATTGTATATAGGTAATTATAATTACTTGTCCCTCTATATTTAACCAAATATATCTATTGATTACAAGGTATTCTTAATTATAAATGTTCTTTCCAGTTAATTCGCAACAACAACAAAAATTAGATGAAATTAATTCAGTTTAATCTAATAATAATAATTTACATAGCAGCAATTTATATGTTTTAATAAATCCATGAGATCAACTGAAGTTATAATTAAAATATTTCAATTATGAATATTTGATCTCCTGTTTCTGGTGTTTGTGTTAAATTAATAATAATTACGAGTTGAATCGAAGCGAGAAGTACTTTAAATTTTCTGTATTAATGAAGTTAGAAAGTAACAAAATAATTTTCCTTTAAATATTAAGTTAAATCGCTACTAACCGTTTGCAGTATAGGCAACCCAACTAGCTCTGCTGTATCTTAGTTGCCTACGTCCAGGTAATCTGAATGTTAATTAAATTAACTATTTTCTTCATAAATATTCATTAATTAATGAATCTCGAGGTTCATTAATTAATGGCATTCAAGGTTTTTCCTTTGACGATTTATATTTTCCCAAAAATTAACAAAATATGTAGTAAAATCATAATCCTTTTCGTTCTACCGTGCCTTCAGTTATTCTCGAGACCCACATGATCAACCAAATTAGGCATTTAGGAAGCGTCTTCGTAATATGCTTCCTTCTTTAAACTGCAAGAAATGTAAAAGACTTTTTTAAATTTTAACTTTTAAATAATTTTCATTTACTATCTAATAAAAATTTATGGACTACTAGTTCGGAGTCAGCTGTCAATGTCGACATATATTTTGAATAATATTACCAACATTGATATACCGGGTGGAAAGTTTCAAACCCGAACATAGGAAACTTGCATTGAAAAGTAAGTTTATGAAGATTGCTGCTCGGCATTTAAAGATACAAAAATGGTAATGGTCTTAAAGGAAAGAGAAAATTATGACCAATATTAATTACCGTGCTAAGATTATTGCTAAGTGTTAATAATTTCGTGAAAATAAAATTTTTAAATTTCATCTGAAAAATCATACAATTTGAGTGACGTATAACATTTAGCAATAATTTTGGCAAGGTAGTATTGGTCATAATTTTCTCTCTTTTAAGACCATTACCTATTTGTATGTTTAAATGACGAGCAGCAATCTCCATAAACAATGCAAGTTTCCTATGTTCGGGTTTGAAACTTTCCACCCGGTATTAAAATCGGTTAAGTTTGACAGATTACAGTTGTTAATTTTGACATATTTAAATTGTTACACTATTACATTAACAGTTACTAACTGTTACTAACTATCAAGTCAGACATATTAAAATCGTTATGTTGACGGACACCAGCTGCATTAAGGTTATTTTACTTTATTTTTATGCGGATAAAAAGAGAATTTGATATTAAAATACCTAAATATCATTGAATTTATTAAACAAATTTTGCCTGTCTTTTATGCAAATTCAGTAAAAGAGAGAGTTGCGCTGGCGTCATCTGTGTGAGTTTTGTCGGACTATAATTTTTCGGGCGTGAAAATTGAGAGTATCTTTTTATTCACTTAATTTATGTTTTATGTTTAATAGTGTTTTCGATTAACTGCTCTAGGGCACTCGCAGATTATCTCTATCCCTTATTATTACATGAGATTACAATAAGATCAGAATACTCTAAAAGTGCTCCGGGGTAGTCAGTCGAAAACGCTTTTAGAGATTTTCTTCAGGACGAAGATCATCGATCTTTTTAGGCCCGATTTTACAATCGTCAGATAAGCATTAGGTATTCTTAGAATAACGTGGCGTAGGTGTGACGTAGATATGGAGGAACATCAAAGGATATTCGGCGAACAGTTATTCCGTCCTTATTTCAACTATTGTAAAACTGAGCTTTAATGGTGTATTTCGTCATTGTTAACAAAAACTTTCCTTTGCGTTTTCTTATCGAATTAATTTTCTAAATTGAAATTGAAATGAAATGATATTAATTTGATAAGTTTGGGTTGTGTTGGTTAAAAAAAAAATCTAGTTGTGTGGCGCCATCTATGTGTATCTTGACGAACTACATTTTAAGTTGGAAATTTGAAATACCTAGAAATTATTATAGTTGTTAAGGGACGGCGATACTTTAACTTTTAATTCGTCTAAATCTAAAACCAAATTCACATTTTAACTTTAAGTTCTGTATTAAAATTTCAGTTAAAAAAATAAATAAGATGCGCTGCGCTGGCACCATCTTTATAAATTTTGTCGAAATACAATTATTCCGGCGCGAAATTTAAAATGACTTTTTCATGTTTGCTTAATTTATGTTCCAGTCAATTTCTTCGTAATAAAAATCGTCTACCTTTTTTTGTTTCTGTTTATTTCGTTTTATAGATATTATTTGACTTTTATGTCTATATTACAGATTACTTTAATTTACTTATAAAAAAATACATTTTTAACAACTTCTGTTTAAGGCAGCGTCAGCTGAGATACATTGCTTTCATCCATAACTATACACAGCATTTGGAAAGTCTGAAATTTCAGGTTTTTGTGTAAATGTAATCGTAAAATCCTTGGTTTAATTGTAAAATTTCTACTTTGAATAAATCACGTACGAATTCATCGCTAGCGAGTTCTCCAATTATAAAGCAGATTTCATGTGGAAATGGAATCACGCCCGGAAAAATAAATAGCCCGGAATGTGATTGACCACGAGAGTCACTCTTTGATCGCCCGCTGCAGAAAATAACAAATTCCTTTCCGATATAAATCTATCGTAATGGGTTTGAAATAATTTCGGTTCATTATCTCGAACGCAATTTAAATTAAAACGCTCTTAACGATTGTTAAACGCCGGGGGGTTTCGTTTAAAAGTCACGCCGAAAATCTTTCGAAGTACTTAATTTTGCCGAGACGTTAAGGGGAAAGTTTATTGCGAGGGACTTGCAAAATACCTCGCAGGAGCCTTAATTAATGAGTTTACAACTTTCGTGCACACGACGCAGAACGAAAGAAAGAACAGGAAAAGTAATTTGGATGTATCCTTGAAATTTGTTGAATTCGGGGAGTTTAAATTAAAATCACGGCACAATGTAAAAATCCATATCGCTCAGAAATTTGTATAGCATAGAACGTAATACAAATCACCCTTTCGGATTTACTACGGTAATTAAGGTAAAAAATTGAAAAGTTAGGTAATAACGGCTTGACTTAATTTACATAAAAAAGTTATCATCTTTTTATAACGGTTTACCATGAAAAGCCGAGTTTGTTATTAATTAGGCGCGCGGGGGTGACAAATTAAAATTTGTGATGGGTTCTTGGGGTTGAAGTTTCCAATGAATAAAAAAATAATTCGCTTTCAGTTAATTACTTTCCCAAGCACAAATATTCCTAAATAACTTCATATGGAAATTTGAATAAACGCCGAGTGATTTTTTAAATATTTTATCAACTCTTGCCATGAGGTAAAGCTACGACATGTCGTCCAAATTCCATAGCAAGAGTTGATAAAGAATTTTAAAAATCAGGCGGTATATAAACAAAAGCATTCGGACAAGTTATCAAACGTCACTTTTATTATTTTCTTTTTTCCAGATAGTTCTTTGTTTTGTTTCTTCTTTTTACTTTGTTTTTCACACTCGTTCGTTTTTTATTCTGTTCTTTTTTCTTTCATACTCCTTCGTTTCTTACTTTCTCGATAATTTTTCACTTTAATATTTTTTTTTATCTCGTAAAATACGATTTAATATTTTTATTTTGTTCCTTTAAGAATTGATAGCTCTTTTTGTTTCGCTTTTAAATCTCTTTTCCATCATGGGAAAGAAGAATTTTACTTGACTTTTGCTAGCTACCTGAAGGTCAGTAAATTGTGCGAGTGACTTAAGTTTCTCCAGCACCGCCGACTAAACTTCTGGAGATGGGAGGGTTCAACGAAACCCCAGAAGCAAAGAGTGGACAAGTTGAATAAAATATAAATTACCAGCTGAGCACACTCGTTTTTATTTAAAATGCTCAAAAATAGGTAAAGACTGAGAAAATGGTTAAATTATAAAAGTTGAGTACGACCCAGAAAGGGGTCTAATGAATCAAACACAAAATGTAATTAAGTAAACTAACAAGTTAGATTTTATCCGATAAACAGATCTGCTATTCGTTCACAACTAACGCTTAAGCTGGTTAAAGAAAATTACTTGATTAACAAATAAATGAAAATAAAAATAACAACGTTGTGGTAAGGTGAGTCAACACAATACGGTAATTAAAAGTAGTTAGAGTAATTCCGACCTTGTAACCAGAATCCGGCGTAATGACAGACAGCTGTCAACAGTGAGGTAAGTGCAACGGAGGTAAGTGCAGCGAATCACGTACTTCGACGAAGATGTTACGTCACCAAGTAGCGTCGCGTTAACGGGTCAGGACCACTTTCACGGGCGGAGGGTGGTCAACTAGTTTCAAACTCCGATTCCGGCATTTTCTTCCACCCAACAAGGTTTGACATAGTTCACTGGGCGATATTTGTTCATCTGAATCGCTCTCCTCGAAAAGTTTCCTTTTAACAACCTTATTTTTATTTTTAGTGGAAGGTTTCAGGATAGTCTTCGCCTTTTTCTTATTATTCGGTTTCTGCTTCTGCTCGCCAGTCAATTTGTCCTATAAGTTCTTTTGCCTTGCACTTTTTCTAGCCTCTGATATTTCCAAAGTTTCTCTGTTTGGAGTTTCTGTAAGAATTTCCGACTTTTGTTTCTTTCTTTGTTGAGTTTTGGCTGTTTCTTTCTTTGGTGCCGGAATAGAGCTCAAGCCTTCAATTGAAATTGAAAGAGGCTTCTCATCTAGTCTAATTGGATTGGAACTTGGCCCGGGAACTTCGGTCAGGGTAGTTGTTGATGTTGAAGAAGAATTTGTATCTTCTCTTGGATTTTCTTCGCCTTCCAATTTATTCGATTGCAGGAGTGTGGTGAATGGTCGGTAGAAAACACTCTTTGATAAACTTATCAGGTTGGTACGGCCATATTCCGGAGGTCCTTTGATGATTGAATGATGTTTTTAGTGGATCATACAAAGTTAGATCTAGAGGCTGTAGCCTATGAAATGTGTGGGGAGGTAATATAAAAATTTGGCACAAGTTTTTGTTTTGTGTGATTATACTTCCACTATTTTTTTTTTAATACAAAAATTCCGTGTCGTTGACTTTTTCCTGTGGATGACCAACAGACGACAAAACAAGGAAAACACGAAACCGCTGTCGAACTCAGCTGTTATTATGTGCATTCGATCGACTCAGAAATGGGAAAGCGATAAGGCGTGAACATCGGGCGCAAAAGAAGAAATATTTTCGCCGAAATTTCACGGCATCAATTCACAAATCGAAATGGCATGGGTTTTTGCAGCGCGCGCGCCGTGTCGTTGACGCCGGCCCCCATGAATAATTCAATCGAATTATTCGATTTCAATATGTGTTTCGGCACGTGGATTTACAAACAGTTTGATTAGCGCGACGTCGAGCGTCGTCCGTGTCAAAGCCGACGTCGCACAGCATCACGAAACATATCGATATCAAAATTATTTCTTATAAAATATGAATGTACCGCTCTATAGTATTTTTTTTTATTATCCGCTTCTAACTTGACAATAAATCTAACTAACTTCAACAGCGCTGGACGTTGAAAGATATTTTTAAAAAATTTCATTAAGCAACTTCCATGGGGTGAATTTTACTTGTGTCAGAATTAGATCACACAAGTTTCAGGGCACCCTATATATATGCACATATCAAATGTACAGGGTGTCCTGAAATAAGTGAGGCTTTCTTCCTACCCTTGTTTATTTTTATTTTTTGCAAAAGTTAAGTATATTGAATCGCGATTGATCTCAATTCTGAAGTAAGCAGAATGAAAGTGAGTAATTAGGTACTTAAGAAAAACACTCTTGCCTGGTTTCATTGAGAGTCTCATTCATTAAAGCAAATACCTAGGAAGAAATAAAATACACAAAGGTATGAAGTATATCTCGTATGTTGCACTAATAAAAGAAACAAATCCGAAACTAAACTTTCTCGCAGGAAATTTCATTTCATAAAAGCACAAAGCTCCCCAGCTCGTTACCTCCACAACATCCTCATAAAATCGAGGTGAAACAAAAACAACAAAAAAAAATGTCCGTCAGCTGCAATTACATCTTTTCCGAGGATTCATTCGTCCGACTGACGTAAAGTTTTCTTTTGCTTTATTGCATCGCGCAAGGGAAAAATCCCCCAATGTTCGAAGAAGCCGGGGAAAGTAGGACGCAACACGTTAAACCGCCCCTGGAAGCGCGGTTCTCTAATTAAGCCATCCATCCATTAAAGGCTCGGGGAATCCGCGAAATACAACGAATTAATAATGCAAGGACGTGTGAGTACATATTTACGAAATTTGAGAGGCCATCGACTTTCGGATTGAATTAAATATTAATTAATTCACTCCAAGGACTTAGTTGAGGGGGTAGGTTTTTATTTGCATTGCTGCAAATTTTCTCCGTTTGTTTATTCAATAACGAATTACAAGACTTGTCTTCTTACTTCCTTATGGTAAATCAGTCAATCTATTTTAAACTGGAAAGAAGATATTATTACATACCGGTGGTGAATAGAGATCACCTTCAGACCAGAGAGGAATGCCCTATTTATAATTGCTGATTCATTTCACGTGTTTTACTCGGTTTTCGTAAGCTCTCGAACATTCAATTTGATTATAAAAGCAGTAATAAGCAGTTGTTACTTTCTAAAAGACATAACAAATTTGCAAAATTAATTGATTTCTCACCCCAAACCATGGTACTAGATAAGGAGAGACGGACGGATTTTTGGAGAGCAACCACACAATCTGTGAACGTTGATTTCGCCCTCGGATTTGTTTAAGCTGATTTGACTCATTCGTTTGAATTTTTTATGATTGCAACATTTTGCAATAAATTTTCTAATTTTGAGATACATAATACTCTTTTGTACAGAATTCCGGTTTCTTACAAAACGATTGCATGAAAGTTTGATAATTACGTTTCACATGCAATCTCCTGTTACTTTATCGTAATGGAATTCATGTACCTACGAAAGAGGATTGGCGAAGTGTTCGAAAAGCTTACTTCCCCTTAATCACGAATGTGCTCTGAACCGACTCAATTTTTTTTCACCTGAAACTTTCGGGGAAAGTCCAAGTTGCATCCGCCCCAAATTTGAAATTCTTTCAGTTTTCCACCGCGCTGGATGAAAACTTCTTGATTCGCTTCCAGGCTGGATTCTATTTGAATTCGCGGTATTCTTATTACAGTCGCTGAAGTTAGTTGTAATTCGCACTTGGTACTTAAAGTTGCTCGTTTTGCTCCAGTGAAATTAAAGTAAACATTGGTGTAACTAATAAAACGTGGCGGGCGGATGCTTGATTAAAATGAGATTGGAAAAAGCTTGGTAAATTGAAAAAAAAATTAAGAAACGGGTAGTTGCAGTATCTTCTGAATAAAAACAAATCAATGTTACGATCAGAGAGCGGCCAGTTTTAGGTTTTTGATATCAGAAGTGGGTAGTTTGCTTTAAATAAGTTATTTACAAGATGTTGATTGAGGGTGAACATCTAAATATAAAATAAACGTACAAGATTCCGTAAACATAATTTTAATTCAATAGTTTATATTTATGACACTCAATTCAATAAATAAAACAAAGCATGGAAATTTGAGCAAATAAATCAAAGCTCAAATTGTTTTGTCTTAAAAATAAAACTTAATTTCTTCCGCTGACTTTACAAATTATAAATTTACAAAACTGAAATATTTTATCCCCAATTGAATTAGTCTAATTCGTAGTTAACAATTTTTACGATTTATCACCACCACCAACCACCCTCGAGCAATAACATAATGATTCCGTGTACGAACAAGAAGATCGCAAATCAGCCTTCAAAATAATCCCGGGGGAGATGCTCGCGTTAACGACGCGGGGAGAACGTCGGGACGCTGTATGGAGTCGTCAGTAGCGTCGGACCTTTCACGGACGCCTGGCGTTTCGGAAACGAAAATTTTCGCGCGATCGGCCTACCCCTACACCACCACAGATCACCCCTCGAAGGATAGTTCCAAAAAAAAAAACTGTGACGAAAAGTTCGCTGCAAAGTTGAACACCACAATAATTAATTGTTGTTTTTTTTTTGTTGTGTCTGAAGGTACTGTATTGTAAAAGTGAATGAAGTTGTTTCTCAGGTAAGTTAGTGGAGTGATTAATTAATTTGTATTTTTTATACGCACAAAGAAAACTGCGCTTCGGGGTTGCCTAAACACGCACGCTCAGAGAAAATTAGTTCTATTAAATCTGCTTTTTTATTTATTTTTGGTTGAGTCATTAAAGCAACAAATTAACAAATATCGGGGGAGGTAAAATGATGGCGGCGAGAAACTCGCGCGCTGTCATACTTCTATTTAATTGAAAACTTTTTTGTTACGCCACCCCATGTTACATATTAGCAATCAGTCAACACTCAAATAAATAAGTTTCTGCTTGTGATGTATACAGCTGATTAAATTTTTTTTTTGGAAGTCATGTAGTTACGTGACTGACAAGTTCGGTAACGTCGCCGTCGCCGTCGTTGTAACAACCGAGGAGGGTTGTTAAACAATGTCTTTGCGCGACGACCTTCATGAATGAAAAGTAGACAAGATAAAAAGTGTTGCCCTCTTTCAATGAGATATAGTGCGCGTGTTTATATGCCCGGATTAATTAATTTTCGAATAAAACCTTCGCGAATGAATCGATAACCAGAGAAATAGTATCATATTGTGACCGTCAACAAGCCTCTAATATGACACCTACTGTTTCTTTATTATCATTGCAATGTGATACTTCAATTGAATCAATAATACATAATATGTCACAATTATGTGATATGTATAAAATTTATTTATTAAAAGGCAAACAAGATTTACTCTGACTGGAAATTAAATGGTGCAATGAATCACGGGGGGATGAAACCTTGAGTAACTTGGATTTAGAATCACCCTGTACACGCATAATTATTTTTTGCTATAAAAATCGAAATCAAATTGTTTTATTTTACACTTCGAGGTTGCTCTCGTTTTAGAACGAACGTTGTGGTAATCTTGTCCTAGTCTTATCGTTGAGCCTCTGTTGAAAGGTATTACCATTCTGCACTTCTACAATGCGAACTAGTTTCGCTCTGTAATTGTACGCCATTGTGAGGACGGGGATGATTGTGATTGTTAATGTGAATGGATTTGCTCATGAATATGCATGCCTGCTCATTGTCAGTCATTTACAGTCGCATCTTGAATAAGTGCTGGATGAGTTTCAGAATTCAGAGGCTGTATCGAAAATTTCGTTTTGCGTTCCCTTTTTTTATCGAACAATTTTTTTTTTTGTGTGCAAGGTATGAAAAACAAGTTCAGTTTTGATTCCATCAGGTTGTGAAAATCGTGGTCCTCAAAAAATTAAAGGAAGTAATTTATCCTGTACTATATTTCAATAGATTGATGTATGTATGTACAATAGATTTTGTAAAGTGGTTTTGTATTTACTTAAACAAAACAGGCTATATCTTTGAGACATTCCAAGATGGGCAATTTTTTTATTTTTTTAACTTTTTTTTAAATTTCCATGAGAATACTTATCTGCTGGTTTTTGATGGGTTCTTGCGGAAAACTTATTGATGAAAATTATGTAAAAAACTTATATATTTATACAATGGTCTTCAAAGTTTCATATACCATGACTAATGGTCTGTTAGTCTTAAGGGATTCACTGTAATTGTATTTTGACCAAATCTGTTGCAATTGTCAACTTTGGGGCTTGTTTTTTGAAGAGAAACTGAAGTCAAAAATTTATCAGAGATCTTCTCAAGAAACTAAAAAAGCTCAAACAAATTTCGCGAAGATATGTTAGCATACACTTGGCTAAAGATAACGAAGGTTTATTTCAATGTCAAATTTGAGAAGCCAATGCATCGATGTATAGAAAAGGATAAAGGACGTGTTGCGCATTAATACAAACATTTCCTTCTAGTTCAAATACTTTAAATATTTGTTTGTTCAAAAATCGACGCTATTTGTCTACTTTTTAAACAACCTGTACATAATCATATTTTTAAATGTTAATTCCTTCTGAATACTTTTTGAACACTTACTTGTCCACTTTTTTTTAACGAGCTTTATATAAAAATTAAATACTTTAAATGGTAATTCCTTCTCTATTTCCTTTCTCTCCTCATCCAGCAGAACAAGGGGGTTGATTAACTGTACACCCTTTTTGCTTAGTACTCGTTATGGTCCCTTCCATTCTTCTCTGTCTTTGGCCCTGTTTCTAATACCTCTTCAATTGATTCCTGCTTCTTTTGTTATGATGTTATGATTCTTCTCCACTTTTGACTTTCCTCTTTCCCTTTTTCCTTCTGGTTGATATTCTATTGCTTCTCATGTTTACTTTAAAGTGTGTACGATCCATTTCCATTCCATTATAAAAAAGTAATTGCAGTATGTCCTGGGTGACATTTCAATTTTTATTGATCAAAACTCAACCATACTTTTAAATGGTAATTCCTCCTCTGTTTCCTTTCCCTCTTAGTGGACGCTTTTGCGTTTCTTATCCAGCTGAGTAATGGGGTTGATTAGCTGGACGGTTGCATCCTTTTTGCTTGGTACCTACTCGTTACAGTTCCTTCCGTTCTTCTCTATTTCTGGCCTTGTTTTCATCGCTCTTCAATTGAATCCAACTTTGTTATACTCTTTTGCTATGGTTCTTCCCCAATTCTGGCTTTCCTCTTTTCCTTTTGGTTGATGTTCCATTGTTTGCGTTGTTATGTTGTCTCCTTGTTTACTTAATATGTGTTCGATCCATTTCCGTTCAATTAAAAAAAAGTAATTGCAGTGTATCCTCGATCGCATTCGAATGTTTATTGATAAAAACTCAAACGGACTTTTAAATGGTAATCCCTTTTGGTGGGCGCTTTTGCGTTTCTTAACCAGCAGAGTAAGGGGGTTGATTAGCTGGACCGTTGTACCCTTTTTGCTTAGTACCTACTCGTTATGGTTTCCTCCATTCCTTCTCTGTTTTGGCCTTGTTTTTAATTCCTCTTCAATTGAATCGTACTTCGTTATATTCTTTTGTCATGGTTCTTCCCCAATTCCGATTTTCCTCTTTTCCTTTTTCCTTCTGGTTGATGTTTTATTGCTTGCGTTATTATGTTATGTCCTTGTTTACTTAATGTGTGTTCGATCCATTTCCATTCCATTAAAAAAAAGTTATTACAGTCAGTACGTCCTCGATGGCATTTGAATTTTTATTGAACAAAACTCAACCGTACTTTTAATTGGTAATTCCTTCTCTATTTCCTTTCTCTCTTGGTGGGCGCTTCTGCGTTTTTTATCCAGTAGAGTAACGGAGTTGACTAGCCGGACCGTTGTACCCTTTTTGCGTAATACCTACTCGTTATGGTTCCTTCCACCCTTCTCTGTCTTTGACCTTATTTTTATTCCTCTTCAATTGAATCCTACTTCCTTTTACTTTTTTGTTATCGTTCTTCCCCAATTCTGATTTTCCTCTTTTCCTTTTGCCTTTTAGTTGATGTTCTATTGCTTGCGTTATTATGTTGTTCCCTTAATGTGTGTTCGATCCATTTCTATTCCATTAAAAAAAAGTAATTGCAGTATGTCCTCGGTGGCATTCGAATTTTTATTGATAAAAACTCCACAGTACTTTTAAAATGGTAATTCCTTCTCTATTTCCTTTCTCTTTTGGTGGACGCTTTTTGTTTGTTATCCTGCAGAGTAATGGGGTTTATTAGCTGGACCCTTTCTGCTTAGTTCTCGTTATGGTTCCTTTTACTCTTTCGTTATGGTCTTCTCCACTTCCGGTTTTCCTCTTTTCCTTTTTTCTCTTGTTTGATGTTCTATTGCTTGCGTTGTTATGTTGTGTCCTTCTTTACTTAATGTGTGATCGATCCATTTCAATTATTATTATTATTATTATTAATTCCATAAAAGCAGATAATTATTGCACTGTAACCTGGATGGCATTTGAATTTTTATTGATCAAAACTCCTCTTCCCTTTCAAAGCTGGTGTGGCTACTACATCTATAAAAAGCAACGGTAATAAATAAATCGGTGGAATCTAGATGTCATATCCAACGAAAAATCGATTCAGAAAAAAAAGCAAATACAAACAGAAATGGAACTAAGTGGGAGTCAAGATGTAAAAGAAGGATTGACGAGGCGAAGTAAAATCACTTGTAGAACTTAGAAAATAAATAACGCAAAACAGGCATTGAATGAATGGCTCATGCACCACAAAGAAGTGGTAAGAAATCATGATAAATGTCGGCCAATGTTTTATTTTGAAAGCTTGTGACACAAACATAATTCATTCTGCGAATACTTGCACATTCCACAAATAAATCCAGTATTGAATGCAAACAGTATTGAATGCAAACTGTGAAAAACTTCCACCCTTTGAAATAAAGAACGATTTTCTGCATCATCTACTAAAAAGTAAAAATGCTGACCTCCTCGTAACCGGACTTATTTCTTTGTGCTTTGAATCCCTTACTGATCCAGTTTCCAAGTCGAGACGTTTCCGTTTCGCCCTCTCGAAGTAAGTACTTATAACGACGGATCCAATCAGCGATTTTATTTGGATCTTATACAAGAAGATGATGCGTAATAAAATATTACAGCGTACTGTTCGAATGAAAGACGTTAAATTTACGAGAGGATCAATACGTGTTTCATCCTTGAGCGATCTGAAACACTTTAGATTCAGTTTATGTGTGCTTGCGGCCTGTCCTCGTAGTTATAAAGCACGGGCGTTCAAAATTGTTGGCCGGGGGTGAATGCAGTTGAATGATTGATATGACAGTGGAGGAAATGCATCGTCCCGAATAATCAGATAACAATACTTCCAATGTCGGCGCTGCCAATACATCTGCGAGGTGAAAAATGTCTTGCTTTACGACCGGAACTCTGGGTGATATATAGGAGAGTACTAAACACGCCAACATCACGTATTCGCTAGTTCACTCTAAGTCAACAAAGGGATCGATTTTGCAAAAGCACTTATTACCGTCGCGTCGCCCCCCCACGCTTCGTGCATAAAAATCGAAAATACTTTACATAAAATTCGGTTTTAATTTCTGCTACATCTCGAGGACCCCCAAACATTCCCCAACGTTTTTGATTGTTTACCATTTTTCTTTCTTAGGTTATCTTTTTTCCGTAAATATCGCGATTGTCATTTCTTTTTGGTCTCTCCTTTTCTTTGTTTGTGAATTTGATTTTGGTTGTTTCAAAGAAGGTCCATTTTAAGTCGTAATGCCTTAAAGTAGGCAACATATTCCACTTCTCTGATGTCCCTATGATAATGAATTTGATTTGATTGATGGGCTGCATACTATAGATTTTTCATGGGTCACGATTTAAGATTGACATCCAGTACAAAACGCAAATAATTTCAAGACGCAGGACGCAGACGACGCCGCAAAAACTTGCGGAACGTCTTTCAAACAAAGAGCAAGAAATAAGTTAATTCGGCCGAACGTGGAGGGCCGAGGAAGTCTACGTTATCGTAAAGTGCATTCGAAAAAAGCGCCTCGAAAGTGACTCGTGTGCTTTTAAATCGTCGATGGCGGTTTTTCTTTGCTTTGAGCTTTCCGAGGAAAAGTTATATGCCCACGTTTTGATAATAATCGAATGAAAGCGTTGCTTTTTGAGTATAAAATTCAAAAATGACGCACTTATTCAATCCAATCTACCCACCCTCTTTTTTATTTATTGTGATGTTTCCTAAACATAAAAAGTTTTGACCTCCTTTGGTTAAGATGTTGGGCCATAGGCATGACCATTTCTGATTTAAAAATGAAAATGGGGGACGATTAATGAAAAAAAAAGAAGCATAATGGTCCTAAGGAAGAACTTGCGGCACTCTCACTCTTGCGGTGTCCTCGTCATCTTTATTTTCCTAACAAATAAAAGAATTTATAAAATAAATCAATCTGGTACCTTTATATTGAGGGTAGCTGAAACGTTTAGTGACAATTTTTGAAAAGGGATGAAATAGAATGGAATGGAATGAAGCCGAGCTATGGGTGAAATTCATAAAACATTTTCAGGCTGTAAAAGACATCTGTTGGGGGGGGGGGGGTACATTGGGTACCTAGATCAAAGTTTGTTGTTACCTGTAACTTTCAAGTGGGTCTCCATTAGTAACTTATTTTAATTTTCCTCCATAATCAAGTTGATATCTCTTATAACATTTGAGGTTTGTTTCAGTTTATATTATTGTTTAATTACTGGGCGTTATGCCTTCTCGTTAGCGCATCCCTTAAAATTAGTAACCGCGTGGAATTACCTGCACCTGTTAATTAAATAACAAAATTATTCCAACACCCCCGCCTTCCTCCAGCCCTAAACAGTCTGCAGCAACTTTTACTCTTCGATTTTACAGCCTTTTCCCCATCTATTTTTAGCGGGGCGATAATTTGAGTGGAGTAGGACTTTCAATTTTACGAACGCCGCGCCGCGCTTCTTTATTTTTGCAACTCCCTTTTGCGCCTTCTCTTCCCATTACGGAGCGATATCAAATTTTTATGAATGATAAAAGTTATCTCTCTTATTGCCTTCGGATCTAATTTTCATTTATCTCTTAATCTGATTGCCCGAATTGCTGTCGGTGTGGCGCTAATTAAGTTCGACGCCGTGCAGTAAAAAATATTTGCCGGTCTTAAATGGGGGAATGGGTGGTTTAAAATTTGAGACTAATGACTTTCGAACGGGGCTTTTTTTTTCCTTCACAAGAGGTCTTCATAAACAAAATTATTGACTGAGGTAGCGTTCGTCCCAATTTTTTTGGACGCATAGAATTAAGCACAGCCAATTAATTTGAGGCTGACTCTCATATGTGTATTTATTTTAACAATAAAGTAATATTTGAACATTGTCAAAACGTTAGCTATCTAAAAGGAATGAATTTTTAACCATTTTTATGTCCAATTTCTGGTGGTCTATCGTTTGGCACAAGATCTTGGGCAAATAAAAGATATTTAACCATTTTGGGTCTTTCTAAAGCCCGATTTTACAATCGTCGGATAGGCATTATTATTGGTATAACGTGACGTAGGTGTGACGTAGATATGGAGGAACATTAAAGGATATTTGGCGAACAGTTACTCCGTTCTTATTCCACGATTGTAAAACTGGGCCTAAGAGGTTCTTCCCAAGTGGCTAGTCTAGATGCAACATTTACAGTGTTTTCGGTTGACTGCTCTAGAGCACTCTCAGAATATCTCCATCCCTCAATATTACATGAAGTTAAAATAAGATGAAAATACTCTCTTCTAGAATAGTCAATGGAAAAGTAATTAGGGAGCATCCACACGCCCGGATAAGTTCGAAAACATAAGCGCAATATAATAATTAGTTGTTTAAATTAATGTAAGTGCATCGCTCGATTTACTAGATAAACACAATCACGAGAGTTTAAATTAAATCGTGCATAATAAAGTACTTTTCATTTAACGATTTTTTGACAACAAATGTTAAATTTGCGTAGCCCCAAGCCCCCGATTTTTATGCACTCGATTTTTAAGTAATCAATAGATGAATACATTTCCGTTTTTTTTTCCACATAAATGCCATTAAAGTGAGCCAGTGGCGAGAACGTTTCATTAATAATTAATTTAAGCGCACGAAGTCTACGTGAAATAATTAACTGATTTTTAAAAATAACACCTTGAATCCTTGAAAATTCATCCTTGAAAATTTCGCATTTTATAAACAAACGTCTTAAGTCGACTTCATTTTCAAGCAAAATGTATACAGTATGGGTGGTATTACTGTTTCTAAGCGCGGCGACCTACTTGTGGTATAAAATTGAAAGGCGTAAGTTTAAGGACGTCAAGAAAATACCTGGCCCGCCGCACCGGTGAAATTCCTGTTTGGTAACACTCTGGAGTTTGGAAGCAATTTAATCGGTAACATTCCACAACGCCAACACAAATTAGAATTCGAATTTCACGTGACTTGCAGACATATTCTACAACACGCACAGACCGATCAGAAAATACGGCCCCTGGTAAGAATTTGGCAAGGACCTTTCACGTCCACGTCTCAAGTCCACCTAAAAAAATCCGACGGATACTGCTTCCTCCAACCCTGGTTGGGGCTCGGGCTAGTCACAAGCGCAGGTGAATTACTTACGGGGTGTTTCGAAACAACAAACTGTTGCTCACGTTTTCCATTCGAGAAATGGAGGAAAGACAGGAAAATCATAGCCCCGGCTTTCCACCTAAAAATCCTCGAGCAATTCCCCGAATACTTCAACCGCTCCGGAAAATTCCTGGCAAACAAATTAAAGCAGAAAGTCGGCGAAGCAATCGACATCTACGCCTACATTAAATTATACAGTTTCGAAGTGCTTTGCGGTAAGACCGTCGGCGCCGCTCTTTGAGACCTAAAGTAAGGAAAACGTTTCAGAATCGTCGCTGAAATTTCACCCGAAAATTCAGGAAAGCTCCGATCACAGTTTGATTTCAGCGACCGAAGGCTTCATGGATATTTTCACCACGAGAATACTTTCTCTCTTCAGCTATTACGATTTCTTCTTCCGCCTCACCAAATACTATCGCATGCAGAAGAAATACGTGGCTACTCTTCGTGAATTCACCGAAAAAATAATAGCGCAAAGGAAGAGCGAACGGGTCCTGGACGCCGCCGAATCACAAGCGGATGATTTCGGAATTAAAAAGAAGAAGGCCCTCGTCGACGTGCTTTTAGAACACGTTTTTTGGCGCAGTAACACACAAGCAAGCCATATTAACGAGCAAGGTTTCAGGGACATGAAACTGTAACGGTTGCGATTAGTTTCGGCCTGTACGAATTGGCCAAACACAGGAAAATCCAGGAGCGCATCCTTGATGAAATCCATGAAACCATTGGAGGTGATTCGGAAGTAACGCTTAAGCACTTGCAAGACATGAAGTATCTCGACTGTGTGATGAAGGAGATCTGACGCACGTACCCACCCGTGCCTTTCTTCGGAAGAGAATTGGAAGAGGACGTCTTGCTTGGTGAGGGCTCATTTAGGTTTCGCCTAGTTCTGTTGATTAAAATAAATGAAATTAGATGGTGTCAAAATACCGAAAGGTACGATGGTGTCTTTTCATCCCTACGCTCAAGTTTTTCCCGAACCCGGAAAATTTCGAGCCCGACCGTTTCTTGGGGTACGACGAGGGGGAGAGGCGCCCATTTGCGATGATACCATTCAGTGCAGGACCCAGGAATTGTATTGGTGTGTCGTAAATAAATCCTTGGTTTGTATGTTGTTAACGTTTGGTGTTTCTCAGGTGCAAAGTATGCTTTGATGAACTGCAAGATTACTATCGCGAACGTGAAAAGAAATTTTGAGCTGCTTCCTGTTGAACCTAAGCACGAACCAATTCTGGCAAACGTCAAGGTCGACAAATGGAGTACCAATCACTCTAGCACTTAGAAAATAAATGTATTTATCTTAAGCGTGTGGAAAATAAGGTTTTTCTTACAACAATACTTTCTCAGGAGCGTTCTTGTTGCAACTGCTCAGTGGGAACTGATTGTAATGGTTTGCCCTGCTCCTTTTATAGGTACCTGAACGTGCGGTGGGGGCGTGACGATTGACCAATGAGCAATGACCAATTTCATGGAAGAATCGCACTGGTCAATCGTCTCGCCCCACCACTCACTCGTACCTATAAGTAGAGCAAGTCAAATGCACCGCAATCAGTTTCCACGAAGCATCAGCAACAAGAAAGGACAAAGCGTTAGCGGGAAGAAGAATATTTCTGGTAAATTTACGCTTTCGTTTGACGCACGTCAATTTATTGGCTTGAAGTTAGAAATGATGAATAAATTATGTTAATTATCGTCTGGCGTCTCACTCTTTTACTTTCAAGCGTACGAATTAAAAGCAGTATTGGAAATTTCGGGAAAGTCTGAACACAATCAGCTCACTTGTATTTTCGCCCGAGCTCCCACTGAATTATTACTTAACCAGCGGGCGAACCACGTAATTACTGTTTGCCCCGAGTTACAGAATCAAGTGGAGCTCTTTGTGGCTTTGTGTAACACGTGTAAGTCCACCTCTTGCTAGTCAAACAGAAATACGTTTGTGTGGAAAAAAATTTATACTCGCTTGGTGTTTTCGATCAAAATTAATTTACAATTAACGTTTACGTTTCCGCAGACGACAGAAGAATTAGTGCATTTTTCATGATAATAATTGCTTGTTTACAATCATTTGCATTTCAAAGTCCTCCGCAGAGATGAATTAATTTCGCCTTCCAACAAACGCAGAAAGCAGATGATTATTCAGAAATACAAACTGTCAGTAAATTCTGATATTAATTTGACTCCGCGGTGTGTAACTTAAAACGAAAATCAATAGGTTGGCTGTCTCATGGGGGGTGAATTCGAGTAACAGACAAATGGCACCAATTAAGAGACATTGTGACTCGCATCCAACAACCGGGATAACGAAAATTTTATTTATTATTAAATTAATTGACGACAACAATGGGGGGCCTTGTCCTTTTGATATTTTCAAGGGATCTTAAATTCTGGCGTTTTACTTCTTTTTTTGGTGTTTGATTTCGTTCTTCTTAATTATAGCCTCGATGTGAAGCCGCCCTGTGCTGTCGGGGATAATTCATTTTCCGAATACTTTCCTCGAAAGACGTCATAATAAAATCCTCAGTGGCTCTGTTGTAGTAACGTCAAAGGGAGAAGGTTATTTTCTGGAGCTTTTGTAAATGAAATATCTTTTTGTATGCGCACCTACCGGGTGTTTTTTTGGGGTTTCAAATTCATCCATTTACTCTTTTTTTTAAATATAACTACCCTCGTCAATTGGTCATTATTTTTTAAATTATAGAGCCGTACCAATAAAAACAAATAATTACTTGTGACTTTTTAATACTAAGTCAAAATGCTAAAAATCATCAATGTTTTTCGGCATCTGTTTTCAAAAATATAACCATCAAATTAAAATGGAACATATTCACTTGGAGGTACCATCAAAAATGTCACCCTAACATGGCCTACTCTGAGTCTAAATATATCGTGAATGGATTATAGTAAGTGTTTTATAAACAATGTTGAACTGTGGGTTTTGTGGACGTTCCAGAATTTTGTAAAATGACTGTATGCGCCTTTGAGCCAGTTGTATAAAACGAGGTAATCACTCGGTCAAGTTAATTGTGGAGGAAAGTTGATCGAATGGTTAACTCATTTTATACAACTGGCCCTATGACATACAGCGACTATATTTAGTGACCAGTTTGGACGAGAAACTACTGAAAACTTTAAGTTTGATCGTTTTATACGTAGAACTGGCCCTATGACACACAGCGACCATATTTAATGACCAGTTTGGACGAGAAACTACTGTTAGTATAGCTCTCCTGTTATTCTTAACTCGTTAGTCAACAGACAGAATACATGCATTTGTCTTCGTAAAAATTTTTGGTGAGGGTTCATCAGCGACACGCCTACTGACAGTTCCTTCCCCTCACCCTTTAGCCCCTCAGAAACGCGTATCATCTATCGATGAAATCTGATACTCGTGATTCTCGTCATCCAACAAGTGATGCATCAAACCCAAACATAGCAGTTCAAAACTGTCCGACAGCGGCAGCATTTTACATACACACTCTCTTCACGTTGTTTTCCCCTCGCCCACATTTTACTACGTACGCTGAAACCTATCGCACGATCTCTTTTAATAGTACCTATATACTCACTGGCCGTACGTTAAAGGCTGATTTTATTAAAAATAACAACCTGAGAAAAAAATTCTTAATTATTTTAGCATTCTGTATTTCTATGGTCAACTATGATTATGAGCTTTTTGCTTTATATTGTGGTTCATTTATGTACATACAATCATGTCCTACTAAAACGAAACTTCACGCTCTCATTGATATTTATAAATTGAACCGCTTTTGTTGTGTAATTTCAACAATGCAATGTTGGAATTACATTTAAAATTTAAATTCTTTGTGTAATCACTGTCATCTAACCGCGCACTTAATGTTTACGTTTATGAGTACGCAAATAGGCAAAGTTTTCGAAGGGTCAGGCTGCAAACGACCGTCGTCGAGTTTGCTTACAGAATTACGACAGGGCGTTCGAAGTTTTCTATTCCGTTCAAACAGCTGCCGTACGGCAATAACCAAGTTTCAAACTTTACTTACTTGCCAAGGCACAAACGACTTATCTACGTAGACCAGTTACTAATAATAATTCGATGTTACACTGCGCTGGATTGCGGGCACTAAAGTTATCCTGAGCTTTTTCTCCAAAGTTTCAAATTTAAATTTAAACTACATGTTGGCACTCCGTTTGCAATTTAAAAATATTAGATTTCTTTTATTGAACAAATAATGTAATAAACAAGGCACGGATTTAGGTATATTTTTAGGTCACCTAAATCCATACCTCAACGCAACACTTGAATTACATTCTCGATTACACCTAAAATAAATGGAGCATAATACATGTGTACGTACATCAGTTATTATAACAAATAGTCATCGGAGGGCCAAATAGGTGGAATAACTGGGGCGCTTTGGATTTACGAGCTTTTATCGTGGCACTGCGCCGACCCAAATCTGCCACAGCAGATTAAATCGAGAATACAAAAAAGAATCTTCGGGTAATAATATCCGAGCGAGGGAGTTCACGTACGAGCGGCGGGGGACTCCTTTCCGGGATTGTATCCCGGTTGAGTCCCGAAATTTTATGCACGAAGTAATTCGCCCGAATGAAACTTTATGGCGTTTAAACACGATGTAAAAGTGAGCGGGTCTCGTTATCGTCGGGCTTTGGAACACAAATTGCACTTTTTCGAAACAATTCCGAGCAGCAGAACGAGTTCGAATTTCGGGGTTGTTGAAAAGATGCTGCATGTAATTAGGGCTAAAAGGGGAATTTGTTGTAGTTAATCCCGGCGTGAAGAAGCTTAATTAAAGCGGTTTATTCGTTGGGGAAATTAGTCGGTTTCATTATAATATTCGTTAAACACGACCCAATTTTCTCGTATTTCTCGTATTTCTCAGTGATGATACCAACGAAAATGTCGCTTACTCTATTCAGAAAATTCTTTACATATTCTATTTCTATTTAAATACTCTGAAGTGATAAATTTTGATAAATCCATAATTCCACAAAATGATTTAACGATAGCTGATCTAACTTGATTAAAATTTTCTTAGATATGTTTTATAATTGATTCAGATTTTACTATTTAACATTTGCTCGCTCTCGATGAAATCATTTCGTTTCCAGGATTTAAACGAGTCCTTCAAATCCGTCGATCACTTAGAATCTGGCGTTTTACTTCCGCCATATATTTTCAAAGCCGAGATAAATGTGATATATTAAATAATAACTTTTATCCTGAGACAATAACTTCTAGCGCGAAATAATGGGATATTTTACGGTCGGCCGTAAAACCGGCTAATCCCTATGGCATATAAAAATGTTATTATTACGATCGATCGCCATCAGATCGACTCGAGAGAGCAAGGCGACTTAACAAGAGGGCTCTTGCATTTGTGGGGGCGATAAAGTACGCAACTAAAACCCAAGAGACTATAATAATATACGTATTTTACAAACAGAAACTAAGGGAGTGTGGTGAAAGCTGTGAAGTTGCTGATTTTCGATGGGGTACCTTCTGAGTACAACACCGCACGAAGATTGTACCTCGTGCCTGGACTTAAATATTGAATCGGCAACTTAAACAATCTGCTTTCGTTGTCTTGAACCGGCAAGCTCACGTTTTGCAAGCTCGAGCCTGCCGCGTTACTGACCAGGATCATGGCGGAAGTAATCCTGCAGGGAAGCTGCGACATCGAAACTGTCTTCCAATAAGACTCGGCCGACGTCCTGCTGGGAATGACGCCCACGTTTGTAGGTGCAGCTAAATCTAAATTAATGAACGAACTTTTCTGTTTTATTTATATCTTGGGTGTCCAATTTAAAACCTCACCTGCCAGCCGGAAAGTTATAAATGAAGTGATTTCGCTGATGGTGTTATTAGCGACGGGTGTCACACTGATTTTGCTCGTTACGCAATTCGCTGGCTTAAAAGTGAATTGTCTCTCGACCAAAATGTACTGTTCTGTGTTACGGCCGTATTCGTATATCACCCTGTAGAAGAGTAAACAGTTGCTGACATTACCGGGGGGATCCCAAGTCACCTTGGTTCCATTACGTGCCAGATTTCGGACGCCTCCAATATCTGAAAGAGTTTTTTTTTTTTAATTGGGGCACGCTACACAAAAATATTAATCAAAATTTGTTGCCTGTTAGTATTTGTTTTTTATTGACGTTGTAGTCCAGTTAAAGTATTCAAAGGAGGAGAAGGAGATGGCAATGAAAAAGTCTGAAACGATGCACAACGTCTTACGTTGGAGGAGGAAACGGTGGTGGTAACTCAAACCGCGAAAGCCCATAAAAAAGACAAATCTTATAGAGGCACAGGAGAAGGAGGAGAAGATGGTTGGAGGTGAAGATTAAAATCATGGAAACTATGTATTATGGATACGAAAGAAAAGTACAAAGCTAAAGTAATCAAAAGAGGAGGAGATGGTAATGATAACTAAAGCCATGTAAGTCATAGTTAAATGATGAAGACGAAAGATGCACGAAGTCTTATGGAGATAATGGAGGAGGAGATGGGTGTGGTGACTCAAACCACGAAGGAGGAGAAAATTGAAATCACGGAGACCTTGTATTATGAACACGAAAGGACACAGTTTCAAGTTTAATAAAAAGAAATTTATGTAACTTACTGTTGCAAGCGTACGTCGACACAACTTCGCCTTTAGTCAAAGACAAAACAGTCGCTATTAAATAAACAAACGCCGCGTATTTCATATTTTGAAAGTGATTCACACCAACTCAGCCCAAAAGTCACAGATAAAGTAAACCAACTCTCAACAAGCGACTTTTCATTTATCTACTTCGCTTTTTTTTGCAACTTGCGATTATTTTGACGATCAGATCTAAATCACACACAAACAAGTATACTTATCGAGTTCCTTTGGAAAAAGTAAGTTTAAAGTACACATTCTTTTTTTTGTAAAACATAAGTGTTTGTCTTTATTCGCGTCTGAAATTAAATTTAAGTGCAAATTTTAATTTTCTGCTCTGAAAGATAAAGAACACATGCACGTGAAAGGCGTGAAAAGCGGCTCGGGCGGAAAATTCGGGAATGTTCCCCGACCCTTTCCATTAGGAGCCCGCTAATGAGATTACGCTAATCTGCTGAAACTTTTCCAGGTTTAATCGGCGTCCCATCGTATCCACGGAAATTTTCATGTAATTTCGCATCTGGGGAAAATCGTGCGGGAATTATTCGCGGAATGATTTATCCGTCTTTGTTTGCGACGTTAATCGAATACGCATTTTTTGTTACGAGACGACGTGCACACGTCGACCTTAATCGAGTTAAATGCACCAGTAAATCCTTCCACTGGAAAAATTCGTTTTGCTTTTTTTTTCCCAACTACACGTGCGATGTAGTTTTTTCCTTTTAATTTTAGGACCATGTCCAATTTCGACGATAAGCTTTCGTCAGACTGCTGCGACATCAAATTATATTTATGAAAATAATTATTGGAGAGCTGGAAATGCGTTATAAACGTTTTATGATACCACACAGAGGTAAGAAGCTGTACAATTTGACCGTGACACATAATAAATGGTATGCCGTTAACCGTCCAATCAAAAAGCGATGCGATACTCGTACGAATAAACTATGAAATTAATTAAATTCGTCTTTTATAAAATAATAAAATATTTTTCCGAGGTTTCATTCTGTCGGGTTAATTAATAGTCACCTGGTATAATTTTTTTTCTTGAATTTTGCTTTCGTATAGTTAAATAAATTTTAGTAATTAATCTCGTAATTAAAGAGAGTACCGTAGTGCACGCGTAAAAGCGTGACTTATCTCAATAAATCAATAGCTACTACATACTATTCTACTCTACTTACTTCTAGTGCCTTTGTGAGTAAAAGCGATGGCTGAAATACTATGGAAATCAAAGCGCAATACTTTGTGAGGGGTTTGTTTATGATACGAGCGCGTTTGATGGTGTTAAGTAACTTGGTTACTCTAAAATCACGCATCAGTTAAAAATTTGGCGTTGCCTTTAATCTGTTTAAGTTGAATGGAATTTTAGGAAATTTTATTCGCAGATGAATCACGCCCTTTCGAAAAAGAACAGAATTTTCTCTCGGAATTAAAAAAAAATATGTATGATATGGCACGTTTATGGTTGTCCCATCACCTAAGCTTCTCTAAAATCTGCGTAGAAAAGATGAATTTACTAGAACATTTTTTATCGTTCTATCTTGTGGCGATGCTTCAGCTCTTCATCGTAGTCCTCCAGATTTCGGATCAGCGGGTTGGGGTGGTTCTGCATCGTTCCGTGCGTCTTCACAACAAACTCTTGGATTTTCTCGATGCCGATGTCCCTATGGATTTGGGCATTCCTGATGAACCACGGAGCGTCGAGCGCCATCCGCAGGACTTTGTTCTGGATCACCTGAAGCTTTCGCGTAGCCCCAGGCGTAAGTCATCGTGGGTCTGATGACAGTTTTGTAGAACTTCACCTTCTTATCAGGATGAAGCTTATTTCCCCGGTCATCAACCTCTGGCGGCAGCGGACTCAATGTGCGGTCCCCAGGTGAGCCTAGCGTCAAGGGTGACTCGCTTCCGTTCACCAAGGAATTCCTCGACCGAGCATGGTGATCTCTTCTGGCGGACGGATCCTTCCTTTTCTGCCCATGACGATGACGGTGCTCTTCTCGGCGTTCGCCTGGATGCGCCAGGTACGGTACCAACTCTCGAGAGCGGACGCAGCAGCCTGCAGCTTCCTTCTCAGGATAGCGACGCTCTTCGAACGACAATACAGGGCTGTATCGTTGGCGTAAAGCGTAATATTCACACCGTTGGTTCGACGAATGTCTCGCACGAAGAGCATCGGTGACAGCACGGAGCCTTGCGGCACACCGGCACTCCAAAGTACGAATTCCGTTAATCTTTACACGGAACTTGCGTTGCTTCAAGAACGAGGCGGTCAGCTGCACAATACCCAAAGGTGTTCCCGCTTCCAACATATTGTGGAGCAGACCCTGGTGCCAGACCTTGTCGAATACCTTCGACACGTCTAGCAACACGAAGCCCGCGTACTCCTTGTTGTTGAAACCATCGGTTACGCACGCGGTGACGCGCAGGATCTGGTGGACAGTCGAGTGTCCCGGACGGAAACCGAAATGTTCACCTTGGACGACCTTCAGGCGCTCAATGTGTTCCTTGAGCCGTCGGAGAATGACCTTTTCGGCCAGCTTGCCTAGAACTGCCAGAAAAGTGATCGGGCGATAGTTCTGCGGGAAAGCAACTGCCTACCCAGGCTTCCTTAACACAATGACGTCCGCGGACACCTGGATGGAAAATGCCACAGATGGAGCATCGCGTTAAATATGGCGGTCAGAACCTCTTATCGCTCGCGCCGGAAATTCCTGCAGAGCCCTGCTGTCTATACCGTCGGGACCTCTTCTTGCAACTCTTCACTGCCTTCTTCACCTCCGAAGGCGATACCGGAGCGATGCGCTCGACATGCCGCTGCCCGAGTAGACGCCTGACTCTACGGTGAATACTGCCGATGTGGTCAACATCTGCATTTACGTAGACAGAGCTGCACTGACGCTCAAGATTGTTGGCAAAAGCATCGGCCTTTCCCTTATCGGTATAGACGACACCCCTTACTCCTTGTATGGGGGGGGGGCGGTGCTCTTCGTTTACTGAGAACCGAATCATTTTGGCATCACAGGTTTCCATTTGGTGTTCCATTTGGTGGGCCTCACCGGTCAGCCTGTTTGCCTCTCGCTTATGTTGTGGGTCCTGTGTCCGCTGCCACCGTCTCCTAGAGCATTCCGCTCTTCGATGAGTGCGCGAACGTCTTCAGGCAGTCGTATCCGAAAGGGGCGAGTCGGCGCCGAATTTGCTGCGTGAGCAAGCGAAACCGTGATCTTGTCGGTCAGGTCGTTCACGGCTTGCTCTAGTTCTTGACGCGTTTCGATCAGGGTCACTGATCCTAGAGCTTCCTGGAGGTGGTCAGTGAACCCGCCCCAAGAGATCTTCATTGTTCCTCCTCGTCCTCTTCAGGATTCCCGCCCAGCTGCAGCAAATCCAGAGCGTGGTCGGAATCTAACTCGTTCAACACAGTCACGTCCTTCAGGGCGACGATGTCACTGTAACTAAATGAGTCGGATCAACGGTGGCGTCGATCGTTATCTGTCGGTCTTCGCCGTAGGCTTTCATTCCGGTTGGTAACACGACTGTTCCAATCGGAATGTTTGGAATTCAATTCGCAGGCGACTACAGTGGCACCATCCGTGTCTAACACCGCGTCCAAATCATACGGAACCAATTCCCAATTCGCCACATTGTCAGCGGAGACTGATGGTAATGGTTTGACCTGCTCCATTTATAGGTACTGGAGCGTGCGGTGGGGCGTGACAATTGACCAATGAGCAATGGCCAATTTCATGGAAATATCGCATTGGTCAATCGTCTCGGCCCACCACTCACTCGCACCTATAAGTAGAGCAAGTCAAGCGCATCGCAGTCAGTTTCCGCGGAACATTAGCAACAAGATAGGAGAAAATGTTGGCGAAAAGAGGAATTTGTCCAAATACAAACCTCATTTGAAGTAAATATTTCTGGTAATTTTACGACAGTTTCAGTGTTGAATCCAATTGACGCTTTCGTTTGGCACACATCAATTTATTTGCTTGATAGAAGGCGTATGTTTCAGGTTTTATTTTTTATTTGCTTGCTGTAATTTCCTGTTCATATTCATTTTAATCTAGATTTTTATCTTCAGGTTCCTTTGAACTACTTTCTTTAGCCGATGGTTTTGCTCCATGAGTCTTCTTCGTAAGCAACATTTTCGGGCTTCGAGCGTTTATTTTTTCGATCGAATCACTTTCAACTTGCTGATGGCCAAATCGAACTCTACCTGAATAAAGAATTTCACGATTTCACTTCGCCGTCGTCGCTTCCAATTCTTTGATAAAGTAGTTCTTCTGCGAACAGATACCTTCCAGTTTCCAATTCTTCCTTTTTCGGTTTTAATTGAACTCTTCGATTTGCTTTCGATGTTCTGCTTCGTACTGACTTTTGCGGTCCTTTGAAAGTTGCTTAAGTCCAAATTTGTTTTTCCGTGCCCCTAAGTCGATTGGTATTTATGAAATGAAGTTCTATGCTTAAATGTTTGCCTTCACGCAAAAGCAACTGCGTTCCTAGTAAGCTTCATTTTATCTTGTCTTCACGAACTGTGTCTTCCCAAGTTTTTAACAACTATTAAACTGTTCTTGGTTCCTTCAATTTCCTCGGTTTTTATTTCCAGAACGTAGATTTTGTCTTTTTTTGACTTTTTATATTCTTTGCCCTTTCGGTTGTACTTTTCCTTTAAATCTCCTGCTGTGTTTCTTTTGCTGCAATTTCTTTTTTATGAAAGTTTCCCCTACTTTTTTCTCCTGTTAGTTTCCCCAAATTCTGGACCACCTATTTCTAATTTTTTTTATTAAGAAGGTAAGGGCGTCAGCGATTCCGATTTGTGATTTTCTTTTAGTAGTTTCTTTATATCTGGATGGTCTGCTTTCCTTTTCTCGTTATTATTAATAATATATTTCCTGTTTTTTCTATAGTTTTTCTTTTTCCACTGAAATTGTTTTACTTTTAGTTTCTTTAAATTTCGAATCCTTTATATTTAATTTAAAAGAATTGAATAGGTGAGGTTGCCAGCTTTCAACTGACCTTCAGTGACCTCTTCTCCTCTTTCAGTCCCTATACTTTAGCAAATGCAAAGTTTACGTTACCTATGTCATCCTGTATACGAAATGCAACTGATTAAAAAGGGCGTACATTCTTGACACGTACTTAAATAAATAGAAATTCGTTGTAGGTACATTCACAATGGGGATGTATCAGATTTTTTTTCTTTAGTAAATTAAACATTTTTGAGTTAGAATAATGTCATAAGCACTTTTGTAAAACTGAGGGGTCCTAATAAAAAATAAACCAATGATTTATTTATGCAACCTTAGGCAATAAATAAGACGCATTTTCCAACTTTCTTTCCCTCGATTCATCTTTGGCTTGAAAATTTGCTCAAAGTTTTCTAATAAGCCGCGTTAAATTACATCGATATTGCCTCCTGCCTTGCATATCAAAACGGGCTTCTTTCATGTAAAAGAGAATATACAACCTGCCACAAAACCGCCATCCATTTAGCGGTAGGCAATGTAAAAAACTTTCGCTCCGTAATTACTCACGGTCCATCCTTCAAGACATCCCGATGTTTTTTTCCCTTCTACATGCCCCCCCCCCCCCAAAATTGATTGATTTTGCAATTTTGAACGTGTAACATCTGCGATGAGTTTCAAGCTTTGGCCAATCAAAATCAGCAATGCCACATTATTTCACTCGGACATTAATTAAACGCGCCCACACCAGTCGTTAATGATTTCGCCGTGACACGACACTCCAATGATAATAATTAAAACAACGCGATTTGTTCTCATATTTAATGTGAAATATATATCTCGTTAAACCGCTCGTAAATTTCGGTTTAAATTCAGCTCGTCCGACTTGAACGTCGCTGCACTTTATTATTCGTTGCATCTGTTGCTTCACACACCGGAATTGCCCGGTAAAATATTATCTACTTCATTCCGTTTACAATCCGGGTGAATTATTATGTTACTAATTAGTTGAAATGAAGAACTGAGAAGTTGCTGCGAACCAACTTAAATCGGACCGCGTTCTTTTTTCGTTCTATTTCGTTCAAGCTGAACTTACAAAGTTGTGAAATGAAGGAAAGTAGAAGAAGCTCTCTATTAATAAACCAAATAAAATATGTTTCAGAAAATGACATTCGTTAAAGTGATCGAAGCGAACTTATAACATTCCTGCCAGCCAACAAATTTAAGATTGATATGATCCACAAGAACTTTCCATTATTTCCCTCTCACCCCTATCAGGGGTCAATCCATCCATCACCAGTTAACCTTTCGGGCGACCCCGAAGGCCACGACGCTTTACTTTACTTTACTTTTCCCCCCTCGACTTAATTCGCCGACTCCCGGGGGAGCTACGTGCAGGACTCGTCTCCCCGACGTGCGGCGAATTCCTGTACGCCCGGTGTAATCGTAAACAACACGGGGCCGTGAAATATTTACCGGGATTACGCGGTGAGGAAAACGGACGGATTATCCGGCGGAACCGGAAGCCGGGTCTACATTTTCTGTAATCGCCCTGGAGAATTGCAGCGTAATATTTGGGGAGGATCCGAATCGATGACATGCGGATGGTGTAATGCCGGTGTAATGGAAAGGAACTAGGGGTTTAATTCAATGAATCATCGTTTAACCCCCAAGTGGCCTAACCAACTTGAAGAACTAACAAATAAATGTGTTTTTCAATTTATGTAGCAGTGGAGATGAAGATGTGAAGATTGTCTCAAATATAGGTACTTAGTTTCTCTCATTGTGAACGCAAGAGACGTGGAAGGAGACACGACACTTATGATCGTGTAAGGTCCTTTTTCTCTTAACATATCTTACAGTACCAGATTGACATCATCCCAATCCTAAATTTCCTTGAATGTCCCACCCTCTAGTAGATCTTAAGGTACTTAGTTTCTCTCATTGTGAACGCAAGAGACGTGCTGGGGGTAAGAAGGTGAGCCAACCAAATCGCCGGTTAAGATTTTTCTAACCTAATCACTGTTTAAGTATCAAACTTATTTATGCAATAAATTAGAAGACGTGTGCAGGAATTTATTAAAGCTCATATACGTGCGAGCTCACACGTTCGCTGTTAGCGGCAGGGTAAGTACAAAGAGCTAAATTCACAAGATCCTAATCCGAGATAAGGATTCTTCTGTTTAATCCGGATTGCCCCGAAACACAATTCCAATCTAATTTAGATTCCGCGTATATTCCACGTTTACGTTTCCTTCCCCAGTTCCTAAATCGCGACCTCCGGAAACAAACATGCATAAGACAACGTGAGCAAATTATTACATGCACGTTCCTCGGCGAACGCTGGAATAAATTCGAGTGATAACAACAGCGTTTAAATTAGGTAATTAAATCTCGGGAGGAGCATGATTTACGTGAATATTTTTTGTGTGTGGAAAGTAATCCTCGATAATCGCCGTGGCGCATCTGTTCTTGTATTTGCAGAAGGAGCGCGATAGTTTTTTTTTCGTCCCTGGTCATGCACAATAAGGGATAAATTTATTATTGGCATGTTCGGGGGGATGGCGTGGCAGAATATTCGGGAGCAACCCTGTAATCCTTGAAAGGAACGTATTTTTTTTTACGATCCTATTGTCGGCGATTTCAGGTTTTTGTTCGGGCCGTCCGTCCGAGGACGGGCAAAACTTGCAATAGCAAAAAATTCCTCCGCGCTGCCTGAAGAACTTGGTATTTACTCGAAATATTGAGGTCGCACTTATTAACCTGGCAAGAAAAAAATTTGCTGCTTTCAAAACGACTATGGTAGGGTAGGTAGCAAAAAAATTCAATATTGTACACGAAATATGTCGTCAACTTCGCCTTTCATTAAAGGTCACTGTGAATTTCCGGAAAATCAAAATTTTACCCCTTACACTTAATATCGAAATCCACCACGGATCGAAACAACAAACTGTTTTAACCTTTAAGGGATTTTACGACCAAAAATAGTTTTAAAGAAACAGGATGCCTCTTATCGAAACTACATCCTCCTACTTAGTTATGTAAAGGACTTAATGAACCCCTCACAGGACTGCAGAGTTTCCCAACATTGTATTATAGAAATTATCAATGCAGTAAAGGAACTATGTTATCAGATAAAACAAAGTGAAGCGGGTACTCTGCTTGCTTAATATTATTACTGAAAATTCGTTGGGGGATTGCAGTAGAAAAGTAGCTTGCAGTGTTTAAACGAGTTGAAGGCAAATTGGCAAAATGATCAAATAAGATTGCCGAATAGCCAGAGAGATCTTTTTAAGTCTTATTTGCGTAAATAGCCTTCGTAAGGTCAATTTGTATTCTACCTAATTCAGTTTGCTTTGCAAAAGTAAATAAAATTAAATGACACGGGGGTGACTCATCTAGAACTACCTATGCATTTCCAGAAGCTTCCCGGGCTTACTAAACGGCAGTAGATCGTTCGATTATAAAAGTAGCCAATTACATTATTTTAATTGAAACAATGTTTCTACATTGGAAAACTACGCCTGTATGTTTCCTTGTCTATTATAAAAATCGGTGCTAGCAAAAGTGTATGATGCATGTAATATGCAAAGTTTCTTCGAAAACTTGATCATCTGCACGGATTTTGTATGCATGAAGTTGGGAAGTCGATTAGTAAGTCTCCGGGAGTTTCAAAATTTCAAAAATAAGTTCGTTTTATTAAAAACAAACTCGAGCAGTGTAACTTTCTTAATATTTATTTTATTCTTTACGTTTTCATACAGGGTGTCCCATGACATAACTGTGTAGCTTAAGAGCGTGTTGCATTTTTCTGAAATCTATTTGAATTGTAACCTTGTTGTTTGCGTTTAAAACAAGCTGGATGTCTTGGTGATTTCTTTTAACTTTTGAAAGCAAAAGCATAGCAGGACAACGAGGAAAGCGTAAAACAGGAAATACTTCAATCAAGACAAAATGATGACTTTTATGCCAAAGAAGATAAATAAATAAAAAAGATAAGAGAGAAGGACCACTTTTAGATGTAACAAATTACTTCTTGTTCTTGCTAGATCATCCTTGCTTTTTAGGAAAAGAGGATTTAGCTCCCTCTTACCCGAAGAGGATGTAGATTTTCTTTTTTTCCGTATCTTCTTTTCTTATCTTTCCTTCTGCTTGCATTCGTCCACTCTGACCACTCTAGTCACTTTCTGTTCATCTCTCATTTTCTTCAATTCTTCCATTTTCTTTTTTCTTCCTTTTGCTAGCTTCGTGGTCCTCATGAATTAGTCTTCTTTACATTTTCTTGTTTCGATCCTTTTCTTATTATTTTATTCCTTATTCGATCGACTTTAATTATGTCGATAATATCTCTCAAGACTTCTCATTAATATGCTTTAATTGGCTATATACGTATTTTAATTTTTATTGATTTTATGCTTTGAGAATATACATTAGCTTTTACGATAATAGAAATAAAAGAAGAAAAGATAAGTAAAAATAATGATGAAATAAAACCAAACATAACATTTCTAAAAAATAGAAAAAGAAGCATTGTTCAAACAAGATCCGAAGTAAAGAACATATCAAGTGTATCAAGAATTAGATGCGCAAAGTGTGGCTAAAAAGACTTTCCAAATACATAAAAAGAAAGCGAGAAACCAAAGAAAAAAATATAAATAAGAAATGAGTAAATAATAGAAGAAAATAATTGGAATTTTTTTAATCTTTCTGATCAAGCTTTTCACGTGCAAATTTCTTCTCACTTAAATATGTTTCCGGATTTTTTTGATATTTCAATATAATGACAATCATGATCACTAAAGACAAACACCTTTTATTCCAGGAATTGCTTTTTCATTTGTTTTATTGACGAAGTTTCCGAACTTCTCTCTCCTTACTTCTTACATCTGATCCATCAGACACTTTTTTTTATTCTATATTTTTTTGCTTTACATCAAACATGGTTATCTCTACAAAAGGAAAGAAAAATAAATAAGGACTGGAGATAATGTCATAAAATGGAAGCAGATCTCTTCTTCTTCTTTTCTGATTCAGTTTATGAATGACACGATTTAGGCCTGATTGTACAATCGTCAGGTAAGCATTATTCTTAGAATAACGTGACGTAGGTGTGACGTAGATATGGAGGAACATTAAAGGATATTGGGCGAACAGTTATTCCGTCCTTATTCCACGATTGTAAAACTGTGCCTTGGTATAGTTTCGTTCCCATCAATTTTTCTGTCAAGCTTTGTTGTGTAATGCCCCATGCTCCTATTTTTTTCTCAGTTCTGTTTATCTTGTAAAGTTAATGACCAAACATATCAGATTATTCAAATAGAAGACAAGATACTCTTCATGCTAAATACTTAGTCTCAACAGACAAACTTTAACAATTCGATTTTACCTAACATTTACATACGAATACAGGCAGCGACCGATTTAATTGTCTGAGGACATCAAAGCTCCCTACCCCCCCTCCGAATTACGACCGAAATATTATTATCACATCCCAAAGCGCTCGCAATAAACCCGAAGTTCGCAGGGCGAGCTCGTCTTGTTAGCAACACGTAATTGGTTTGCCCTAGACAACGTTTTAAACGACAGACATCCAACTGTATTTCCACACGAACCAATTCCGGGCAATTAAAGTGTTAACCTTGCCCTTATCCCTGACACCTACGCACGTGCGAATTTAACCACGAGAACACCTGCCCGATAGTTAAAAGCTGCTGCAAGCACCTTGACTTTAATTCTGAAAGGACGAGGGTAGCCTTGACCCAAAGAGAATAAAAATTCGGTGAATTAGAAATAGTTTGGTAAGCAAACGAAATTATTTATTAATAATAATAACCTTTCGCGTATTTATGTTAATTTAGTCCTTCCACATTATGAGATGGTAGAAAGTAGAGACATTTAATACAATTTTAAAAAAATTAAATATAGTGTTTACCACTCTTTTTATATCCTCTGAAAGTTCCGGATTATTTTTAGATGCAAAAATAACATTGTGGGGTGTGTTCTTTCAAACAAGCAAGCGACTAAAATATCCTTAATACACCCATAATAACTGACGTAAATTGATGCCGCTGCAACGGAAGCCCATTAATCACGCTGAAATTGAAAAACTTGGAAGTGCGACGCCTGGAAATATTATGTAAACACATTTTTTTAATCGGCTAATCGCGAGTCAACGCTCTACCGAAAGTAATTCGTCTTCCCCGAGAGAGACAAGCATTTTTGCCCTTCGTTATAAAATCCCTCGCGTTCTCATTCTTTTAATCTCGTCGTATTTCGGGAAGCGGAAAGCGCGCGGATGTTACAAATTTTGATATTATGGAAATACCTATTGTTGGGATTCAGTGTAAGGGCGATTGAGTCGAACTTGCTGCGACTCAGAGAATTCTAAAAAGATTCTTGATCGGGAAATTGAGAAAACTACTCGGTTTTCAGAATATTTCATCGGCACTTATTATTGTCTAACACTCTTCTGCTCGGATGTCAAACATTTTGTCATAAGTCTGTAAGACTTTCGCTTGAAATTCTATTATCAATTTGATCTCCGGATTAAATCCGGAGCCTCTGAGTTTGCATTTATTTATTAACGTTTCGACGTTAATCGGAAGTTCATTATTTAAAAAACGATGTCATGATAAATTTTGAAAACGAAATTTAATTATTTAAAAGTATTGAAGTAACTAGATAAACTATTCAGATTCTAGCTCACTTCCTTATGCAGTTTTTACATGGACGTATCAAACTCGCATGTATCGCATGTATCGCATGTATGGTTGTCTATCGTGACTTTTACTAGAAGCTGTTAAGAAGTTGTTAAGGACAAAATATATCATAAATGACCTTGAAGGGGGCACTCGAGAGACAAATATAAAAGCACACATATAAAATTTAAAGGTAGAAATGAAATAGCAGTTTTCAAATAACAAGTAGAAGGTAAAAAACAGGTAGCAGTTTTTCAATAACAGAAAATAGTATTCAAATAACAGGTAGCAGTATGAATATTGACCCTGCTGTATGAATATTGATTGTGCATGCAGCTCGTCAGGGTCAGGGTCATTAAGTACTCATACTACTACCTATTATTATTGGAAAACTGTTGCCCGTTTTTACTTGTATTTATAAACTGCTAGCTGTTATTTAAAAACTAGCTTTGTTCGTACAGCGGCTTCTGACTAGTTTCAAATTTAATGCAGCTCTTGAAAGCGGTGATTAATTTGACGAGCGAATATATTTGACAGCTTCAAACTAGTCAAGAAAGCTGAAAGAAGAGACCTACTGCTTCCTGCTTTATGACTGTTATTGGAAAACTGCTATCTGTTTTTTCAAACTTCAAATTTTGAATGTATTTCTTTGTAATAAAGTAGTAAAAAGGATGTGTCTTAGGTTACTAAAAAAACCAAATATTTTTGGTAGCGAAGTTGTATTAGGACATATGTTTCGGCCTCAGTAGACGGCCATCTTCAGCAAAATATTGGAGATGTCATGACGAAACTTTTTGGAAAGTGTTGAATCATGTAGAGAAATGATGTTTTCACAGTGTATAACGAGATCTTTGAAATTGTTGAAAGAAGTATGATTGTGAGGGATATAAACAAGACCTAAATGGAGTAAGTCAAGCTCTTCTTTGGTGAATGAAAAATTGGTTAAATTGATTACTCTGTCATGGAAAACATGGTTTGAATTTGGGGGGTAAGTGAAAGCGTTGGAAACGTTATATTCAAGATTATGAAACTTTGGTTGTAACTCGGGTTCGGCAGAACGGTGACCAGATATGTCGTGTTGGTAGACTAAGTTTTCGTTAATTGTCGAAACGTCTAAAGACGTAAAAAGAGGAACGCTATTGTTGTTAATTGAGCCAGTAATTAAAGGTAAGTGATTGAGAGCAGAAACTGTGTTAAAATTGTTGTTATTAATGGAATTATTTAATTCTTTGTATTTGTCACCAGGGTGACCCCTTCAAGGTCATTTGATAATGCACTTTCGTCCTTAACTGCGCATATATCGAGTGATCTTTTAAATTTTTTATCAACTCATCCCATAATATTTGGACGGCATGTCTTTGCTTAAATGAAAAGTACGAGTACGTCATTGATGCTGTTTTACAGTAAAACTAAGACATGCTGTCCAAATTCCAAGGCAAAAGTTGATAAAAGATTTATAAAATCACTCGGTGTATCATATGTCCCCAAAGAAAGTAGTCAAGAGGATTTAGGTCAGGTGACCTCTTCTTCTCTTCCAATATACTATTCTTACTGTATATCCGCTTACGAACTTTTAAAATTAAAAGTGCTTATATACATATTCGTTACGAATGAGTTTTGTACATCAGACATTTTTGACTAAAAAGACCTCTGCTACGGTTGAAAAATCCATTTAAGTTACTCATAACATTTTTCCGAACACCCTGTATTATCGTGGGAATATAACGGCCAAACGGCCTACGTGCCGGTCGTCACATTTCACAATGTTGTGCAGTATTGCTTCAGTTAAGATTGTGCGTTGTTATTTAGTCATACAGTATATCTCCATTTCACTTTGTTTCCTGGGTAAATCTGTTTTCAATCCTAACGACTCCTGTCTGAATTTATGGTAGGGGAAAAGCGCGGCGGTCGCTTGCAGTTAGTCTCTCTTCAGAACTCCTAACGTACGGCTCAAGTATTTGTGATTTTTGTATCACATTTACCCCACTTCACCTTATAACACTGTCACATTTGCTATTTTGTTTGATACCTACTAATTTGCAAATTACATTACATTTGCATAAGGGCACTGTAATAATTATTTATTACTTTTAAAAATTATTTTATGGAGGTAAAATAACACAAACAAAAGACTTGTTTTCAGGAACGAGTTTATTTTAAAACTTAGCCTCGAACACGTATCCCCATGTGTATATAAGAAATCATAAGAAATGGAAACAAGAAAATAGAATATACATATACTGGGTGTATACGATTTCGACCGACAAATTTCTAGTGCACATTCTTCTCCTAATCTGAACCATAAAAGGTTAGATAATAATAATAATAATATTTATTCACACGTGGCAATTAAAAATTACATGTGGTCGTCCTATGAACATATAGTAGATATTGGTAACAATAGAGTTACAACAAAAATAAATGTATACATACATACTATATGTATACATACATAAGGTCACATATACAAAACAAATATTTCATACATCAACAAACGTACATATAAAGTTAAGAATTTTCAAAATATTCTTTTACTGAATAATGGGCCTGACTCTGTAAATATTTTTTTAACGCTTTTTGAAAAGCACGGAGCTTTCAATTGTACGTAGTGGTGATTTCTCAAAGAGAGCAATTGAATGTAAAGACGTACGAAAGAGATCGCCATATGCCGTGAATTTGTTTATTTGTCAACACTTTTTCTTCGTTGTTAAGGACACATAATATACAGCGGTAAATGTACATTGCCGGTAATGTTAATATCTTATAATTAAGAAAAAAAAATTTACACCACTTTCTAAAACCAATGTTAAACATAAGCCACAAAATTCTTTTCTGGGCCACAAATACTCTTCCCGCACTTGGTGAATCATCCCAAAGTTCACAGCCGTAGGATAGTGTCGAATAGACTAATTCGTAATAAATTTGAATAAGTTTCACTCATACAATGCTTTAAACTTATATCTGTGTAGGAAGACGGAATCGGAATTTCTCCGAGATTTGCAAACGCACGTGACGGAATAACAAGCTTGTTAAAACAAAAAGCTTCTCGAAAGCCTGTCCGGTCGTTGAAACGCGTATATTTCTCTTCCATTAGGCTTCTAGCTGGTGTTCCTAGTTCGTAGTTTTACTTATCTGGTATAACCGGGATAACCCTTGAGGACGTAAGAAAAGGCTGGTTTCCGGCTTTTGAGTTTCGCAACCCGGCCGGCCCCCCACCTGTGAAAGTGGATTCGTCCTACAAGACGACGCTAATTTGGCGACGTTGCTACACTGACTTACGGCGCTAACCACCGCGAGAGGGCGCTCCGACACTGTTCACAGCCGAGTGTCATTACGCCGGATCCTGATTACAGGTGGGAGTTACCCATTTGGGTTGGCTCAATTTCCACGGCGTTGCAATTTTTATTCTCATAGTTAAATTTGTTTAAGTTAATTGTAAACGAAGAACAGATCTGTTTGACGGAAGATTTCTAACTTGTCAAATTATTTAACTTTCTGCGTGTTCGTGTAACTGGACACCGTTTGGGTCCCCTTCTTTTTATTAACTCTGTTTATTATATTATTTTTACCAAATTTTTGAGCAACTTAAATAAAAACAAGTGTGCTCAGCTGGTGCTTTTTTTATTTTATTCACTTTGCCCACCTTTTGTTTCGGGGTTACGTCGAACCTCCCTTGTCCAAGAGCTTTGCCGAGCGGTGCTGGAGAAACATCAGTCCCTCGCACTAATTTGCTGGCCTACAGGTAGGCAGCACCTCAACAGATCTTAACTGCGTCTGAATTCTAAAAGGAAAGAAGTGTCATCTGACCATCGTGCTACAACGTTCATTATCTTTAGCTTTGTATCACTCACAAATTAGGCATTAATTTGAAGAAAAACTGAGAACAGCTGTCCAGAAAATGACCAGGTGAAAAAGGTGGATGGAAGCAGAAAGAAATCTCTCCCCTAAAGGAGCAAAGAGGATACAAGAAATAAATGAATAAATAAAATCTTCTTCTTTAAGGAAAATATAGAACTCGAAATGAATAGATGACTGAGAATGAAAGAGATGGATGGTCCCTAAAAAGGCAAGGATGCTACAAAGAAGCCTTTCTTCTTTCTAGATCATTTTTTATTTTTTCCAGATAAAAAGAAGTACCGAAATCTTCTTTGTCTAAAAAGGGCAGAGATGATCCTTTCGCGATTTTCCTTTTTATTTAAAAGTCTTTCCCGCTTTAAGATAATTACCATACTTTGATTGAAGTGTTTCTTTTGTTCTGCTCTCAAAGTTAACAGAAACCACAAGACATCTTCTTTTTTGTTTTGGACGCAAGCAGCTAAAGTTACAATTAAAAAAAATTGAAGTGAGACCAGAAAATGACCAGGGTGGAAAATATGGATGGGAATTGGACGCTAAATTCTACCCCTGAAAAAGCAAAGGAGATGTGGGAAAAGAAAGAAAATCTTCTGCTTCTTTCTAGATCCTATTCACGTTTTGAAACAAGAAGGACTTAAATTGTCTTCATCTTAAAAAAGTAAAAATGTTTCAGGAAGAAGAAGAAGAAGAGGAAATTCGTTTCATTTATGTTATTCTCCTCCCCTCCTTTTTTCCTTTCTATTTGATTTAATTTTTTACTTTAATATAATTACCATAAGTTGCCTTTGTTTGAAGTGTTTCCTGTTTTACGTTTTCCTCGTTGTTCTGCTTCGGTTTTGCCATCGAAGTTAACAGGAATTATTTGTTTCAGCTGAAAATGTCACAAGTTACAGTTCAAATAAATTTTAGAATTGCGCGCAAATTCTATTATTTACTTAAAATAGTTACTTCAGGCGCACTATTTGCAAGGGGTCTTCCCCTCTCCCCTCGTATTTACATATATTACATAATTTCCCATCTCCGTGGTGCAACTGTGCGAAGAGACAGCTCGATTATAAATTGCCGTTCTGAATCGATAGCCGACTATATTGGCTTGGCAAACTTGGCAACCGCAAACTGTTTACAATAGCTTTCCGAAACTAGGGGGGCGCAAATGACGCGCCTGCTGAAAACTGGTGCGAATCACTGTTTTTACACGTGCTTCCAATCATTTCGTCCTTCTTCTCTTCTTCTTCTTTTTTCCATTTCGATCCGAGGCGCGTTATTTTTAAACGTGGGAAAATTGTTCGTTTCGTCGAAGGCCGGAAATTGAAAACCATAAGAAAGTAATGCCATTTATCAAATTAACTCGGTGATAAAATCACCTGGAAACTTTATTGTGAAAAGATTGTGCACTTAAGTGGGAAACGGTCGCGAATTTGTTTATAAAACAAAACGCATGTTCTTGCATGTAACTTTAATTTTAAATAACAAATAAATGTACATATTAAAGGAATTGTAAATTGCCAAGCGGAAGCAATATCGCCAGGCCTACCGGGGCCGTTACGGGTTTTCAATAGGCAATATAACAAGGGTGGGGACATAAATTCTTGTCACACTTGAGTTACTTTCAGTTTTTCTTGAGTTGACTATCACATAAATCTGTCACGCGAGTTTCTAATGCCCGTCTGTTGCTCGTTAGAAATTGGGCAATTTGACACGCATAAGTTCGGTAAGAGAATGCTGCTATTGAAAACTATCGGCTGCATGGCGTGACCGGAGATAACATGCTGATTTTTATTTGCTTCTAAAGAAAAATCTGCAGGCGAGCGCCGTGTTACCACAGTAAGCGGAAACATAAAGATATCAAGAGGGTACTTGTAATTTAGAAGTTGTTGCGGACTTTGAAGGGTCGCACATGGAGTCTCCCGGGGTGGTCGTTTTGTAAAAGCTTAGAAAAACACATTTCAGGAACCGGGGGGGCGTTTATGTTTGTGAATGCTAAACACAGCTCTATTGGTCAAGGGGTGGTTGAATTTGGTTTTCTGATCGAAGGAAGGGGAATTAATTTTGTTCAGCCGAAAAATGAAAATTAAAATTACAAACAGATAGCTCCGAGCTTTTAAAACGATCAGTCGTATTAATTGGGCTTGGCGAATTGCTTTGGGATACTTACTTGTTTCTCTGATTTAGTTTTCACAGTAGAGTTAAATCATTTATATCGGTACGCCTAAAAACCCGGTGTTTGAGAGTCAATTAAATAAAATTAAACAAGTCGGTCTCGCGCACGGTAAATTAATCGCGGGTGTATTTAAACTTAGTGCAGTGAGTGTATTGGATTTTAATTTCGCGGGCGCGGATTTAGGTAATCTGACTTAAATTGTATTTTATTCATTACATATTTGGTGGTATAAATTGTTTAAAAATCATTTTCATTCCCGCATCCATTTGTGGTCAGATAATCTGTAAATTTCAGTACTTGCTTGGCTTGTGCAATTCTTTTTACTAAAGTGTTTTCATTTGCATTCTAACCGAGTTTAAAGGTAAATAAGTTGCATCCACATTAGTGGAGTTGGTTGACCATTGGTTGTATAAATTATTAGACTAGTTTGCTTGGCGTTCTGTAATTTAAATCGACCAGAGGCAGTCAATCGACGCTTTCAATCTATAGTGCAATCCATATACAGTGTACTCTTGTAAAATTAGTTAATCCCCTTTGGCGATATTCTCTGGCAAGTTGGAAACACTCAAACAAGGGTTTTTCGACGATTTGCGCAGTGAAGTCGACTGGTTTGTACCACTGGTCTAAGGCAAGTCTAGATCTGCCGCTAAAATCAAGTGTGACGAGCACAAGTTAATTCCCTAAATCAAGGCCAATTAGTTGCCGTTACGAGTGCCGTAAAATTACGAGGCCAAACAATTTTGAATCACATATTCATAGCCATCTTCTTAATCGAGTTTCCCTCACACCCTGTGTGTGGACCGAAGTGTAGTCCTTGTCGGGAGATCTGCGGGTTAATTAGAAGTAATTCGCTGAGAGACCGAAAGATCATAACTACACACTGTAGAGCATCAAATAAAACGGTCAATCATTATCATTGCGCATAGGGTAGATAATAGTCGAAAACAACGCAATCAGAGGTTAACAAATAAAGTGAGAGTCACTGTACCTCCACCTCTTGGCGATAGGAGCGGTTGAGAATCTCCCCCTTCGCCGCGTTACTAGGTTTAGAAACAAATCGGCTCCTGCGCCTCCACAGGAGGGCTTCCGTGAAAAACTAGCGATTACTATTGATTCCCTCGCAAATTGATCGCCTGGGCGGCATTTTGTATCACACACTTCCCCGAATATCTGATTAATTAATTAATTACGTTCATTAAGTAAGTACACTGTAGGCACACGGCCACACTGTGCGCTGGTTGATTATACAGAGCGTGTCTTCGAGTACTATTGAAGTGGTAAACACGAGTACCAAGACCAATCTAATTTTGAAAACAACTTAATTGTTGATGTAAATTGAATAACAAGGCCACCACCATTGTTTTGGAGACAAGCATAAAACCACCAGCTGTGTAATTGAAAACAGTCAATTCGTCACGATATTCGAACGAGAAAGCCGTCAAACGAATTCTACTGTATTTCTTACAAAATCGTAATTTTTTCTTGTCTCTCTGTACTGAATTTTTAAACGACAAAGGTTTTTCCGCTCATTTTTCTAGACTGCAGTGCGGCTAGAAATCGGAGTTTTTACCTTTTTTGCAATAAATAATTAATTAAATTTAAGTCCGTATTTTATTTATACGTAGCCAATTCCCGCTATCTCATAGTTATTATCGTCTCACCAGGATTCGAACCAGGGTGCACTGACATAAGTAGAGTCCTTCACTAATTAGCGATCACGAGGAAATAATTATTGAAAGTTGTTTTTGAAATATCGATATCTCTGAGAATTTCTGAGAATAAGTCGACGCAGAGCGTAGTATTATTGTAGGTCAATAGGATTTCCCTTTAGAGCTGCAGGTATAGGCGCCGTCTAGGCGTAGGGCATGAAGCAATAAAACCTGACCTTTTCCAGAAATTCTGACCGAGCCGTACCCCTTACGGTAAATACGCGTTAAATTCTTGCAGACAGCCAATTCTCCAGTTACCAGTCAAATAATTTGCCAATAAATTAAATTTGTTTATTTGTTGGAATATTTTTTTATTACTTATTTAGTTGTCCGTAAGAGTCAACAAAAAAGTGTAGCACATCGGCGTGTTACAAGTGCAAGATAATTTACCTCCACTAACAACGTGTAGTTTGCCCGTTCTAGCCTCTACGAATTTGTTTGCAACTTGTATCAAAAGAAAAAGCTTTGTGCAAGTAATTGGCTCCAGCGAGCTAAGAAATGCGACAAGTAATATGTAACGAGTGCTTGGCTCTCTATGTTATACTTCTTTGAAACTCTCTCACTCTCTAAGTTATAAATAAAATATACAATGACTTGAGCAACTCCGACAAAATCGATTGAACGAAAGTGATTACATCTGTAAAGAAATTAAAGCCATGATGGGAAATGTCCTGGAACTAATTGGAATTAGGAAACGTAATGAGAAAGGAATACCAAGTTCGTAATTAACGGCGCGAATTTTCTCTCCGTTTTGCTTACACAGCTTGTAATGAGTTCTTTTACACTCCATCCTATTTTCAGTTTGAGTGCTGGAAAGTTATATTACGCCGAATCATGCGGGTCTGAGAAGTTTTATCTAATCTGCTTGAAATTTACAAATTCAAGACGAGTTCAAAATACAACCCTCCCCCCCCACTCGTACGTTTTCAAACGCAATGAATAAATTTAAGAAAAAGACTTTAATATACAGGGTAACTCTAACAAGCAAGGAATGCCACAAGGATCTATTTCAGAGCCTCTGTTGTTCGTAATGTAAACAAGTCACACAAATACCAAAAAAATTAGGCACTGATCTAAGTAATAAAAAAAAAGAAAAGAACTCATATTTCTAAAAACCATTAAGACATAGAAAGTCTTTTATTTTATTTGAGAATCTGGTTTTTCACTCAAGTGAAGTTTAATTGCTTCTGCTCGAGCGAAGTCCTAGTGAAATTACATCTGCGCGGTTTACGCGGCGAAACGAAAATTTAAAACCAGGCGTTTCTTTCGAAGTGCTTTTGCTGTCCGAAAACGAATTAACGTTGTTTTCAGCGGCGCTCGTGAACGCTGCGGCTTTCAGCTGAAACGAGCACGGTCCATTTAATTAATAAATAATTAGTTGCGTTTTGTGTGTCGTTTAAACGTTTTGCGGTCCGGGCATAAAGCGTAAACAACAACGTTCATTAAAATCTTAAACGAACACACGGTGTCACGACCTAATTTGGTTGCCAGTTTAAAGTTTAGTTTTCACCAAAAACAAAAAAAATTAACGAACGTGACGTTTAGAATAAGAACAACTAGAATATTATTGATTGATTGTATACTATTGCAAAATTTCCTTGGTCTTGTACTTATGCTTCAAGTAATTCAAGTCAATGAAAAAGTCTACAACGAAACTAAATTAGGTCAAGTGCAAACCCCTCTGAAATATGAAGACTGTCCCAGAACAATTAAAATTTAATTAGCATGGCAATTAAAGGTCCACCCTGAAAAAAGCTCACTCGCAGGGAGAACGGAAGGAAATTAACTTCGCAATGGTTAATGTTCCAGGGCCTCCATTATTCTACGTGCTGATCGGGGGGCATCATTATTCATCTTATACACATCCGATCTGGTTGCAGCGAACACAGTTTTCCAATTAGAGGTGATTTGAGACCTGTAATAACGTTGATGGTAGATGAACCCTTCGAGAATTAGGACGACCGTAAACCGATTACAAGCAAGTTAGTTCAGGCGATGAAAGAATATGTAGTTTCTGTTAACTACGCTTTGATCAGTATTAAGAGGACGTTGCATGAATGAGAATGAAAATAAATTGGGGCATGATGTCTTTGGTATCTAAATTCAGGCTTAACTTAATCAAGAACACGTTTTTCCACCTTGATACCCCATTCCCAATAAAGCCCCTCATTAGGCACGGCGGGAAGACAAATTTTGTTTTTTTCAATTTCCTATCCCACGTCGTGAAACATCGCTATTTTCAGGATAATAAGGCAATTTCAATAGCAATCGACATCCCGAACGAAACGAGGTTGTCAGGCGGCCTGTTTAAATAATGGGATTGCGGGCTTAGCATCTGAGATGAGGGCTTCGAGACATCAATGAGTTGATTAATGGCCCGGAGAATCGCCCAGGGATTAAAGAGATCATTTCTGACTAAAGTTCACCCTCTAAAAACACTAATTTATCTCGAAATCAAGTATTTTTAAATTAATCAATACGACTCTTCTGGATTACGCAAGCTTAGGTTATTACTAAAGCGCGGATTTAGGTTCATTAGTCGGTCGTACGAATTGTCGAGAGATGATTCATTACTTAAATCCGCGCTTTAGTTATTAATTACTTATTACCAGTCTGTAGTGAAGATCAACCTGCAAAATTTCAAATAAATTCAAGGGCCAGACGTTGTTTGTTTTAATTACGGATGACATAATTGTAGCCATAGGAAAGAAAACTTAAGTGCTTCAAACTAACTTGATTTATGACTTCTTTCACCGGGCGGGGGCGCAAAGAAAATAAAATTCTCGAAGCCCACGTGGAATGTTAAAAGCTGCACGTATTTTCCAGCAAAGCTGAAAGCTATGATTTGCCCCGCGTAGAAACTTTCGGCCTTTAAAACTCGTAAAATTCTGAACTTCGCGGTTACATTTCCAGTTACCTGCCGCTTCGACTTTTATTTTTACATAATATACTTCTCTCTCCTTGTGCCACATTTTATTTAAAACACGCGAGACGAGAAGTTCGGCTAACTCGAATCATTTAAATTTCACGTTTGGCGCAGATACGTGTAAAAAATTCGTTTTAAACAAAAAAAAAAGAATCAATAATCCTGTGTGAAGGGGGGGGGGGGAAGTAAATTAAGTCACATTCAATGAATTACCAGGGACGCTTTGTTTCATTTACGTCGTCGTCGCTTAGAAGGCAAATGAGTAATTAGCGAATTTTTCAAAGTAATTACCTCCCCCCCATCCGTCTGCACAGACAATAGAATACTTAATTTGGGTCTGAATAAACTTTACAATAGGACGCACGAAGCTTGCGTTTCTAAAAAATAGTTAAACTCGAGATATATACGAGGGTCGATCAAGAGAAACGTATACAATCCTTGTGTACGAACATCGAGCTTTTAATAATAATAAAAACGATATTTATTACAACGAATGAAAAGAGAGTACATTTGCAGGCAATAGTATACAAGCTTATATACCTAACTATAGTGTATGTACGTATCGAGCCTTAAAGATAATTACTTATTAATTATTGTCGAAAAGAGCGAAAATCGACATCGTTTTAAAGATACTTGCATTTACATTAAATAAATAGCTTAGTATGTAGGTACTTGGATCCAGTTATGAAACTATACGCATACTAGTACTCCTTGCTATAGCTGTCAAAACAAAATGAATTCTTTACTGATAAAGAAAACGCATCGTTATTCTATTTTTATGAAGTTATCAAGTTCTTGAAGTCAATATCCGCGTTGTTTAATCAAAGAGTTTTATACTTTCAAATGGATACCTTTTGTAACAATGGGCGCATTCAGGGACGCTCGGCGGCTTAGCTAAGCTGTAATTTAGTCAGCGTTTTCTAAGTGTCAGCTCACAGTGATTCCCTGAACGAAGTTCTGAATGGCAGCTGTCTCACATGCTTGGCTTACTACATGGGCGAGTTAAATAAATGGTCAATCCCGTCAATCTGCACAAAATTGTCAAGTCAACGGTCAGAATAAACTACCTGACCAATCATCGACTGGAAAAATTGAATACAGACTCAACCAATAAATTTAGATTATGCCCCCACCACTCTTTCTGATAGCGCTGAGGAACTCAGCCTACAATTTATACGCTGAGTAAATATCTCAGCGGCTTTCTTTCAGCGGTCTGTCAGCTTGTCCATTCAGGGAAGTTGCTTACTTAGCCTCTCAGCCGCTGAGCGTCCCTGAATGCGCCCATTGTAAGCATCACTCTGTTTGGTCGTGTGAGATACTTCCAAGGCCTACTAAAATGACGGGCGAGATTTTACGATCACATGTTACGTATAAACGAGGAACTAATGAAGAAAAACCCTGAGGTAGGTTTATCCGAAACTGAGGATCGACTACTTTGACTACCACTGAGTTTATACTTTGGCAACAGCAAAAACCACTTCGAAAATTAGCATTCCATAAGCTATAGCTAAGTTGGTACCTACCATTTTATTGTTTGGACAAAAAGGCTCTAAACTTACCAATCTTGTTAACTTGCAACAAGATGACCGAATTCAGAAAAACTTTTCTGTTTTTTTTCCCCAGAAGTTATTAACTTTATTTAATTACATCAATTATTTGCTTGGACCACCTGCGTCGATGCCCAAGTGATTATAATTTATCGTATATAGGTATGTATAGGTGTCCTGGAAATCTCGTGACAGTAACATAAACAAAAACAAAAACAACGTTGTGTGAAAGCCTCTGTTTAAATAGTACCCTTTTTTTTCCTAACACCAGGACCGGTCTGTGTGAAAAGCACCGGAAGCACCGCAGCCATTAGGCTTATCGTGCTCGCCCTGGTACCAGTCATTGAGGGAAGTCCCCTGTACTAGTCGGTACATGTCTTTCACTGGTTGCGTGCTGATTTCTTCAAGGGTCATTATATGATATCCGAATATGCGCTGTCTGCGATTTGCCAACGCACCGCAGCTGAACAAATGTGCATTGCTGTCTCTGATTCTCCATAGCAGAGTCTGCAATTTAAGTCACCCTTAAATTTACCGATTCGTGGTGATCTTGAGTCGCGATCTGCTCAGACTAGGGTTGCCAGGTCTCATATATTTTCATGAGTAGGATGACCAGACGTCCCGACTTTTCGAGATTTATCCCTATTTTTGGTTAGATATCCCGCTGTCCCAGATATATTTAATAAAAAATAGGGTCAAATCCCGAAAACTCTGGAGATCTGGTCACCCTACTCATATTAAATATATGAGATCTGGCAACCCTAGCTCAGACCCAGCAGTTCAGCAGCTCTCTTGTTGCAAGGATCTCTAAGGATAGTTTTGCTCTGTCGATCTCCTGGTCTGGTTATCCAGTATCTATTGTATTTTTCGCTTATACAGTCACTAAAAAAAGTCCCGAATAGCGCTTTTAGTTATAGGACAGATTCGGGGCCAAGATATTGGCCGCGCCCTGCCTAGCTAATTCATCGGCCTGCTCGTTACCGTAAATGCTCCTATGTTCCGGAACCCACAATAGCGTAACGCAATTGTGTTCCGCTAGGATGTTAAGTTCATTTAGACATTCCCACACCAGTTTGGATGAAGTCTTTCAGCTTGATAAAGCCTTCAAAGCCGCCTGGCTGTTGGATAGAATGAAGATACGCTTATTTATATAAGCCCTCCTCTCGCATATTGTAATATGACAAATATTTCTGTTTGGAAAATAGAGGCAAAGTGGCCCAAAGGGATGCAAAGCCTAGCCTCTTTTGGTCTCTGTCCGTAAATTCCAGACCCGGCATCAATCTCAGTTCTGAAGCCGTCCGTATACCAGATCAAACTGCCAGGAGGAATATCCTGTTAATAATAATAATAATAATAATATATTTGGTGTTAATCCATACATATGGTTACACAAGTCAATAAGCTCAGCCAGTTCGTGAATTATTATCTTGATGAGCAAATTTGTATTTCGTTTGGGAGACATATAGTCCGGCCTCATATCAAGTAAAGGGCCCCTTATGCCAATGATACTAGTATGACTCGTATGTATTGGGTGACGTAAATTCTGCAATCTATGGAGTCCAAGTTTTGCCTCTCCCATTATCATAATGTGTAGGGGAGGAAGGTCCAGAAGGATCTACATTGTAGCGGTGAGCGTTGTACACATTGCCCCCGTTACGCCTAATAGACAGGCAAGTCTTTGTTTCCTGCTTGACCTTGGGCCACCAAATCGAAGCCGCATATGTAAATGTTGGTCTAACCATTCTGTGTACAACCAATACACCATACTTGGTTTTAGGCCCCATGTTCTGGCCACTGCAAGAGTAATCACCGCTCGCCTAACTAATTTGTCTAGATGTTGGTACCAAAGAAGCTTGGAATCAAAGGTGACCCCCAAGATACTTTACTTCTCCCGACATGACCATCACGTTTGCACTTAGTCGCAGAGGTCTTAGAACCTCGAGGTTCCGCCTACGTGTAAATGGCACGATGGTGCATACGATCAGTGACAGTGTTATTGAATTTCCCTTATACGGATATGACTAAGTCGTCTGCATATCCTAAAGGATCAAAACCTGCACTGCTAAGTCGACTCAAGAGCCCGTCCATGACGAGATTCCACAGTAGAAGAGAGAGCAGTCCCCACTGCGGACGGTTTCCCGCACCTCGCGCTGCCAGAGTGTCGTTCAAGAGTGATGTGTAAACCACCCTTCCTTTAAGCATGAAGTCAATCCACTTGCAGCAAATCTCCTTCACTCTGTCCCTCAGAGCCGAGATGACTGAGTCAAAGGATGTATTGTCAAAGGCCCCTTCGATGACTAAAAAGGCAGCTAAAAGGACCTCTTTTTTTTCAGTGAGTTGTCTATCCTCCAAGTATATGGAGTGTATGGAGTGTATCCGCCAGCAGAGTAAGCAAACTGGTATTGGTGTAGAGGTCTGTCGACCAGTACGTGGCCCCTGATATGCCCATCGAGGATTTTCTCCATTGTCTTTAGTACAAAAGACATTAGGCTGATAGGTCTGAAAGCTCTTGCCTGAATGTAGTCCACCCGTACATGTTTTGGTATGAATACCGCCCTGGTCAGTCTCCACACTCATGGCAAATAGAGCCAAGCTAGCTCTTAAAACTATACAAATTCTAGCATGTGTGTTGTCTGACTCCTTCTACAGCGTGGCAGGTATTAACCCGTCTGGACCCAGGGACTTGTAACTATCAAATGAGTTTAAAACTAGTCCTCCTAGTCGAACTCCAGTCCTCCCTTGATGCTCTGAAAACAGGAGCATCCGGAACCTGGCTGTTCCAGTCTGCAGATACAACGTCAAAAACGGTTGATCCAGGGAAATGAGTCACAGTCTCCTTTCCTAATAATAATAATAATAATAATAATGACTTTATTTCCACTACCATCATTACATATATAAGTAACTTCTTACACATACACTGGCAATGGAAAAAGGCGAAGTTCAGAGTACCTGCCGTAGCAGGTCCCTGCTCTTACACTTAACCTTTTAAAAGTATATAATATTAATAATTAATATTTTGGCACGCAAGATAATCCAATACTTAACCAATCTTAATTTTAGAAGTGCATGACCCAGTATAGGCCCACCTAAACTTGCTGCTCACGAAATAAGAATAATTTGTAGATAATTTTGAAATAATGTCTAGAACTGGATTTCCAACTTTTACAAAAATTATTGTAAGTTTTAACAATGTCATTCGTAAAGGATCGCTCAAAGAATGCAGTTTTATGAGGTGGTGGAGTTAACAAACCTTTAAATCGAATATTTAGATTATGGATATCCGTTCTATAACTAATTTTATTATATAGATACTGTGGTGTTTTACACGAAATAATCTGATGGTAGAGTGTTGCTGAATGCAGTTTGCGGCGATTACTCATATTCAACCAACCAACCTCGGGCAACTTGCAGGAAATATGTTGATTTTTCTTGATACCAAAAATTAATCTAAGGCATGCATTCTGCACCTTCTGAATTCGATATTTGTCTAAAGAATCAATACATATACCATAAACTACGTCGCAATGATTAAAGTGGGAGAGTACTAACGCTTCACATAACTGTAATTTCATTTTTTTACTTAAAGAATATCTGTTATTAAAAATTAGTTTTAAATTGCAGAATGCTCGCTGAATACACTTCGAAATGTAACTTTTAAATCGGAGTTTATGATCTATGATGATACCCAGATTTTTTGCTTCAGAGACAATTGGTAGAGTAGTGCTGCCCACCGTATTCTAGTACATTCTCCGAAAGGTTTCACCAGAGTGTTTAGGTGGCCTTGAGGAGACTTTGAAAGCAACTTATGTAGTCTGGCACATCCTGGAGTACTTTCAATTTCCTCACAGATTCCTTCACGATCCCGTCTTGTATCTCCTCAGTTCTTTGTTATATGTATTCATTTAGGGCTAATTATAATTTTCCCAATCGCCTGATACTTGTGCTCTATTAAAGAGTCTTCTGACCTGTCTTTTTTTTCTGTGAGGTCGTCATTCCACCAGGAAATTTTGCTGTTGGTGTTCCTCACGGTCAACGGACAGTTTTCATTGTAAGCAAACATGATTGCATCAATTAACTGATCTACAGTCATGTCCAGCTCAATATAATTGTTGACCGTAGCCATTGTTGCCGCGAGATGGCAATCCAGGTCCTCTCTGCAGGTCTCTCAGTTTGTCTTACGCGGGTTACGGGGTTACGGTAAGTTTTTTTCACACGGTTTAGGCCAGTGATACCCTTAAATGGTATATTACTTGTCGACTAAGTCCTTGCTAGCGCAAGAATGTTTGTGCATCCTGTTTGATGAATGCGAAACCTCTACATGTGTGTTCCCTTAAAGCTGAGAAACTATGCTGCAAATTCCCTAACTTGTAGGTATAAAGTTTGGGGAAGCACCGCTATGAAACTCACCACCAAGGAAGATAGTTTTGATTGCGATTTCGTCCTCAATTCGAAAGATAGTACGTTTGTAAAATCTTAAAAATTTTGCGGAATTTATACACCTGTCAAAATCTTTTATTCTTATGTCAGTTTGAAGAAATGGAATATCAGAGTTTTTTTTAATTTAATTGTATTACTAGTTACTGCTACTTTTGTTTTACAAATTTGGTATTCGTTTTTCAAAAAGTAAAAAAGGCCTATGTCACAAAGACTAACAATTTACGCTTTTATAACTAAAGTAAAGTACGTGTATAAAATTCACTTCTACAATTTTTAACCGAAATGGTACCGAGCAATTCCGAATTCGTTAAGAAACCGTATTTTATTCAAGTGTCATTCCGTGTAATCTCTTATATGTCCAATTATTCCATATATTTGGGACAATTCTTCGCGTGGGGCATTATTTTCTGTTCGACTCTCGTACATGTAAAATATTACCATTCGTTTCGTATCAAATAAATCTGATTTACGTGTTTCGAGGGTTCGCTTCGCGAAGACAGATTCCTTTTATTATTTTCAAGTGTCCCAGAACTCTTTTTTTTAATTGGAAAATAAATTGATATTGATTTTGACGTATTTGAATACGTGCTCGTTAGACAGATCGGGCTGACTGGAAAAGTTGTGCCTTGTTGTTCAGTTTTTTACTTGTCTGACTAAAATATTTGCATCTAGTTAATATTTTACGATGAATGGCCTTATTAAAAACGCAAAGGGAACTTCAAAATTAAGTTTTCGTCTATGAACTTGTAAAAATGTTTTTAAAATGTCTGAAATGATTTTTTTACAAGACCCTGTTGGTTTAAGTATCACTATATCGGAATGACTGAACACTTACCTTTTTAACGAGTGTCCGCTTTTGTTTTTCTTAAAAAGTTCTGCTACCAATCACAGTTAGAGTTACGTTTTATGATCTCAGTTTGATTCAACAACCGTTATAACTATAATTCTATTTTTTTTAATGTCTGTATTTCCAACTTTGGAATATATTGGCAAATAGGCTATCCAATTTGAGTTCATTTCGGGTGAGTGAACTTATTTGTTGGGCGCCAAAATTTCCCCATATCATCGACAGAACTGCTTTCTTCCCTTAATCATATCCAAGTTAATTTCATCTCTATTGTCCACACAATCACTCGTTAAAACTTGCCTGCATTTCCACCGCCTCATCAAATGAGTGCTCAACATCCGTTGCTATGTAATTAACAGCGGGAGAGATGTCCGAGTTAGTTTTTTGCATGTCGCGTGGGCGGCGAAAAGTCGATAGTTATCAGGGTGTCCTTGCAGGCATAGGAACGCGTTTTCCTCCAACTTTAAAATCCACCTCGGAATTGAGCGCGCAAATTCGTACCTCGACGGCCGGCGTCGGGGCGGAGGCGTCGCATTAAAATTGCATCTCCGGGCGCCAAAACATCCGCGGGTGAAATTTAAATGCGCTCTCGGCAAATCGAACAAGACGAAAATTCGGGGAGGAAAAGGTTAAAAGTTAATTTTAACGTTCGAGGAGAGTTTTAATTTTTCGACGTGCGGGTTATGGAAGAAGTAATTACGCGTTTAGCGCCCTTCCATTAATTTTTAATGAGCTGCCGGATGATGTTAAAAGAAAGCAAAAGTAAACGTTTTTCTAATTATGGAAATTTTCTGGTTATTATATGTACAGTACTGATCTTTATGGCGAGTGATAAAACAAGTTTTGATATTAAAAAAAATTCCCGAAAGGGGCGTATACTCGTACATAACTCAAAATGTAACACAACATTAAAAAGTTGTCAAGTTAAAACTTAATATTAATGTTACTTCAATGAAGGATGAGCTACAGAATTCATTAATTACGTAAAATCAAAGTAAGCAAGTTTGAGCTTGCAACATGAGGGAAGAATTTCTTTCCTGAAATGAATTCCTATTTTAAACGTATAAAAAAATTATTTTACAACATCTTCTTCTTCTTGTTTTACGGAGCTTGTTTATGGTTTCAAGAAAAAACGACGCCCTTACGCACCTGAAACCCTAACGAACATTTATAATTTGTAAACCGGAGCAAGATTCTCAAGTGAAACTCCAAATTAAAAATGTAATATATTTTTTTTTCTGTGAATTCGGCGCTCAAGTTTCAGTTTGTTTTTAAATAGAATTTTACAAAAGACTCTCTTGAAACCATTGCACACACACACTAATTTGTTTACGGAGTTGTTTGTTGTTTGTGAACTTGTTCGTTAACGAAAGTGTTTGCACATATTTCCACCCCGTAAGATTGAAGTTTGCAAAATTATCTATTTTTTCATCCTTAATTCTACTTTTTTGGAACGACATTTATATAACATACATTTCATTAACTACGCCGTTTATGCAAAACCCCTCCGACTTAATTAATTCTGACGACGAGCCTTAAACGACCTGCGCCCTTAAGCGCGAAGAAAGCTATTCGCCATGCAAATCGAAACATTTACGATACGAATTCAATTATCAGGTTAACAACATTATAGCATTGCAGTAACTGCTGAAATCGATTAGGGTAAAGACCGATAATTTTCGGTAATGGACCGTTAAAGCAGCAAAGGTCAGAGAGTAAGAGGAAATGTTTCTTGTCGGGTTAAGTTAAGTGGAAGAGATTGTCCATGAATACTTAAATAAAATCTAAAATTCCCAACGTGTTTGAGGAAGAAATTTGATGATTTTTTTTGTTTTGTTAAAGTTGTCTCCATTTTTTAGAAGGGAAGTAAACAGTCCACTTTATCATATAAGCAATATTCACGGTTTTTTTTTACCCTATCACATTAATCGGATATAAATTCCAACAAAAAATCGGCGCTAATCGGAGCAAATTAACCCTCGTCACTCTCCTTAATTTCATTCATGTTCATTTAGGGTTGCAATGCGAATACGACTGGACGTGATTTCAGCTCACGTCTTGGTCCTTTTAATTGCACCTTCTTTTTTTGTGTAAAATCGATATAGTCAAAGGCGATGGAATTATTCTCAACCAACCGAAATTAATAGACAACGTGGGGAGGGGGGTTTAGTGCTTACAGCATTAGAAAGCTGACGCACAAACGCGATCGGTCCACCGAGACAAAGCAGATATTAATGAATTCCGCTTTTATAATTAATTGTTATGCCGTGTTCGAAACAATATTCAGATTTGAGAACTGGCGCCCGGAGATTGAACCATTTACATTCATCAACCCGCCCCGGGTTTACACTTAATAAACAACTTAATCTAATCTGCTTTTCTATTGTTGATTAAGTTGGAAGATTTCGTTAATATTTTGTGGACCCTGTGTTTTTCACTGCCATCCATTATCGTGCCAACAAAAAAAGCTGTAAATGCAGCACTCAACGTCAGGGGGGTGGCTTAATTGGCTTTGGTAACGTAATTACCAGCGAGTGTAACGGCCGACCCTGGAAAAGGTATTCTTTCTGCTAGTTCGTTACGCACACGTTGCCGCCGTAATTACAGTTTTACATGTCGCCTTAATTATTGTGCTAATTTCATTAAGGCGCGTTTGTTTTTCGGAGATAATTATGTAGCTAGCATCTGACGAAATTGTTATTAATGAGAGAGGGGGTCGGACAACTCAAACGAAAAATGGAACCCATTCTGTTTAATGACATTCGAAATTCATTCTAATTTGAAGAAGCAATGTCATTGTTAACATCTTAAGCTTGATTAGTATTGGCTTAGATTTATGTTTGCGAAAGTGTACTGATCAATTCAGAATTTCCTGATTTATCTGCAAACCGCGCAGTTATCAATTCACAATGAAAATATAACATCCGTTAATGACAGTCGGTTGATCGTCGCGAACTCGAAATTGTTTCGAAGTACTTTTTTGTAAGTTTTAATTTAATGGTTCATACAGTCTTGTTAAATCAAATATCAGAAATAAAAGCCCCCCGTTGGTTTCCCAAGTTCGCATTTACGAATTAAAAAAAGCAAACACAAAAAACGGAAACTCAATTTAAAAATACATAACTAAACTCCTGAGTTCCTCCAATTTGAGGGAAAATCTGATTATAAAGTTAATTTAGAACCAGACTTATTGACAACAACAGTACCTCGAGCTTCGTTCGCCTCGAAGCACGTGTAAGAAAGTAATCCTGACTTAACGCCTGAAAAGAAGTACCGCGGCGTTATTATTCATTCATTTTTTTTTTCAGTCGGAGTTTGACCCAGTTGCTCAAAATAGAAGCCGAATTTAAATCCCCTCGTTCGTTCCAGACGACGAATTAATTTGCTCATATCGATATTTAGTTAACTAAAATCACAGCAGATGTTTGCAATATCAATATTGATGGAGAGTTTATTCAATACAAATATAATTTAATTAAACGAATAATTGTATAATAGCACTTGAATAAATTATTCCTGGTAACTCACATCATCACTTTTATAATTTTTATAAAATAGAAAAACTGAAATTAAAATTTTTTATAAATAAATAAGATGGCGCTACCAGTTTATTTAAATGACTTAATAATTCAAACTTAATTAAGTCACATTTACCTCCCACCAAACAGATTAAATCTTACATCTCCTTAATGAATCGTTTCAAAAACCTGCGACGTCGTTAAAACTTTCGCGCAAGCGAATATGGCGTTTCTTTGCCCGAATTATTTATTTGACGATCTGGCGGAGTTGGTAGAGATTCCTCCACAACAACAACAACAACAAATACAACAAAGGTCGTAAATTACACACAGCGGCGCTCGTTGAAGCGAGCAAAAGCACTTTCCGAGGCGAAATAACTAAATCGTCCTTGCAGGATGCACCGTTCCAAATGCATTTGGTCCAAACAACTCGGATTAATGTGTGACACTGTAAGTTTCAGTCGCTTGCAGATAAGGAGAGGAGCTTTTTTGCGAGGGTTCTGGGTTTTAGTGTCAATTTGGGGGAGGCATTAACTTGAGATTAATGGAAATTGTATGGCAGAGGTGTAACGGTTATGAACATCTACGTAGGGTGATCTTTTTTTTAATTTTTAAGTCTGCATCAAAAGAGAAAATGTTTCGACTATCTTAGAACATCTTCCACTTCCTCCTTCACCATTTTTTTTTTTTTTTTCGTTTATAGGGCTCCATGACGTAGCTGGAATGATTAATGATTCGAAAGAAAAAACGAAGTCACATTTTATCTTTCTAATTTTGTTCCTAAAAAGTAAACATTCCAGTGTAACCTGTGACTTCGTCCCCCCCACCTTTTTTCCACCTTTTTCTTAACTGGTTTGAAACTGAAATTTTCAATTCTTCATTGAAGTCATTACTAATCAAAAATTCAGCGATTTTTGCACTGTCGAAGTTTCTGGGTTTGTTATTTCTGATGCAATGGAATTTGAATTTCAGATCTTCATTGGACAAGCGATTTTTTAAAGACATCCGGTCCAGTAGAAGAAAAACGTAATTGTCTTCTTTTGTCAGCCTACGTTTTCCTTTTCCTTTTAGTCTATTATTTGGTCTTCATCTTAAAATGCTAAATTCTTCGCTAAAGAACTCCCTGCAACGGTACAAACGATTTTTTTGGTCTGATCTGTTATGGAAGGAACACATAATGCGTTGCAGAATAGAACGGCAAGAGTCTTCGTTCATTGGCCTACCAGCAAACATCGTTATGTTTTTGCTTACTGAGTTCTTTCGTACCCGTCTGAGGTACCAAATGAAGAAGAAGATGACATCCATCAAATCCTGGAAAGCCTGTAGGGAATGAACTTACCAGTTGATAAGTTTAAAGTGAGAGAAATAAGAACAATAATCATGTCTGACCTAAATCTCAAAAAGGCTCCTGGATACGACCTTATCTCTGGAAAGGAGTTAAGACAGCTTCCGGAAAAAGGTGTGAAATTTATCACTATAATATTTAATGCAATTTTGAGACTAATGGAAAGTAGCACAAATCATAGTCATCCCAAAAGCTGGTAAGCCCCCGGAAGAAGTTACATCATATCGGCCAATAAGTCTCCTGCCGATTCTGACAAAAAATTTTGAGAAACTCTTTCTAAAAAGGATGTGGCCCGTACTACTGACTAATAATTTAATACTCACCAGTTTGGATTTAGACAGCAGCACGCAACCATAGAACAAGTCCACAGATTAGTAACAAAAATCAGTAGGGATTTAGAAAACAAAAGGTATTGCTCAGCAGTATTCCAGGCGTTTGACAAAGTTTGACACGACAAAATCAAAAACAACCTCCCGCACGAATACTACCGTGTGTTGAAGTCATACCTCTCTGATCGGTATTATCGTAAAATATCAGGAAGAACATTCACCTTTATATTCAGTAAAGTCTGGAGTGCCATAAGGCAGTGTCTTAGGCCCAACTTTATACCTCCTGTATACGGCGGACCTACCAACAAATAGACTTACGTCAATCGCAACTTTTGCTGACGACACGTCCGTATTGACATCGCAAACATCTTGCAAATGCATCTTAACAAGATCCAGCACTGACTGAAAAGATGGCGTATCAAGGCAAACGAAGTCGATCCACGTGACATTTATCATGCGTAAAGAAACCGGCAGTTACGCTAAATAATCAACAATCTTATCTGGAAAAAACACATATGGTCGAAAAGGAAACAACTGGGACTCAAATTCAGAAAAATGTACTGGCTTATTGGCGGAACATCCCAGCTTTCTCTAGAAAATAAACTGCTGCTATACAAGGCCATACTGAAGCCAGTATGGACTTATGGGATACAGCTGTGGGGTACAGCGAGTAACTCCAACCTGGCAATCCTACAACGCTTCCAATCAAAGGTATTACGAACCATCACGTGTGCTCCATGGTACGTCCCAAACCAGGTGATTCACCACGACCTAGAAATAACTAAAGTACAGAACGAGATTACAAAACTTAGTGCAAAATACCGCGAAAGACTCAGTAACCACCCAAACAGATTAGCTGTAAACTTGTTAGACAATGAAAGTGAAGTGCGCAGACTCAAGAGATTCAAACCTCTGGACCTAATAAATAGATTTAAGTAAATGGTTAAAAATTGATTACTATAATCTAAGCTCTAAATAAACTCTAAAATACTACGCTGTCAAAAAATAGCTTAGCTTAGGTTGAGATGTATTAGGAGGTCGCGCCAAAGGGCAACGCCTCTCATTCATGCTGTAATACTTATCACACAATTTGCTGAATGTCTAATTGGATCGATTGTAAATTTTCGTAGAAATTAAAAAAGGAAAGTTCTTTCGACCTTCATTTTGAATTGCCAAAATATTCCTTGTGCAGACCAAATGGTAGACCAAAAGGATGTTCGATATAATAATGTTCGGTGTCTTGATCTTGAGAATTAGAATTCCTTTTGTGAAATAGTTTCGTTTGGAATATAAAGTTTTCTTTTTCCACCGAAGCTTCGATCTGCATTTTAACTTACCGAGGAATTTCCTAAACAGTCAAGAGCCAACATCGCTCAAAGATTACTATTTCGTTTTAAATGCGCTGAAGAATTTTCTGACTTTCAGAGTTGATAAATTAGAACAATAAATTAGAGCACGCGCTTTGGACTTAAAAATAAGAGCTTTTTGGGACAACAGGTTGCCTCTCCCAGGTCTGGCTTTGTTTTCGCCTTCGTTTTAAATTTACTGGAAAATTTTTTTGGATACTCAAGATCCGTGAAACACAAGCTCAGGATTTCGAAGGTTCCAAAATCGGGTTCTGCGCATCTGAATTCAGAATTACTCAGAAAGTCCTTTGGGAGGCGTTTTCAATGTGTTGAAAAATTTCTTGAGCAGTTGAGATCAAGTTCAAGCAAGACGTGCGTTTTGGCCTTGAAAAACAGAATTTCTCTAATGGGACAAGTACTTTAGGATCACAGATTTTCATCAAATCGGTGAAGAATAAGCTCAGGATTATGACAGGTTTCAAAAGAATAAGCACGGGATCACTGATGGTTTCGAACGTTCTGAGCTTGATAGTCCAAATTTTCGTGACAGAACAAAAGTAACTTATTACTAGGGTACTTCCAAGACCAACATGTGTGTCCCAATAGCAGAATTTTTCTTTCAAAAGCTTCAATCCCTGCTTCTATTTCAAGCCCTAGCCTTTACTGTACTGAAACGAACAGAAAAATGCCAACGATACGTTAAGGTCTTCTTCGACCAAAAGATTTCTAAGCTATGGATTTGCACATATCAAATCAGTTAACTAACATTAACTAACGTGGCGAGAAGAACCTGGTTGAAATCTAAATTTGTGAAGGAGCGAATTGTCCAGAACAAATCTATTACTAAGTTCAACAGTAAGTGTTTTGGTAGGGACTCTTTCATAAATCTTCCTTTTGGAATTGATCTAGATTAGATTACCTTGAGTAAGCAGCTCTTCGATCATCTACAGGTTTCTGCCAACGTCTTCTAACAGCAAAGCTCCAGAAACAAATGGAAATATGAAATGCGAGAGAGACTTATATGACTTATATGAGAGACTTCTTTTGGAACTACTCTACTACAGAAGGGCACCTGAGTTCAACTATTTTGAAAATTTAAAAGGGCGACTTTTCAATTCAATCGAGGATGAAGATACACCCACATATTTCTATCAACTTCTTCTAACTGCATGGCTTCAGAAACAAACGGAAGTTCACAATACTCAATTTATAATGAAAACGAAATCATGTTCATTGGTGCTTGGTTGGTCTTCATGGATTTCATTTTGGAGTTTCCTTCGTTTTCCTTGTTTTGACGAACATGTTCTCTTTTTCATTTTGACAGGTTTCGGCTTTCAGTTTTTTGTAATACTTAGAATTTTATGATTTCGTTTGTGATTGAATCTGTGAAGTATAACCAGGGCCGTCGAGAGACGTCGCCGGGCTCGAGAAAAATATTACTTGAACGCTAAATTGTAGGAGGAGTGATGATGAAATCGGGGCCCCTGTATAGTAAGGAATTTTTCTTCATCATCCCCTCTTCTCGCCCCTGGGTATCACCATCATCTTTGACGAAAGTGAGCGAAAAGATTCTAAACAACACAGCACTATTTTCCTGCATGATTTTGGAAGTTCTTCCTTTATTATAAATACATCCGGTTTATATCAAAGCTTTAAGATGTGCATACCCAATCTATTTACAACAGTTTCTTGAAAAACAAAGCAGATAGGTACGTCATTAAAATCGTATACTTATAATTAAATTAGAATTTCAAAACTCCAAGCGGAAACTTTCCGAAACTAATATACTCTCGACGGATTCATTAGTATAATAGAGGGAAAATTTTGCAACCCTTGCATATTTACCTTCGGCGAGGGGCACGCGCACTCTTTTCGAACGTTATCGTCCGCGCTAATCGGGGGAATACTCGTCGGCATTTACCTTTTCCGCTGCACCATCTCGGAGCTAATTATTAAAAGTGAAGAGCACTCGCGTTATCAGTAGTGTTGCGAAAGCTGCCTAGCCCGCCACCGGATAACCGGAGCTTTCAGAAGCCGGAACTTTCAATTCGAGCTTTCAACTGTGTTGTGTCCGGCGGGAGAAAACTTACTTATTTCGAAGTTGCAACAAGTAAGTTGTGTGTGTGTTTGTTTAAATTGCGTTAGAACAATTGAAATGAAATGGAAAACGACCTGTTAAAGCGGAAGCGCGTAGCGAAACGTAAATTCCGGGCGCTGGAAGTGAAATGAAATGAAAAATGAACGCAACAAAAGGCCAATAAAGTGGCGAGGGTGAAATATGTATTTGGCCAAATATTTGGCAGTTTAATATTGCTTGTGTATGATGAATTTTCATTATTTGTTTCTTTTAAATAATTCTTCAGATGACTTTTAACTGTTTGATAATAATAACTGTACAAAAAGCTAGAAAGATTTCTGCCAATTTGTTATATACAGTATGATTCATTGTCACGTCTACGTCTGTAGGACTAATTACTCCGTGGGAGTGAGGAGTGAAGAACAACAAAATTAAACATCGCCTAATTGAACACAAATATTTGTTGATAAACACTCATCCTGATAAGTGCCACCGAAAAGAGGAAAACACCGATCAACACGAACTTTAAACATCACCTATCCGGCATGCATTGACCCGAATTTAATTCCCCTGTAATTTAAGCGGAAATGAAAACGCCGTCGGCCGTTTCAAAACAATCCATTTGATTATCTGGCCGAAATGGTAGATACATGGAGATACGTGATTTAAAATGATATTGATCGTATTTTCCATGTCCGATTCTTTTGTGTGTTTTTATGTTAATTGTTCATAACGATAATGGATAATTCCGAAATAAATTCAAACGCGACGAATTCGGGGTTGCTTTAAAATTTAAATGGGCAGGTTTTAGAGAAAGCTGCAAACCGGAAATTAATGCCACCCCTTGCGTTTGTTCTGCCATTCAGAAAATTCGCGTAGCCCGAAGGAAAACAGTCCCCTTTTTTTTTCAATTTTATGAAATCTGGATTTAATAAAATTTTTTACCGTTTGTTATCCCACAGTATTTTGACGTACGGAGGGGATCATGTTGGAAAGAAAGACGTGAATGTTCGTTACGTTATAGATTCATGTAAAACCGCATTTATTTGTAATTAATGTAGTTTCTCGACTGTGAAGAATTTAAACAATTTTTGGTCAGAATTAAAGTAAATGTTTTAAATCCAACTCCGTACGCTGTCATTGTTTTTACAAGAAATATAACATTTTCGTGAGTGACTTTCTCATTCTTTTCTTTTCCCAGCATTTCTATTCTTTTAGATAAATTGTTATTTGGTCGTTTTGCTAGTTTACTTCTATTTAGTCGCTTTTATTTATTGTCTTTGTCTTTGGTCATTTATTTTTACTGTACGTAATTTTTTTAAACAAATGTTTACCCTTTTTTATTTTTTATAACGATCAGTTTCGTTTGTTAACTTATTGTTTTTAATGTTTAGGTAAATGTGTTTGCAAATTGCGTTATAATTTAGTTTATTCCTTTATTGTTCCTTAAAATAACAGGGAAGTTATGTGCTATTAAATCAACAAGTCGTCCTCCTTGACATTTTAAAGGACTTTTTGAAATTTGAAATCAAACACTACTTTTTTCTTCAATATTTATTTATTTATTTATTTATTGTAACCAACAGCAATATGCCAATTACAGGCTACAAAAATGAATGTTCATAAAAGAACGTAATATAATAAATAAAAAATAATAAAGCTAACAATTAACCATAAACTTACAAGATTAACTAATAAGATTAACTAGGTAGACAGATTTTCTAAAACATGTTTTCTGAATTTCTTTATGTTATCGAAAAAAACGTCAACAGAATTTAACTTATTAAAGTTATCACACATTCTATTCAAAGGGGAATTCATTGCGTAGTTTGTCTTTTGAGTGTTTAAAGAAAAGCAGAGTCTGTATCTTGCATCATACATAGGTACATAAAACTGTAGTTTACTTAAAATTGCAATACTGTCTAAACGGTTATTTATAAGTTTATATAGAAATATGTTTGAAAGTAAATGGCGTCTATGCGCAAGAGTTATTACACTAAATTTCTCAAGTAAAAGGTTATAAGATATTTCGTATGCATTAACTGGTCCGTATTTTTTAATATACAGGAATCGTAAAAAAATTTTTTGAATGTTTTCGATTTGATTACTGTGTGTAGCATAAAACGGAGACCAAATTATAGAGCCATATTCCAGATGACATCTTATAAGGGTATTATACAAATAAATTAAAGTGCCAGTATTTTTAAAGGAACGAGCATTCCTGATTAGAAATCCTATCATCTGGTAAGACTTTCGAATACAATTTTCAATGTGTTTGCTGAATGTGAGTTTAGAATCGAATATAATACCTAAATCTTTAATTTCCTCAGTTCTCTTAAGAATCTGATTTCCTAGTTTGTAAGAAAAAACAATTGGCTCTAATTTTCTTGTATATGTTACTAGAACATATTTCTTTATGTTAAAATGAAGCCTATTTTTTACAGACCAGTTATAAATTCTGTCTAAATTTTGCTGTAATGTAATGCAGTCTTGAATAGAGGAAACGGTCTTATATATTTTAAAATCATCGGCAAATAACTCAGCATCACAATCTTTAAGTATAGAGGGCAAATCATTTACCATTAATAAGAATAATAATGATCCAAGATTAGAGCCTTGGGGTACACCAGATAGTACCACGAATGATTCAGATACTGCTCCTCTAAAGACCACATACTGTTTCCTATCAGTAAGGTAAGACACAAAAAATTTTAACGCATTCTTGGAGAAGCCAAAAATGTTTAATTTGGTTAACAATACATCATGGTCTACAACATCAAATGCTTTAGCAAAATCATTATATATTATCTGTTTGTAAGTTGTTAGCTATAGAATCAATTGTATTCTGTGTGAAGTTAAATAAATTCGTAATTGTTGAACGTTTAGCCATGAAGCCATGTTGAGATGTACTAATATAGGGGAGAACATGCGAGTACATATGCCTATGTATTATATGCTCAAATATTTTACAAGGAACAGAAAGCAACGTAATAGGCCTATAGTTTGCAATATCACACGGATCCCCATTTTTTAAAACTGGACAAACTTTAGTCATTTTCCAGATATTAGGAAAAGTTGATGTTTTTAACGCTAAATTGAAAATGAATGTTAACGGTTTGACTAGTATCTCTGAACAACCTTTAAACACATAGGCAGGTATATTATCAGGTCCAACGGATTTTTTTGGTTTCAATTTTTTAATAGATTCTAAAACATCTTGTTCAGAAACAGTTCCGAAGTTAAAATATGAATTTAGTATTATTATTTTTTTAATCTCTGGTTTCGCTACTGTTTCTAGTTTAGTTTTTAATTTTATATTTTCTAACTCAGATTCAACTATTTGACGTATTTTCCAATTCCTTTTCAATTGCTTTGTCTTCCTATTCCATTGCTCTTAAAATAATTAAACCTAATCATGAAGCCTTATAGACTTAAAAAGGGTTGTTGTTTGTCTTTGTTATGCCTTTCTTCCATCTGGTATTCTTCGTTTTCTGTCTTTCCAATTTATATATTTTTCTCTGTACTTTCTTAGTCTTCTCTTGTTCTCATTTTTCTTCCTCCTTTTCATTTCCTTTACTTTCGTCCCTCATACTCATTGCATGTCCATGCCAATAATAATGTATTTGTCAACGAACTGTATCACAAAGTGCAAAGTGCAAATTTCAAACATAATCAAAATGTCACGGGAACGAAGAAACTGTTACTTTCATCAAGACGACGATACTACTGGGTTGTGTTCATAAACTATACTTTGGAGCGCACCTTGGGTGTATAATCGCATCTTTCTCACTCATAATTTTTCACTTATTTTGCGTCTCGCTTATCAATTTTAAGAAGTCTAGTGTTTACATGATTTCCATGACAACGAGCGAACTTTTCACGCTCCACTTTTAAGTAGACTGTCGAAAATGTGTTTGTTGCTATGGAAACACATGCCTGATTTAGTTTTTTATGATTCTTATGTGAGAAACAAAATGTATAAACTCACATATGCGAGAGAGACCACAATATTAGCCGATAGTGACCCTAGAGTATGATTTATGAACACAACCCTGTTGTTAATTAACTTATATTTGGCAAACACTGATTACTTTGAAATACTTGTATTGAAACTTTAAATACAAAATAAATCTGCTCGCGTACAAAAATGTATTGACATGTATGTTAATATAGTTCTCTTTTTATAATAAATAAATAACTCGTTGGTGCAATAGGCCGCCTACGATATTTCAACAACTACCACATCGTGGTTGACCTTCTATTGTCCTTTAGATTGATTTGGTTTTAACGTTTCTTATCCTATCCAATCGCTTTTCCCACTTCATGTCTCACTTCTGAGCAATACATTTTACTTCGTTCGCCCTCTTCATCAACCATACCTTCAGGTCATAAATTGGACTTACTACTTTTTCTGAAATTTCGACTTTTGTTTGCTTTTGCCGCTGTCCCAACTTTTTCTTTTATCTCTTCTTCCAATCTTTTATTTCGAGATATCGTACCATTAGGTGTTTGTACCATTCTTTTCGTTCAATTTTGCTTACAACCATTTCGTTTTGTTGCGTTCAATTCCAGCATTTTCCGCCTCTTCTTTTCCCTCATCCAGGATTAGAAATAACACGAGTGGACTTAGAGCGTCATTCTAACCGGATTTGTGACCTAGCAACAAGTAGTAAGTACGTCCTTAGTAAAATGATAAGAAGCTGCAATCTCAGGGTATAACATTGTACAGCCTCGACAATGTCGAAACCATGTTGCATCTTAAATTAGAATGATCCCCTTTAATATACTCCTTTATTATTCTCCAACATTTTTGATTGATTGTTTTTATTTCTTTATATGGACTTTCCACATCTTTTATCACTCCTTGGCACCATCCTCTTCTTAGAAAATTCTTGTTTAATCGAAGGAGTTCGCCTAAACAAAAAAACTAGACGTACATCTTTACTTCTTGTTTGCTTTCATATGAAGAAACCCCCTCCAGGGGTTGCATTTAATTTTCCAATTCCGAATTCTCTTCTTCCTTCTTGCTGGACCACTTCTTTGTAAAACATAGTTATTTTCTTTTCGTTTCAAATTTAAATCAGGTAATCCCCAAAAACCTAGAACTTCAAACAGTACAAGTCTCTTTCGTATTTGCTGAGGAACAGCAAATTCCAAAGCCAGTGGTAATCAAACATTTTAACGCCAACTGTTAAATAAACAATCACCGTTTCACTTTCGTGCCCTCGCATTATGAAACCGGCAGATTTAGGTGAAGGTATAAAATTCATGGGGCAAGCGGAAAGCCGCCGCGTTGCGAACTGAAGTATCCATCAAGTCCCGTGAGGACTCTGGATAATCAGTGGGGTCTAACGAGCTATTATGTTTATGTTGGGCATCTAACTCCGAGTAAACTAAATCGTAACCTCGGGTTAAAATTGACGGCCCTCTCGATTTATCACTTATAATACGAGGATGATTCAATAATTCATAGATTAATATACAGGGCATTAAAGGTTGAGGATAACGTGCACGTCAAGTCAAGTAAACTGAATCGTAACCTCGATTAAAATTATCACTTAGGCTGGGTTTCTCAGTCCTAGTTTAACTTTAAACTCCTGTTTATTTCCATAGAAACAATTGTTTTATTGCCACCATGGGGAATAAACAGGAGTTTAAGCTTAAACTAGAACTGAGAAACCCAGCCTTATAGAAATAGCTTTAAATACGAGGATGATTCAATAGTTCATCGATGAATATACAGGGTGATTTTGAAATTGTGTCATTAAAGGTTGAGGAAAGCAGTCCCCAAAGGTAGCCTATGTTTAGTTATTACGAAGAAATTGAATAAATTTCTCTGAATTAATTAATTTGCAGATTAGTGGGAACTATTGCGGCGCCCGTGCGAATTGCTTCAAGTGCGTATTTGCGAGATAATAAGGCTTATCGCAATTGCATCCTGATGTTAATTACACGCCGTCATTGAAAATATAAGGTTCGTACACAAACGCGACGCACTCGTTCTGAGCTTATCTATTTAATTCAAAGCGATGAAGCTATTTATTATTATTATTATAATTGGCGGGCGCGGTTGAATGGATATCAATAATAAGACGCGATATTGTTATTAAGACGAGTCTTACTGGAGTCTTACTGAAGTGTTGCCTTCGAACTTTGTACTAAACGCAATATAAATACACATTTCGATTTGAATTGTGCATGCGATTTCAAAGTCCCCAACTAACTTTCCAGCCTGAACTCGCCGCTCCTTTCGTTAAAAATCGAAGCAGAAATTCCTTTTTGAAGAGGGTTCCTGATAATTGAATGCACAGATCCGTCGCTGATGTTCAACTCATCCGGTATTAATCGAGACTTTAAACGTCGATCCCCTGCCAGAAAAGAACGGATACTATGCTCGTTTTCATTTATTTTCTTGATGCAGAGATACCCTCGTCTTCAAGTGAATCAATCACTTCGGAAAAAAACATGTAAATAAATAACTTGGCATACGCTTGCGACGTTTTTAATAATCATAGTCACGCTTACGAAGAAAAAAAATTATTTAAATCCACCCTCTTGAAAGTTAAGTGATGAACCATTGAAAAAAAGAACTTCGATTTTGTCAAATAATATGTTTTATTAGTTACGCATTAAGCTTGATTCATACACTTCCTTAAATACATATGTACTTAGTCATTTCACTGATATAGATCAAATACCTCTAAATGGGATATCTCCAGAAGCTACGTCATCATTAAAAAAATAATAAAATCTGACTCATTAAAACAAAGATATTTACTATTTACTCGGATTGCAGAATTCTATGAACTATAATTATATCTTGAACTAGCTTTAAATGTTTGTTATTTGCGAATACTTTCGCGAAGCGAGAGAGCTTTCGTTGAATACAATTAGCGCTATGTAAACAATAACAGGACGACTTGGGAGCAGTTTTCTACGCACCGTTATCTCGCCGTTATCTGGCAGATAAATTCGTTATCGGCGAAAACTATTCCTCTAACAACAGACACGGTTTAGTTTAGCATCGAGTGAAACCTCAAGGCAAACGTGAAGGTAAGCACACGTTGTTTGCTTGGCTTAAATCCCCCCAAAAATGGGGGGTGCTTAAGAATTTTGTTGTAGGATGGATAGACCACCTGCTTACACTGCGGTTGGCGCGGCGTTGCCCTCAATCAATTTTGGGCCGGATAGTCAATCGATGGAATGTCCACACTGCAAATCATTGATGATGACCACTGTCAAATCAAAGGCCACCACAAAGACACACCTCATCGCCCTGTTGTTGTGCTGCTTCTTGTAAGTACACAGTTTGATTGCTTGCTTCGATTTAAAGTTTACATCTCAATTAATCAATGTGTCATGGAAGATTATTGATCGTTGAAATGGTAAAATATGACCTTGAAACTTATAGCTAATCGTATTTGCATTGACGATTGCCAACTTTATTAGTTAAACTCCGAGCTCGATGAAAAGGCCAGGCTGCTACTTTAAGGTTTAAGAAGAGACTGTTCACTTTCCTCAACCAGAAATATTCCGTGTGTCTTTGCTGGAGCAGTACGAAAAAGATCCCCTTTTTTTAATCATTCCTGCTTTTCACGTGTGAAACTTGGTTACTGTGGTAATTGATCTGCAAGGAAAGTCCCAGAACACAAGCAGTGCGTTTGTCTTTGGGTGAGGCTCACTGTTTTCCTCTTATTGAATCCATATAAATTCAGCCATCCCACTTTTTCTAAAACGTCCTGTAACACTTAAATCTACACGTTCAAAATCGAATGCCCGAGTGTTCGACGGAATTTTTATGTTTAGAAAAAAGTCGATAACGATTACTTAATTTCAAAAGGAAAAAGTCCTCAGGCAGTAAAAAGGAAAACAACTTCGCTCCTTGGAAACATAACTCTGAAGTTAAGTGGAAATTGGAGCAGCGATTCCCGACTTTTAAAAAGGCGAAACTTTTATACGTCGCGTCGCGTCGGTCAAATCGCACACCTCTAGCTTTCAACTTTATAAGAGAATGCATGTTTAGATGAGATACATATAGCTCTTCTGGTCTTGACGTTTTCCCCGATTTTCGTTCAGAAATATCGTGCATTATTAAGCGTGCATCCTTGAAGTGATCTGTGTTGAGATTTGCACAACGCGATGTTTTGAGAATTGACGAGTTTTTTATATTTCAGGTGTTGGCCTTGTGCGTGGATGCCCTACTGCTGTGCTTCGTGCCAAAACAGAGCCCACTATTGTTCTAAGTGCAAGGCGTTCTTGGGGGTCTACGAGGGCTAGTCAAACACACGAATTTTTTTGATTAATTCACTAGGTGGACGCAACAATCTGGTTTTGTGAAAATGTATCCAAAAACTTCACGATTCAATCATGCTATTTTTACTTTTATTTGTGAACTGAAATTTAAAGGAAATTTATATTTATATGTAGACTTAATACAAATGGAACAACAATAAAGTGTATTAGTTATTATGGAATTTATTAAACTGGTTCTTTCCAGTTTATTTGTGGTTCATACTTCTTATAATAATAATAATAATAATAATAATAATAATAATAATGTTTATTTTGCCCAACAGTTTACAAAAAAACCAATTACAGAGCAAAAATGTAAATGTAGAGAATTAAGTAAAAGAAATCTTAATCTAAGTATAAACTAAATTACAAGTAAAAAATAAACAGAAACAAAAACAAAGTAGACATAAATTGAATCATTTAGTGAAAGCTTATAAGTTAGAAAGTATTGCGAGCACTAGCATATAAGTTTAATAAGTTGCACCTTAAAATTATTACAATTTAGGTGGAAAATGTCGATATGGTTACAAAGTTGGCTATACAAATTGGAAACTGTATGGATAGGAGAACGAACTAGAACATTAGTTCTAGGTGTAGTTAAATACATTGAGGATGATGATCTGCAAGACATGCGTGTACATGGAATGATAGTCTTTCCAAAAGGTAAGCAGCATCAACTTCATTATTAATCAACTTGTGTAAAAATAACAGGCAAGATATGCATCTCCTATCGGCTAGTGTAAAAGCATTAAATTCAGCATGTGGAAAACCTCTGGGAGGGTACACACCGTATTCCTTAAGCCATCTGAATTTGAAAAAACGACATTGAACTTGTTCCAGGGCTTCAATGTGGCATTTGTAAATGGGATACCAAATTAGCGAGGCACACTGTAACCGCGAAAGAATAAAAGCGTTGAACAGCATATTTAAGACATTATAATTAGTGAAGTCTCGAGTATTTCTGATGATAAAACCTAAAATTGATAGGGATTTTTTAACAATATCATTGACGTGATGAATAAATAGTAGACGATCATCAAAAAGAACACCAAGATCTTTGATTACAGTTACTTTAATTATTTAGCTAATAGGGAAAAAGATGTTTGTTCATCCTACGTGAGAAAGAAACGATCTAACATTTGTTAACGTTCAAGGTGAGTGCGTTTAATGTACACCAATCAAAGAAGGAATTCAGATCACTTTGAAGAAGCAAGGCATCCTCAGAGTTATTTATAATACGATAAATTTTCGCGTCATTACCATACATTAAAATTTTACTACGGTTGACAAGAGATAAAGGAAGATCATTTACAAATAAAACAAAGAGGAGAGGACCTAAGTTAGCTCCTTGAGGAACTCCAGATGAGGCAAGGTAAGTATAGGAAGAAAAACCATTATAGTACACATTTTGACGCCTGTTAGCAAGATATGATTGCAAAAGAAGTATTAATGAGTTGCAAAGACCAAAGGAATTCAATTTTGAAATCAGAAGTTCGTGATTTATCCTATCAAAGGCTTTAGCAAAGTCAGTTATCAATTGACTCACATAGATATTGAGAGAAGCAAGCAAGATTACTTACAGTTAAGCGCTTGTCTATGAAGCCATGTTGTTCAGGGCATATATTTTGCCTTACGTAAGCATAGAGATACGAGTATAATACAATTTCGAAGACCTTAGAGAAATTGCACAACAGTTAAATCGGACGATGATTCGTTATGTCTGAAGAGTCACCAGTTTTAAACACGGGAATTACCTTGGATAGTTTCCAAATAGAGGGAAAAGTACCGTTTTTTAGAGCAGCATTGAAGATGCTTCACAAAGTCTAATTTGCAGTCCCTTATTACTACCTAATGCGTTGGTGCTGCCACCTACAGAAGCAACTCATTTTGAATTTTCTTTAAAAAGTAGTAAGGGTATAAAAGTTTCTTCTAAATGTTTTGCAACTTCTTCAAAGAAAAAAACTGACGACAACGAGCGACAGATTTTTTCCACCCAAAGACGTTCTTTATTTGAGTGGTACGACTTTGCTTCCAAATAAGGAAGGAGAAGAATGGAGATACTCTTCTGCCGAAGAAGAAGAATGCAGAAGTAGAACAATAAAAATTAACGTGTTTTCAACCCGAAATCCAAGAAGTATCGATGAAGAAAGAATGTCATAAAGGGGGGAAAACAAAGTAATGAGCAATTTGCGAATCATGAAAGAGATTTGATAAGATAAATGAAGCATAGATATCGCGTGGATTCCAAGAGATGAAGATGTGAAGAATTTATCAATCACAGGAGAATTTTGGAAACAATTATAAAAAAATAAGAGATCCAAACGAAGTGATGGATGATGAAATGAAAGGCCGAGGTAAGAATTTGAATCGCAAAAGAAAAATGCAGCACAAATTTCGGGGAATTTAACGAACGTTAAGAAATAACGAATCCTGGGACGTTGCTAAAACAGTTGCACCTCAGAATCACGTCCCAAAGAAAAAGAATAAGAAGAAATAATGTAGAAGTAGTTAGGTTTGAACTTTATGAATGTTTCAGAGACGTTTATTTTATTATTCCGTTTACTTAGCGCTCTTCGTACTTTACAGAGAGCACTGCCAGAAAGCAGAAAATTTGCATACTTCTGCAAAATAACAAAAGACTAGGAATCTCATGCATGCTCAGCCACTATAGTCATTGGCATTGTCAATGTGTTTTCCTTTGTGCAGTTTCTGTTTTTGGAAAACGCTTTGTCACGTTCTACTTGTATTGGCGCACTTTCACTTTCAGAATTCATTCCATTGTAGGGTCCTTTGGCACGCCATCCAACGCAGTTACAAAATAGCCATAACGATAGCAATGAAGGCTGTAATAAAAAAAGAATTTGTTGGAGATGTTGCTTTTTATGCGAAACTTCAAATAGAATCTGTTCTTTTTGCGTTATTCTTTTACAGCATATAAATAATCAAATTTAAAATTGCAGGCCATATTTTAATCGTACGTCCTCTGATACATTCCAAAAAAACAGTCAAAACTTTCATATTTCGATCTGATTTAACGTCACCTTTAGACTTCGATCAGTTACAATTAAACAAACTTTTGCACATCTTCACCATGGCTTCCAGTGGAATCGGACGTCGACATCTCTACGAAGTGGCGAGCTGCAATGACAACGGCAAGAAAATTAACAGCCCAGTTCTCCGGTATCCAAGAACGAAACGTCGGCAGAGGAAAACCGAAAACCAAGGAGAAGATAAAAGGCTGTGGAAGCCTTCAACCAAACTTGTGTTGAGAATGCATCAATAAATAATAAATAGGACTTTTCCAAGGTTTTTTTTTCTTTTCCTTACGTCATGGGAGCATTTATGGGATCACTGGACCAAGGGTTGGAATTTCTTTTCTTTTACTTACAATACCTTTTTTTGTTTGCGCTTGCAAACCCAAGCAAACCCAAATTAATTAACCATTAATCTTAGTATGCTAAAGTCTTTTCTAATTGTGACATTTTTGAGTCAGTTTTACGTCCATCTCAATGCTGACAAATGAGCTTTGAAGAAGATGATATGCCAAGCGATTTAAGAAGAGAAAAAGAAGAAAAAAAAGGAAAACTTTGTTAATTCTTTTTTTTTGCAAGCTTCTCCATGATTGATATGATTGATTGATAGGCTGAGAGATATAAGAAGTCCACGATCGGATTAGGTCTCCTGGCACTATTCTTAAGAATTCGGGGAGTACGTTTATCTGGTCTCTTTATCTTACAAACAAGTAAAACAGAGTGAGAGAGTGCTGCGTGTAAAACTGTACTTAATCCCATCGTGGACTTCTTATATCTCTCACCCTATATTAGTCACCATAAAATTTAATAACGAAGATTTAAGATTTCTCTTTGCGATTACTAAGAAGAAGAGAAGAGAGGGGCGACACTTCGATACTTAGTCGCCACGAGGATGGCCTTCTGTGAGGCCCAAACATATCGGCATTAAACATTCAACGAAACTTCACGTCTTCTTCTAAAGACAAACCCTAAATCTTCATTATTAAATTATTTCTTTCTTTAAAAAAGGCAAACTAGTATTTTAGTAAAGTAGTAGCTATATTTTGCACAGGGGTTTCAAGGGTTTAAAATACAATAATCGAATTAATAATTTCTTCCTTTTTTTTCCTTCAAATTCGATTTTGTTTCAGCAAAGTGAAAACGTGCGATGCCCTGCAATGTGGAGCTACGTAATGGCCGCCGCGAGAGGTGACCCGCGTCGGCGCCCAGGTTCAGTGTTCACCGTACAATCGGCCAACTGTGGCCCCGGGCCGTGCAGGGACGGACTCAACAGCGGCTGCAACTCGTCGTACGGCAGAGCGGACGCTTTGAGCAGAGATGGATTCAATGCGGTGCTCTCCAGGGGCTACGCCAAAGACGGACTCAATTCTACTTATCCCAGGCACCATCCACTCGGCTCCGCCATCTCCAGGGACGGATCCAGGGATATCCTCGCGGAAGTGCGAGTGCAGACACCGCTTTCCGAGACAATTAGTGCCTCTCCCGCACACGATGAGGTACGACTTAATTTTAAATCACCTTTCTGCCTTGAAATCGTTTCAAAAGATTGATTGCGACAGATTGAAAAATTGAAGAGCCAATGCACTTCGATTTTACGTTCCTCGGAGCGCCTTTCGCTATCTCAGCGATTTCCTCGGGACGTAAATTCGTGATTTATCATCTCGCCGACTTACGTACACGTGAAGTAATAAAATTTATCTCCCGTCATATTTTTTGCCTTTATCTTGTTTGTACAAGTGTACGAGCCGAAATTCCGACTTATTACGGCCGTCGGCGGACTTGATACGCGTTAAGGGCGGAAAGTTGCGGAAGTCAGTGACATTTCAGATTCAGATTCGCAAGACTTTGCATTTAATTGCCTCTTTAGAGTTTCACATCGCCGATGTTTGCCTCGTTGGAGTGGAAACGAGAATGAGGGCGAGATATCAAATATCAAAGCTGTTTATTAAAAATAATTTAAACGTCTTCTCGCATCTGCTAAAGATTGAGGATTTCTTTTATTTGATCAAATTGGGTCGTTTCAATAAATGGATTAAGATGAGATGTGAGTTCCACTTACCTACTTTAAGCTATTAATATGATTTAATTATATTTATCAAAACAATAAAATGTTCCTGCGTCTTGCGCGTAGCGTAGGTAAATTTTGTCGGTATTTAATTTTTACATAACAAGACCCTGTCCTATTTAGTTGGACATAAGGAGGACCACCGACTTTAAAACGCCGGGATCCTCTCAGGAATGAAAGCAAATCTCTGCCAGACTCAAATCCCCGAAGAGATCTCTGAAGTTTATTGCGACCCTCTTTATACTTTCCAATCCGAGTTGATCCTGTTTCAGGACTACGAATTAGAAATGACAAACTAAAGGAGCGCACAATGCTATAGTGCAGGAATTTGAACACTTAATTTAATGATTGCCTGAAAAAATAGAACGTGTTCTATTTCAAAACTATGTCTGCAGCTCAAAAGATTCTTGTTCCAAATATTATTGAATCTAATTCAATAATTGAATTCTAATTAAAATTGACCAACAACCCAGGTGTAAGTTCAAAAATTTGAAAACTTTATTTAACGAATGGACGCCTACATATAAAAGTCGGACGCAATCGGCAAATTAAATGTATTTAATATTAGCTTTGCGGCTATTATGGTCTTCGTAATAAAACGTGCCTCAAATATTATAGTATTGGAAGCAGGACGGGTCACGTAGTCGGCGAACTTTCAGCGCGAGTGCGAACGCTTTTCGTTTCTGTGGAGTGAAAGTGCGTGGAAAAACGCGGGGGACATGAAAATTGCGCACGTTTGTACTCTCAACATCGGCGAAACACAGAAGGTACGTGAAGAACACGATCATGACAATAAAAGTCAATATAAATTTGTTTAAAAATTGTGCTTTATTAAAAAAAAATCTTGTCATGCGAGGAAAGTGTAATTATTAATTTATCGTCGCTCAACAACTCGTCGAGCTTAACATCAGGTTCTTAATGATGATAAATCTGAATACCAGAATAAGTTCCACTTTTTCCTTCCAGCACATTAACGAGCTCTTTTTATTTCAAGCGAGGCCGATCTCGATGTACGACGAGATTCTGCAAATTGACAAAGGTAGGCCGCTGGTGTTTTAGGGGTGCGACCCCGAAATACCCGGCGCGCTCAGACGTTCCCGAAAGAGCAAATCTTAAAAGCAATAAATCCCCGTCTCTCCGACTCGATATTACTCCGGCATCCTTCCTCCCCCGCATTATAATTTAATGTGATATTTATTTCGTCCTGGACGGCATTCGCCGGATTCTTTTATTGGGTGTCAAAACCGTTGACTGGAGCTTCTAAATCCGATTGGATTGTAGGCCCGTTAATGCATACCAAACATCTTTTAGTTTTTTTTTTTTATGTGAGTGTGTAAAAAAGAATCGACGATTACTCATTCATATGTCCTGTTCCCTCTTTGAAATACAAAAGCTTTTTTGTTGTGTTTGCTGGCTCGTTTAAGCTCATCAACTTATTTTCTTCTTCTTTCTTGGTTTAATCTCATTATGAGTTTTCTTTCACCAGCATTCGATTTTCCTCTTTAGCTTTTCCCTTCTTCTTTCTTGGATTAATCTCATTATGAGTTTTCTTTCACCAGCATTCGATTTTCCCACGTGATTATCTTTGTATCCATCCATGATTTGGCCATGCAATCAATGTTTTTCATTTGTTGGACGTCACCGATTTTTGATTTCTAAATGGTTCCTAACATGACCTAGAATCGTCTTCAGGAAACTGGAAACGCTGAAAGAGCTAAAAAAAAGGTTTGAAATCCTTTCGTTCTCAAGTTTCTTTTTTCTTAACAGAAATTACACACTTAGAAGCTGAAAACGGAAGCGATTAAAGAAATTTCGAAGTTAGTTTCGAAGAGTGACAGTAGAACACCATCCGTTGGATAGAGGCCGAAGCTTTCGATACTTTCTATTGGACTTTGTTTCTATTATTTGACATTGGAAGTGATTTTTAATAACTTAAAAAGTTCTTGACTGACGGTTTTGCTGAGATAGAGTAAGTGGTAAGGTTACTGCATTTCCGTGGCTTCGTCCTCCAAATTAAAAAGGAAGCGATGAAACGCTAAAGAAGAAAAAGGATAGATACATAACAAGTTACTGTTGCAAAGGAGTTTATGAATGAATTTGATTAACCCGAAATTAAAAGAGATAGAAAGTTGGCGCTACCTTCTCGATACAGTAACCTTATTAAGTGGTAAGGTACTAAATCAACACTCCGTACAGGTAACGGAATCCCATTCCTCTCGTAAGAGGATTGAGAAACAAAGATAACAAATATAATTGTCGCAAGTGCAATAAGGAAGACAACAGTTTTAGGAAATTCTGTTTACCGCAATGTCACTGGTTTCAATTTAAAAGTGTATTAGGTTACGTCTAGTTAGTTATTTACCAATCAAAATGTTGTTATTTTGAGAAGTGCAGAATGTTTCTTTTACGAAAAAGGCGGAATCATTAAATGTCATGCGATAAAAGTTTGGGATGCGATATTTAAACTCAATTTTCTTAACCACTGACAGTAACTTTGACAAACGTCACTTCAAATAATATTTCCAACTGTTTTTTATCCCTATATGAGAGGAATGTGCGACAAGGATAGATATAAAAAAATCACTAAATGCGTTACCTCTATACGAAGTATGTTGATGTAGTACCTTAATTAAGTGGTGGTGAAGCGCGCCATCTATTGGACAGAGGGAGAAGTTTTCTGAAACCCTTTTTCATTTTCAAGTTTTTTTCTTAACTAAAATTACACACTTAGAAGCTGACAGCAGAATCAGCTGAAAAAATTCTGAAGTTAGTTTTGAAGAGTGACAGTAGATTTCAACAGATCAAAACTGACGATTTGCTGAGATAGATTAAACGGTGGTGGAACGCGCCATCTACTGGACGGAGGCAGAAGCTTTTGAAACTCTTTGATTTTCAAGTTTCTTTTTTCTTAACAGAAATTACACTCTTAGAAGCTGAAAACGAAAGCAACTGAAGAAATTCTGAAGTTAGTTTTGAAGAGTGACATAAGAGCGCCATCTATTGGATAGAGGCTGAAGCTTTCGAAACTTTTTATTATTTGATATTGGAAGCGATTTTCAATAACTTAAAAAATTCTTAATAGACGGTTTTGCCGAGATAGATTAAGTGGTGGTGGAGCGCGCCATCTCTTGGACGTAGGCAAAAACTCTTTCATTCTCAAGTTTTTTTTTCTGAGCAAAAAACACACATAGCTGAAAACGGAAGCGACCGTTATTTTTGAATGTTATACTATACATATTTTAAAACTTGCACACATATGAAACTTTTTATTATTGCTTTCTCAGACAAATTTATTCTTTACGAAGAGTGACAGGAGAGCGCCATCTATTGGATAGAGGCTGAAGCTTTTGAAACATTTATTAATTTGACATTGATATGTGATTTATTATTTGATAGTGATTTTCAACAGCTTAAAAGTTTAAGATTGACGATTTGCTGAGATATATTAAGTAGTGACGAAGCGCGTCATCTATTGACGGAGGCTGTAGCTTTTGGAAAACAATTATTTATTAAAAAATGTAAAACTCATTTTTTTTTAAATTGAATTGAATTACACTCTGAAAAATGAAAACAACTGAAAAAATTCTTGCAGTCTTACTGAGCAACACTGGAGAGCGCCAACGATTCGACACGGACGGGGGTTACTCGACACAAACTCTTTGATGTTTGATATTAGAAACGATATTCAGTATCTTAAACAATAGTCCTTTTCTGATAGTTCCGCTGAAGTGTAATAAGTGCGGTCGGAGCGCCATCTATTGAACGGAGGCTTTTCGAAACTCTCTCACTGTTTAAAAAATTTGGTAAATTTCAAAACGTAAAACACAATAATTAAAATTCGAAGCTCCGCGAAACTAATTAATTATTAACTATATTATAAGAACGTCTTTCGGAAAGTAAAGCGAGCGAAGCAAAGCGCCATCTCTAGGCCATTTTCAATGAATTGTTCCGTGGTTTCAGATCGACACAGTCTTGTGCGAGGTTCAAATCGTACAACTCAACTACTTATTTTCAAATGAAATTGTGAAAGACTAAAATAATTATAATTTTTTAAGACAGATTTGTTGAGTGGTAGACGAGCGCCATCTATTGGTCGGAATCTTTACTTTCAGTAATTCATTAATTCTTTTTCTTCAACAAAATAGCAATTCACATTTTTTAACGAAAAAAATTGTGCCGAAACCGTCTCATGTTTTTTTTATATCGATTTAAATTTTTTTAATTTTTTTATCTTGCCACGAAACTTATGTCTTAGTTTTTAAGCCTTTCGAATGACTGCGAGTTTAACGAGATCTTGCAAAAGGTCCTTCGTTATCCTTGCTGCACTTTTCTTACCGCATTTGATAAAGATCATTCAAGTAAATACCCGTTTTGTTATTTTTGCCCAATTTTGTGCCAACAATGGATATGTAAATTCAAGGACCCAAAAAATGCACGATGTTTACCAGTCAAGTGGACAATGTAAATTAGAAAATTAATGGTGTACGTAACCGCGGGCTTTATGATCGAGTCGATTGATTTTCCGGGGCGATCCGGCCGAACATGCGACCGGATACATTAACTGGATAATTGTCGCTCTCAGCGTCAAATTCGTATAATAAATAAGCCATCAGCTAATCCATAAACATAACGGCGTCTGTTTTTATGTGCGGACGCGGAGCACATAATTAGACGGACGGGACGTCATCGCTCGAACATAAATAATCCCCGCGATTTAAAATCGGTTGTTAACTTCGCGAGTACGGCCCTGCGTTTCGCACGAACACCGGATCAGAAAATTCGTTGTTGCATCCGACGTAATCTTCTAACGCCGGACGACCTCACGTTTAAAACTACTTCAATATAATTGATTAGTTCATGCTCTGATAAATCTCGAAACGGTTGCGTGTTCTGAAATGGGCTCAAACAAAGTTCAATCCGTGATCACATAAGAGGGACTATCGCATTATTAAACAATTTCTTTAAAAAAAAAGTGCCACAGTTGTCTATTTAAATTGACTCTTGTAATTCAGTTTCGGTGACCGTAGTTAAATGCGAAACGGATTAATTAAATCTAAATCGCCCTGGAAAAAATACGCATTTAAATCGAATGTGTAAGCTTCGCAGCGTAAATAATTTCCCTCGGCGAGACAGTACAAGATATTTCGAAATTCACAATCACTATTCAGGATTTCCTCCCACCTCATCCAGGACAAGCATCCCATTCCGCCCGAAACATTCATAAAATCTGCATAAAGCTGTCGCTCCCAGAACCTCCATGCATGCATCCCCGCAAAACTAAATGTCGCCCCTAAATGCACACGGAACCGGTCGTAAATCAACCGGCGCGGCGTTAAATTGAAAAGCGCGAAACACGACACGCAAAGCGACGAAGACGAGACCCCACCCTCCCATACACACAAAGTAAATCCCAACAAATTTGAAAACGCGACTTCGCAGATTCCGGAGAAAGCTCGGGGATTCCTCCAACTTGCATCATCAGAGAGATAACTTTTATATTACTTCTGAGATCAGTCCGGGTACTAAATTTTTTTTTTCGTATTTGTGAAACTGAATTTTTTCCCTTCTTGCTCTGGCCGCAAACCAAAACGTTTTTCCTTTTAGTATTTTGCGTCAGTGTTAAATTAAAAAAAGCGGACGAAACGTAGCAAAACATAAGTTTATAGTTTTTTGCCTCGTTGTAAACAACGAAAACGCAAGTTTGAAGGATACTTAATCATCCTGCTTTTGTTAGGGATGTTTTGTGTTTAGAGTTGAAGGACCCAGACACTGAACTACGACATAACTGCCAGTTGCAAGTTTTTGAAACATTTTTTTTAATATAAACTCACAGGCATGTTAAAAACCATCAAACCTTAGAGACGAAGACAACTCGGTAAACACCCGATATAATAAAATTGCGTTTTATTTTACACTCAGGACGTTTTTGATTAAATCTTTTTTAGTAATATGTTTTGAACTACGGACGATCATATTCATGCAAGGCAACAAAAACTTTGCTTCTAATTTAGACGCAGAGGATTCTGTAAATACGGCCCCTCGCGACGAGGGCGAGACGTGACTTAACGAATTATTTTCTTTGGCAAGCGCAGACGACCTCTTGGCCTCAATGATTTTCGCCGAAGTAAATATTTTTTTTGAAAGCATGTTTCCCTAGGATGACCTCGACCAGATAAAACAATGATCTTCATTTCCTACAGAAAAAAAATTGACTTCCAGGATAGAAAACTGAAGAAGTATCAAAGAACGAAAGCTTCTGTAGTAAATAAAAAATAGAATGATTTTAGAATCCATTATTGATCTCTCGATGTGCTGTCGTTCAACACAATATAAAATCCAAACAAGCATTCATTCCCCGCATCATTGAATTCCTCCCCCGTTCTCGATTCTGCCCTTAACGATGCATGCCGGCACATTTTTTGCGCGCTCCCCAGCCGCATGTTTCCCTAAACCAAAAGAATGTATTTCGTTTTGCAACAAAAAGAAGATAGGAATTCTGCTTAGAATAAGTACTTTTTGACTTCCTGGATGGAAGATTGAAGGAAAAAAATTGACGCAGTTCCAACCTAGAAGTCGAGAAGTACCAGCGGACGCAAGCTTCCGTAGTGAGAAAAAAAATAGAGCGATTTTAGAATCCATAATTGATCTCTCGATGCACTGTCAAAAATAAAACCTCCGCATTCATCCTTCCTAATTCAACCCCATCGAAATCCAAACAAACATTCATTCCCGCGTCATTAAATTCCTTCCCCCTTTTCGATTCCGCCCTTAAAAATGCATGTCGGCCACATCTTTGCGGACTTTCCGAGTCGCATGTTTCCGTAGACCAAATTGAAGAATGTATTTCGTTTTAGAATAAGTACTTTTTGACTTGCTGGATGTAAGACGCAGCTCCAACCTAGAAGTCAAGAAGTACCAATTTCGGATAAAAGCTTCTATAGTATGAAAAGGGGCGCTAAATTGTTTGTAAATTAAAACGAGAATTGTTTACGTTTAAAGCAATTTTGTTACATGTATGATTTCAATAACAAATGTAGGTCCGTAGCCTGTGTAAATTATTTCTTCCTTTCCAGCGAAAAGCGACATGTGGCGGGCATTCCTCCGGGTAATGGTAGACCACACACACACCTGTAAATCTGTTCGAAAAACGTACTGCTCTGGGCACCCAGAAAATTGCAGACGCTTAAGTGCTAATAGCAAAGCTATGTCGATACGCGTCATTTTGAGCCTTATTTATAGGTGCAGCCTCAGAATCTGCAATGTCCGAAGAAATGTCGCGACGCAGACATCATAAACCAATCTATTCTGACGTTTTAAATTGTTTTTTCTGAAGTCACATTACCGTGTCAAAAATTGCAGACGAACTAGCCATGTGTACAAAGATATCGAATTGCATGACAGGCTAGAGTCTGTTTTCGTTTCAGGCAGATAACGGAGACTTTAAATTTGTCAACTTACACATTTGAATAGTAATTTATGGGGCTGTCACTTTGGGACATTCCGATGCGTTAATAGAATTTATCTCTTGATTTTTGGCAGTGGTAGGCGGCGTGTGAACAGAAGACTAGAGTTGCGATTGGCCGGAAAAATGCACGCACCCTGTTAAAATTACGAGGGGCGGTCTTTAATTGTTTTCATGGGAAGTTTCATTTGAAACGAACGGCAGATGAATTTGAATCGCTAGCAGGCTCGGTCGAATCGAATTATAATTGTCTGGATTGTGTTCAGGGCTTGTAATCGGTATTCAGATTTGTATCTTTCCATATAATTCTGTTGTTCGCTAAATCATTTATTGCAGTACGGTTTTAAATTGAGTGATCATAAGGGCAATTAAGAACCAATACGGGCATCCCGCGTCGTGGGTGTTTTTTAAATCAGAGTGATAAGTGCGTGCGTGATTTCACGGAATACGCGAATAGGTAATTTGCATTTATTTGTATTTTCCATCGTACCCTTGGTGGCACAAATTGAGTGAGAATAAATTAGATTGCCTTAATTAGTGTCGAAAGAGTCAGTAAAGTTCATTATTATCATTGCATTTAGGGAATTTAATCAAACTATTTTTATTTACATTTGAAGCGAGTATTAAAACTCATTAGAGTTAAAACTCATTAAAACTCAAGAGCGCCGCTCTCGAATAACATAAAGCTCAGGGCGTCGTAGCGGAAGTACGGCTCACCACACGCGTCCGTTAATTAGGTTAATTAGAGATAGATAACCCAACACCTCCCAAGAGGGAGTCCGTGAAAAACGGGTGATTGCTACTAGTTTACCTGCAGATTGATCGCTGGAGGGGGCAGGAATCACATACTTCGCCCCAAAACATCTGATTAATTCATTAATTAATTTCATTAATTAAGTACACTGTCGTCCCACTTTGTGCGTTGGTTTATTAAATCGAACAAGTCTTTGAATAACAGCAGAGCTACAGACGCTGTACTAAGACTCGAACTTTAAACTCAATTAATTATTGATAAGTCAGGAGTTGAATTCTCCAGTAAAACATCTGTGCAACATTATACCACCAACGGTGTGAATCGGAAGTAAAGAGATCGCGCCGATACCCGCAGTCGAAAACTTCTACGAGAATCACACTGTATTTTCTGAAAATCATAAATTTTTGATTAATTGTCTTGATTTTAAACACCAGGGTTTTTTACGCTCACGTTCTCAGTTTCCACAGAAGCGGAGAGCAGGAGTTTTTTGCCCTATGAATTTTTCATTACAATAAGTATATAAATTTAATTATCAACTTGCCAATTTCCTTGCTAGAAGTCATTATTGTACTGTCGCACCAAAATAAAAGAACCTGGAAATCACAACGTAAGGGCCATTTACATCCGATAGTTGGATCATAATTAGGTGACATTGGAATTAACGTCTGCACCGAGCGAATTCCGGAAACTTCAACGATTACAACAGTGGGTCGTTTCGGGCATTGTGACGGCGAGCCCCACGCAGGTAAAGGCTAGACGATCCTTCGCAGTCATAAATCTTAGTTGGGAATTCCGTTGACCCATGTTTATTATTTACTTAGGTAAATTATTTGTCTGTTTAGTTGTCAGTATTAATTAATAGTCCGTAATTTAGTAGGGCGCGTTACAAGTAAGAAAAAAAAATAGAATGATTTTAGAATCCATAATTGATCTCTCGATTCACTGTCAAAAATAAACCCTCCCTAATTCAACCCCATCGAAATTCAGACAAACATTCATTCTTCGCATCATTAAATTGCTCCCCCGTTCTCGATTCCGCCCTTAACGATGCATGCCGACCACATTTTTTGCGGCGGGATTCCCGAGTCATCGCTAATACGCCTTACATTAAAACAGATGTTTTCGTATTTCCTGCTCCTCGAGATTTGTCGACCGCATTTTCTGCGTTGTCCTTTATCGAGGACTCGTCGCGCGAGCCTCTCGAATACTAATGGAGTCGTAATTAAACTGGAATTTTTACGATTCGGGCTCTGCATTAAGTAGCATTGGATGTGTTTTTTATAACTGTGCCGCGCTCGTTCTTAATTAAAAACGTCGTCAGTATGGCACGTCATAACAATGAGGAAGGCAAATAATAAAAAAAAGGGAACTGACTTCCAGGAGGAAATTATTTTTAAGCGGTCTTATAACGTTGGCAATTCACAGTTTTAGTACTTTTTAAGATTCCCGCGATAATTAAATTAACAACGAAACTTTGAGTATTGAACGTAATGGTCATCTATAACAAGTTTAACCAATTTCGAACGTAATTAGTATCTGATGTAATGCATGCCGGCCAGCTCTGCTTTAATGATGATCATGTAAATTTGAGAACAGGCGAAAGGGCAAACACAATGTTTACTGACAGCCAGCCGATATTATTAAACAATGCAATTTAAAGCCTCCGATTTCCAAATGGTTGATTTTATGGCGACGCAAATTAATTAGAGCAAATAAATACGCCCCCTCGAACAAACAAGTTAACTGTCGATTGAATGAAGTTTCAACGAAACGAGATGTATTAAAAATTAAGGAAATTGTTGCCTCTTTTACTTTCTTCCTTGAATTCTACTCTTAGTTTATTTAAACCTTCATTCATGCCGTTATTATTTTTGGTTTTAAAAATGCATCCTCTGTCGGAATGTAGTGTGAGGAAAACGAGCGCCATCTGCAATAACAACTCAAATAAGTTTTCCATTTAGAGGACGTTGACGTCCTCCGAGGCGCTTTTCCAAGGAATTCGTCCCGTAAAACAGCGGGGATGAAATTTTGCTGCATCACCCCCCCGACTTGAGCAATAAAGGATCCATCCTTTTCGGATTATCCTGCTTCCTTCGATCAGGCGGGCGCAGATCTGAAATTAATGTTTGGCGTGCGGCACTTTGCATCCGTTAAACCGAATTTAAGGCCCCGGCTTTAAAATCGAAAGTAATTAACCGAGGACTTTGCTTGTTGCGACTTGTTGAGATTGCGAGTGCGAGCAAAAAAGACTCCGGCTCTTCGTGCTTGCGCGCTGATGGGATTACTCCGTCGTAAAATGGCTTGTCGCGAACAGTTCGTAATGATGCAGTGTTTCGAGTAAATATTTGCATCGCAATTTCCGTAGAATACACTTTATGGTGGATTCACAGTGTGATTGGTATTTTATGTAATATCGGTTTTGCGACACGAAGCTTCGAATTATCGGTACGAACACGTTCTGCAAAATTCTGTTTTTCTTGCCTTTTTTAGGTCCTCCTTGAAATGAACATTTTTATTTTTGAATCTTTCACTGTGATTTATTTAATAGAACTCGATATCTTATTATAAAATGTCTCCTACATAAGTACTTAAATTTCGACGCTTCGATAGTCAGTTTGGTCCGTCTGTCCATGCATTTTGTACTTAAAACTTAACGTCAGATTTTTTTAATACTTCAAAAATTAAACGACTTTTATTTAAGAAACTGGTTACAAAATAAAAGAAAGAATTTCATGTCGCTAATTACGACGCGAACTGAAATTGACACGTAATTTAAAAAAAAAGAAACGCACATTTTTCATATTTGATTTCCAGGAGTAAACATATTTCAGGAGACTGATATTTCAGAGATGGATGAAACATGAAACCACTGAAAAACAACGCAGTCTAGACACATCTCATCTCAAGAACGGCGGCCGGCGTCCCATTTCAGGTGTTTAACCTCGTTTCGCACAACCACCCTCCCGCTTCAGCGTGCACCAGTAATATCATTTCCGGAAATGACGCGAGTAACACTGCTTGCAGCAAAATTGCATTTTATTCTGTCATCCCTGTTCACTGTCGTCGTACGTTCGCTTAAACTTTGAACCTTCCAGAAATCTGAAGCGGGGTTTCCAACTTGATTAGAAATCGACTGTACACATTTGAAATTAATCCGGTTTTCAATTTGATTGAAACTTCTTGTTCTAAGTGTTTTTTTGTTGCGAAGTATCGGGGATTTACGTAAGAACCACGTCAGCAGCACCTATTGTAACGGAATGGTCCAGTCGAGTTCATCTTCTTCTTCTTCGAACGAGGGCGTACTAATAACAGATCTAAACGTCAGTGAAACATGAAATCGATACTTCGTTAAATACATCCTGTGCAACCTACCGGCGATTCTTAAATTCTTACAAATGCCTGGCGAAACTTTGACAGGAACGGGATACAAAAAAATATTCTTACAATAACCTTGACTTGAAATACTGTTGTTTTTTTTTTCTTGTGCAAGGAACAAAATGTCACGTTGTATAAAGTTGACTCCGTGTTAGGTCTCCGGAGGGTCTCTTAATTGTGTAGATCGTGTCATTGTTTCAGGGAAATATTAGTTTAAGTGCTGCAATTTGTGTGGCAGTCTGATGTATTAAGTCACTATGTTGGTGTTCCGCTTGAAATCCCTTAGTGGCAAAAGCTCCTTGTTTAGTGGCGTAAGCTCGGTAAGATGAACAAGTTATTACTTCTTTTTTAACTTACGTATGGTAGGTCTTTAGAAATTATCCAACTTTAAATTTAAATTCTAGAAAACCAGGACCCTTAGGACTTTCAAAAATGGCTGCAGGTGCGTTGTATAAATTGCACCATCGATGCTCGACAGCTTTTTAAATATTTGGTATGTACCAATTTTTCGATACATCAATCAAGAACGAGATGAAAGGAAAACAAAATAAGATCGACGATTTTTCGCCTTAAAAAAAGCTCAGAATGAAGAGACCAAGGAAAAAAAAAGAAAGCTGCAAGAAGTGGAAATGAAAAGCGAAAAATCCATTCAATCAAAAGGTTTTACTTTTCATTTGTTATTTACATATTTTTCTGTTGTTCCTTTTGTTTAATCTAATCAATTAATTTATTCGATGATAAGAAATCGAGGTCCGAGGAAATCCCTCGCGCTATTCAAACGTGAACCATTTCTAGAAATACAAAACAAAATTAAACCAGATGCATACCTACATAAAAAAAGAGGAAAGATTAATAAAACATTTTTGAAATTTAGAACGGGTGTCCAAATCATGTTCACCTCTGAAGGACCCGTCCTTTGAGAGGTTAAAAGGAGTACTATGCCCAAATCACCATGACTTAGTGCATCCCATGGAAGGCTTAAAAGGAGATCCGATTTCCAAATCACTTTGAAGCGTTAAAGTGAGACGCGACGCCCCAATCGCCATGACATTGAAAAGTAGAAAGGACACCCAATTCCCGAATCACGATGATTTAGAAGCGTTAAAAGGTTAAAAGGAGATATAATGCCCCAATCACCATCACTTAGAAGGCTTACAAGAAGACCAGCTTCCCAAATCACAACGATTTAGAAATATTGAAAAATTAAAAGGAGACATGATGCCCCAATCACCAAGACTTATAGGGTGGATCCAATGAAGATGGTCAAACCCGATGATTTAGAAGGATGTATCCTTTGAAGAGTTTCAAAGTAGAACGGTGCACCATCATATAGAAGGTTGCAACTATTCAAGGATTGAAGGAAGACACACGATGCCAAAATTACGATGATTCAGAAAGGTGCATCTCCATGGATACAAAAACGGTTGCACATCCTGCACCTACATCTCTATGAGATCTGTGTGATGTGAAAGTTTTGCCAACATCACTTAGAACTAAAAATAGCGGCTTTACGAGATTAATTCTTCTCCGAAGGCAACTGAAATTGATTGACCCTATTCAGCATCGAAAGACCCAGTCAAAATCATGGAAATTTGTAGCAAGAGGGTGAAGGGAAAAGCCCAATTTGCTAAATTGTTTGGGTACATGTGAGCTGTACTGGGTTGAAAAAAGCGTCCAAATCTCCATAACTTAGAAGAGTCCGTCCATTGGAGGGTTAAAAGAAAGCACTGTACTGAAAATCACGATGTTTTAGAAGGGTGCATCCATTGAAAAGTTAAAAGGAGACATCGGGAGCATCAGTGGGTACAGTCTACGCAGACCAAGAGTTCAAAAGATAAAAAGTTGCCTATGGAGGTCCATCATATAAAGTTCAAGGAAAAGGGTCCAGAGTTATTAGCTAAAAGATAAGAGCTAATTATTTGGTTGCATATCGATCGGATTGGGTTGGAAAGAGTGTATAAATCGCGATAACCTAGAAGAGTACATCCCACTTTGCCCAAATTACGACCTTTTACGGGGGTATACCCCTAGGAGGGTTCAAAGGAGACAGTGGGTACTGTCTACGTACACCAAGGGTACAAAAAGCACTTTCTGCCAAAGGAGAGTTGTTTGTTTTCTTTAGTTCAGCCAAATCTTCTTGCTTCCGTACCCTATATTTCAACTTTCTTTTGTTTCCCTTTGTTTTATTTTCAAATCATTTTGCAATTTTTTTACATTTCACTGAAGTCTCCTCAGTTTTCTTTTTTTTGTTTTGATTAAAATTTTTGTCCTCCTCAATTAGTTCTACGTCATATTTCAAATTTAGCATTTATAAACAGTTTAGGTAACGAAATCGCGTGGTCAATTTTTAGAGTGAAGTTCTCGAGCTACTCTTCTGCTGAACAGGCCCCAAGGAGGGCCGAAAGAGGAAGCTCATTTGCTCAAGGATTTCAATTTTTTAATTTCTTTATCATTGATGTTCGATAGTTTTTAAACTTCTACTATACGATACTTTTTTCATATAATTGATAGCCCAACTTTTAAATCATTTATGTACGAGGTAGGAATGAAAAGTAATCTGAACTTGCATTTATATACGAGGTTGGAATGAGAAGTAATCGGAACTTGCAAGACAATACAAACTAAGCAAGAAACGCAAACACAGACGAACAGCTTAACAGCACATCATAAGATGTTTCGGAAAGTATTTTTTAGAAAATGTTGGACATTTTGGATACCATCCAACCACGCAGGTATCTTTCCCCAGGATTTTTTTAAATAGATTTCATAACTCCAGGCGATTTTTTTTATTTTGGAGAATTTATGTAACTAACAGAATAAAAAAAATGACCCCAAAACGAAAAAAAGGAAGCGTATAACAGCGACCATAAACTAAATCGCAACCGCTTGCTATTTTTCACGTTAGCCCTTTGTGAAAAAACACTTAGAAATTCCCGCTCGCAACAAAACGGCTAATGCGCCCTCTCGTCATAAATCGTTTGTGTTCCCACCCATTGTTCGTTACATATGTGCACACAGTCGTTTTCCACTTTCGTTACTCCCGATAACAGACTGACAATGACACATGTCCCGCGAAGACGCTGCGCTTATTCCCCTCGCGCGCTAAATCTTATTTGCGAGGCGAAAACAAACTCGCAAGAGCTTCGGAAGCTCGTGCCAAATTTCCATGTGCCGCTTTGTGCCTGCTCGGTTTCAAAGCTGCTGATGTAAACTGATAGGGCGAGGAATAAAAAGAAGATTTTGTTCGTTCGACGTTTCACTGTTAAACGTCAGCAGCTTTTATTTTAAAAAATAGACGAGAATATCCTGGGACATGGAATATACAGGGTGACTGACAATTGTCCCGACAAAAAAAACACAATAAGTTTTTTTTTGTCAGAACAATTGTCATTCACCCTGTATATAATAATTGAATGTAACAATTTGACTAACAAGGATTTGTAGTTTTGTTTCCCGATCTTTGAAGAATTTGCGTAAAAATATTGCCATAAGTAAAACGTTTTACGTCACTAATACCTTAACATAATGTGGGAGGACACAATTTGTTAAATTAGAAACTTAATATGTACGATTAAATTAAAAGCAAACGGATATCGATTTACGTTGTTTGTCGGTGAAAGTCATTAGTTTAAAACAACGCAAACAATTGCAAAAATAATCGGTTGTTAAAACAGTAAATTAAAATTGATTTGTTATTATGTATGTATATGCAAAGTGGTAACAAGCGATTATGAAAATAAATATTGACGTTTTCTCTGTTGCACCGGACAAGAAATTAATTAAATATTCACGCTCATTGTGTTTCAAATTTTGTGTAAAATCCCACAATGACTTCGAGTGTTTTATTTTTCAAATGAAATAAACCGTTTCAAATAAATAATAAAATGTCAGTAGGACCCTCACATTTTTATTCCTTTAAAACGCATATAAAAATTGTTTTAGAAGTTTCCTGATTTGATGAGATTATATTAATTAAGGAATACTATTTTTGAAGAACTTGTGGAATAAATTTTAAAGTATTGTGCCATTCACTAACCAAATCAAGCGAGGATCCAAGGAATTTAATTCAATTTAAACCGACTTGTCTTCATCACCAGGCGATAAGATCAAAAGGATTAAATCGCATCCGAACAAAAGAGAAAGAAAATTAATTTATATATTAATATTCCAGCCGAACGATTTCCATCTGCATAAATTCCCGTCTTCATTGAAAGTCAAATCGTAGTTTTCTCGCGCCCTGTGTACACAATATCCTCCGCGCCCGCCTCTAAGATTTAACCCCCCCGAACCATTAGATTTAACGCGGCCATTATACTTTCAGATTTTCGTATATTTGCCGGTGCTCAAGGAGAGTTGCGTTTTCTGTTCCAGGACAATGCTCCTCCGACCAGGCTGTTCTCTGCAATGCGGGGTCGGTTGAGGCAGGTGGCGGCGTCCCTTCAGGCGGCGGTCAGATTTCGCCGCTTCCCTCGAAGGGAATCGCGACCTCCGGACTGGTTCGTCGATAAGACTAATCAGGACGACAGCACGGAGAAGCAGGACTCCTCGGTGCCCACTTGCTGGGGACGAAGGATTGTCGTCGACCCAGCGCTTCCGTCACATTATAAGGTGCGTTTTCGGCACGGTTTCATTAAAGTGTAAATTTTATGTGTACTCAACGGATTAGTATGGGACCGTAAAACTTTGTTCTACACGAGAATTAACTGAGACACGTGGAATACTAATATCCACGTGACTAGCTAGAAGTAGCCGATACGACATATTTGATAGTACAGTAACAAATTCTAAAGTGGCGAAAGACGAATTCTAGATTTAACTATAATGGGACGTTTATAAATCATCAGGCTAACAAGAAGCAATTTGGGAAGTTACTTTTTAATAAGAGAGCCTCTAAATTATTCACGAGGTGAAGTATTAAGAAAATTGCAGGGCGTTTAATACTTTATCAGCTCAGGGTTGATGACAGTCCTTTTGAACTCAAAAGTTTCCAGTTTCACATCGGACGTGAATAATATATTCAGTAGTCCAAAGGCAACTGCAATGGAATGTCGGACTGAACGTGAACAGGTCTGAACAGTTTATTTGGAAACATGTGGGTGCGGGAGGGTAGATGGAATTTGCTAATCCAAGGGTAAGTTCGAAGTAATAAAAGGTCAGATTAGTTTATTTCTTATTTTTCGTTTGCTTTTAAATTGAACAATTTCATGAAACTTTTGCAAAATTTAAGAAAAATCAATTGCCAATCAAATTGCCTTTAACTTATCTATAAAAAAATGAAGTGATACGTCTTCATTTTGTCATTGAGAAATTTGATAGGCACAGAAGTTATGAAGGGTCAAAAAAGGTTTCCTTTTCTTTCACCTAGCACTTTATACAATCTCTTTTAAATTTTAAATTATTCTGATACTCGTTAATTCACCAGATTCATATCAACATGAATTGATCATCACCTTACAGTTAATCACGAAACTAAAAGCTCTTTAATAACAACTTTTATTTGCTAATAACGACTTACTTTACCTTAAAAAAAAAACTCGCAGAATATCAACTGCAATGAACTCGTTCTCGTTCTTCCAAGAAAGGTGAAAGGAGGAAATTTCTACAGACTAGGAATGGTAGCTTATAGCCAGTAGTTCACATGCAAGGTTTAACAAACAAGAGGTCCCAAGTACCCAAAATTAACGTGTACGAAAACAACACGAACCACTCTACAAGTGTGTTCGACCACGGAAGGGGTACAACCCTCGGAGCGTACCCTATGAGGTTCGTCAGTTACAAACAGGGGTCTCCTCTGCAAACATGATGTCAAAGTAGACAGGATCTCAAGATACGATGGCATCAACAGCAAAACTCGTCCGGGGAAGGGGTGATCCTAACCCACAAAACGTGCTAAAGAAAGAAACACAAATATAAAAGAAACTCAAATAAGGAGAAGGGAAGCTGATTTGACAATACCTACCTCATTGTGCCTACAAAAGAAACGTAACGTCCCGATCCTCGAGCGACGCGCAATTATCTGCAACAAAGAGTTGGAAACGGTTCAATTCTCACAAAAGCAAAAAAAAATTAGAACGAAACATAATATAAACATCGATTATTCCTAAACCACCAATCAATAAATTGATAAATAATTGCCTCAAAGCAACGATAAAATCGTGAAATTTCTATAAAATAGAAATGAGGTCCCAGCCTTGAGCCTTCACAAGAGCAATAAAGAAAAACGAAGAAGAAAGGTGCATGTAAAAATCGATTAACGAACAATAAATAAACAATTCGTTAAAGTAGGTTCTGAATTTATGATAAAATAGGATAAACAAATGTTTTTTCAAGGTGAAAACTTGAAATTTTTGTAAACTTAAGGTGACCAGATTTTAATTTTGATAAGGCGGGACAAAATCGACGTGGGGGGGGGGGAGTTATTATGAATGAAAGCAAAAAAATAGTTCAGAAAACTGAATTTTATTATGAAAGAAACATACAGGCTGTTCTTCAAGTTCGTGCAAAAAAATGAATGGCGTATTTGTTAACAGATATTCTCACGAATGCACTAAAATTAAAACGAGAAAAAAAATCAAAAATTCATCCGGCAATTCCTTGTGAAATGTTTAGAACTGCTAGACGCAACAAACGGTGACCTTCACGCCAGGCGTAAACATACCGATTAAAGTGCCGTTTAACATACCTGCCCACACATGCATGTTGTGAAAATTAAATATACTCTCCCTTGTAAACATTGATTCGTCGGTGAAGAAAACAAAGAACAAAGGTCGGATTGTCCGTCTGCTTCCGGAGTAACCACCGACAAAATCGCATGCGTTGGAGGTAATCTACGGGCATCACAGCTTGCACTCTTTGAAAAAGGAACGAGTAATTGTTCCTCACGAATAATTTGCCAGACAACAAACTGCACAACTGATACAAAGCATCTGCTATTTGGCAAAGAGCGATCTCGGTTACGCTGGCTGTGCTTGCAAACATCTTGCAGCCAACGCATTTTGACCACATTCGCCGTAAATTAAAATCATGTCGACAATAACATTCTTGGAAAAATCGGCCATGTTTTCAACACTGTTATCTGCGTCGACGGACGGGACGTGCACGTGAGAACTGAATAACTGACCCACTTTAACAGCCGATGCCGACACACCAGCATACTTCTCCGATTACGTAATTACGTAATAAAAATAAACCAGGGACTATCAAGCTGTATCATCGTTCGCCGAAAACATTTATTAACTCTAATATTTATTAATCAACTGTTATACAAAAGCTGCTTCATTCTATCACCTTTAATGTCAACATTCACAGGTTTCATTTTTTGCATGAAGTTAAAAAACAGCCTGTAGTTCAAGAACAGAACATTTTAACATAAACATACAATTACATGAACTTTAGAAATTTAATGAACAATATTAAAAATGTAAACAATATTATATTTCGCACTTGAGTGATTTTTTTTAACTTGAGGTCGTTAGCCAGGCATAAAGTATATTTTCTCCAAAAACCGGAACTTTTTTAAAACTTCGCGGGACAAATCGTTAAAAATCGGGACTGTCCCGGCAAAAGCGAGACATATGTGAACTAGAAACTGTAACTTATATAGAAATTTATAACTACAGGAAGTAACGGCCTCAATAGCCGAGTCGTTAACGTGGATGATCTCATAAACAAAAGATCCCAGGTTCGATCCCCACGAGATCGAAACAAAAATATTCAGAAAGCGACGTGAATACAAAAATTGATTATTTCCTAAATCAACGAAAGAATAAATTAGAATAACTAACAAATAACAAATTGCGCAAATAACTGCGTCTCTCGGAGTAATAAATAAAGTGTGAAGGTGACGGCAGAAGACGTTTATAAAAATCGAAGAAATGTTGGTAGTACCTCAAGGAAGAACCCCAAATGAAACGACGGCAAAAATTTGATTAAAGAACGGGAAAAGATGGAACCAATTAAGGGAGTCCCATATTTAGCCTAAAAAGCAAATAAATTAAACATAATAGAAGACTTACATTAAAAAGTAATTCCCAAATCAGAAAATAGTTCAAAAAAAAGTGAAGGGGTGGACATTTCAAGTTCCATCTTCAAGTTTAACTAGGGATGTGAAGGAGGGGGGGTAGGAGTCAAAATTGCTTCTTCTAGCAAAGGCTATATTTTACTTCTCTGTTAAAAATTATATTTGATGAACCTTTAACGTTTTAACCTTAAGTTGGAATGTGACACACAATATGCTACACGTCATAACATGTGTCATTTTATAACTTAGGCTTAAATTTAATGCTACCCTTTTTTTTCTAAAATACCTGTCAGTGTCAGGGTTTGGAACACTGCTTTTATCACTAAATGTAAAATAAACGTTCAAGTAAGAGGTGCCAACATCAGAAACATTGGACAGGTATTAGGGAAAAAAAACGGAGTATAGCTTAAATCTTGTATCTCCACGCAGTCTTAGATTTTTTGAGAAGTGAAAATTAAAGAATTGTTGCACTAAAATAAATTCAATCAATGGGTGTTGCTAATAAAAGAGCAAATCAATAATTTTAAAAAAATACGTCGAACCAACAAACATACTGGTACCGTTACCCATGCATAACAGTAATTACTCTCGTGTCTGTTTTTTTTGTCGACTGATTGTGGTGATGTTTCTAACAAAGCGTTTTTCTGTGCAGTGGCTTATGGTAGTGTCCTTGGCTGTGCTTTATAACGTCATTTTCGTTCTTGGACGCGCCGTCTTTTGGGAGCTCAACGACGCATCTCCGCCGCTATGGTGGACCCTGGATTACCTCTGTGATGTTATTTACATTTTAGATACTCTTATAAGGGCTCACGAAGGTACGCTTTTCCAGACTTAATTTGCATGCGCGCTTGTTTGGGCTTTTAGGCTTCTTTTAATTATTCACGTCTGCTTTTACTGGCGGCCAATCGGTTTAATTTCTTAACGCAAAAAAATATAGTATTATTCGTTTTTTGTTCTATTCTTTGAACAAAACCAATTGTTTTAAACCCTGATATTTTCCCCAAAAATGAGAGTCTCGGAGATGAACCTTGTCACACAGCCCGTGTGACGCCCTATTTTGAATAATCGATACCATGTGCAAATTTGTTGGTTTTGAAATTAAATCTGCCAAAGTGTCCCCCACATTCACCCAACCGTACGAGCGCTGTATAATAATATCTGGACCACACAGACAAGCAGATTTGTATGTTGTATGGGCAACGCGGGGATTAGCGAAATTTGCATTTTAAATCTAACGTTAATAGCCGGGAGGAAAACCTGACCCCAGTTCCAGAAGAATCCCCAATTAAAAAGAAAGACTTTCCAATTTGAAAGAGGAGAGTTATTAAATCGATTCGCCGAAGAGACACTAATTAATAAAACGCGTGCCCGCCGTCGGTCGTAATAATTAACCCACTCCAAGAGGTTTGTGGGGAACGTGGGGCACGCGATTCCGTCCGCCCTCGTGCAAGCCTCACGGTCAAAACGGCACTGGGGATTGTTATTAAATGGAGACGTTTGCGTCAGAATATCGCCTTAAACACGCCAGCCATTATAGAAATGCTATAATACGTGCAAACAAAGGTCGAGCCGGTCACTTTTCCCCCGTAAAATATGGCGTCGTTTAAAAACTAATTCAAGTTTATTAGGACGATTATGTTCGTGTACACAGCACTTTACTCGGAAAGTTGTTGTTTCTCCGATCTGTTTGTCTTCTCCGAATGTGTATGTGTGTGCTGATTAGCGCTTGCTATTATTTATTGGACGATTCCTTACACAGGATAATTGTATTTACCCATTGAACTCTTTTACGATCAGAATTTTCCTCTCGTGCCAATTAATTATTTCATTTTCCTGAATTAATTCCAGGCCACTCAAATTTTCATGAAAGCCGCAAATCTTTTTTATTTGCATTCTGTTTACTACGTTCATACTCTCTTTTTTACAACTTTCTTTAGTATTACTTACGTATGAAACATAAAAACGAAAAAATAACTCTCACGACGGACTATTAAACAAATAAAGCGGCGATGCGCCTCTAAAAAGGAAAATTACATCCTTCCAGGACTAGAGGATATTTCAAAAGCATTTTTATGCGGAGGGCATTCAGTTTCGTGATCTTTTATATTATTCACTGCATGAACGAACGAACGAACGAACTCATAACATCGCTCGAATACTTACTGATTATTGTAAGTTGTACGAGTATATAACTTATGAAACGAAACGGTCCTCGTCGTATTTTCTATCGCATTGCCCCAGTTATGCAATAAACAATATTTTGCCTTTTAAATTTCACACGTAATTTTTTTATCGTCTTCCCGGCTGCCATTTCTTTTTTATGTCTTATTTACGGAGAACTTCATCGTTCGAAATTGAATGTGGAAATGCAATTCGATCATGTGCGTAGTAAATACGTTTCGCGGAAATTTACTTAAACTGAATTGTCTCGGGCTTATGTGTATTCGTTGCTTTTAAAATTTATGCAACAAAACGTATGTACGGATACATTTTTAAAGCTGGTCGAAGTGCATCGTAAAAGTCCGCAAATATTCCGAGGCACGTTTTCCACTTATAAATTTTTAATTTAAATTTTTCAGTCCTGAAAGTTGCCAAGCAATAAACCAAATAAAGCGCAGGCGATGATGAAAGACGTCATTCGGTTGAGCGCTTCGGATTATGGTTTAGGGACGAGCGGGGGCAATTTGAGCAAACGTTGTGAACGTGAAAATAATTTTTTTACTTGTAGGTGCGTGCTTCTTTCTCGAATTTTTAATTCAATAAGAGAAAAGCGGAGAACTTTTTTTTTAAACTAATGAAGTAAACCTAACTTAAATATTTACGTATACTTACACACAAACAAACATTTTTTTGCGCAGTCAGTACAGAAAGCCGTTCGTTAAAACGTGGATTTAATTTTTTTCTGATTTTCGATTTTCTCTATCTACCAAGAAGAAAGTCTCAAGCGACTTAAAATACGTTTGTTTTTGAAGTCTCATTTCCATGAATTTAATCGAATTAACGAAGTTCAAAATTGACGTGTACGATTACTTATCAGCGACGCATTTATAGAAGTAGAATTTCTTTTCTATTCTAATTTATTTCCGACCGTTATTTATAACTGCCTTAGAAGACTGAAACTAAAGTAAATAAGATAAATGTGCAACAACTTGTACAAGAAAATATTATAGAATGCGGTCGGCAAAACTCTCAAGAGATAGAATCTCAAATAAAAATTAGTTGGAAGTATAATATTTAATAATATAAGAAGGTTGGGGGAAAATGTGAATTCTACAAAAAAACTACAAAGAAATACTCTCGCACACAATTTGCACTTACACTATACTATTTAAAATAAATAAAGACAAAAATTCTCTCAAAAAAAAAACAAGAAGAAAAATTATAAAGGAAACAACAAATCATGCAATTTGATGGCTATTTGAAGAAAAGCTCAAAGACAATCACTTGAGAAGCCTGATATAAAAGTGAGAAGGAAGAGTTTTAATAAATAATGTAATAGAAGCTGCAAAGTTAACAAATAACTAAAAAAAGAACTACAAACAGAGGCTAAAGATTAGAAAAAAGTTGGTAAACAACAAAAACTTAAGAGACCATGACGAGAAGACAAAATGTAGAATGCACCCGGCAAAGAACATGACAAAAATGTTAAAACACAAAAAGAATAAAGGAGCAAAGTAATTGTAAAGTAACTTTAATCGAAAAACTTTCCAGAAGAAAACCAAACTTCGCTAAAAAAAACTCACGGCCGTTGCCCTTTGGTATTTTTTTGTTTCCGAGCTAGAACCACATTGATTCTCTTTCTTCTTTCTGGACAGAAGAAAGAAGGTCAACGTCGTTTCAGCTTGGAAGCCAAGAAGTAACAGCCAAATTGAAGATGTGTCCAGAAGAAAACCAAACTTTCCTGACCATTTCACTTTCGTATTTCTGAGCTTCCGGGCTGGACCATCATTAAACTTCTTTCTTCCTCTGAACAGAAGGAAGAAGGTCGACGCTGCTCCAACCTGAAAGCCAAAAAGTAACAGACAGATTGGAAATGTGACAAGAAGAGAACCAAACTTCACTCAAAAGGCTTCGCAGCCATTGCCTTTTGCTATTTCTGAGTTTCCAGCCCGAAGTCCCATTGACTTTCTTTCTTCTTCTGGCCGGAAGGAATAAGGTCAATGCCGTTCCAGCCTGAAAGCCAAACGTAACAACCAAATTGAAGAATATCCAGAAGAAAACCAAATTTCACTTAAAAGCCTTCGCAGCCGTTGCGCTTTGGTATTTCTAAAGCCGAAACCGTATTGATTTTTTTTCTTCCTCTGGATATAAGAACGCCATTCCAGCCTAAAGGCCAAGAAGTAACCACCAAAGTGAAGATGTGTCCAAAGAAGACTTCGTGGCCGTTACCCTTTGGTGTTTCTAAACTTCCAACCCGAAACCGCATTGATTTCCTTTTTTCTTCTGGACGGAAAGAATAAGGTCAACGCCCTTCTAGCCTGAAAGCCAAAAAGTAACCGCTAAATTGAAGCTGTGTCCAGAAGATAACCAAACTTCACTCAATAGCTTCCGCGGCCGTTGCCCTTAGGTATTTCTGAGCTTCCAGCCCAAAACCGCATTGATTTTCTTTCTTCTTTTGGACGGAAGAAAAGAGGTCAACGCCATTCCAGCCTGAAAGTCAAAAAGTAACAGCCAAATTGAAGATGTGTCCAGAAGAGAATTAAATTTCACTCAAAAGACTTTGTGGCCGTTGCCCTTTGGTATTTCTGAGCTTTCGGGCTGGAACCTCATTGGACATCTGGACAGTAGGGAAAAGGTCAACGTCGTTCCAGTCTGGAAGCAAGGAAGCACCCGCCAAATTGAAAATGTGACCAGAAGAGAATTAAACTTCACTCAAAAGCTTTCCTAGCCGTTGCCATATTGTTTTTTTTTTCTTCTCTTGCTCAGAAGGAAGAAGCATAATGCTCTTCCAGCCTGTAGTTTAAGAAGTAACAGCCAAATGAAGCCACTGGGGAAATTTGTTTAATAAAGAATCCAAGACCGACATTGATTGACAATGAGAAGAAACGAGAAAATTTAAAGTGCCTGAATATTGAATAAACTAGAAAAGACAAAAACTGCTCAAGCATCAGTAATTAAGAGTAAAGCTACATGATTAGGAATTGCAGTGAAAAATAAAAATTTTGAGAGCAAGTCCAAGAGTTAGAATTAAAATATACTCAATGGTGAAGTGAAGAAAATTTTTATTCCTAGAAAAGTTTCGAATAAAACAAAAAATGGAGTTTTTCAAGTGTTTTCACCTGATCGTCCGTCTGAATCAATCTTTATAACACTAGCTTTTTTCCTCGAAGATCCAAATAGTTTCTCAAGTGTTTTCACTTGTCGTTTTTGATGGTTCTGAAGACCCATCAAATCAATCGAAGATCCGAATAGTTTCTCAAGTTTCACTTGTCGTTTTTGATGGTACTGAAGATCCATGAAAAACGACAAGTGAAACTTGAGAAACTACTCGGATCTTCGAGGAAAAAATAAGCTAGTGTTATAAAAAGTTATAAAATAATAATGAGACTCTAAAGAAGCGTTTGTTCTTGTAAGAATCCAACATTTATTTAAAGTACTCCAAGATGGGCAAATTTGAAAGTAAATCCTAGACGAAAATATGTAATTCCCAGGGGGCAAGAAATCTTCATTTTACAGTTCGCTTAGCTTGAAAAGCTTCAACCCCAAAATTCATAAAATCGGGAGATAATTGATAAAAAACGAACCCCTCGCCATCGCCATTATGATTAATGATGCACTTAGAATCCTACTTTCATGATGTATTCCTGCGTATTGCTTGACAAGAATGCATCTGGAAGGCGCTACAGGACAGATTCGATTTCGTTTCACGAGAATCTAAAAATGAATGATTGATTGGAACTTAGTTCGCGTGCCTAAAAATCTTGCTAAAGCGATGAAAGTAATGAAGGCTTTCTATTTCTTATTCAACGGGGTTTTATTTATCGATATTTCGCGCGCGTTTCGTCTCTCTTTCTTTCTTTCACGCGCCCCAACCGCATCGAGAATAAAGCAAATAAGAAAATATATATTACGCCTCCGCTCACTTAGGTGTTATGAAACTTGAATGGCTCTTTTTACGGTCGCCGCGGGCCAGACTTCAAAAAAATATTCGGACATTTATCTTCATAACGACGCCTTAACGAAGCCCTAACGAAAAGCTTTTCGCTCGTGAATGGCCGCTCTTTATCATACCTATAATCTTTAAGATTTGTTTTCACTAGCAGTTAAACTTAGTTTCGAAGTAAATTTATTTTTCACCCTTCCACCCCCGCCCCCCAACAAGTTTAAACATAGTGATGATTTATGTATAGGTTATTTGGAACAAGGACTCCTCGTCACCGATCCGCACAAATTACGAGTGCATTATCTCCAATCAAAAAAATGGCGTACGGATATTCTTTCCCTCCTGCCCACCGACCTGGTGTATTTCTGGTGGCCCCCATTTGATGGGCGCTCGCAAGTTCCCTGCCCGGTCATCATCAGGCTGAACCGTCTCTTCAGATTGCCTCGCCTGTGGGAGTGGTTCGAAAGGACAGAAACGGACACGAACTACCCCAATGTGTTCAGAATTTGCAAAGTGGTCCTCGCGATTTTGGTGCTGATCCACTGGAACGCCTGCTTGTACTTCGCGATCAGTTACTTCATCGGTTTCGGCACGGACAATTGGGTCTACAACAACAACGGCCCCGTAAACTCGACTTTGATGCGCCAATACATCTACAGCTTCTACTGGTCCACCTTGACCCTGACGACGATCGGGGAAACCCCAGTGCCCGAAAACGACGCGGAATACCTGTTCGTGGTGGCGGATTTCTTGGCGGGGGTGTTAATATTTGCGACGATCGTTGGAAACATCGGGTCTATGATTTCGAATATGAACGTGGCGCGGGTGGACTTCCAAAATCGAATGGACGGGGTGAAACAGTACATGGCTTTCAGGAAAGTTGGTCGGGAGCTTGAAGCACGTGTGATTAGGTGGTTCGCGTATACTTGGGCGGAGAGTGGTGCTTTGGATGAAGAAAGGGTACTATCCGCCCTTCCGGATAAACTGAAAGCGGAAATCGCCATAAGAGTGCATCTGGATACGCTGAGGAAGGTTAGGATCTTTCAGGACTGTGAACCGGGACTTTTGGAAGCTCTGGTCCTTAAATTGAGGCTGCAGGTAAGAGTCTTTTGCTTCATTTTTGAACTGAAACCTGATAGGTTTTGGGTATTAATTTAATTTATTTAATTGTTCGAAAACTAGACCATCATTAAGTAAACTGTTTAATTTTTGTGTGGTGGCAAGCATGGGACGTGAAGAGTACACTATTTTTAAAGTATTATGACGTCGTAATGAGGTAACGCCCGGAAATAATTAAATTATTATTACTCACCGGCAAATGCGTTCCCATTCTCTAAGTATAGTTTCAATTATTTATTTATGTTCATCTGTTTTGTTTTGTAGAAAAATTACCACTAATTAATTTATTTTAACGTAGGGTATACGGCCTACTTTAATTATATTACAAAATACCAAAACTTAAACGAAAATTGTGGATTATAGTCTTATAATCGAATTAATAAAAAAATAATTGAACTATTAATACTGAAAAAATGTTCACAGTAGAAAATAAAAACTAAATATTGCATTCTATGCACATTGAACCCTCAGCACCCCTGAGGGTTACATGAACCAACTTGATGCCGGAGTCTTTCCTCCATAAATAAAATTCCGTTCCTCCCGCGCACCCTTTATTCAAGGAACAACAAAGGCGCGATCAATTTCCAAGAAGGGTCTTTTCGCATTCACAATAAATTTCCAGAAGATATTTTGTATCATAAAAGAATAAAGGCAATTGAAGTTTATTAACAGTGGATGTAATGTTGTAGGTGTTTTCCCCGGGTGATTACATATGCAGAAAGGGTGACGTGGGCAAGGAGATGTACATCGTGAAGAGAGGACGCCTTCAAGTGGTGGCGGATGATGGCAAAACGGTCCTGGCAACGCTGGGGGCGGGTTCCGTATTCGGGGAAGTAAGCGTGTTAGACATCGCCGGCAATCGGACCGGAAACCGCCGGACTGCAAACGTCCGGTCCCTCGGATACTCGGATTTGTTCTGTCTCGCCAAAGAAGACCTCTTGGTCGCACTCGCCGATTATCCAGACGTAAGTTTACAAATATCGAATTAAAATAATACATAAATTTATGTTCAATTGGGTATTGTAATTCAATTCAATTTGAAAGTCAAAAAGCTTTTTGCTGATCCAAAATGAAGAGTAGTACATAAAAACACTCACGTATTAAACAAATCGTTCTAAAGCTAGGCGAACAGATGCAGTTAATTAATTCGGAGCTAAAACCCAGTCATTAAAAGTTTCCTGCTCCCGTGTTTGTATACGAGGGGGGTGGTGTGTTCATTGAAACAATATATGTTTTGAAACTATTGCGTTACGAGCTTAATTTCGTAATATAATGTTTCATAAGTATTTTTTTTTCGTTACATAAACCTTCATTTACAAAAGAATTTTTATGGGAAAAAGCTTCATCTTCAGTTCACATGATACTCAACTTTTTTAATTCTTTTAACTCCATCTCCCTAAAATTTCTAATTTGCCAGTGAAGAGGTGGTGTTCTATTATTCCGATCCCTCGGCAAAATTACTTCCTCATTTGAAATTTACTCATTGACACTCTCGTTTCGATTTAGCGCGCCGTTGCTCGGGGGGGTTTCCGATAAGAAATTACGCCCCATTACGACCCTAATTCGTCTCGTTAATCGGCAAAGCAGCTACGCGTCAATTCGGCAGGCAGGGCCGGAATTAATGAATTCTTGATCGTGTTCCAGGCGAGAGCCACTCTCATCGAACGCGGATGTCAATTATTACGTAAGGACGGCCTGCTCGACGAGGAGACGTTCAAGAGGGCGCGCGAGACGCAGGACTCGATGGTCGACAGCATCAAGAAATTGGAGGCCACCGTTGAGAATTTGCACATGAGATTGGCCAGGTTGCTGGCGGAGTTTACGGCGAGCCAGGCCAAGTTGAAGCAGAGGCTGACTAGGGTTGAACTCAGGCAAGTTTGTTCAAAATCAATTATCAACTATCTAACTTTAAAAAAAAAAAATCAAAAATTGCTAATTAATACATGTAATGTGCAACCCAAAGACGTTACAAAAAAAATGTGTGGAATATCAACAAAGCTACAAATTTCAAAATCCATTTTACAATAGAAAAGAATCCAAATAGAACGCGTCAATTTTGGCAAAGTTCGCTTACTTTCGTAGTAACTTCCAACGGAACCGAATGTGGGTTTTCCTCGATCAAAATGAGTGATACACATTTGCAAATAATTTCGGAATCAAAAAGAATCAATTTTTTATACTTACACCGTACCATTTTAGCAGAGAATAACGTAATCGGTTCTGATAATTCCTCTTGCAAACCTGAAGACAGTTTCTGACTAGTTCGAAACCGTCAAAAACATTCATTCATCAAAATTGTGCTGTTACAGTGTATTTTTCCCTTAAGAGTAAAATATCCGTTTCCAAGATGGTCGCCGAAAAGTCCAATCATCTAGTACGAACGCGCCAGTAATTTTGCTAACCGTTGTTGCTGTAGGTCTTTGAGCAATTGTTGTGAATTCATCAGAATATTTGATTAAATGTTGAACGGATCTGACAGAGGCATTCTAAGCAACTTAAGGCATTCTTCTATACTTATCGAAGCCTGATTTCTACACATAAATCCGTGGCTTTATTAGGGGCCAATCTTTGCTGAGATATTTTGTTACCACTGTAGGAAATTCTTGTAGCAACGGCGAACCCTACCTCGAACTTCCGAATCTGACTCCGACAACTTGATGCTTGGCATCGTCGACGAAAGAGGGAAACACTACATACGACATCGCAGGATGACATATTAACGCTGCCCCCTTTTACCTCAACACTAGGTCAACTAGTGTGAAGACAGCTTGGATGTCTTATAACGTCTCGTTCTTACTAGTTAGTTTGTTTACCGGATTTCATTTATAACGTATATAAACGGATTACGGTCCCCGTTCTTCGTAATTTAATTTTTGGTTCAATGGGCGTTGTTTACTTTCCATTTATTTATCTTTAATTTGAGATAAAAGACAAAGCTGGTGACTAATTTTTATTCACTGCCCCCTTTGTTTCGGGGTTTCGTATGTTCTCGCCTGTCCCATTGAGTTAGCCGGGAATTGGGACGATCTTAGTTTGCCCTCCCGTAATTTTGCAGCCTTCAGGTAGGTAACAGTGCGCTTGATGAGGCTGTTAAAATCAATCATTATTTTGGTGGACATCTGATTTTGACGGTTCCGAACTGATGAATACCTTAAAATGTAGAGTCATTGACGATTTCGAAAATGGGAAGGTAATTGCTTGTTGCAATTGACCCTTAAAATCCTATCAGCTTTTTGATCATTTCCTATTGATTCTTATCCTCCGCAATTCTAGCCAACTGGAAATCCTTTTGCAAAATATTTGGAAAATACTCTGAATAAACCACCGCCTTCATATTCCTCCACCTTCTCACGCTCAAGGCAACTTCAGAATTCTTATAATTCGAGGGTCTAAGGCAGGGTTCTCCAAACTTTTTTACTTCATCGCCTTGTCTCCTTTGTAAAGATAAGCACCAGAGTCTGTAATTTGCATTTTGCAGGCCACCAAAGTTACTTTTGCAATCACCCAGCCTACTCAAGATCTCTCACCACAAGGGAACGGTAGCACCCCTACATTCTAAAATACTGATTGTGACGATCGTCCTTAACAGGATTTTCTACAAAGGTATTGCCTTCCCTGAGAAAATCCTCGCCTCCAAACTTCTTGGGCCCACAAGAGGACGGAAGCACCCCGATGTTCTAAGGTGTTGACTGTGGTGATTGTCCTTAACAGGGTTTCCTACAAAGTTATTTCTGCTGACAAAATCCTCGTGAGTTCTCTCTTCAGTTATGAAGATGAAATATGTGGGGAATGGGAATTTTGATCACACTCGTCTTACAAAGACAAGGATCTTCAAACTGTTTTACTTCACCACCCTGTTCCCTTTGCAAAGACAAACTCAAGAGGCTATAACTTGCATCTTGCAGGCCACCACAGTTACTTTTGAAATCACCCAGCAATGTCTTCCCCCTCGGGATCACTCCTACATCCTAAGGTGTTGATTGTGATGATCGTCCTTACCAGGATTTTCTACAAAATTATTGCCTTCCCTGACAAAATCCTCACCCTCAAACGTCTTGGGTCCTTAAGAGAACGGAAACACCCCCATTTTCTAAGGTGTTAACTGTGCTGATTGTCCTTAACAGGGCTTCCTGCAAAGTTATTTTTGCTGACGAAATCCTCGTGAGTTCCGTCTTCAATTATGAAAATGAAATACGTGGGGGATTTTGATCACACTCTTCCTCGCCCCCAGTTCTCTCAGGTCCACAAGGGTACTTCTAAGGTGTTGACTGTGATTACCGTCCTTCCTGCAGCAAAGTTAGACGAAACCCTCAATCTTCAATTATGAAGATGAAATTTGTGGTGGATTCTGATTGCACTCTTCCGGAAAAATCGTTTCCGCTTTTGGTCCTGATTGGTAAGCTGGGAACTTCTCTCTGACCTAAATTTTGATCTTCCTGGCTATTGTACTCTAACCTCTGTATTTTCATCGTTTTGGATCCACTGAAGCAAACCTTGTGCAAAGTTAGGCTTCCTTCTGGTAGATCATATAGATCATCATCAGGTTAACCAAATAATCTATAATCTAAAAGCAAAAAGTGAGGATGTTTCGAAGAAGTTTTGCTGGTTCTCTTCGATTCGCCAATAGTCATTATTGCCTTGGCGAATCGAAGCACTTGGAGTCTTTGCAGTTGCCAAGGGCTCGCTTCCAGCTTACGTGGAGAAATCTTTGAAGGCTGAATACAAACGTCAAATTCTCGTAAAACTTTTGTTCCTTGTATTTTCAGGATTTTTGGATATTGTTTTCGTGATTCAGCCTGTATAAAATAAAATTCGACAGACAATCATTCATATTGCAAACAACGTCAATTAATCCTTAATTCTGCTACACATCCCTGGTTATAAATAGATTGAATTAATCTCAAGCGTAACTCAAATCTGAATACAATGTGTATTGTGCATTACGCTCGCCCAGATACGATTCATGATGAGATTATGCTTCAGCGAATTCATCCACCCCTGTTACACTCACTGAACGCGCAGAATTTTATGGGATCTTAATAAACAGCAAATTTGCGAATGCTCAACAAGGTCTCTTCTAATTAAGAAGAAACTCAAAAAAAATGTTTCTGGAAAATCTAATGTTTTTAATTTTATGTGCAAAACTGCAAATCGAAAAAAAAAGTTTGGAGTTATTTCCCTCGTTCATGATTTTCAGTTCACTTTCGCCTTGGAAGTAGTAACGAAATCGTTAAGTCCTCGCCCACGGCCACGTAGTAATACTTTATTTCCGAAATTATAAAACAGAGTCACGTAGATGGTGGGCCGGCAGAGCTTTCTCCGCAGATTTATGCCCCGTTATAAATAGTCCTGGCCATGTCTTCATTGTGGGGCCATTTTCGTGGGAAATGTATGAGAATTTACGCTCCGGTAATGAGCGGGAAGTAGGTAAATCACCGGAGCACACTTCGCTTCCGACAAGACCGTAAAAAGTTTCAACATGTACGGGGTGTTCAAAAAAAAAGGGGGTCCAGTTCAGATAAAAGCAAATAAATTTTTGAACAACCTGTATAGATTATTTTTTTTAATGTGGCTTTAAAAACGTACTTGATATCAGATTTTTGCGGCGTCAGCAAATGAGGAAGAGATAAGCTCGGCGGCGCGGCGTTCTGACGTTCATGAAGTTACAAAAATGTTTATCAGTGTTATTCCGTAATCCCCGTCAGGTGGTTTGACGGAGGTTATCGTTTAATTAGGGTCGGACACTTCAATTAAAATGACTTGCAGCCCCTCATTTTATCCGGAAATTCTTGTGTTCGTGTCAGTTAAGCAGGGGCTGTGTAGTAGAGGTTGATCGCGTTGATCGTTATCTTGACGTTTTAGGTACTACCAAAATTAAATAAGGAACGGTTTTAATGTTTTTCATAATTTAAGTGAAAAAAAGACTCGACAAATAATTTTCTATTATTCCGGGTGGTCAGTTTTCAGCCACATACGTAAGTATCTAGTTTTTACGTAATTAATAAATCGTCTATTAATCAACTCGCTTCATTAAGACAATGAAAAATTACAAAGTGATTTTTCTAACTGTATCAATCTTCTACCGAACTGAAGCTTTTCCGAAAATGTTAAGAGAATTGTTCAGCGCCATCTGTTGAGCTTCGTGTAAATTATAATTACTTATACTTTTTTGTTTTTAATTTAATTTATTTTATTTTTATATTATTGGCTTCATATTTCATATATTTTCGGCGGATTACATTTCTTAAAAAAAATTAAAAAAATACATTTGTTTTGCTACGAGAATTTATTTTTCAATTTTTAATTGCGGTAGTGGTTTCGTCGCACCGCACCGTCATCTTCAAGTTGACTTAATACTAACGTTATTACGTCGTTTTAAAACTTATAAATGCAACGAACTTCTTCGACTGAACTGCAGCTTCTTCAAAAATGTCACGAGAAATGTTCAGCGTCATCTGTTGAGCTTCGCGTAAATTATAATGAAGGTTTATAATTATTTATACTTTTTTATTTAATTGATTAAATTTAATTAAAAAAAAAAGAAAATGCCTTTGCCCTGTTGTAATAAGTTCGTTCTTATTTTTTTCATTGCGACCGCGATTTCGTCACATCGATAAGTTCGTTTTTATTTTTTCATTGCGTCTGCGATTTCGTCACATCGATGGCGACGTCTTCAAATTGATATAATACAAACGCCTTTACATCATTCTAAAGCTCACAGAAAGGCAATCACGTCAGTTTTGGATTCACAGAAATGCTTTTAAAGATGTCAGTGTGAAACGGGGATAAAAATAACTATTTCCAAGAAAGTTTAAAACGATTTTAAAAACGATTAATGTTCAATGCCTTCTTTTAAGCTTTGAGTAAACTACGGTGAAACTTTTTAATAATTAATAACTTTTATTTCTATCAGCTTCACTTCATGTACACTTTCGTCAAATATTGAACTATTCGCGACATCTATTTTCTGAGAATTTTTGAAACTTAAAATTTTAAATTTTGAATCATTCAGCACCATCTATTGAGTACAATGTAAATTACAATTGACGTTTATATTTAATAATATCTTGAATTTGCATATTTTCGGTGGATTTTTCAACAATTTCAAATTTTAACATACGATAATGCGTTAAATTCTGTTTACATCATAATGAAAGCTTAAAGCAAAAATTAAAACAAAACTAACACACTTCAAATTATTTTTCGCATGTTTCACATCATGAGAATTAAAATTTTGCTGTGAAAATCGGTCTCGCCATCTATTGGGCTCTTCAAGTAACATTAAGGTTTCGATCTGAGGACAATCGTGTAGCGCTATCTATTGAGTATCATGTAAGTCACAATGAACGTTTGTGATTATAATTTTTTTAGTTCGTTCGGATTTTTTCGGTGAATTACCGAAGTTTAAAATTTTAACTTGTTTATGATTAGTCAAACCTTTTATTTTGATTGGCAAAGATTAAAACACAACTAAGTCAGTTGACTGTCACATCACGATAATTAAAATTTTGCTGCGAGAATCGTTCCCGCCATCTATTGAGTCCTTAAAGCAAGTTGAAGGTTTCGATCCGAGGAGAATCGTATAGCGCCATCTAATGAATATCATGTGAGTCACAGCGAACATTTCTGATTATCATTTTGGTCAGTTCTTTCGCACTTTTTCGGTAAATTAGCAACAACTTTTATTTTGTTTGGCAAAGATTGAAACGAAACTAAGTTAGTTAGCTTTCACATCATGATAATTAAAATTTTACTGCGAAAATCGTGCCCGCCATCTATTGAGTCTTTCAAGTAACTCGAAGCTTTCGATCATGGCCAGCTACATTAACATTCACTGACGTGTATGTATGGCCGTTTCAAATCGACTTTTAAAAATTTTGACGGTACTCCCCTCAGCGCCTCTTGTGAGTTTTTAAGTAATTGCAGTTGTCATTACGTTACTATCAGTAGTTTGGTGGTATCTTTAATAGGGAGCGCTGAGGGAAGTACTTCACGGCATGCTTTCTCGGAACCGATTTTAGGCGAATTGAAACGGCCATACGTACACGTCAGTGAATGTTAATGGAGCTGGCCATGCTTTCGATCTGAAGAGAATCGTGTAGCGCCATCTATTGATATTTTGGTTAGTTGTTTCACATTTTCTCGGTGAATTACAGGAGTTTAAAATTTTAACTTGTTAACGCGAGTATCGTAGAAGCGCCACACGTTGAATTCTGTGAACATCATAATGAAAGCTTGTGATTAGTAACAACTTTTATTTTGGTTAGCAAAGATTAAAACAAACACAACCCAATCCAAGTTGATTTATTAACTTCTCTTTTCGCATATTTCCGTCGAGATAATTAAAATTTTACCGCGATAATCGTTGCCGCCCCATCTATTGGATCTTTTAAGAAACTTTAAGGTTTCGATCTGAGGAGAATCGTGTAGCGTCATCTATTGAGGATCAATATTTTGATTAGTTTCCCTACAATTGCAGCGGATTACATCGTTTTCAAAAGCGTTCAAAATTATTTGAATTTGTGTTAAACACGGGGGCCAAGTTTATTTCGTTATAATTGAAGCACGGATTTAGGGGTATTTTTAGTCATGAGTCATCATTACATGTACACGTTGTGTATGACTAAAGAGATGAACTAAAATAAATATCCATCTAAATCCGTGCTTTATAATATGCAAAGTTCCTTACAAATTTATCAACTTTGGCTTTTCACGCTTGTTGTATCCGATGGTTCGTTACGTACGATATCGATTTTAGCCGGTGAATTTATACATATGTTGTTATTTAAAGAAAAATGGCGGGACTTGTAGTTCATTATAACCGAAGTCTACTCTACTGTATAGGTCATTCCAATTACGGGTTCGACCGGTCTTTGAGGATGCAGTCGAACTGAAAGACAATAATACCTCGTCGTTTGATCGTAACCATAGCGATTCACAAAGAGAACAGTTAAAGGACGTGGATTAAGGAAAATAAACGAGCGATAAACAAACTTTTTTGCAAAATGAAAATTAAATTTCCTTAATCGAATTAGTTGCCCCACATTCAAGTGAAATACACCCTCCGCAAAACAATAAATAAAAACAAAGCCCCAACCAAGACAAGAGCTACAAATTGCTTTCCTATCGGCGGAATTTTACACTGAATAAAACGCGCCCGCCGACTATAAATCCAATTTGTTCCCCGGGATGGAGACTGCGGATGTAAATACATCATCCTTCTACTTTATTTAATTTTCTGTCCTCCGTCAAAGATTTCAATGCGGAACGGCGCTAATTTAAAAGCGAAGAGGTTGCCGAGTACGTATGTAAATACGCAAGTGAACAGAGGGAGTGTGTAGCACATGAAAACCCAATTATTCCGAGACGTTGTGCTACTTCGAAGACGACGAGGATGATCAGTGGGAGAGGGCTTCGTTACAAACTGAAAGGTCAAAGAAACACTGCATAATTATGCAAATCTAAAGTATACCGACGAGCCTGTAATTGGTTCATGTCAGCAGCTCGCAGCTATTGTTACGGAAGCTCAAAAAGAACCCAAATAGAAGCCATTATTATTCCGTTAGAAAAAAAGATGTAAAAAAAATAGGTTTTAATTTAAAGTATTATTACACAGAGTGTTCTAAGAGCATTTCTCTTTCAGGCCTGAAAGAGAAAACGAACACAACGAATCCCTGGCCATCCCCGTGGGCCGAAGAAGACTCCACTCGTTCGAGGCGAGCAGATCCGTCTCAAGCACCACCCCCAGGCACAAGACCATGTAGCCCCGTACGTCCCTGCTAATACTTGTAAGGTTATAACCGACCAATGTGTGTTTTACTTGAAGCTTTCGCCTCTGCGCGGCAGTTTCAAAGAAAAAAAAATGTGTTTTAATCGATTCGTTCTTTTATATTTTTCTACATGATAAAAAAATATATGTACATCTGAATAAGATCGTTGTTGGCGCAATTCAAGGACTCTGCAGGACTTCGAAGTGCGGTTGTGGAAAGAACTGTTTAGAATCGAGGAACTGTTACGTTTTGTTAAAAGATAAACACGAACTAGGTAGTGCAAATGTGAAAATCAAAATTTATTTTTTAGGAAACTGCGAATATCGTAATCGGCTTTGATTACAGTGGAATCCTCGAGATAACCATTTCGGTCCTAGTCGGAACCTCTTCGGCAGATATAAATCGGTAGCGCAATGTTAAGAACTTGTCTAAATTTTAAATGCAAAACGTGCTGGTAATGATAATACAGTCTTTTTCTTTTGATTTTACCCTTTTGTCAATTATGTTTTCGAATATGTCAAATGACTTTCCAATCTGCAGGCCTACTGTACCTTGAACGGACTGGAAAGTCATTTGACAAATTAGGAAACACATTTGACAAAAGAGGAAAAGCAATAGAAAAAGTCTGTAAAAAGTAATTGCCCTTAACTAATTCTTATTTTCAAAACTCTGCCAGCGTCTTTCTTTCTCGATTTGAGTCTAGTACATAATTTTTTTGTAGTAAAATTCTCGGAGCGATCTTCGCAGTTAATAATGAAATATTTACTTAAGATATTTAAAGACGGAGCAAGAAATCCCGTTTCAAAATTAAGAATCGAAAAGCTTTATTATTGTACATAGAGAAAATTAGTCGATTATTTAGTGCACGCAAATTTCAAAACCCTTTCAGATTTTTTGAGCGAACGCAAAAGCTCAAATTACCACGAGCTACCCGTTTTAAATTTTGCAGTGTTTAATTTAATTCGGGGCGAAATGAATTTGTTTCAATTAAAAACCTGTACAGATTAATTTATACGCTCTGTTAGATACATATCTATTTTCATAAATGTTACAACGTGGATTTTTGTATAAACTAGACTAAGAGATTATATTTATATTTATACGAAGCCTTATTATAATTGTGATAATGAAATGAAGTTTTTATGTATAATGTGAACTGTGAGTAACTAAAAATAATGTCGAATAGGGAGAAATCTTTATTATTAAAATAAAATATTTCGTACGTAGAAGGCAACTGTAATTTAAACGATGTAGAAGGTCTAACTAATCTAATAAAAATTTTCTTTCCGGAAAAGATCTTTTTTCTGTTTTGCAGGCGTTAAATCTATCGGATTCTGTAATCAAGAGCATCAATTGAGCAAATAGAGCGCGTTGCATAATTTCACGCTGCAAAGGAATCAAACAGTTACTGATTGCGCTTGTCTGGAGATGATGGAGGAAATTGTTTGCCCCTTTCACGTAATGTAGTGGTGGGATTGCATTGTAAAACGGAAGTTGCCGTTCATGGTCTGTAATTATTACCTGCTCGAAGGTGTTGGAATTGCACATAGTCGAATTCATAAATCACAGATTGAAATTAGCAAATTATTAGCTTTATTGGAGAAGTGTTTGCGATAATTTATATTAAGATGAATACTTTTTGGGCCTATTTACTAATCCATAATACTTGAAACCTATTTGGTTCGACTTTGGACTTGTTTGTGTAATACAACTGGGCTTCTCTTCTACAACCATAAATCCTCCAATCACTACCGAAGTGACCTTTCACAAATTGACTCCTGCACTTATTTGGTTTTGGTCTCTTAAGTTCAACTCTGGAATTATTTCTGTGGGCTTCTCTTCCACATTTACAAATCCGCCATTCACTACCGTGATGACCTCCTCTCACAAATTGGACTGACCCCAATATAACTACTGCACACCCTGCAAGTATGCCTGTACCTTATGCAGGTGGGAATGCAATAGGGCAGCCAGCAAAAGCCACAGGGTAAAAGCAAAAAGGCAAATAGATGTACCAACTTGGTATTAACGCGGGTTACCCTCGTATATTGAGCCGATCTGCAATTAGGGCAAGTTACAACGGCAGATCTTTTTGGCAAATAATTGGAAATCTCTTGGGGGTGACGGCATTCACACTTGCGACAGTAGCAGCAACAGCATCGCGGTCCACGTCTTTCAGTCTCGACATAATATGACAGACTCATTCTTTTCGTTTCTGCAACGTGACAATTGAAGATTTGTCACTTTGGACATTTCCCCAATTTTTGCCCAAATATTCGTCGCCGTATGTCCTAAGGAAAAAAACAACGAATTCATTCCCCATGGTTAAGATAGTAAACACTTTTTTATTTAGCGCGGCCAAATTGTCAAAGTGATCGTCACGTTAGTAAGGGTCAAGCAAGGTGAATTTCATCCGAAGATGTACGGCACGTCATCTGGTTACCGTTGTCCGGTTTGCAATAAAAATATAAACATCACGCTGGCCCGAGATCGCGACGAATGCACGAAATTCCTGTTGTCACTCTTCCTCTGCCCTTTCGGCCTGTTCTTCCTGCCGTACGTCCACCCAAAATTCAAGAATAGCTTCAGCTGTCCTCACTGCGCCAGCAAGAATATACACCTTTGACTTCAACGAAACTTTCCGGCGATATTCTGACAGTTGGCCCGGAAAAAAAATTAAATTTAACAAACACATGTCAATCGCCTTGTCAAAACACATTTAGATGTTAATTTTGGCCCAAGAAAAAGACTGAGAAATTTATAAGTGTTATCAAGCAGTTGAAGGACGATGAAGTGTATGTAAGGAATACTGAAGACGATGATCACGTGATTGATGGAATGGCCTTACAGATGGCATCCGTAGGAAAATGTAAAATATGTGGGGAAACCTTAAACTATTCACCAGATGAAATCGCCTCCTTTGGCAAACACCTTTTAGACAAGCACGGCGCCGAAGAGATCACGCACTTCTCTTTTGCGGAAGTTACCGACTGCAAGTGCGGTTGCGGATGTGGGTGTACCTGCGGGAAAGCAGCAGATACAGACAAGAAAGCTTACAAGACGACAGGTACTAAGTTACTTCCCAAAAGCCACCTCACTTTTCAAGTTTTCCTTTCCAGTTGAAAGCTGGAAGCAGGGTGCTGTTGAACAGCTGTGTCCAAACTGTGGGAAACTCGGTTTTCCTCTGATACGCAAGCAAAGGAACAAAGTAGGAATTTTCATTTCAAATTTTAAAAAAACCTAACTGGTGATGATTTTAGGTATCCAAAAACTCGTTTGGTACTCTATGTTTGGTGGGCTGTTGGCCTCTGTGTTTCTTGCCCTTCCTAATCGGTGGTAGTGACATCATGTATCTGTTCTGTCAGGAGTGCGGCTACTTTTTGGGCACTTACAACAGGAAGAACGGCCAGATCAATCCGTCCTGCCCCATTGATTCCAACGAATTCGGGGCTAAAGTCTGTAAATGTGAATCGCACGTCGCTGACAAATAACACAATCGGTGTTGACAAATTCATTTTACATAATATATTTCTGCAAACACGAGTTATTAATTAATATAATATGGTGGTCTTCACTAGACCCTCCAACTTGAAATGAGTCACCATTTTCTTTTGCCGACGTTTTGTCAGAGTCATCACTTACTGCTTCGTAGGAAGTTTTGCGAAGGGCACCAACAACGGCCGGCAAAAAAAGGAAAATAGCAACTTGCTTTAAATTGATAATCCTGTCGGTTCCACTCAAGGAAAAGGCTCTAGATCTCCATGCAAGTCCATTGCGAACAACCATCTGAACTTCTTCCCTTCCAAAAACTTCTCTTGCGTCCTTGTCTCCAAATATTCCCCAAAATCCCATTAATGTTCCCAGTTTTGGACAGCAAACATTTTTACTCAATTTTAGTTCGAAGGAAATATAGTGGCTACACTTTTTTTTTGATAGTCCTGTCACGTTGACATCCAGAAGATTTGCCATTTTAAAAATGGCATGCAAAAAAATTCACAGTAACTGAATATTTTGAAAATGAACAAAGAGAAATCAAGAGCAATGATGAACCTAATACTAAGATAAAAGTGGCTTTGAGAAAAGCCTCAACGGTCACACTAACTAAAACAAAACAAAAAAATGAGCAGCACTTCTGCAACCGTTAGTACCCAATCAATCCTTAAAAAATCCACCCCTCACGTTGAGATTAAAGAGAACGTTCATGGCCACAGAACCACAGGTACTCTGCCTGTACCTTTTTTGTGCTTTTTTCCTTGAACTTCTTGTTTTAGTTGAAGCTTGGGGATGGGGCGGTGCTAAAGTATTATGCCCAAAATGCGGAAATCGAGGCCTTCCACTGTTGCGGAAACAAAGTAACAAAGTGAGGCTCCCTAACGGTCTTTCCAGGAACACCTATTAGATCTGTTTCAGGTTTCAAAAAACGCACTGGGCACCATGTGTTTAGTAAGTTGTTGGCCTGTATGCTTTCTGCCGTTTCTGGTCGCAGGAAGTGACGCAATCTATCTTTTCTGCGAAAAATGCGGCTTCTTCTTGGGCACGTACGACAGGAAAACCGGAAAAGTCAATCCATCTTGCGCAAAAGATTCGAGAGGACAAGCCAAAAAATGTTCATGTAGATCTAATTGACAATAGATTCTTTTTTTTAATTTTGGGCCTCTTCTTGCGTCAAATTTGATTGCTTCTGTCTCGCTGACATTAGCAAGATGTAAATTTGTTTGCCAAAGTAATGAGTAGCGATGACCAAACACAAAATTCAAGAGTAACCGAAAACGAAGGCAATTCCGAAGATGAATCAACACCTTCCGCAAAACCCAAAACGAACATTCTGACAAATGGAAATGTAAGCTCAACTGACCCCAAGGAAGATCAAGGGTCGAGCAATGAAAACAAAGACGTTCGCGTGATACACCCCCAGCAATTCAAGGAGTTCCTATCCTCAGATGATCTTTTGCTTGCAACAAATCTGCAAAGTCCAAACTCCATGGAATGTCAACAACGCCTCGTCTTAAGTCCGGGATGCACGAAAATGAGCAACAGTGCTTTCAGGGATTTCCTGCGAGCGAATTTTTCGTCGGATCTCACGGTTCAGAACGATCCAAAGTCTGTGCTTTGGGCGACGAGGTTTTTGACCCGCGAGCAGTTGAGGTCATTGGGGGATTTCGTGGACAAATCGACTCAATCAGCGCCACGACCGTCGAGTACTCGTCTGAGCGACGTCTTCTCCAGACACGCCATCACCACAACATCGCAGCAAACGCAGATTAGTCCTTCCATTGTACCACCGTGTCCAGTGCAGGGCGATCCTCCTTTGCCAGGTGCTCCTCCTACGTATTCTGCTGTTATGAGAGTGGGGCCTGGTACTCAGAGGAGAATTTTTGGAAGGCGATTAGAACCGCAACTTGAGCCATCACCACCTTTTATTAGTCGATCACCTCCGCCGACTTACGCAGAAGCTCAAGGTCGATATTTCAGACCACTTGTAAGCGTTGATTCAGGTAATTTATAATTAATTAATTTTAATTAAGCTATTATGGAAATGTGAAAAATATTTCGTCCATTGTTGATCACTCTATAGAAAACCTTAATGTTTTGTGGGAAGCTGACGCTTTTTTTTATAGAATTATTATGGGGTCCTGACCCAATGCCAGCAACGTGTCCAAGATGCGGAGCTTTGGTGATAACGGCGATAACCAGCGAGAGATCGAACCTGACTCATTTCGCCGCTTTGAGCCTGTGTCTTTGTGGTTGTTGGCCTTGTTGTCTTCTGCCTTATTGTATGAACAGTTGTAAGAACACATACCATTATTGCCCTAACTGTAATAACTTCCTAGGTGTGTATAGACCTTGGTAATAAAAAAAAATTATGACACACAAATCGAGTGTAATCTGCGTCACGTCGAATCATTGTTGATCACCCTACATAAAACATTTTGAAGCACAATTTAAAAAGTTTCATCAAGGCAAGGGAAAAAATATGAAGAGGAAATAACTGTTAACAGCCTCAGAGAGAAAGAGGAAATACCAACCTCAAGATGGTCCTAAAATTCATATAAACAAAATTCATGGAATAATTAACAACCAATGGTGGGGGGGTTAAGGCCCGTTTCATTTCTCAAAATCCAAAACACTACTAATATCATTATATTCTTTATTTAAATAATTTAAATTAGTAACTGATAAATAGTGAAGAAACAATGATCCCACTTAATAATAAAAATTAGATTCTATTGTATACATTTTTAAAATGACCTATTCTGTTCAAGCTCGATCTCGATTTTCACGTTGCTGGACGAATCGAAGTAGACTTGATTTCTACCATCCATTAAGGTGTCTAGGAACGTGCCCGGTTCAACTATGCAGTCTTTTACTTGTCCGTAATACAAATCAGTTTTGGTGTAAGGGTTCTCACAAACCACAGAGTATGACTTAGACATATCACATGTTCTGGCAGCGACGGACTTGTGGGTCCTCTCTTTGTTGAAATGGGTCACGACGTGCTTCTTTAAGTTGCTCTGCTGAGCGAAGGCGGCCGAACAAATTCCGCACGAAAATGGTTTCAGGCCTTCGTGAAGAAGTTCATGCTTCTGCATGTTGGATTGCTGTGCGAATTGTCGGCTACAGTATTTACAAGTGTAAGGTTTTTCTCCTGGCAAGGAAATACTTAATAAGAATAACTTTTGGTTTAACACACGCACTCACCTGTATGTATCCTAATGTGTTTGTTTAAGTTAGCTCTTTGAGTGAACAACCTTGAGCAAATGTAACATTCGAAAGGTTTTTCTCCGGTGTGAACCATCATATGCTTTTGCATGTTGGCTCTCTGAGAGAATTTCTTGCCGCACTGAGGGCATTCAAATCTTCTTTCTCCTATAACCAGCACAATGCTAATTCCATATTATGATTGCTTTTAGGAAAAAAATTAGAAAGTAAA